>BSYO01000008.1:10480409-11080409 GCA_033239525.1 Nepenthes gracilis
CACAATAGAGCATAAAGAAATGACTTTGAGAGAGAGAAAAGCTCATCAAAATTCTGTTGGAAGAAGTTTGGGTTTCAAAAACATAATATATATATATATATATATATAGCCAAAAATGAGTTCAAAAATAATGAGCCGTTAGACACAAAGACCCACGTCGCTCGAGTGCGTGGCGAGTGTGGGTTAGGTTTAGGAGACTTCGGGTGCGGGCGCTCGAGTGCAAACGATTCATTAAATGTGCTTCCTTTGCGCTTCGGGCGCTCACCGCGTGCACGCGGTATGGGGTGCGCCTAGATGGCGTCTCAGGAGCCCAGTAGGCGCCGATTCCAAGAGAGGCTGAAACAGAGAATAATGCGGCATGAACGTTGAGATATGATGATAACGATCCGCTAGCATGAAGTAGTTGAAAGTCTTCTAAGTACGAGTGATGTTGCAGATAATCGAACGCCCCCACGAAGTCACGGAATGTGCCAATACACAAAGCGACTAATAATATTGATTAATATATAAGAGGTCTTATTATCAATGGTGTCCTAAAAATAGCTGAAAAGTATCCCATAGTTCTAGTTATAACGAAGAAATAAAATTTTAGACTTAGAAAAACGTAAAATAAACCAAAAATACCTATGATCATACTTTCAATTTTTATAAAAATTAAATTTTGGCCAATATTAAATAATACCCTTTATGTAGTTATTTTATTAATTTTTAATATTATATATAATATTAAATAGATATTGATATTATAAAAAGTTAAAATATAATTATTTTTAATATTTTTTTTAAAAAAATTATTATTAAATTTTAATCCAATAATTTTTTAAAAGATGTAAAATTTTCATTTATAGGCACAGTTAATTATATCACTCCAAAGGGATATAAATCCATAGCACTTATTCTAAAGATATATAATCACTTTTAATATACACTTAATTTGATTGTTTATTAAACTATATAATTATTTTATATCTTTTAATAATTAATTGACACCGAAAATATTTTAATTTTTTAAAAAACAGAAATGTTAACACAAATACTCTTATATGTATACTACTTATTTTAATATATATATATTTTAAATATTTGATTTGTTTTGGAAAAATAATTTGAGGATATTTATTTTAAATATGAATGTAATAGGATATATTTAAATATATTTCATTAATTTTTTATAATGGTTATTATTTAGTTAGAAATAAAAATTTTATATTAAAAACTAAATGTACAAATTTTTCCTAAAATCTAAAAAAAAATTATCTTTATCAAATTTAACATAGTTTCCACGATAATATTTACAAATAAAGGACATACAAGAACACATGTACAAAGATTTTATAATTTTAATATAATATGCATAAATTTAATATATAAGTTTTTAAATTCTCATGAAATATGAATCAAACTAACATGTATAAAAAAAATATAATTAAATAAAATAAATAATCATCATATGTGTTGCGTCCCTGGATCCGAACTTCTAACAGATTCGGATGATCCTCTTGTCGTGACTCCGACTCCGTTCTCTGAGTTGGATCCTATACACCACTAAACAAAACAGGAGGTCAGTGTATTGGCAGAATGTTGTCCCACCGAAAACACTCCGACGTTCAAGCCAGTAAAATAGTCTTCGAAAGAAAGAAACTGAAATTGAGAGAAATAAAGGGACAATGAGAGTATTTTTTCCAGATGTAAGAGAGACGTGAGGTCTTCTTGAATCTAGAATGTGGTAAGGCAGTAAACGGCCGTGAAGGGCTTGCTTGTTTTCCTTAGGGTTCTTTTGGTGAATGTGTTTTGCGGCGAGAGCTTGGCGGATTCCGAGGAGTTTGATGTCTCGAGAGTGTAATTGAAAGCGTAGTTCAAGAGCGTCAATGAAAGTGTACCTTGAATGGTGAATCAAGGGTTTCTTTTATGGTTGAGAGGACGATCCTCCTTCTTTGGAAAGAGTGATTGCCCCCGTGATCTGCTGGCTGGCTTGCATTTGGGAGTAGGCGCCAGTTGCCAAGCCATGCAAGATAGTTTCCTTCTGAGGCGGCCAATATCTTTCCAAACTGGATGCTTTCCTTCTATGCATGTTACCGTTGGAGAGCTCAGGTTGGCAAGGATTTGGGAAAATCTGGCGCCTTCCTTATGTGAAGGGCGCCAATATTGTCAATATCCCTTTTGGTGCCAACTGGGACCATGAAAAATCCTTGGAAAGCCGTTGTTGGCCTTTTGATAATTCGTGGGCTTAAACGGACCAGGTCCATTACTGTAGAAAGGCCTCCTTTGGGCCCAAAGTGCAGCACGCGGACGGTCAACGTTGGAGTTGACCGTCTGCGTCCTGGGCCTTTTAGCTCTTGGGCCTATTTTCCTTCTGGGCCGTTAAAGTGTTGACCGTTATTTTGGGCCCCCGTTGACTATTCGGGGCCAGCCTATTTCTGGCACACCCATCACTAGCCCCCATGCTTGTGGCCAGAAATCTGGCCTCCAGAATGCTCATGATGGGATGCCCTTCCCTGCTCGAGGGATCTCATGGAACTTCGTGAAAGGCGTGAAGGAGAGTTTGACCAGAATCGTTGACCGTCTTGGTCAATTCCAGAACCCCAGGCTGTGGCCATGCCCGCCAATTCCGGAGAATCGAGAATTGGCCCGTCTGGCCAATTAGAAGAACAAATGTGTCGATCTGGTCAATTCCGAGTCGGTATTAACGTCTTGATCAATTTGAAGCACCCGGAATGTTGATCGGCCTGACACCCCCGAGCACGGGAACTATTGACCGTGTTGGCCACCTTCGATGCGTTTACGCCCGATCTTTAGTCGGTTTAAAGGGTAGAAAGCGACACATGTCTCCCTTTGGTTGGGCGGAGATTCTGGCCATTAATGTGCCAGAGATCCATTCTTTTGCTGGGTCAAGTAGGGAGGCGACATGTGGCAGGACTGACGGCGTCCTTAATGAGGGGTTTCATGCTTGGCGCTTAAGTTTTCTTTCCGTAATTTGAAATCGTTTATGCCTTGAAATTGGTCTTTTCCATTCCAACTCTTGGACCGCTTTAAAAAAACCTAACTACATGTAACCATGGATTCCGCAGCCGATTTTGCCTCCGTTCTGAGAGAAAGTGACGTCAAAGCTCTGTGCGTCGAATTCAATATTCCGAAGGAGATTGCCTGGAGAGTTCCGAGCAAGGACGACAGGGCCTATGCTCCACCGGAGGGGCATATTATAGTTTACGAGGCCCATCTGAGGAGCGGCCTCCGCCTGCCGTTGCCGGAGGAACTGGAGTCGATCATAAAGGCTCTGCGAGTACCCATTGCCCAACTTCACGCCAACGCCATGAGGTATCTCTGCACTATGTGCATTTTTGCTCGAAAACTTGGCCAGAAGTTTAAGATGTCCGGCGTTAGGGTTTTGCTCAAAGTAAACCAGGGGGTGAGTGGATATCGCTCTCCCCCCAAACCGGAATAAAAATTAATAAAGCCATTCACAACTCGTTGAAGAACTGGAAGAACCAGTTCTTCTTCGTGAGGGTGGGGACCAACTGGCCCATCGCGAAAGAGTGGGGCCAGGTTCCGAAGGCGTACTTCGGGACACCGTCCCCAGAGGAGTGGGCGGCCTACGCGTGGCTGACGAAGGCGATGAAGGAGAACCCCGACGATTTTAATCGGGACCTTTTGGTTTCTCTAGAGGGAACGAGGAAAGCGAACTGGGGTCTGCCCTCCCCAGTTAGAAAACCTATGCCACCCGTGAGGATGACGAACCCGGAGGATTCAAAGGGCATCCTCATCCGTATGCAGCCCACAGATGAAGGTTTTATTGGTCCGCTACCAGAGAAGGTGTAGGAGACACCTTTATCGTCGTCGTCCTTTATCGTCTACGTGGCAGTCGGGATCTGCGGCGGGGCCGGCAGCACCGCGAGCCTTGAAAAGACCTACGAGGATTGGCCAGCGGACTCAGGAGTCGTCTTGGCATAGCCAGCGCCGCAAGAGGTTCCTGGTGTTGAATCGATGGGATCTTTTGAGGAACCAACCTACGAGTCGGTGACGGCTACGCAGACTTCTACTGTGGAGCCAACAACGAGGCTTGACTCTTTAGCAACTGCTCCAGAGGCCGCTAGAGAGGAGCCTGCAGCAGCTACTCCAGAGGCTGCAAGAGAGGAGCCCGCTGCCGCCACTCTGGAGCCTGCAAGAGAGGAGTCTGCGGTTGCCATGGGTGATACTGATGCATTCCTAGATCGCATTTTGGACGAGGCAGCGGCGAGCCTGGCGCGAGAGGATGCTCCTAGTCTACCGCCACCTGGTCCACCGCCAACAGGGCCAGGTCTAGAGTCCAGGCCTGTGAGGCCCTCGAGGAAGATTTACGAGGTATGATTCCTGTAATGGCCTTTTTGCACTTCTTTCTTCATTGTATTTATAACTTACACTTCGCTGTTGTCTTGTGCAGTCGATGAGGTTGATCTCTGCCTTCTCCCGGGAGGTGGAGCAACGCGATCATATAATTGTGGATAGAGATGCGGAGATCACCTGGTTGGAGGCTAGGCTGGGTGCTTCTGGAGGGGACCTCCGCGAGCAGACTACTGCCCTTGAGGCCGTCTTGGCGGGCATGGAGACTGAGAACGCTGAGCTAAAGGCTGAGGTTGCCCGTTTGAAAGAGGAGGAAGACCGAAGCAAGGCCAACAAGAAGCGGCTTGCTGATCGGATATCCACCCTGAAGAACGAGCTGGGTCTCCGAATTCGCCCCCACGAGCTTGAGGGCATGATGCACGCCCGGATATTTGAGGGGGTCCAGGTCTATCGGCATCCGTGAGGTTGATTGATCCTGACTTCCCCGTTCAGTTCCTTCATTTAGGAAACCGCGGGGTGCAGCACAAGGACGATCTCGAGGAGGAGGAGCCCGGGACAGTCAAAGGCGGCCGCCGCCTCCTTAGCTTTTTGTTTTTGGTACTTGTGTAATCGTATAAGACAATTAAAGCAATAAAATAGGAATTCTTTTCCGTTGGTGTCCGTTGATCTTTACTGCTTTTTGTGTTTGTATGAGATGTCACACAGGGCTGCCAACTGAGTTGGCCGGTGACCATTACTGGGCTACCTAAGGAGCTAAGTTCCTAGGCTTGGCAGGTGGTTGTGTTAACCAGCCCTGCGGTGCTGCCCAAGTGGTAACTTGGACAGCCAACGTTGGAGAAGAAACACTTCTCGTCGCTGCTTGATCACGCTATCCTCTCGTAGAGAGGGTTATCGCATGGGGCTGCCAACCTGGTTGGCTGGCTGCCTAAGCAGTGAAGTCCTTAGCTGCCTAAGGAGTAAAGTCTTTAAGCAGGGCCAGTGGTTGTGTTAACCAGCCTGGTGGCGCCGTACAAGTGATGAATTGGGCAGCCAATGTTGGAGAAGAAATGCTTCTCCCTTCGACCATCGTTACTGACGTTGCTACTCCCCGTGAGGGAGGTCGTTGCGTGTGCTGCGCTAGCCCCCTAAGGTTTTCGACCGCTATTGGGCTACTTGGATGACCAAAGTTTAGTACGACCGCTGACGGGCCGCTCAGATGACTGAGGTTCGAATTAGGCCGCTTGTGGGCCACCTGGATGATCAGGGTTTAAAATAGAACACTCACGGGTCACCTGGATGACTAGGGTTTAAATACGACCGCTAATGGGCCGCTCGGATGACCGAGGTTCAAATTCGACCGCTTTTGGCCGCCTGGATGACCAAGGTTTAACGAGAGAGTGAAGACCCCCCGACTTAGGGGCAGTCTAGGTCAGGTAACCCTGCAAAGAAAGCACAGTATACATGTATGCACACAAAGACTAGGATTCTATATGCTAAGTAAACTTCTCATTTTACCAAATTAAAACAAGCACACAAATGAATGTACACAAATGAGTGAGTGCGTACCTGGGTTCCCTATTGGAAGTAGCATTTGAGGTGGATCGCGTTCCATGTTAGCGGGACCAACTTTTTGTCTTAGTTTTGGAGCTTGTATGCTCCGTTTTGCAGGACGGCGGAGACCAAGAAAGGCCCTTCCCAGTTAGGGGAGAGCTTGTTGCGGCCGGCCAGCTTGCCCGTGGTCTCGACGTCTCGTAGGACCAAGTCCCTAACGTCGAATTGCCAGGCTTTCACCTCTTTATTGTAGTACCGGGCAACTCAGTGTTGGTAGGCTGCTGTCTGTATTCTGGTGGCGTCGCGGGCTTCCTCTAACAAGTCTAAGTGCTCCCTGATTTTTTGGGAGTTAGTCTGCGGGTCGAAGGACTCCACCTTGAGACTTGGAAGCCCGATTTTGACTGGGATCACCGTCTCAGTCCTGTAACAGAGGCTGAAGGGTGTCTCATGCGTTGGTTCCTTCTGGGTTGTTGATAAGACTAGATGACGGATGGGAGCTCATCAGCCTAGGAGCCCTTGGTGTCCTCCAGCTTAGTCTTTAACCCGTGGAGTAGCATACGGTTTGTAACCTCCACTTGCCCGTTGGCTTAGGGGTATGCCACCGAAGTGTGGACCAACTTGATGCCAAGGCTGGTGCAATACTTGGTGAAGCATTTTTCCATAAATTGGGTCCCGTTGTCGGTCACTATAACCTCTGGGACTCAAACCCAAAACAATGCCCTGGCGAAGAAATTTCAGTGCATTGTGCTCCGTGATTTTTACCAGCGGGACTGCCTCGACCCACTTGGTGAAGTAGTCGATGCCCGTGATGATGAACTTTCTTTGCCCCGTGGCAATGGGAAATTGGCTGAGAATATCGAGCCCCCATTGCGCGAATGGGCAAGGAGCCTGAAGTGACTTCAGGTCAGCGGATGGCCGATGGTTAAGGTTTCCGTGAAGTTGGCAGCTTTCACATTTCTTCACAAACTCAAGCACGTCCTTTTTCATCGAGGGCCAGTAATAGCTCTCCTGCATGATCTTGAAGGCCAGGTTTTTTACGCTCGTGTATGCGCAGATCCCGAGGTGAATCCGCCGCGTGAGCCGTCTCCTCGGAGATAGACATGGAGGTAATGCAGTTGAGTATCCACGCGACACTGCCCGCCATCGACCACCGTGTACCCGGCCAGCTGTCTTTTTAACTCGTTTAGCCTTTTGGCATCCTCTGGGAGGTGATCCGTCAGTAAGTATTTAAGGTAGGCGTCATCCATTTTCTTTTTTGGAAATCTGCATCGCCTCCCGTTTCTCCATGCTGGGAGCATTCAGAATCTCCCTCATGTCCCTCGAGTCTGTGCAATTTTCGGCGGCAACGCTGCTGTAACCGTCTGCCTTCTAGTTTTTAGTTTTGGAAACATGAATCAGGGTCAGTTTGTTGAAACCCTGGACAGCCTCCCTTGCCTTTGCCATGTACTTGGCCAAGCAAGGGTTGTTTGCCTCAAAGTCCCCGTTAACCTCGTTGGCGATTAGTTCAGAGTCGCTTTGAATTGCCAACCTCTTAGCGGAACACTCCTTTGCTAATTGTAAGCCGGTTAACAGGGCTTCGCACTCGGCGAAGTTGTTGGTCATCGGGAAGTCAAGTTTGAGGGAATACTTAACCTCGAATCCATCAGGGGTCGTAAGGACCACCCCTGTTCCGTTGCCACTGTCCGTGGACAATCCATCTACGTGGAGTACCCATTCTAGAACTTCATCAGGCTGTTCTGCATTTTCTATGGGCTATTCTCGTGGAATTGTGGTCGTGGTCCCACAATGAAGTGACCAGAGCACTCTTTTTATAGTAGGTCTGGGCACGAATTGATGTCAAACTCACCCAGTCGATAGCCCACTTCACCGGCCTCGTCGAAAACGCTCGGGTTTACGTAGTATACCTTTCATTACCGGGCCGGTCGTGATGACCACTATGCAATATGTCCAGCACGGCCTCAACTTTCGCCAAAACAAGATAAGTGCTAGGGCTTTTTTCCGCACGATAACCGCATTTACCGGCACGATCAATGTTTTGCTCACATAGTAGACCGGCTGCTAGATATCGGATTCCTAGCGCACAAGGATGGAGCTGAGGGACACTTCTGACACCGCCAGGTAAAGGTATAACTCCTCTCCGTCTTTGGGTGACGCTAGCAATGGTGGGCTGGCCAAATACTGCTTCAATTCATTGTAGGCGGTTTGACAAATCAATGATCCACCAAATCCATTGGATTTTGTCCCTCTCGGGGGCTTTAAAGAAGGGGCTGGTACTTGTTACCGATTTTTGCGAGAAGCGGAACAAAGCTACCAGCAGCCCGAGTCAATCGTTGGGCGTCTTTGGCGCTCCGTGGGAGCCATGCTCGGCGAAAAACTTGATCTTTCCTCGGGTTTGCCTCGATCCCCGTTGGGAGGCGATGAAACCCAAGAACTTCCGGAGGCCCACCAAGAAGCACTTGGTGGATTCAGCTTCATTTGATCTTTGGCGGAGCACCTCGAACGATTCTTCCAGTGCGTATATGGTCGCCAAGGATTTCTGCTCTTGACGAACATGTCGTCGACGTAGACCTCCATGTTGCGACCAATCTGTTTTTCGAACATCTTGTTGACCAGTCGCTGGTAAGTTGCTCCAACGTTTTTCAGTCCAAAGAGTATCACTTTGTAGCAGTAGGTGCCCTTGTCCGTCATGAACGAGGTATGTTTCTCGTCCTCCAGACTCATTCGAATCTGGTTGTAACTCGAATAGGCGTCCATGAAGCTTAGCAACTCATGTCCAGCCTTGGAGTCAACAGTAGGTCAATCCTGGGCAAGGAAAAACTGTCTTTCGAGAAGGCCTTATTAATGTCGGTAAAATCGACGCACATTCACCATTTCCCGTTGCTCTTTTTAACCAGGATGACATTCAAAAGCCAATCTGGATACTAGACTTCTCTAATAAATCCAGCGTCTAGCAGCTTTTTCACCTCCTCTCGGATGGCGATCAGCTTCTCTATGGAGTGGTTTCTCCTCTTCACCCTGACCGGCTTCCGACCAGGATTGAGGCCCAACTTGTGGATCATTACCTCTACCGAAATTTCGGGCATGTCTATGGGAGCCCACTCAAATATGTCGACATTCCGTTGCAGGAATGCAAATAGTTCAGTGTGCAGTGTGTCAGTGAGTGAGCCGCCAATCTGCGCACACTTTTTCGATTACCCCGGATTCAGTGGGACTAGATCCGTGGCTTCACCAAACTGCGCTTGCTGCAGGGTAGTCTCGTCTCGATGATCGAGTTCTCCCACCGTGCTAGGGCTGCCGCTAGGGGTAATTTGGGACATGTAGCATGTCCGCTCGATTATTTGGTCGCCTAACACCTTTCCCACACCGTAAGGTGTTTGGAACTTCATTTTGAGGTGCGGAATTGAGGTGACCGCCCCAAACGCTGTCAGGCACGGCCTGCCTAGTATCGCGTTGTAAACGGAGGGTAGGTCAACGACGAGAAAGGTGAATGTGCAACTTGCTGTTTTCGGATAGGTGCCCAGGGTGACTTCCAATTGGATTGTCCCTTGAACAGGCACTGATTCATTATCAAGGCCATATAGTGGTCCTTCAGCGGGCTTTAACTGGTTTTTTTAGGCCTAACTTAAAGAAGGCATCCAAGTAAAGCAAGTCTTTAAAACTTTTATTATCGATAAAGACTTCGTTTTGGTGGTAGTCCACTACAAAATCAAACGAATCTTTATACAACAAAGGGGTTAGCATGGGGGAACACTACATGAGTTAAGTCATTATCATCGAAGCTAATTGTATTATCTACTATGCGTTGCTTCTTCCTCTCAATCTGCTGCTCTTTGCTGTCAGTCGGGTTCTTGACAAGTCGGGTGGTGACTATATTAACCACCCCCGCCGCAACCCTATTCCGCGGTGGAGAAGGCTCCTCGCCTTCTCTGCCGTTTACTCAGTGCCCAATTCCCTTGACGAATCGGGTGAGATGTCCCCTGCGAACTAGCTCTTCTATTTCCCTCCCAACGCGTCTTGCGGTCTTGATTGAATGGCGGCAGCGATGGAAGTCACATGCTTGGCTGGTTTCGAGTCCTTACTGCGGTTTCAAATGACCCTTGAACTTTTCTCCGAATGCATGAGGGCGTTGAAGTGCGTGTCCGTGAAGGTGTGGCGCTGGTGCACCCGTAGTCTCGCGTTACTGAGGCCCCGTCCGGCGCTGCTTCTGGCGGGAGTGTTCTCCGCCACTGTACTTTCTCTTCCGGTCACTAGGGAACGACTGAGGCTGATCCGCCCGTTTTGGACGTCTTGCCCCGTTGGCCTCCTCTGTCTCGACGTAGGCCCTAGTGATGGATTCTGCCTCTCGAAAAGTTTGAGGATTTTTGTGGGACAGGTGCTTGAAAAAGTCACCGTAAGTCAGCGCTGAGATGAAACTGCCCAACTTCATCTCCTCTGTAATCTTGGGAATCCTTTTGGCTTCCGCTGAGATGAAACGCCGTGGGTTCTCTCCCGGTTTCTGCTTTATGTGGGAGAGATGCCACGGCTACTTCTCTTCCCGTCGGCTCGAGGCATACTGAGCCAAGAAGAGATCCGTGAGCTCATGAAAACTGCTGATGGTACCTGAAGGGAGGTGATGAAACCAGATTGTGGCATCTCCATTCAGCGTGAGCGAAAAACAACGGCACAATGCTGAGTCTTCTAGGCCTTGTGGACTCAGATGGTTGCGAAAATATACACTTAATTTGATTGTTTATTAAACTATATAATTATTTTATATACTTTAATAATTAATTGACACCGAAAATATTTTAATTTTTTAAAAAACAGAAATGTTAAAACAAATACTCTTATATGTATACTACTTATTTTAATATATATATATATTTTAAATATTTGATTTGTTTTGGAAAAATAATTTGAGGATATTTATTTTAAATATGAATGTATTAGAATATATTCAAATATATTTTATTAATTTTTTATAATGGTTATTATTTAGTTAAAAATAAAAATTTTATATTAAAAACTAAATGTACAAATTTTTCCTCAAATCTAATAAAAAAAAAATTATCTTTATCAAATTTAACATAGAGTTTCCCACGATAATATTTACAAATAAAGGGCATGCAAGAACACATGTACAAAGATTTTATAATTTTAATATAATATGCATAAATTTAATATATAAGGTTTTAAATTCTCATGAAATATGAATCAAACTAACATGTATAAAAAAATATAATTAAATAAAATAAATAATCATCATATGTGATGCGTCCCTAGATCCGAACTTCAAACTGATTCGGATGATCCTCTTGTCGTGGCTCCGGCTCCGTTTCCTGAGTTGGATCCTGCACACCACTAAACAGAACAGGAGGTCAGTATGTCGGCGAGATGTTGTCCCACCGAAAAGACTCCGACGTTCAAGCCAGTAAAACAATCTTCGAAAGAAAAAAACTAAAATTGAGAGAAAGAGAGGGACAATGAGAGTGTTTTTTCCAGATGTAAGAGAGACGTGAGACCTTCTTGAATCTGAAAAGTGGGAAGGCAGTAAATGGCCGTGAGGGGCTCGCTTGTTTGCCTTAGGATTGTTGGTGAATGTGTTTGCGTAGCCGAGAGCTTGGGCAGTTCTGAGAGTTTCAATGTCTGAGAATGTAATTGAAAGCGTAGTTCAAGAGAATCAATGAAAGCGTCGCTTGAATGGTGAATCAAGGGTTTCTTTTATGGTTGAGAGGACGATCCTCCTTCTTTAGAAAGAGTGATTGCCTCTGTGATCTGCTGGCTGGCTTGCCTTTGGGAGCAGGCGCCAGTTGCTAAGCCATGCAATATAGTTTCCTTCTGAGGCGGCCAACCACTTTTCAAACTGGACGCTTTCCTTCTGTGCATGTTACTGTTGGAGAGCCCAGGTTGGTAAGGATTTGGAAAAATCTGGCGCCTTCCTTATGTAAAGGGCGCCAATATTGTCAATATCCCTTTGGGTACCAGTTGGGACCGTGAAAAATCACTAGAAAGCCGTTGTTAGCCTTTGATGATTCGTGGGCTTAAACGACTGGACCAGATCAAGAAAGGCCTCCTTTGGGCCCCAAAGTCGGGCACCTGACGGTCAGCGTTGGGTTGAACGTCTGCGCGTCTGCGTTGTTGCCCGGCGGTCCAACGCCAAGTTGGCCGTCCTGAACCCTTTAGCTCTTGTGCTCTTTTCTTCGGCCGTTAAAGTGTTGACCGTCATTTTGGGCCCAGATTGACTATTGGGCTTTAGCTATTTCGGCACACCCCATCAATATGTACGAGTATTTAAATAAAAAATACTTAGAGATTTTAAAAACAACTCAATAATAAAGAAAAAAATAAGTTTAGGTAAAATTTTTTTTAGCTTTAATTTACCAAACAATAGTTTACATTCATTTAAAATTAACTCGGATTCACTTTCTCTTTCTTTTTTTCTCTTTTTCTCTCACTTTTTCTCTTTTTTTTCTCTTTTTTTTTCTCTTTTTTCTCTAAAAAATCTATAACAAATAAGTTAAAGTTTGTGAGAGGGTACATATATAACAGCTTGGTGCATGTGCACTAGCACCAAAACTTCTTTAATCTTACACACGAGCATCGAGTATGCATATATCATATGTCACAATTTTGGACTAAATACTTACGATCGTTTCTTATGTGCATCTCAAGTACAACTACTTTGTTTAAAGTACGCTCATGTGTGGCACAGGTGTATGTCAGATGCCATTTGAAAATAAATCACATTGATTCAATGCTTAATTTTTAATTTGAACTCACAATTAAACTTAATAATGTATTTATTTTCTTAATTTTAAAGTCATTTATTAAATTTTAAATTTGGATCTTACACTACCTAGTAATTTTTGGGCAACTATAATATTTTTTTGCTAGTGCTATGATCTTAGCTCTAATCTAGATCCAATAAAAAAATAATGGTGAGTTAAATATTTTATAAGTGATGATAATTAATAATATATAATAATTAATAATTGTAATTTTTATATATTAAATTAATATAAAAATAATTTATTCTATCTTGATAGATTCCAATTGAAATACGTGCTTCGAAAGGTTCAAATCCTTTCAATATTACGAGATTTTAACACGCAACTTGAGACATGTCAAAATCTGGGAGATGAGTGCTTGCTCGAGGGAGCTAAAGCAATTGTTGACTAATCTTGAAGCCTATATGTAATTAAATTCATAGATTCTGGTTGTTTTTTTTTAATTAAAAAAAGATATATAATTTTAATTTTTTAAATCTAAATTATTAGTTTAAAAATATGTGACGATTTAAATTTAGATATTATATAATCTAATTTAAATAGTTATTTTTAACAATTTTTTATATATTAAATTTAATATGCAATAGATAATAATATTTAAAAATAAATTTAAAATTATATTTATTTTTAATATTTTGTTTATTTTTTGATAATTTTATTTTAATTTACTAATTAAAATTAGAGAGTAAGTTTCCCAAACTCTATATAACTAGTATAGCTTTGGAGTATGATGCGTTTTGAATCCAAATCTCGAATAGATTCGGGTCAAGTCGTTTGTTTGACTCTGACTCCATTTATTGAGTTCGAGTCCTACACACCACAATTATGAACAAGAATCTAGTGATGGCGGAAGTTTGTCCTACCAAAAATATTTCGACACTCAAGTCACTAAACTACCTTCAAATTAAGATGGTGAAACTAAAGGAACGTTATGAGAATGCAGAGAGTGTTTGTAATGGGGGAGTGCTCTCGTTAGCTGAGAGGCTTGGGTTGCTCGTGAGGAGCACAATCTCTCAATACCGTGTTCGTTAGGAACGTAGTAGCAAAGACACAGGGAGGAGAGTTATGATGCTGAAAGCGTGAGAGTTTTATAATGAAGGCTTTTGTAGGCAAGTGAGAGCCTGCCCCGGAGTGAGAACTCTATAGCCTTTTATAGCCACTGTGCTGGGATGCCTTCATTATGCAGAAGGGCTTGATTCCTATGCTCTGCTGAGATCACTGTCTTTTTTGACGCGGAGCATTCATGGCAGTAATTGTCGCTAGATTGATTGCTTTCCTTTTGTATTCTATAACCGTTAGAGTTTCTAGTAGATAGGATGAGGATTCTGACGTCTTCCTTTAGGGGTGCGCATTGATCCTGGAAGCAACCGTTAAATGAGGATTGCCTTCTATTAAGAGTACGAAATTAGGAGAGAAGACCATTATGGCATGAAGATGGATATGTGGACCAATAAGACACATGAGCTTGGTCATCAGCAATTCTTCTCGCCATATTTTCGATCAACGAAAGTGTTGACCGTCTTGGGCCCAAATAGGCCATCCTGCCCTTGGGCTTTTACTCGTTCATTAGCCTGTCGTCTGACCAACGACTGGTGTTGACCGTCTAAGCATAAATGAGCCGTTGTGGATTTGGGTTGTTCCTTTTTCTTAGGCCAAACCATTATTGGTGTACCCTTCACTAGCTCCTATGTTGGTGGTTTGAAACTCTGGCCTCCAGCATATTCAAGATGGGATGAGCCTGACTTGAATCCCTCAGTGAGGAAGCTGGCAATGACTCTTAGTCTATTGATTGTGTTGCTTGCAGTTGTTAACCGTAAAGTTAAGATCCGGAGAATTGGCTGAGTAGATCGTTGATTAGATTCGTTGACCATCTAGGTAAGAATTTGAAAAACTGCTGAAGAAAATGTTACTGGATTTGTTAACTGTTTAGACTAGAATCCAGAGTACTGTTGGAGGAAACGTTGATTGGATTCGTTGACTGCCTGGGCTAGAAATTGAAGAACTGTAGAAGGAAGTATTGACTGGATTCGTTAACCTTTTAGGCTAGAATTCAGAGAACTGCTGGAGGAAATATTGACCGGATTCGTTAACCGCCTGGGCTAGAATCTGAAGAACTATTGAAGGAAGTGTTGATCGAATTTGTTGACCGTCTATGCTAGAATTTGGAGAACTATTGGAGGAAACGTTGACCGCCTGAGCCAGAATATGGAGAATTGGTAGGAGTTGAAACGATACACCATTGTGTCGTCAAACCGTCAGTCGAAAAGTTAGCCACGTGTCAACATATAATGAATTTGTAATCCTGGTAGTTAATGCGCTAGAGGACCGGATTTGACTGCACCCGTTCAAGAAGTAACACGTGTCAATAATGATTAGCGTGCCTTTTCGATGCACAGCCCTTCTCTAACATTCATCTACCTTTAAGTTACTCTATCCGTTTGTTTTCAAACTTTTCATGCTTTTCTCCTGAAAATTTTTTAAGTATTCTACTTCCTTCCCCTATGTCCATGGCATATTCTATAACCCAGATAGCTTCAGTACTCAAGGCCAGTGAAATGAAAGAGTTGTACATTGAGTACAACATTCCTAAGAAGATCATCTTCAAGATGCCCAATAAGGAGGACAGGGCATGCTCTCCTCCTAAGGGCTGCATCAGTGTATACGAGGCTCACTTGAGGAATAGGTTACGCCTTTCGGTCCCTGACGAGTTGTTGGACACCTTTGCCGCTCTGCAAATCCCCTTCACACAGTTTCATGCCAATGCTATGCAATACCTGTGCACCCATTGCATTTTTCTCCACCACCATTCGAAGTTGCTGATGATGGAGGCAGTTAGGGTGATTTTAAGTTCACTCAGGGTGGAGAGTGGGTTTCTTCGTCCCCACGAGGGCACTAGATCAGTAATGTTATTTATGATTCCTTGAAGAACTAGAAGAATCGTTTCTTTTTCGTGCATGTTGATGAGTCCTAACCCTTAGCCAGGGACTGGGATAGGGTGCTCGACATTTACACCGGGATGCCTATGGATAAAGAGACTTTTGCTATTAAGTCGCTGTTGAAGCTGGTTAAGGACCACCCCTTTGAGTTTCAGATGGACCACTTGGTTTTTCGAACAGAAGCGAAAAGGGTACGATGGAGACCGCCTTCTCCGATTCAGAAGGTGAGGGTGACTTCCCGCAATAGGAAGGCTAGCGCCATCATTATTGAGTCCGTCAACGCGCCTTTCAGTGAGGAAGCTCCCAAAAGTCCAAGGCAGAAAAAGGCGGCAATAGTAATGCCTTCTTTTTCCTCGTCCACCGAGTTAGATTATATTTTGGTTGGCCGGTTCATTAGGACCAAAGACAGCTTTGGTGTAGGCGATGTCAAGGCTGCGGTGGAGGCACATAGGGCCAGACTGTGCTTTGCTACTAGTAGTGCCGTTCTTGCTTTACAGCAGCTGGAGCACTTGGCGGTGGAGCTGGGTTACATGGAGCTTCAGCCCGGCGACGCAAATGAGCGGGTGTCAGTAGTCGGGTAAACCTTCAAAATCTTCCTTCCCTTTTCTTCCTTCGTTGCTGTTATTTAGAGTTTGTTAGCTTTTGTAGGAGGAGAAAATAACTGGTGCAGTTGGCAAGAGACTGCTCTAGTGGGACCTGGTGATCTCTTATCGTGATAGAGAGATCACCGGGTTTGAGGAGGAAGTGGAGCTTCTTAAGGTAAAGTACTAGGAGGACACAATTGTTCTTCAATCCGTGCTATTAAGTCTGGAAGAGAAAAATGTCAAACTGAAAGAGGAGAATATCCGTTTGTAATAGAACGCTAGATTTAGAGAGGAAGCCGATCGATGATGAGGCCTTGACCACGACTCTAAGACGAGATGACATCACTGGAGAATGAGTTGTCCACTCGTATACATCCCCATGAGATCTCGAGATGCTACAGGTGCAGTTGTGGAAAGATGTCAACCTTAGTCGTCGCATTGCGGGGCTGATTGACCCTAACTTTCCAGTTGAATTTCTTGACCTAGCAAACCATTCTGTCCAGTGTCGCGAGAACCTCATGGGACAGTCCTATAGTGGTCAAGGGCCATCGTCGCCTCCTCTTGGGGCCTCTGCTCCACCCTTACTTTTTTGTATATAGTTGTAAATGTACAGACATAATTAATAAAATGATCGTTTTATGGATGTGTTGTGTCATTGCCTTTTTTTGCCATTTTTTAATTACTTGTTATTGTATTGATCGGCCAACTTAGTTTGTTGTACGCAAGTTGGCTATTTTCCTTATTTGAGAAGTTTGTGGTGCTCTCTGATGGATTTAAGTCTCGGAAAAAACATCAAGGTAGGTCTTGATGTCATGGCAAGCATGTTCTATACTATTGTGTGAGCAGAGGCTTGGTGGCGCTACCCAGGTATGAACTTGGGCGGTCAACTTTTGGGTGGAGTCCCTTACTCTTGTCTACCATCGTTGACTAACTACGTTATCTCCCTATAAAGCAGGTTGTCACGTATGCTATTTAACCCTCCTAAGATTTTGATCACAAACGTGCCACTTGGATGACGAAGGTTTAATTCAACTTCTAGTTTGTCTGGATAGCAGGGTTTTAATTCGGCATGAGCCACCTAGATGACCAGGGTTTAATTCGACAGCTCATGGGCCGCTTGGATAATTAGGGTTTAATTCGACCGCTCATGAGCTGCATGGATAACCAGGGTTTAGTTACAAATGGGTGAAAACCTGCTCGAATTAGGGGCAGTCTAGATCGTTTATACAACCCTATAAATATACACACATGCATATTGAACAGAAAAGGGAGAAATAACACACGGTACAAATAAGAAAGTATTCTTATCTTATTAATTTCAACATGTTCATTTACAAGTATACACGTGCAACATGGATAACCTACCTGTGCCCTCGCTAAAAGTAGTGCTTGAGGTGGATCACGTTCCACGTTTGTGGAACCCACTTTCCATTCTAGGTCCAAAATTTGTATAATTCATTCCGTAAAATGGTTGAACTAGAAAAGGACCTTTCCAATTTGGGGACAGCCTATTCCGATTAGTAGTCTTACCCGTAGCCTCAATGCTTCGCAAAATTAAGTCTCCAACTTCAAATTGCCATACTTTTACCTTTTTGTTGTAACAGTGGGCAGCTCGTTATTGGTAGGCCACTGTCTGCATTCGAGATCCGTCGCGAGCTTCCTCCAACAAGTCTTGCTGTTTCCTGATTTTCTGAGAGTTACCTTGTTGGTCGAAGGATTCGACCGTAAGACTTAAGAGCTTGATCTCGATCGGAATTATTGCTTCAGTCCCATAGTAGAGACTAAAGGGTATCTCGTGAGTTGGTTCCTTGGGAGTCGTCCGGTAAGATCATAGGACGGAAGGTAGCTCGTCGACCTAGGAGCCCCTTGCATCATCTAGTTTAGTCTTCAAACTGTGGAGTAGCATGCGGTTTATGACATTTACTTGTTCATTTGCTTGCAGGTATATCACTGAAGTGTGGACCGATCAGATACCCAGACTGGTACAATAATTGGTAAAGCGTTTTCCTAGAAATTAGGTTTCATTATCAGCCACAATGATATCAGAAACGCTAAATTTGCTGACTATACTCTGGCGGACGAACTCTAAGGCGTTGTGCTACATTATCGGCTAGTAGTATCCTTGTGATCTGTTGGGGTTTTGACCTGTTGGGTTGTAATCATATTGACTACTCCAACCGTGATCCGATTCCGGGGTTGGGAAGGCTCTGGTCCTTCCTAGCCTGAAATGCCAGAACCTTGCCCAGGGTTCCTAACAAACCTGGTGAGTTGCCCCTTTTGGATGAGCTCCGCAATCTCCCACTGAAGCATCTTTCAATCTTCCATGAGTGTTCGGGAGATCGATGAAAATCACAGCATTTGGCTGGATTTCCTCTCTCCGCTTTCTTAAGTGGCTTGGCCCACTTAAGAAACTTCTCCTCACTGATCTGCACGAGGACATTGGAACATGTGTCGGTTAGGGGTGTCAGGTTGACCGGCTCATAATCTCTTCGCTCCGGTGCTCAGGTTTTGTGCTACTTCCTGCGAGAGTGGTCTTCGCCGTTGTGCTTCCTCTTTCCCTCGGCCGGGACAGAGTGAGGCTGTTCGGTCTTCTGGGGATACTTAGTTTCGTTAGCTTCTTTGGCCGTTGCGTAGGCTCTAGTGATAGATTCCGCTTCTCAAAAGGTTTGCGGATTTTTATGCATCAGGTGCCTGAAGAAATCTCCGTGTGTCAACGCAGAGATGAAACTTTTAAACTTTATCTCCTCTGTGAGCATGGGGATCCTTTTGGCTTTCGTCATGAAGCGATCCAGGAATTTCTTTGCGTTCTTTCCTTACTTCTACTTGATATGGGAGAGATGCCATGACTACTTGAATTCATAAATATATAAGATAAATAGCTTTAATCATAAATAATTTTTTAATATTAGTTTTTATGATTTCTTTTAATCTCAGGAGATTTTTTATAATTTTATATTTGAAATTGATGCGTCCTATATCTAAACTTTAAATGGTTCGAGTCAAGCTATCCATCGGATTTTGATTTCCGTTCGCTGAGTTTAAGATCCTACACACTACAACAGGTGCACTCTCTCTACGAGTGTACCTTTCACTAAAGTTTTCAAACACACTCCAAGTATTCATCTTTGCATTCACTGTATTTTACCTTCTCATCCTCAGAAGGCTCCTTATTAACTTGAGTATCAGAGTATTTTCAATGGGACTAAATTTTGTCATCACCTGACCTCTTATTTTAAATTGTGATGTGCAGGATCCTAAACTCGGCAGACAAAAATCAATATTCGACGGACAGCTCGATTCATACCCGTTAGAAATTTGAATACAGGATACATCAAAAATAAATTCTTGAAATTTTTCAGTCATTTTAAATATATTAATTACTAACCACTGAGAAGTCATCGTATGAACTTCGACTTAATTCTTTATAGTTTAACATAATTTCTTTCAATTTTGGGATATTTATCTATCATTATTTTTTATTTTATGTGAATTTGAAATGTTTATTCTATTAATTTAAATTTGAGAAAAATTATTAAAAATTATTTTTAAATTAGGAGATATAAATTGATTTTTTTTAAAAAAAAAATTGGGATATTAAGATCCGACAAGAATGAACAAAATTTTTTGGAGTGATGCTCTCATTGACTTGTCTTGTGCCTAAACAATTGCCCCGAGCCATTCGCTCCTTTGAAAAGTCATAGATCTCATAAAAAAACTATAAATTTGGGATTTTTTAATAATAATATTCAAAGGGCTCATCCAAATGTGTAACTTCCCGATGACAGGCCTGCCTTCTGACATGCCAAGCATGCGCCTGTCATGGCAGGCCTAGGGCGTAGGTCTCCAGATCTACGCCCAATAGGGTGGGCAGACACGCCACCATTTGTGTATATAAAGAAGCTTGTGGCCCTTGCTGAAGTGTGTGCTAGAGTTGGGACATTTTGAGTTCTATGAGCCTTGAGAGAGCTGTGGGCAAGCTTTGTTGTAAAGATAGAGTGAGATACACTTTGAGAGAGTGAGATACACTTTGAGAGAGGAAGGTTGTACACTTGAGATTGTTTTCTTTCGTTAGAGCTTGAGTAGCCAACACTTGTAAACAATTCTCTTATAGTACATTTCTTCGTGATTTTTTCCTTGGTTATAGAAGAGCTTTCCACGTTAAAACTTGTGTATCCTTACTTTCATTGCCGTCCGAGAGCTCTGCTCTGTGTGCTGTCCGAGAACTCTTATCCGCTCTGTCACCGTGCGGTCAGTGTTTTCCCAAACAAGTGGTATCGAGACTTAGGTTCTTTGTGCGGTGATCTTGTTGTCAGTTTATGGAGTATGGAAGCAAAATGCCTTGCTTAAGCGGATCAACTATGGCATTGGCAAAGCAAGATGTCGACTTGCTATATGTGAAGTCCATGCATAATCCGGTTTTGCCACGAGAAGCGGCGGGAAAAAGGAGACCAGGCATGGGCCGGAACACAAGCAAGTGTGACCCATATCTGGCGATTCGTTGATGACAACGTGCACAACCACGTTCGTGAAAACGAATGCCAAGGCGCTTTGGGAAAAGGGAGAAGCTTTGCTTCTAAGTGCAGGAATAACAAAATTTATCATGATGAGGTGGTACATATCCGTTACAAGGATGGATCATCATTGCGGACCACCTGAATGAATTTTAGGCATGTGGACCGGCTGAATGGCATGGGTATTAAGTTCGAGGATGAGGTGCTGGGACTGCGGCTCCTAGCAATCCTCCGGACTCTTGGGAGACCATGAGGTCACCATCATGTCTGACTCTAAACGGCGTGGTGAATTTAGAGATGGTCAAGGAGCTTTCTTGAGCGAGAAGGTGCGGCGGCGTTCTCGGGGAACAGCGACCTCTCGGCTGTCCGAGGTCCTTGTCAGAGTCAAGGGAAGAGGCCGAGGGGCGTGGCCCAAAGTATGAAGACAAAGGGCGGAGTAAGTCATGTTCTCGGTATCAGGATATGGAGTGCCATCATTGTGGTAAGAAGGGCCACATCAAAAAATTTTGTTATAAATGGAAGCGTGAAAACGCTGGAAGAGATAGGGGCATAAAGAGACGCGGCGAGGAAGAGTCCTCGGTCTCTGTCGTCACAGGTGGTGACCTCCTTTTGGCTTGCGAGTCTGAAGACTCTGTGAGCGTGGCTGAGCAAGCCTCTGACTGGGTGGTGGATTCTGGCGCTTCTATCCACGTCACTCCCAGGAGAGAGTTATTCTCAACTTATACTCCCTGCGCCCCAGGAGTATTGAAGATGGGCAACTTGGAGACGTCCAAAATTGTTGGATGAGGAGACATCTCCTTGTTAACCAACAGTGGTGCCCGGCTGGTTTTGAGGGACGTCGACACGTTCCCGATATTTGCATGAATATTATTTAGTGCGGGACGCCTCGGCGATGAAGGCTACTGCGGCGTCTTTTGTGATGGATTTCAAAGTGAAGAAGGGCTCGATGGTGGTTGCCCGGAGTAAAGTTCAGCCTTTACACTATGAACGCATGGCCGAGGTAGCGAGAGGTGAATGCTACGGGAGTGTGGAGTCCTCGGGCTGTGGCATAAGAGACTCGGACACATGAGTGTGCGTGGCATGAGTCATACGCGAAAAGGGTCTCATTCCGAGATGAATGGAGAAATGCCCGAGGACTTGCCCTCAGCATGACGGGAAGTAGCGAAGGTCTCCTTTTCGGAGACGCATCTTCAGAAGGTCAGGGTCTTGGAACTCGTCCACAGAGGCGTGTGTGGGCCTCTAGGAGAAGTCATTTGGAGGTGCACAATACTTTGTGACCTTCATTGTTGCCAGTTGTTCAAGGAAGTTGTGGGCGTTCGTTGAAAACCAAGGACCAGGTTGCGGGAACCTTTAAGCGGTTCTATGCGCTCATTGGCGAAGCAGAAGAGGTTAAAGGCCGTCTTTGGCAACAACGGGGTGAAGTTCATTAGGCGTTTGATGCCTATTGCAAGACTCTCGGCATCAAGCATCGGAAGACTCCACCCAAGACGCCTACAACCAGGCGGCGTGGCCGAGAGGATGAATCGCACTCACGATGGAAAGGGTCGGGTGCATGTTGTCGAGGCCGGGCTTAGGGATCTTTTGGGCCGAGGCCTTCAGGCGGCCGCCCACGTGATCAGCCGGTCGCCTTGTAAGCCTCTGGATGGGGAAGTTCCCGAGACGGATTTGGACCAGAAGGGAACCAGCTTTACAACCATCTCGGGACTTTTGGCCGTAAGCCTTTGTTCATAATCTCGAGATGAAGAGAACCAAGCTTGAGCCAAAGACCATGCAATGTGTCTTTACGGGCTATGGCGAGGATGAGTTTGAGTTGAGATGTATGACCCCGGAAAAGAAGGCGAAATGCAGTCCCAGAGATGTGGTTTTCGTTGAGGCGAGACCATAGAGGACTTTGGGAAAGAGTTGAAGTCTTTGCCCAACACTTCCCGGACGGACAGAAGTGATAGTGAAAGTGTCCGTCCTGTGCGTCTTGTGTCCGACGTCAGCGGACCAAGAGTTGTTGCTAACCAGGATCAGGCGATTCCAGCGCCTCAGGATCAAGTTGAAGATTTGGTGCCTCATGTGGATGAGGAGGCACTTGTGAGACGGTCGTCCAGGCCGAGACGACCGTCCGTCCGCCTTCCAGTAAGCGAGTACGTCCTCCTCACTGATGCTAGAGAACCAGAGGATTTTGGTTAGGCTATGAGGAGCTCCCAGAAAAATAAATGGTTTGAGGCCATGGAAGAGGAAATGGCCTCACTTCATGAGAACCATACCTTTGAGCTAGCCAAGCTACCTAAGGGGAAGAAGACCCTGAAGAACAAATGGGTCTTCGGCTGAAGCAACCGAGGACTCAGCGCCCGAGATCTGAGGCACGACTTGTGGTCGAGGATTTGGTCAACAAAAGGGTGTTGACTTTGGTGAAATTTTTGCGCCGTTGTGAAGATGTCCTCGGCCCGTGTAGTGCTCGGGCTTGCAAAGGCGTTGGACACGGAGATTGAGCAAATGGATGTCCGGACGACTTTTCTCCATGGAGATCTAGAGGAAGAGATCTACATGGAACAACCAGATGGTTTTGAAGTCAAAGGAAAGGAGGGACTGGTTTGTCGTTTGAAGAAGAGATTGTATGGGCTGAAACAAGCTCCGAGACAGTGGTATCGAAAGTTTGAGTCTGTTATGGTCAGACAAGGATATCATAAGACTTCTTCGGACCACTGTGTCTTTGTGCAAAAGTTCTCGGAAAACGATTTTGTCATCCTTCTCCTTTATGTGGATGACATGCTGGTGGTCGGACAGAATAGTGCTCGGATCAAGGAGCTGAAGAAGCAACTCGGACAGTCTTTCGCCATGAAAGACCTCGGACCGGTGAAACAGATTCTGGGGATTAGAATTTTTCGCGACCGAGAGGGCAAGAAGCTTTGGCTGTCGGGAAGGATATATTGAAAAGGTGCTTGAGATTCAGCATGGAAGGGTCAAGCACATCGGTACTTCTCTTGGCCAACCATTTTAAGTTGAGCAAATAGCGTGTCCGTCCTCGGACACTTGAAAGGCGCGTATGAGTAAGATTCCTTACTCTTGGCCGTTAAGCGACTTAAATGTGGCCGTGTGTGCGCGGCGGACATTGCTCATGCGGTTGGCCTTGTGGCGATTCCTCTCAAACCCGTATGGAGCATTGGTCGGCGGTGAAGTGGATCTTGAATATCTTCGGCGGGACCTCAAAGACGGGTTTGCGGTTTGAAATGAAAAGCCTCGATTGATTGCGTTCACGGACGCCTTGCAGATATGGCGAGGGCGTTGATTCCAGGAAATCAACGTCCCAGGATACTAGTGAAATTTGCGGGAGGCGGTCTCACAGCGGTCAAGTTGCGCGAGTGTGTCGCTCTCCACAGCCCAGCGAGTTTATTACCGTGTGAGGGCACTCAAAGAGATGCTTTGGATGAATAGGTTCGTTCAAGAGTTGGGGCTAAGGCATGAGGCGTACGAGGTCCTTTGTGATAGTCAAAGTGCCATTCACTTGTGTAAAAACTCCTCATTCCATTCTTGGTCAAAACATATTGACGTGCGATATCATTGGGTGAGAGATGTTTTTGATGATGGGCAAATATCAATTGGAAAAGTTCGGTGGAAGAAAATGTCTCGACATGTTGACCAAGATTTTGCCAAAGGGAAGCTAGAAGCTTGTTGTGACATTGCGGTCTAACTAACTTCACTCGGTCGTAAGGGGAAGTTTGTTGGGGTCACTCAGTGGCATGATGTCCGCGGACTCGGTTGGAAGAATAGACGAGGACTTGAAGCGTCATGTCCGGCGGTTCTTGAGGACGAGGGCGAGGAGCCTAGAATCGCAGGTGCGACTATATCAACGTGGGCCTGCGCGGTGGCCGTTTTGCGGGTGGGTTGGTCACCCACTCTGATTGGATGTTGCAGCCCCAGGCGCAACTTCCCGACGACGAACTGCCTTCCCGACACGCCAAGCATGCGCCTATCATGGCAGACTTAGGGCGTAGGTCTGGAGACCTACGCCCAGTAGGGTGGGCGGACACGCCACCCTTTGTGTATATAAAGAAGCTTGTGGCCCTTGCTAAAGTGTGTGCTAGAGTTGGGACATTTTTAGTTCTATGAGCCTTGAGAGAGCTGTGGGCAAGCTTTGTTGTAAAGATAGAGTGAGATACACTTTGAGAGATGAAGGTTGTACACTTGAGATTGTTTTCTTTCGTTAGAGCTTGAGTAGCCAACACTTGTAAACAATTCTCTTATAGTACATTTCTTCGTGGTTTTTCCCTTGGTTATAGAAGGGCTTTCAATGTTAAAACTTGTGTATTCTCTTTCTTCTCTATCCTTACTTTCCTTGCCGTCCGAGAGCTACTTTGTGTGCTGTCCGAGAACTCTTGTCCGCTCGGTCACCGTGCGATCCGAGTGTTTTCCCAGAACACTCGGATCGTCATCAACCGCTATAACCCGGTGGCTGACATAAACTCGCGGCCCGACGCCTGCAAACGAGCCACGCCTCGGCGTTCCATCATCGACCTTGCGGCATGGCTGAAGACGCAGCTCGAGAAGGAAGGTGGTCGGAAGTCGAGCGTGCGAGGATCGGGTTTCTTCCTAGTGATTAACCATGGAATCCCCACGAGCTTCTTTGACGAGATGATTAATGGCCCGAGAAGATTTCATGAGCGAGTGGATTTACTGGTGAAGAAGCGATGTGTGTGACGTTCACCGACGAAGTTTAAGTATATGTCAAATTTCGATCTCCGTGAAGGTCTGGTTACCAATTGGCGGGACAACATTGCCGTCGTTACGGCTCCTCGTCGTCTTGATCCCCACGAAATGCACGGAGGTTTGTAGGTATAACGCAGGTGTTTTCTTGGCTATTTCCTTATTAACAACACCATCGACTAGGAGCCCCTTCACCCCTGTTGGGTTTAGTCATTTCTTTGTGGGTAACCCAATAAATTAATTTGTCACCGGAGAATTTGTAGAGAAAAAATCCGAGAAGAAGCTGTCAACGGTCAACGTACCATTGGCCATTGGAGGAGAACACGATGGGCGATTAATGGAGATTGACCGGGGACGACCAAGCCCCGAATCCGGTCGACGGAGATTGACCATCTAAAGGGCTGCGGGAGCACTCTTTGGATGGTGGGCGGGCAGCAAAAAGCGGTCAACGGGAGGTTGACGGATAGTAGAGGACGGCTGATCAGAGGTTGGCCGGATATCAAGACGGTCAACAAAGAAGTTGACCACCTGAAAACTGGGCCTTAGAGCGATGTGAAAGTGGCGGTTGTTAGTGGGCAGAGATGTCTTTTCGAGGATTGGTCGATAGGCTAGCGGTTTAGGCTGCATATGCACGCGTCTGTCTGATCTGAGCATACGTCGTCTGTAGGGCATGGACCTGTAGGAAGCTCGGGAACTGGTGAAGACGTGGCACCTATTATCTGCAAGTGGTGACCAGTTGGGTAGATGGGATTAGGTGGAGCTAGGACGTCCATAAATGAGCACTAGGAGCTTCTAGAGGATGAGACCTTAAGAGAAGGCCTTGAGCTGGTCCAGAGGGAACCTAGAGTGGTGACCGGGCTGGTGTGGGAGACAACACCAGGGGCACTGTGCGCCGGTCGCTGTGTGCGGGGGTAAAACGGCGGGTTGTCATTTCACCAACACTTGTAAAATGAGTGAGGAGAGAGCACCACAGTGAGGAGAGAAAGAGTGAAAGAATGAGAGAGCAGTGAGTGAAACATAAAGGGTGAGACTTTGTATTCTTGTGCTTTGTTCTTTGTTTTCGCCTCTAGGGCTTGTGTAGCCAGGGTGGTTGCTGTACTCCTGTTTTGGGTTTGTGTAACTATTTTACATAGTGGATCTATTGGTGGACTATGTATCTCGTGATTTTTTTCTTCTGTTTGGGAAGTGATTTCCACGTAAAAAAGGCTATGTATCCATTGTTCCTTGTTCCTACTAAATGGTGGCTGTCGATGATGGGGGGTTCGAATTTTTTCGCTGTTGTCGGATCTGATGGATTCGGGTCTTCCGACCCCAACAAGTGGTATCAGAGACGGTCAAGTTTCTGCTGATCCCAACAAGTGGTATCAGGGCTAGGCCAGAGATCGCGGAGCCCAAAAAGGGGCTACTTACGGAGGTCTTTGACCGGGAAAGGGCTACTGCGAAGGTGAGACCTCTTTGCCGGGAGTGGAATGAAGCGTCGCGAGAAAAGCCGCCGAGTGAAGTCGGGTGGAGCCGCTGAGGTCGATGGCGGTCGAGTGTATCAGTGTCATCGTAGAGTTTGCCGTTTAGTGTGGAATTGGATGGAGGCGGTAAAAAGCACGGCCCGAGTTAGCGGGGCCAGGACGGAGGCATGCGAGCAAAGGGCGAAGCTATGTAGGGCCAAGGTGGAGCCCGCGGGGCAGTAGAGTTAGTAGGGTCAACCCGGCGGAGCTAAGGTGGCGAGGCAAGGCGAATGATTCGACCATGGGGAAGAAATGAAGGGGTGGAGTACTCCAAGTTTAGTAGGCGGAAGAAGGCATCGTGCAGAGGCCAACGCGGATTCCCGGTTAAGGGGAAGGCTGCGGGAAGGCGGCGATAGCGATCACGGGTAAGGCGAAGGTGCCCCCATAGGTCGTGAGGGGATGTTTGTTGGGTTTGGTTACTCCCTTGTGGGTAACCCAGCAAAATGGAAACCGGCTTGTCATCGGAAGATTTGTGGAGAACAAATCGAGAAGCTGTTTAGGTCAATGGGGCGTTGGCCGAGAGAATAAAGGATAGATCAATGGAGATTGGCCGTGGACGATCAGTGGACCCGGTCAGCGGGAGGTTGACCATCGAGGCCCGGGGAGCACCGGATGACGGACGGGCAAAAGAAGACGGTCCGGGCCGCGAGGTTGACCGAGATGGAAGCCGAGGGACGGTCAACGAAGGTTGGCTGGATGGCATCGAAGACGGTCAACAAGAAGTTGACCGGTTGAGAACTGAGCCTTGGAGACTGTGGAAAGTGGTAGGCGGCGGTGGATGATGTCTTTCGGAGATCGGTCGATAGGCTGTGATTGAAACAGAGTATGCGTCTGTGACAAGTCTGAGCATGCGCCATCTGCAGGGCATGGACCTTCAGGAAGCTCGGGAGCTGGTGAAGACGTGGCACCTATTATCCGCAAGTGGTGACCAGCTGGGCAAATGGGATTAGGTGGAACCATGACATCTATAAATGAGCACCAGGAGCTTCCGGAGGGTGAGACCTTAAGAAAAAGCCTTGAGTTGGTCCAGAGGGAACCCAGAGTGGTGATCAGGCTGGTATGGGAGACAACACCGGGCGCGTAGCGCGCCATATGCGGGGTAAAACGTGGGGGTTGTCGTTTCACCAACACTTGTAAAATGAGTGAATAGAGAGCACCACAATGTGGAGAGAAAGAGTGGAAGAATGGGAGAGCAGCGAGTGAAACACAAAGATTGAGGTTTCGTATTCTCTTGCTCTGTTCTTCGTTTTCGTCTCTAGGGCTTGTGTAGCCAGGGTAGTTACTGTACTCTGTCTCTGAGTTTGTGTAACCATTTTATATAGTGGATCTATTGGTGGACTATGTGTCCCGTGATTTTTCCTCTTCGGTTTGGGAAGAGATTTCCACGTAAAAAAGGTTGTGCATCCCATATTCCTTGTTCCTACTAAATGGTGGCTGTCGATGACTTCCGGGTTTAATTTTTTCTTGCTGCGGATCACGATGGATCGGGTTTTTGACCCTAATAAGTGGTATCAGAGACGGTCAAGTCTCTGCTGATCCTAACAAGTGGTATCAGAGCTATCTGAGATTGGCCCAGGCCCGCAAAAGGGCTGCTTCCTGAGGGTGCTAACCAAAAAGGGTTACCTGCGGTGCTAACCTATTGCCGGAGTAGAGTGAAGCGTCGCAAGGGGAAGCCGCCGAGTGAAGTGCTGCAGAAGTGGAGCCGCCAAGGTCTGTGGCGGTCAAAGTGTATCTTGTGTCATCGTAGAGGAGTTTGCCATTTAGTGTGAAACTAGATGGAACGGTAAAAAGCACAATAGAGTTAGCAGGGCCAAGGACGGAGCTGTGCAGAGCCAAGGGCGGAGCTATGTAGGGCCAAGGGTGGAGCCAGCAAGGCCAACGGTAGAGTCAGTAGGGTCAACAGCGGAGCTGAGGTGGCGAAGGCAAGGCAAAATGATTCGACCGCGGGGAAGAAACTGAAGGGGAGTTGGAGTACTCCAAGTTCAGTAGGGTGGAAGAAGGCATTATTCTGCAGAGGCCAACGTCGGATTCCCGGTTGAGGGAAAGCTGAGGGAAGGTAGGCGATGACGGTCGCCGGGTAAAGGGCGAAGGTGTTCCCCACAAGGTCGTGAGGGGATGTTTGTTGGGTTTGGTCACTCCCTTGTGGGTTGCCCAACAAACTGGTTGTCATCGGAGGATTTGTGGATAACAAATCCAGAGAGCTGTTTCCGGTCAACGAGACGTTGACCAGAGGAGAACAGTGGACGGTCAATGAAGATTAACCGGCGGACGGCCAACTGAATCCGATCAATAGGAGGTTGACCATCTGAGGGCTGCAGGAGCACTGCTAGATGGTGGACGGGTAGCAGAAGACGGTCAGCAGGGAGTTGGCCAGGATGGATGAAAAGGATGATCAACGGAGGTTGGTGGATGGCAGTGCGGTCAACGAAGTTAACTTGTTGGCCCAGGCTTTGGAGCCTGGAAAAGTGGCAGCGGGCATGGATGTCTTTCCCAGGATTGGTCGACAGTGGCGGTTGATTTCTGAAGAGCACGCGTCTGTCATGTGTGTAGCATCGCCATGCCGGGGCATGGACACACGAAGCTCGAGGCTGGTGAAGACATGGCACCTATTATCTGCAAGTGGTGACCAGCTGGGCAGATGGGATTAGGTGGAGCCAGGATGTCTATAAATTAGCACCAGAGGCTTCCGGAGGATGAGACCTTAAGAGAAGGCCTTGAGCTGGTCCAGAGGGAACTCAGAGTGGTGACCGGACTGGTGTGGGAGACAATACCAGGGGCGTTGTGCACCGGCCGCTGTATGCAGGGGTGAAACGGCGGGCTGCCGTTTCACCAATACTTGTAAAATGAGTGAGCAGATGGCACCACAATGAGGAGAGAAAGAGTGGAAGAATGAGAGAGCAGTGAGTGAAACACAAAGGGTGAAGCTTTGTATTCTCGTGCTCTGTTCTTCATTTTCGCCTCTAGGGCTTGTGTAGTTAGGGTGGTTACTGTACTCTATCTCTCGGTTTGTGTAATCGTTTTACATAGTGGATCTATTGGTGGATTATGTGTCCCGTAGTTTTTCCTCTCTGGTTTGAGAAGGGGTTTCTACGTAAAAAAAGCTGTGCATCTCTTATTCCTTATTCCTACTAAATGATGGTTGTCAATGACGAAGGATTCGGATTTTTTTGCTGCTGCCGGATCTGGTGGATTCGGGTCTTCCGACCCCAACAACCGGTGCCTTCGTTTCGTCGAAGGCCTTCAGCTCGGTCATCCTATCGTACTGCGACTGCGCGACTTCTGCGGTGGTTCCAATTTCTTCCGGCCTATTCATTTTTCCTTCCAATTTGGGTTTCCCATATGATGATGATACGCCGTTCAGCTGCGACGATTGTGGACGAATTTGCAGGCAACACTCTCCTTTTTTATAGTGTAACAGAGGGAAGTTGGTCGCGGCGTCTCTAGTGGAGATGGAGCCCCCCTTTTTTTTTAATTTAAGTCTGATAATATTTTAATAAATAATTATAATTTAATTATTTTATAAAATATAAAAAATTAATTAAAATTAATTATTAATTATAATTACTTATTTTAAAATAAATAATTAATATATAAAAAAATAACTTTTACGTCTTAATGAGGTGGAACCAACTCCAACCTTATCTTCTACACGTTAAAAAAATTACATTATATTCACTAGAATATATAAATAAATATCATATTAAAAATATCCCTATATAAAAAGGAGCATTTCTAATTTCAAGGTCCTTAATTTTCTAACTAATATGACTTTTGAGTGATTAGTAATTAATATATATTAATTTACTGAAAAATTTCCTATGATTAACATAAATATTTAATATTTGTTTATTCATAAGCTTTCACATAGAGCTATCCTTTTCTCAAACTATATTGGTTATATAGAGTTTGAGAAGCCTGTTTCTCTAATTTTAATTACTAAATTAAAATTAAATTATTAAAATTTTAAAAAATAAAAAATATTAAAAATAACTATAATTTTAAATTTAGTTTTATAATATTATTATCTATTGCATATTAAATCTATTATATAAAAACTTTAATAAAGGTAAATGTTTCGATTATATTGTCTAATATCTAAATTCAAATCCTCACATATTTTTAAACTAATAATTCATATTTAAAAAACTAAAAATTTATATCCCTCATTTAGAAAAAAGAGAAAGCAGAATCTCTGAATTTAATTACATATAGACTTTAAGATTAGGATAATGGGCACTGTGCTACAAACACACGATGCTTTCCATTAGATTAAATCAAACGGCAGAAAAAATATATATATATATATATACTGATGGGTAGGCTCATAAATGTGGTGCTAAAAGCGGCACAAAATTTGAAAGGCCCAGGAAGATACCAACCAGCGTTAGCATTGACTGCCCGGCGCACAACAAACGGTCAAGAGCGCTCATTCAAGACGGTTAACATTTCTGTTGACTGAAAATACTGTAACAGTAGGCCGTGAAAGATAGTAAACCTAATACGGGCCAGACCCAATTTGGCAGGTGATCTCGTACACAAAAAGTAACAATCCTCCCATGATTACACGTTTTCCTAAAAGCTGATCTTCTCTAAAAAGGCAGCAACGGATTTAACGCCAACAATGAAGTCTAATGGTCACAAGAACATGAAAGAAAAGTAGATAATTTGGAGATCCGTTACACTGTTTAGAAAGGAAACGATCCATCAAATTACGCCCACCAACTCAGAGAAGGCCGCCCAGCGCCAGGCCAAGGAAGGTGGCTCTCCCCATCATCTATATAAACCCAGAGTCTCCACTCTAAAAAGGGGAACACGCTTTTAAGAGAACACACGGTTCATAAAGACGACAGAGACTTTCTAATATAATCTAAGCCACGAACGCATACAGTATTTGACCAAAACTCTCTCTCTCTAAAGCGTTCATCTTCCAATCCCATTCTAAGCCTCTAGATCGCAGAGTCTCCTCCCGCTCTCTGAGAATCGTCCTCCAAAGCTTCTACGCTTTTGAGACGTATCTTCCACTCGTTCTCCCTGAACAACGAGTTGGAACTCACACTCTCAACGAGTGACGGGATCATCTCTGCTTCTACAGGCCGACACTCCCGACAAACTCACACACACAGTCTCTCTTACTTACCAGTTCACCTACCCAAGTTTGTAGGTTTGTTATTAATTTGAGTGTTGGAGTGTTTTTCGTAGGATAACCTTCCGCCGGCACCTGACCTCTCGTTTTCTGTAATGGTGTATAGGATTCAAACTCAGTGAACGGGGCCAGATCAAATCAACTATCCGAATCCGAAACTGTTCGAAGTCGGATCCAAGTACTCATTATATATATATATATGTATATATATATTTATTTATTTTTTATTGCTTTTATAGTTTAATTTTTGTTTTGTTTTTTAAGTTTTATTTTCTTTTTTTGTTTACGTTTTATAATTTGAATTTTTTTTATAAAATTAAAAGAAATTTTATAATCATATTTATTTTTAAATAATAATATTATTTTTATAAATTTATAAAATAATAATTTTATAACCATATATTCTTAAAATATTATTATTTTATAAATTTATAAAATATAAATATAAATATATATTTTATAAATAATAAAAGATTCATCCAATTTATAACTAAATTTATGTATATATATTTTTTATTTTTTATAAGTTAATATTTTATAAAAATTAAGAATGCATAAAAATTAAAATTATAAAAATTAAAAAAAAAAAAAAAAAAGAAAAAGGGAGAGGGGCAGGGGGAGTTTGCCCGTTGGATTTAATCAAATCCAACGGACAGCATGTATGTGACATAACCGCCGTGCGACATACATGCGATGCATCCCCCCTTTAAACTTCAAGATTAGTCAAAAATTGCTTTAACTCCCGTAGAGCAAGTACTCAACCCCCAGATTTTAATTTGTCTTAAGCTACGTATTAAAATTTTCTAACGTTGAAAGGATTTGAACCTCTTAAAATAGATATTTTAATTAGAACGGATTAAAATAGAACCAATTATTTTTTATATTAATTTAATAAACAAAAATTATGATTATTAATTATTATATATTTTTAATAATTATTACTTATTCTGCATTTGACTTATCTTTTTTTTTTTTACTAGATCTAGATTAAAGTTGAGATCATAAGTTAGCAATGGATCTTATAGTTGCTGCAAAATTACAAGGTAGTGTGAGATTTAAACCCTAAAATTTATAAAATAACTTTAAAATTAAGTAAATTGATACATTATCAAGGTTAATTGTGTATTCAAGTTAAAAATTAAGTATCTGATGCATGCTTAAACTACACAATTATATATTTTAAAGGAAATCACAGTACCTGATGTACATAAGCTGGGTAGCAGTGGGCCACGGGTGCCGCAGGTCCCAAAAGCAGTGGGCCAACCCCCTGAGCTGGTGCTGGGTGGCAGAATAAAATGGCCGTGCACGTCTTTTCTTCGTCATTTTGGCTGTTGCAAGAAGAGAGAGTGCGAGGAGAAGAGAGAGGAAGAGGAATCCAAGGTCCCGGGATTCGATTTCTAGCTAGAACTAATTAGAAATGTGATAAATCGGGTCGAGACAGGTGCACATATACTCTCATCTTTTATTTTCTTGCACTTTTATTCTATTTTTTTAGGTATCCTTATTCTAATACTTGATTGAGTTGTATTACCCATATCCTAAGTATAAAAATACATCGATTTTATATCCGACTTGCAAGATTTAAGCGGTTTTTCGCAACCCAAAACCATAACCCACGCCCAGACAGATTTCACCATTTATTTCAGGTATTATGCATGATTTGTCACTAAATAATCGAAACCCATGAATTGAGCATGAAATTTCATCAATATGGTGCCTGAAATCTCGTGTTTTGCGCAATTTATGCATATTGAAACCCTAACATGTGCCCTGTGTCTTCCGACTATTTTCCACGAAACATAGGCATTAAATGGAAATAGAAAATTGAACCCCGACTTATAAACGTGGTTGATTTACATTTAATTTCATAATTTAAGAATTATGCAAAGAAATTATGAGCATGTGAAGATTTGAGCTCAAGAAGAATAAGGAAAAAACTCGAAAAAAATGAACAAGTTTAATGTAAAAGAACCAATAAGGGATATTCTGTGATTAAGCGATAAACCGATTGAATTATGAGACGCTTTCCAATAGAGTGGGAATGAAAAATTATGTGCTCAAAAGTAGAATTTCCTAAAAAAATAAAAAATGAATAACTTGGAATAGTAATTGTTCAATAGATAGTATATTTTAACGTGTCATTGATATTACAGTGAAAACTCAAGAACTATTCTACTCACGTATTGTAATGGGTGATATTCCTTGGCATGCCTTAATACACTATAGTAGAAAGCGTTGTCTATTATGAATACCGCTTGCAGCCTATGACCCCGTCTATAGGATCTATATATAGACGGGCCCATTCTGGGTCAAGAATAGGAGGATATCGATCTTAGATTGTATGGAGTGAATATAATTCAGGTTACAACCGATTGTTCCTTTAATCAGGAAGGCCTACTGGCCCCGATTCCTCAATGAAATAAGTTTTCAATGCAAATTAATGATTAAGAAGAGAAAAATAAGACAAAGAACTAAAGAAATATGGAAAAACATTCATCAAAACATATTCTTTTTTTTTTTAATGTTTATGATGCATAATCACTCATATGCCTTTATCTCCTTCCTATACACATTATTATGTCTTGAAAATGAAATATTGCACGTCCTTTGTTATATTATGCCTTATTGAGTTTAGACTCACCATTTGCTATTTTGTCTCCCCTATCAGATGATCAGTACAAATTTCTACCCAACAAGAAGGAGTAAAGAACCAGCACCTAACTTAGGCCCGGAGATGATGTATTTTATTGCTTTAGAGAATTTGTATTTTGCATTTTTGATTTAGCTGATGATTCTTTTGGAAATGGAAAAATTGTACATCCTCATATTTTATTCTTTTGATAGAAAATCAGCAATAGTGATATGCTTTGTTGGAACGTGAAATTTTGGATATTTAGTTTGCTTCCGTAGGATTATTGAAGGGTACCCTGAGGCTTAGAGGCATCTCTCCTACTAGGCACCCGTGGTCTTATATTGATGTTGTAGATGTTTGTGGAAATTTTTTATGGATTTTGTGTTTGTGTCAGTGTGAATTTATGTATATTGTACAGGATAATTACAGATTTTATATTAGGACGACGTCCGTATTACAGTTGGAACTCTACCGAATTTTCAATTGATAATACGGTACATCACAATTGGTATCATAGAAAGGGGATGGCTCGACAGATGCCTTAGGGCTTGTGTTAATTGACCATAGTTGAGACCTAGGTTAACTTGATTAGATCTGAAATGAACTTTCTGTTTAAGTAGTTTTGTTAAGTTTGATGTGAAAGTCTAACCCTATTGTTAATGCATGATGATATGGATTCAAGATGTCAGGCCAAGAAAGATGTTTCAGAGCTAGACCTCGACCAAATTGGGAGAAAGAATATTTGGATATTATGGGACGGATGGCCAACGTCATGGAAATGATGGCTTAGGGTCATACCCCACCTGTGCCAGCCCTAGCCCCAGTTCCAGCCCCAACTTCAGTAAATCTAGGAGTTATGGCATACAACCGGTTCAACAGCTAAAGGGCACCAGAGTTTTCAAGAGATCTGGACCCAACTAAAGCAGAGGCTTGGATCAGAAGAATGGAAAAGATCTTTACTGTTATTCATCACCCCGAAGAAGACAAAGTGACTTTTACAACGTATAAATTGGAGGATAAGGTTGATTATTGATGGTCGGTGTATAAAGCAGCCATGGGAGTCCCTGAGTATCAAATTACGTGAGAAATGTTTAAGGAAGGATTTTTTGAGTAGTATATTTCAACCAACCTGCGAGAATAGAAGGAAGATGAGTTTTCACGGGTTAGGTAAGGAAATCGGACCGTGGCAGAGTATGCGATCAAGTTCCTGGAGTTGTCCCGATACTCCCAGCATATAGTGGATGATCCAACTAGAACAGCCAGAAAGTTTCAGTCCGGGATAAGGGATGATATCAGGAGGCAGTTGGTTACGCACAAGTAGTGAGATTATGGAGAGATATTGGACCCAACTCTCATTTTTGAGAGAGAGTTAGAGCAGTAGTAGTATTTTACAAAGAGGTCTATAAACTGAGGAAGTTTGGCCGTGAGTCAAGGTTTGGAATCCGGAGGGCCTCCGAGGAAGACGAAGCCCGAAGACAAAGGAAAGAGCAAGGTAGAGTATCCGGTAGCAGCAGCAGCATCGGGTCCACCAACGACTGATGATGTTTGTAATTACTGTAGGAGGACCCATCACGGGTAGCCATGCCTCAAGCGGATGGGAGCTTATTTTAACTGTGGCAAGGTCTGCCACATGATTAAAGATTGCCGGTGGAGAAGAAGCCGATTGTTCTGAGGAAGGCCTTTGCAGTTACGGCTCGGGATGCGAAAGCGTCCCCAAATGTAGTAGAAGGTACTATTATCATCTTTAGTACTCCTGTGCATATTCTTCTAAATTTGGGCTTGACCCATTCTTTTGTACCCTTAAATTTTGTAAGTACTTTGTTGTCCCCTCCAAGGATCTGGGATCATGTTCTGATTGTTTTTACACCCTTGGAATTTCCAATAGTCACGAATATCTTGTATCCGAATTGCGAAGTTTGGATTAATGGATTGCAACTGATGGTGGATTTGATTTTACTCGAGATGTACGATTTTGATGTGATCTTCGGCATAGATTGGTTAGCAAGTTATCACGTCAATATGGATTGCTTCCATGAGCAAGTCCATTTTGCTATTCCAGGATATGAACCGTTCTATTTCTAAGGCGTGGTGCAAAAGGAGCCACCATGTTTTGTCTCAACTTTGCATGCCCGTCATTTGATAGACTTTGGATGTCGAGCTTATTTGGCTTAGCTTGCATGACTAGGAGTTATAGTGTGCCGGCTAAGGATATCCCAGTGGTTATTAAGTTCAAATATGCCCTTCAAGATGAATTGCCTAGTTTGTCACCCAATCGAAAAATTGAGTTTGAGATTGAGATTGTCCCCGATTCGGCCCCAATTTTGAAGGCACCGTATTGGATGAAGCCTGCCGAACTGAAGGAATTGAAGCAGCAGCTGTAAGAGCCTCTGTATAAGGGATTTATCCAGCCAAGCATCTCTCCTTAGGGTACCCCAATGCTATTTGTTAAGAAGGATGGATCGTTGCGGCTTTGTATCAATTATCAGGAGTTCAACAAGATCACTATTAAGAACAAGTATTCTTTACTAAGGATTGATGACCTATTTGATCAACTGCAAAGAGCCCTAGTGTTTTCAAAGATCGATATCCGTTTAGGGTATCATTAGTTGAGGAATAAAAAAGAGGACGTAGCTAAGACAGCTTTTCGGACGTGGTACGAGCATTACGAATTTCTAGTTATACTATTTGGGTTGTCAAATGCTCCGACCGCATTTATAGACTTGATGAATCTGGTGTTTTGACCCTTCTTAGATAAATTTATGCTGGTATTCATCGACAACATATTAATATGAGGAATTATAATGAGCATGCCATGCATTTGAGGATTTCTCTCCAGACGCTTCGGGATGAGAAATTGTATGCCACATTGAATAAGTGTGAGTTTTGGCTAGAGGAAATTGCCTTTTTGGGTCATATTATTTCAAATGAGGGCATATTTATGGACCCGAAGAAGAATGAGACTATTGTTAATTGGAGCTGACAGTCGTCAGTGACTAACGTCCAGAGTTTCCTTAGGATGGCGGATTATTATCAGAGGTTCGTGGAGAATTTCTCTAGGATTTCTATGTCATTGACCCGCTTAATGAGGAAGGACGTCAAGTTTGTTTGGATAGACGGTAGTGAGAAAAGTTTTCAGGGGTTTAAGGACCGATTGACATTTGCCCCAATCCTAACAATTCTAGAAGGCTCGGGTGGGTTTGAAGTTTATTGTGACGCGACCAGGACAGGTTTGGGGTGTGTCCTGATGCAGTGCGGGAAATTGATAGCCTATGGATCAAGGCAATTGAAGATTCATGAGAAGAACTACCCGACGCACTATTTGGAGCTTGCAGCGGTAATTTTTGTATTAAAAATCTGGAGATATTATTTGTATGGTAAGAAATTCTTGGTATATTTATACCACAAGTGCCTCAAGTATCTCTTTTCCTAGAAAAAGTTAAAGATGAGGTAAAGGAGATGGATGGATTATCTAAAAGATTTCGATTGTGGAATTCAGTATTAGTCGGAAAAGGGCAATGTGGTGACGGATGCTTTGAGCGGGCAAGCGTATTTTGCAACTCATCTGAGGATTTAGGAGATGAAAATGTTAGAATGCATAAAGCATTGTGATATTCAGAGATATGCTTAAGGAAATTGGATGATTTTGTCACACTTCAGTGTCCAGCAAGAGATCTTGAAGCGGATCAAGGAAGAACAATGAACAACCCGTTTTTAGATGAAGTTGCTGGAAATTTGAACCAAAATTCTAGGATTGATTTCAGCGTTCGAGCTGGCGGAGTCTTGAGATTTTGGGACTGAATTTGCGTACCTGATATCGATGATTTAAAGGAAGAGATTATGAAGGAAGCTACCAGTCCAGTACACAATCCACCCGAAAATTAATATGATGTATTAGGATCTGAGGAAGATATTTTGGTGGAGGAATATGATGGGGATAACCGTGGCCTTTGTGGGGAGATGCTTGGTCTGTCAGCAGTTAAAGGCCAAGCGGAGGAAGCCATTCGGTCTTCTGCAGCCCTTGCCTCTTCCCAATTGAAAGTGGAAAGATATATCCATAGATTTCGTGTCAGGACTGCCGAGGACGCCTAGGAACTATAACGGCATTTGGGTGATTGTCGACCGACTCACAAAATTAGCACACTTCCTGACCATTTAGATGACTTATTTGAGGGATCGATTAGCCCGGATGTATATTGATGAAGTGGTGAGATTGTATGGGATTCCGGTCACTATCGTGTCAAATCGCAACCCGCGGTTTGTGTCAAAATTTTGAAGAAGTCTATATCGTGAGTTGGGGATGGATTTGAAGTTCAGTACGACTTATCACTCGCAGACGGATGGACAATTTGAGTGGACCATTTAGATTTTGACAGACATGTTAAGAGCCGCGGTGTTGGAGCTGAAAGGCAATTGGGATGACCTTTTAGCCTTAGCGGAGTTTGTGTATAATAATAGTTATTAGGCGAGTATTGGGATGGCCCCTTTGAAGCGTTGCATGGAAGAAAGTGCCGTTTTTCGATTCATTTGGAAGAAACCGGCGATAGACGGCTTATAGGGCCAGAGATTGTTATGGAGATGTCTGAGAAGATCAGGCTGATCCACGAGAAGCTGAAAGTGGTCCAAAGCCGGCAGAAGAGTCATGCCGATCGGACAAGATCGGAGCTGAAATTTAAAGTTGAAGACTTTGTCTTCTTGAAGATATCGCCGTCAAAGAGAATATTCAAATTTAGGCTCAAAGGGAAGTTGAAGCTGAGGTTTATTGGCCAGTTCAAGATTTTGGAGAAAGTGGCCTATCGTTTGTCTTTGCCATCGACTTTGGAAGAGGTGAACGACGTATTTCACGTGTCTATGCTCCGGAAGTATGTTTATGATCCTACTCATGTTATTGACTACGTGCCCCTATTGATCAGCGAAGATTTATTGTACACCAAGGATCCCGTGCAGATTCTAGACCGTAGAGAGCAAATACTTTGGACGAAGGCGATTCCTTTAGTCAAGATTTTATAGAGAAATCACGCCCTGGAGGAGGCTACTTAGGAGAAGGAGAATGAGATCTGAGAGATATATCCCCACTTGTTTTGAGGTATGTAATGACTCTTAGGACTTGTTAATTTCAAGGACGAAATTTTCTAAGTGGGGGAAAATTACGATGTTCCGGATATACGAATTATAATTAGAGAATAATCAAGTGAATATAATCAAGATTTGAGCATATGGAAATTTAGTTTCGGGATTGTAGAATATTTTGGCAAAGTGGGCGCAATGGGTGGTGCTTGAGGCGGCACCGCAGGCGCCAAAAGCAATGGGTTAGCACTTGCTGCGTGCCCAACCGGTTCTCTAAGGAATAAAAAGGCCACCTGTGTCTTTTCTTCATCATTTTGGCTTCCACAACGAGAGGGAGAGAGAGAGCACTAGGAGAAGAGAGAGGAAGAGGAATATAAGGTTCCACAGTCCGATTTTGAACTAGAACTAGTTGGAAAGGTAATAGATCAGATCGAGATAAATACAACTATGATCTCTTCTTTCGTGTTCTTTCACTTTTATTCCATTTTCTTCAGGTATCCTCATTCCAATATCAGATTAAGTTTATATTTTGTATTATTCATTATCTAAGTATGAAAATATATCGATTTCGTGTCCGATTTGCGAGATTTGAGTGGTTTTTCGCAAACCAAAATCCTAAGCCACACCCGGACAGATTTCACCATTTATTTTGGGTATTATGCATGATTGTCACTAGATAATGAAAACCCATGACTTCCGCTTGAAATTCCATCAATATGGTGTCCGAAATCCCGTGTTTTTGCAATTTATGCATACCAGAACCCTAACCCGCGCCTCGTGTCTTCTGACCGTTTTCCCACAAAAATTATGCATTAAATGGACTTAGAAAATTGAAACCCGATTAATGAACGTGGTTGATTTGTATTTATTTTCATAATTTAGGAATTTTGTATAAAATTATGAACACGTGAAGATTTAAGCTGAAGAAGAATAAGAAAAAATATATATTTGAACAAGTTCAATGGAAAAGAATCAATAAGGGATATTCTGCGGACTAGCGATGAACCAATTGAATTATGAGATGTTTCCCAGTAGAGTGGGAACAAAGAATGATGTGCCTATGAGTAGAATTTTCTAAAAAAAAATAAAAAATAAAAAACTTGTGTAACGGAACGGGTCCTATCCTTTAAGACCCTCCGTTAATAATATACAATACTAAAATCTGTAGAAATTTTGATAGAGTTTCATCTAAAATTGGACTAAAACCAAAATACAAGCTGTTTAAAAGACCTGCACAAACATATAAATATCCAAAATACCACACAATATTCATAACACAGGATCTACATTGCCATATCATCCATGACTCCAATACAAAATTCCTCGACTACTACGTTGAATCTAAGAGAGATGCCATCTGGATCTAAACAAAGCCAAAGTTAAAAACTATGGAAGTAGAACTAAATCCATGAACAATCTGCCGAAGCATAATAATAACCATAAAATAATAACAAACTACAATATAATACACAATATTAATCTAATTTGACTATTTGTATTTTAATACATTAGATATATCCAAATCTCTAAACCTTCGACGTTCAGCCAATCTCCTTGAGAAAATCCATTTCCTTACTTTAACTAATTGGATATCAACTCGTGACTCATATCTGGAATGAAGAAGAGGTAAGAGTGAGTTAACAACTCAACAAATACAATCACAAACAAAAGTAGAGACAATATAAGTTACTTTAAGCAAAAGAAAAATACATGAATATGAACTTGATCGGATATGTTTGGAGCACAATTTACTTCTTTATTTTGTTCTTATTTTCTTTAAGATATAATTTAAATATGATTATTCATCTTTGCGGATTCAAGTTAGTAAACCCTACCAGTCAAAGGTAGCGAATAATCGAGGATAGATTGTCTTCATTTCACACAATCAAAGGTCAGAAGTTTCTCATTGTACAACGCCCCGAGAACGGCGGTCATATCATATCATTTTCTCCCTGTACAACGCCCCGAGGACGGCGGTCATATCATATCACTTCCTCCCTGTACAACGCCCCAGTGACGGCGGACCATGTATCACTCTATGGATAGAGTTATCATTGATTACCACTGTAAAATATTAAGACATGTTTATAGCATAACCCGCTACAATATGCGGTCAAGACAATTCTTTGAGTCTCTACTGTCACACTAGTGACATGCCTGGGGACATTACCCATCAATTCGGGTCCTAATTTTATGATTATTTATTCTTTTGATGGAGGGTTCTATCAGACTTCTTTTAGGAACATAACTTATTTTCAAACATCTCCGTCTTAGGGAGTCAAATTTATCAAAATTTTAGATGTGAAATCTCCCTCCAATTCATTTATATTCTTATTATCTTGCTTGTGGATTTAAGTTTTTCCATAACTTAACTTCATGTATGTACAAATATCAGATTCAGAATTCTTATCAAAAGAAGCAGAATGAATTGCAAGGATTTTGAATACGGATTCCTTTATAATTGCTCATGCTAAAACTTCCAGATTATACATTTAAACTTATACAGATACATACATATGCATGTTAATTAATTAGCATTAAACATGGGATTTTCATACAAAATGTTGCCCATTGACCTCGATGAACAGGATTTGGTTACACATATCGGCCAATCCTTGATACTCGGGACATCCAACGGTCATTTCATCAATTTCACAACATGGATACTTATTATCCCAAGCCAATTGATATATCATAACCCAAATTAATCCATTAACAGGGTTGGGGCACGGGTTAGGATCTCCACGAACGAAATTTCATACAATACCACAAATCCGGATACCCCATCAATAAATTAACACATCTAGGTTATGGGTAATCACATTCTAGTCCCAAATTTAACAAATACCCCAAAATTTCATGGGTCATGTGTCCAGCCATGGGGGTTAGGATTTTCCTTGTTCGAATACATACCAAAACTACATTTTTGGACACTAAATTTACATATATACATGCTTAGGGTATGAGAATTACAAAATATATATTTAACCAGATATCAAAATGAGGATACTCGAAGATAATAAGACAAATGTGCAAGAAAACTAAAGATGAGGGCATGAGCGTACTTGCCTCGACTCACTCTATCACTTTTCTAATTGGCTCTCAAATGGATTCGAACTCGGGAGCCTCGTTCTCCACCTTCTCTCTCTTTCTCTTCCCCCCTCTCTCTCTTCTTTCTTCTGGATTCATCGAAAAATGGCAGAGAAAAACGCGCGCAACCTTTTATAAGTAGGCCGGAGCTCGAGCGTTGGATGGGCGCTCTTCGGGCACAACATTCTGTTTTTCCTGCCCGTATTGTGCCACGGGCGCAGGTTGGGCACGGGTCAGACTCGCGTCGAGCCTGCAGCGAGCCTATTTCGCGTTTACACCGTCTGATACTCGTTTTGACTATTCTAATCCAATTTTTTTACATTCTTAAACTCTAATTTTGATTATATAACCTTAATAAGTCATGATTATCATAATTTAAAACTCAAAATCTTATTTATGGATTAACGTTTTACAATTTCAGTTTCTAATCATGCCAATTTCAGATCTTTGGGCTTTTGAATTCGATTCCTCCCATACCTATGACATTGATTCACTTATTTTAATCAATTACCTCACAATTACTATATTTTAAAATCCAAAACCTCATCATTCCCGAAAATTAATCTTCATTTATGAATTTAAGCTTAATCTTAATTATTTTAATCTAACTTCCTCCTAATTATCGTATCTTAGAACTCAGGTCGTTACAACTTGGATCGAGAATCGTTCAACGGATAGTATATTTGGCATACCATTGATATTACAATGAAAACTCAAAAACTATCCTGGTCGTGTACTATAGCAGGTGGTATTCCTTGGCAATCCTTAATATATTATAGTGGAAGGTATTGTCTATTATGAATGCCGTTTGCGGCCTATGGCCCCGTCTATAGGGTTTATATATAAACGGCCCCCTCTGGGTTAGGAATAGGAGGATATCGACCTTAAATTATGTGGAGTGAATACAATTCAAGTTACGACCGATCGCTCATTTAGTTAGTAAAGCCTACTGGCTCCGATCCCTCAATGAAAAAGTTTTTAACACGAATTAATGATTAAGAAGAGAAAAGAAAGACAAAAACTAAAGAAACTTGGAAAAACATTTACGAAAGCATATTCTTTTTTTATGTTCATGATGCATGATCACCCTTATACCTTTATCTCCTTCCTATACACATTATCATGTCTTAAAATGAAATTTTGCATGTTTGCTGTTATTGTGTCTTGTTGAGTTTAGGCTCACCCATTGCAATTTTATCTCCCCCCTCAGAATTCATGTTTGACGAGAAGGAGTAGAGGACTAGCACATAGCTTAAGCCTAGAGATGATCTATTTTATTGCTTTGGGGGATTTGTATTTTACATTTTTGACTTAGCTTATTATTCTTTTAGGAACAAAAAAATTGTATATTCTTATATTTTTTTTCTTTTGATAGAAAATCAGCAATAGTGATATGCTTCGTTAGAATGTGAAATTTTGGATCTTTAGTTTGCTTCTGCAAGTTTATTGCAGGGTATTTTGAGGCTTAGAGGCATCTCTCTGTTCCAACCTGACGTCCATATTCTTATGTTGATGCTGTAAATGTTTGTGAAAATTTTTTTGTGAATCCTGTGTTTGTGTCAGTATGAATTTGTATATATTATACAGGATGATTACAGATATTCGTACATATGATATTTGTTCATCTTATTTAATTATATCCTTTCACGTATGTTAGCTTGATTCCAATTTCATGAGAATTTAAATGTTTATATTTTAAATTTATATATATAATATTGAAATCATTAAAATTTTAAACATATATTCTTGTATATCCTTTATTTGCAAATATGACCAAGAAAATACTTTTTTAAATTTGATAAAGATGTTTTATTTTTTAAGATTTAAAGAAAAATTTGTATATTTAGTCTTTAGTATCGAATTTTAAGTTTTAATTAAATAAGAACCATTATAAAGATTTGATAAAATATATTTAAATATATTCTAATATATAATTTATAATTCAAAGGTCGAACATGATATCTAGGTATTAGAAAAGTGACGTTTACCTTCGATTATGAAAAATAATATATAATGGGTCCTCTTACAGATCGTGAATAATAGCGTATAACTTTTGATTATATAAAATCAATCATAATATTAATTTTGTTATTTGACAATAATTAGTAATAATACTATCAATTGTTAGTTCTTATATATCTACACAATTTTCACCTGTATTACGTTATTATAATTATTTGCAATTTTTGCACGTTTTATTGTAGTTTTGATATTTTTAGCATTGCGGTTTCTAATCAAGAATATTGTTACTTTCATAGTTTATTCATTTTATTTACATATATAAAATTTTACATATTTTTGTGACATAATAAACTGTCTCTTGCTATCTTTACTAACCCTTTAGATTAGCAGGCTCAGATATCATTTCTATGATTGTGGGAGATAGGGTGCTATTGGAACAATACAGTAACTTTAGGATATTTTAGATATATTTTAATATTTACAATAGCAATTTATTGTTTCGCTTTTAGATATTATATTTAGCCGAATGTCTAATTATTGTAATTCAGTTAGTTGCCCTAATTTCTAGTTTGAAATACTTTTTTGTTTTTTACTTACGGTATTAGTCAATCAAAAGATTACTTATTAGAACCACTTTTGAATGTGATATGTGGATTCTATATTTAAATAGTTATTTATTATTGAACTATTAGTTATTATTTGTTATAGAATTATATTTCGGTGTTTAGATTGGGTTTAAATTAGTGATTAAAAATTTAATTATTGATTTTGATTAAAGTCTAATTATAATATTCTCATTTCAAGGGTGAGACCGTGACAGGTAGAGAACATCTAGGAGGATAATTGCTATTTTTTTGAATGCTGAGAGGATTTATTTTCAAAAAAATGCTAATATTATTTTTCGATGCTACAACCCTTAGAGTTGTTTTGATATATTCAGACTTCATCTTTTCTACGGTGTGTACGAGGTGTTAATCTCTTTTTATGTATGGTTGTTGTTGACATATATAAATTTGATAATTTATACGATTTGAGGATTCCGTGTATGTGATTCGAGCTGGATCAGGTAACTCGGGTTCAAATTGTCACTTACCAACATTCCCCAACTAATCATGAGTGTTGACAGAACAATGAAGCATCTACTTCTCCAGATTTCATAACACATCCGCAATTGGCATTGAAAATTAAGTTGGAATAAAATTAGTATAAATAAATAGACCAACATTGCGCACAGGAAGTCTACACATCTATCACTCACTAAATGAAAGAGGCAGCTTATCCAAAAAGGATATTGACCATTGACCTTCGACCTTTCGACGTGGACGTGTCAATCACGGATTATGATTGCAGCTACACCAACTCACCATGGGAGTTAGTTGTCAAGCAAAGCTTTGGTTCGTAGATCGACTTGTTTAAAGTATTAATTTAATTATTAAAAGTTTAGGAAAAAAAATTAAGTGTTATATCGAAGTGATTATACCTGAGAGATGTATAACGCATACCTGGGCTACACATTAGTTTTTTTTTTTAACAAAATTGTTGTACTTGAAGTACACATAAGAGGTGATCGTGCATTTTAGTCTAAAATAATAGCACCTGAGGTATATCTATTGGATGCTCATGCACAAGACTAAAGAAGCATTTGCGCCACTATATATGCACCAAGTTGTTATAAATGGGTCCTCTCACTAACTTCAACTAATTTGTTATGGATTTTTGAGAGAAGAGAGATAAGGAAAAGAGAAAAAATGAGAGAAGAAGAGAAGGAAAGAAGGGAAATTGAATTTGAGTTGATTTTAGGTGAATGTAAGCTGCTTTTTGATAAATCAAAAATAAAAAAAAATTGTATTTGTTGGATATGGTTCAAAATAAATCGGTCCAACTAGAAGTTAAAAACAGGCCAAAGTATCAACAGATCAAATCTAGGAGCATAAAATCAATTAGGTCTTCCGAATAATGGTTATACAGGGTATCAAATGGGATATTTAATCCTGACGAACAATTAGAGTCAACCGAGAGATAATAAATCACCAGTAAATAACCTGATTCAGAAACAGTTAAAACAATACCTGCATGAACATATAGACAATTTTTTAAATTAATTTAAATGGTGGTTACATTTTAAAAGTAACACCTTCCATCCACAATCCTAAAATGCCTTTCAATACAAGTGGTAGTTTTGAATTGACCAATCACTTAGGTCCACAACTATAAATTTAAGTACTCCCAAATTACAAAAAAGAGTTCAATAGATATCAAAAAGACACTCAAGTAAAGATTGCTCTCAAACAAAGCAAAGCCAAATCCCCCCAAATCACTATCATCCCCTTTCTATTTCAATTCAACCTTTCATTCTATATATTTTTTTATTTCCTTGATAGAGACTATTGATTTGATCGTCAGAATGTATATCAAATAGTAAGTCTTGTATACCTCTTACTTTTTGTTTAATTCATTGTGGTGTATAGGATAATGAATAAAAGTTATAAATACTGGAGCCATTGCCAATTGAACAAATCAAAGGATCAAATCAACTATCTAATACATATGACAATTTGGATCTTTGAGATGCATTATCGGTACCATCTAAGAGAACATGGTCAAACCACACATTCTCATCACCATTCTAAATCTCTAAACAAGATGAACAAAAATCTTTCTAACAAAGGTAAGCAATCATGGTGAATACCAGGGACAAGTCTTCCACCCAATGACATCGCTTCTTATGGTGATGACCAAGCTGAACATAACCTACAGAACATTTGTCAATCGATGAACATAAGCATGGAGTCCTTGGCGGCTCAGGTCAACGCCACATCAAAAATACTCAAGTCTCTCTCAAACAAGCTTGAGGGGCACCTGCTTAGAGTTCCAACCTCCAATTCTCAAGCCTCCACCCCCAAGAGGAGGATCAAGGGGAAGAAATGTGCCTTTAAAGGGATGCCACAGCAACCACAGGTTTTTGAGGAGCGAGAAGCCTCTCTGCAAAGAATTCCATCTTGACTCAACGACGTCTTAATTTCAAAGTCAAGAGAGAAAGTCTTGAACGGCAAAACCCTCAGTACTTACCGGACACAAGGTGACCAATGGTAAGGGACAAAGTATCATGTAGTAGCTTACCGAAGAACATTCCTAGGCAATAGGTCCCTCGAGTATCGGCTAACCACTCGAAATTATGGACATTCCTTAATACAAAAAGGATCGCATCCACTTCTGAGGTGGAAGAAAGAATCCGAAGGATTGAGCAACAACTATTTCATGAAAACTCGTCCAGTATTTTGTCAAACTAGGCAAGGCTCTAATTACCAGAGAGATCAGCAAATATCGAGTCCCTCTAAAGTTTAAGATGCCTACTCTGGAACCCTTCAATGAAAACTCTAATCCAATGGATTACTTAAATTACTTCCAAACCTTGTTGGGATTCCAAGACCTTGAAGACCCTGCCTTATGCCCTTACTTCCCTTTAACCCTCAAAAGATATGCTCAAATTTAGTTCTACCAGCTAGTGCCAAATTTGATTCAATCCTTCTATGAGTTGGTTGATAAATTTCTGTGTCAATTTTCCTTTAGTGGAAGGCAAGAATAGCAACCATGGCACCTTGTTAGAATACGATAAGGTCCAAATGAAAGTCTGAAGCATTTCTTGTCTTGATTCAGCACCGAACCCCGAGGCATATCTAAACTCACCAATAAGGTGAAATTGAATTCCTTCATGGCCATTGTATAATCATGTTAAATTTTGAAATATCTGGTTCAATAGGAACCTAAGTCATTCTTGTAAAGAAAGATTATCACCTAAGTATACATTGCTGCCGATGTGGCCAACGAAGCAAAGCGGTCAAAGTACTCAGATCACCATCAAAGATCAACCAGCAGAAAGAGGAGGAACAATAATAGCTCCTCCACCTGAGATCCCAAGAAGCAACAAAGGACTAATTCAGGTATCGAAAGGGAATATAAACCACTAAATTTCACCCCTCTGAACAACACTTGGACCAACATCCTATGACAGATTTAGAATAAGAAGTTTCTAAAGTGGCCAAAGCTGATGAAGATCTCGAATGGAGGAGATTAGTGAAAATATTATTTCTACCATTGATCTCTGGGTCACATCACCAAGAATTGCATGACTTCACAAAAAGAAATTGAGGCCCACATTCAAAGGGTTTACCTCAACAATATCACCAACAATTTGGATTATGATTGTTATTACATAGCTAAAAGTTATACGTCACTATTCACAATCGTAAGAAGGTCGACTACATATTATTTTTCACAATTAGGGTCAAATATCAATTTTCTAATTCCTAGATGTTAGGTTTGAATTTCGATTTATAAATAATATATTAGGATATATCTAAATATATTTTATCAATTCTTTATAATGGTTATTATTTAGTTAAAAATAAAAATTTTACACTAAAAACTAAATGTATAAATTTTCTTCAAATCTAAAAAATAAATTATCTTTATCAAATTTAACATAGAGTTTCCACAATAACATTTACAAATAAAGGACATGCAAGAACACATGTACAAATATTTTATAAGTTTAATATGATATGCACAAATTCAATATATAAGCTTTTAAATTTTCATGAAATATGAATCAAACTAACATGTATGAAATATATAATTAAATAAAATAAATAGCCATCATATGTATGAGTATTTAAACAAAAAAATACTCAAAGATTTTAGAAACAATTCAGTAATAAAAAAAAAAGTTTAGATAAAATTTTTTTAGCTTTGATTTACCAAAAAGTAGCTTCCATTCATTTAAAATTAACTCTGATTCACTTTCTCCTTCTTTCCTTCTCTTTTTCTCTCACTTTTTCTCTTTTTTTTTCCTCTTTTCTTCTCAAAAATCCATAACAAATAAGTTGACGTTAATGAGACAGTACATATATAACAGCTTGATGCATGTGCTCTAGCACAAAGGCTTCTTTAATCTTACACACGAGCGCCTAGTTTGCATATGTCATATGTCACTATTTTGGACTAAATACTGATGATCGTTTCTTATGTGCACCTCAAGTACAACTACTTTGTTTAAAGCATGCCCATGTGTGGCACAAGCGTATGTCAAACGCCATTCGAATGTAAATCACATTGATTTAACACTTCATTTTTAATTCAAACTCACAATTAAGCTTAATAATGTATTCATTTTCTTAATTTTAAAGTCATTTTATAAATCTTAAAATTTAGATCTTATACTACCTAGCAATTTTTGGGCAACTATAATAATTTTTGCTAGCGCTATGATCTCAACTCTAATCTAGATCCAATAAAAAATAACGGTAAGTCAAATATTCTATAAGTGATGATAATTAAACATATTGATACGTCCCTAGATCTAACTTTTAAATAGATTCAGATCAATTTGGTCATCTGAATTCGGCTTTATTCACTGAGTTAAAATCCTACACACCGCTACAACAAACGAGAGGTCAGGTGTCGGTGAGATGTTGCCCCACCAAAAATACTCTAACGCTAATGTCAGTAATCTGCCTTTGAATTTTTAAGAAGGTAAAAGAAATGAGAGCAATGAGAAGGTGAAGAGTGTTTGTGACGGGGGTTTTGCTCTCGATGTAAGAGGCTTTTTGTGGCTCATGGGGAGCGCTGTCTCTTAGCACTATATTCGCAAGCAACGAAATGAGAGAGAGTGTGTGTGTTGGTATTCTACAAGCGTAGAAGCTTTTAGAATTATCATAGTGTTACTTGAGCTTATAAAAGCGTTTTCTAGCCAAAAAGTGAGTGTCTGTAGTCTGAGAAGTGAACGTGACTTGGAGTGAAGACTCCATGGGCTTTTATAGATGAAATACTGGGCGGCCTTCCTTGGGTGGGAAGGCTTGATTCCTACATTCTGTTGGGATTATTTTCTTTCCTGACATGGAGCTTTAATGGTAGTAATGACTCCAGGGATTAATCGCCTTCTTTCTATGCTTTGTTTCCGTTAGGATTTGCTCCAGACAAAAAAAGAGAATTTGGCGCTTTCTTCATGGGATATATGTTGAATTTGCTGGTAATCGTTACAGTTGAGATTGCCTTCTAGGAGGGCACAAAATCAGGGAAGAGTGCTATTACTAGTCGTGTACAGAGGTGTGGGCCCCACTGGGTCTGACCCATGGGAGGCTTTGTTCTTAGGCTGGCCTACTGTGGGGCCTCCGATCAACAGAAATGTTGATCGTCTCTGGGAGCCTATTGTCCACCTAATTTAGCATTTCATCCGGTTAACAGCTGGTGTTAACCGTCCAGGCACACATATGGGCTCTTGTAGATCTGAGTCGTTCCTCTTTCTTGGGCCAGCCCACTATGGGCATACCCAGCACTATCCCTCCATACTGGTGGTTTAAATTTTGACCTCTTGCATGTTCATTGTGGGACGCATCTGGCTGGTGTCCGTCAAGTTCTACCGGACTGGTGGCAAAAGCGCTGATTGAAGTTGTTCGGCTAGAGCAAAGCCTCGGAGAACTTCCTCGATGAAGAGTCGCCAAATTCGTTGATCGCCTAGGCCACAATTTGGAGAATTATTGAAGAAAATGTCAACCAAATTTGTGATCGCCCAAGCCAAAATCCATAGAATCACTGAACGAATCATAACCGGACTTGCCGATCACGGGCCAAAAATCGGGAGAACTGTGAAGGAATCAAGATGTAATTTGTCAACCGGCCCAGTGCCAAAAATAGGGTGAACCCATGGGAGTTATAACAATGCGCCATCCCAGCCGGCCTGTCAGTTGAAAAGGCGACCACTGTCTATACGCGGTAAATTCAAGATTTCGATAATTAATGCGCAAGAGGATCTGATTCAACTGCGTCCATTCAAGGAACGACACGTGTCAGCAATGATGGGCACACGTTCTTGAGATGGTTAACGTGCTTGGTGTTCACACTACCCTTTAAGTTGTCCGTCCGTTTTATTTTTAAAATTTTCACTCTTTCCTTCATCTTCCCTTGAGAAAACCCTAAGTGTCATGCTAACTCCTCACTTTCTTCCTTTCCCATGGCTTCTGTTACTAAAATTGCTTCAATCCTTAGGAAAGCTGACGTCAAGGAGTTGTACGTAGAGTACAACATCCCGAAGGAGATTGTCTTCCAAGCCCCTGTCAAGAAAGATAGGGCGTGCTCGCCACCTGAGGGGGTTCGTTACCATTTACGAGGTTCACTTGAGGAGTGGCCTGTGCATTCCCATCCCTGATGAGTTGTTGGTGGTTTTCACGACTCTCCAAGTTCCTATCGCATAATTCCACGCAAATGCCGTGTAGTACTTGTGAACCTTCTGTATATTCCTTCATTAGCATTCAAGATGGCTGACGATGGCGATGGTTAGAGGGCTCTTCGAGTTCAACCAGGGTGCAGAGTGGATCTCCCTAGCCCCACGTGGCAGTCTTCAAGTTAGTACCGCCATATATGATTCCTTGAAGAATTGAAAGAATTGGTTCTTTTTTATTCGTGTGGGCGAGTCCTAACTGTTGGCCACGGAGTGGGGCAAGATGCCTGAGGTTTATTCTGGGACTCTTGATAAGGAGACGAGGTCCCTGGAGTGGCTGTTGCCGGGTGGAGGACTATCTTGTGGAGTTCTCGAGAGACCACCTTGTCTCTTGTGCTGAAGTCAAGAAGGCCAAGTGGGGGCCTCCTTCTCCTAAGTAGAAAATGATCGAGCCTCCCCGGAAGAGGAAGGCAGGGGCCCTCTTGATCGGAGCGCCACCCAACGAGGGGTCTCCTGAAAGTCCAGCGGTGAAGAGAATGGCGTCGACGGTGGTGGTGATGCCTTCTTCATCCTCCTCCCCTGAGCCAGGGAGTGTACTGGCTGGCCATCTTTCAAGAGTTGGGGATAGTTTTGGCCTGGGCAATGTTAAGTCTATTGTTGAGGCATATAGGGTCAGACTTCATTCCTCCACTAGCTGTGTCACCCTGGCCCTGTCATAGTCAGAGTGCCTGGCGCCATTGGAGCCTCCCACGGAGCCCATAGTGGAGCGGGCTGTTGATCCTTCGGAAGAGACACTATTCGGTGAACCCAAGGAGGCACCCACTGTGCCTCCTGTTACACCGATCGCTACATTATCAGAGGAGCCTGTTTCTGGGAAGCCTTAAGAGGCACAAGGAGTACCAACCGCCGGAGAGGCTGCTCGAGCCGTTGGTTTGATTGTGGAGAGGCAGGAGGAGTCCTCCGTTAGGGAGCCGATGGAGATGAAGGACCTTTTGGTGGAGCTACCGGAGGAGCCCACGGCAGAGGCTACTGCTAGGCCTACTCGGGAGGGTCCCATTTCTAGTCCTTCGCTGCCAGAGTAAAGGTCTTGCATCAGGCCAGAAAGGCCGGTGCACAAGATTTGGCAGGTAAACTCTTGCAATTTACTTTGTCTTTAACTTTTTCGTTGCTGACACTTATCATTTTCGCAGATTGATAAAGTTGCGAGAACAATTATTAAGGCGATTGGCCAATGAGACATGATATCTCTGATATGGATAAGGAGATCGCTTGACTTGATGAGGAGTTGGAGGCGGGGCACCAGGAGGACGCAGTCACCCTAGAGTCTGTGCTGGCCATCGTGGAGACGGAGAATGCCAGGCTAAGAGAGGAAAATGCCAGCTTGAGGAAAGCTGTAGTGGCCAGCCTGGTGGAGGAAAATGACCGGCTGAAAGAGGAGAATGCCCGCCTGAAAGAAGAGGCTAAACAAACTACGAGGCTCATTGACCAGCTTGCGGGGTAGATGACCACCTTGGAGAATGAGTTGAGCAATTGCATTCGCCCTCACGAGGTCTCCAACATGCTGCTTGCACGGTTAGGGAGGAAGTCAACATTAGCCTGTGCATTGCACAGCTAATTGACTTCAATTTTTCAGGAGTACCTCAACCTAGAGAACTATTCTACCCAGTATCGGGAGAGCCTTATGGGGGAGCCCCGAAGCGGTCAAGGGCCACCACCACCTCCTTCTGGGAGCTCTGCTCCTCCATAGCTTTTTGTACTTTTATTGTCCTTTTACGTAGTGATGTAATTTCATTACAAGTAATAAAACGAGCAACTGTTTTATCATTGTTGGTGCTTTTACCATTGCCGTTGTTTTCTTTTTGAGTTTGTCTACCGCGTTGATCGACCAACTCGGTGTGTTACTCGCGAGTTGGCAATCTGCCTTAAGGCATTGCCAGTGCATTTTGGAGGACTAGAGTCCTTGTGAAGGCATTAAGGCTGATTTTGATGTCGTGCCAAGCCTACTTAATACTCGTGCGTGAGCAAAGGCCTAGTTGGGCAGCCCAAGCATTGACTTGGGTGGCCAGCTTTTGGGAGGAGTGCTTTGCTCCCGTCGACCGTCGTTGATTGATCACGCTATCCCCTTGTAAAGGAGGTCGTCACGCATGCTACTTGAGCCCCCTAAGATTTTGACTGCGAACAGGCCACTTTGATGACCAATATTTAGATACGACTGCTTATGAGCCGCCTGGATGACCAAGGTTTAAATTTGACCGCTTATGGGCCGCTCAGATGATCGAGATATAAATACGACCACTCATTGGCTGCTTAAGTTACCAAGGTTCAAATACGACCATTCATGGGCTGCCTGGATGATCAGGGATTAGTAACGAGAGGGTAAAAATCCACCCGACCTATGGGCAATCTACGTCGCCTAGCCCTGCAACAAAAAAAGAGATACAAACATACAAGCATATGCAAAAGAGAAAAAACAAAACACAACATATAAAAAAGAGGGTACTTGTTTTATTAATTAAAAAATTACAGAGCCCGCAACAAAAAAAAAGAGATACATACACTTACAAAGAAACACGTGAACGAAAAATTAAGTACAGCCCTTAAGGAAGTAGTGTTTATCGAGGTTGATCGAGGTTCCACGTTCGTGGAAGAAACTTGCCATTCTGGTTCTAGAGTTTGTATACTCTGTTTCGTAGGACAGCGGAGACTAGGAAAGGCCATCCCCAATTTAGAAAAAGCTTATTCCGGTTGGCAATCCTGCCCGTAGCCTCGATGCTTCGCAAGACCAAGTCTCTAACGTCGAACTGTCGTGCTTTTACCTTCTTGTTATAATAGCAGGTGATTTGCTATTGGTAGGCTGTAGTCCGCATCCTGGTAATGTTGTGGGCTTCCTCTAACAAGTTTAGGTGCTCTGTTTAACTTATGGGTTGCCGGGAGTTACCTTGATCCGCCCGAGACTAAATGGTGTCTCGCGAGTTGTCCTTTGCTCCTTTAGAACAAGTTTACGGACTAAATGCTCGGGAGTCTTGGGAGTCATCGAACGACCGAGGAGATTACTCGCCCGAGCCCCCTTGTCCTTAGAAGAGACTAAATGGTGTCTCGCGTGCTCTTTTGGAGTCATCCTAGAAGACCTGAGGATTAGGGTAGCTCATCCACCTGTGGACCCCCCTAATGTCCTTCACTTGGTCTTAAAATCGTGGAGTTGGAGAATTGTGTTCGTGATTTCTACCTATTCGCTATGGAATGCCAAACTTGTGTGTGACCAACCTAATGCCTAGGCTAGCACAATACTGTTGTGCTCTATTTTCTTGGAATTGTGATGGCCTTGACACTAGTCACTATGACCTATGGAATGCCAAACTTTCTTTGCCCCGCAATGAATTCAATTCAAGAATGTCAAGCCCCACTGATCTTGGGCCAAGGATGCCTGATGGACTTCAACTCAATAATGATGGTGAAATAGCTTGATTGAAGATTCTACTTGGTGAAATAGTTGATACCTGAACTTTCACACATCTTCTGAACTCAAGTGCATCCTTCTTCATAGATGGCCAAGGAGCCCCTATTGAGGGACTTAAATGCAACTTCTGGTCGATAGTGAAGATTGCCCAAGGTAGACTTTGCCCAAGGCATCTTTCAAACCTCAAGGGCATCCTTCTTCACCAGGGCCAGAGTCGAGTATCCATGGCGATCTTAAATGCCCAGTTCTTACTATAAACGTACCGGTGATAACCTCTTCTAGACTTTGCCGGGCTTCATAGTCAAACCTCCTCTAGGAGAGGCACCAGATCACCAAGAGTATCCATTGGTATGGGGTATCTATAATGTACCACGCCCGAGATCTTGATCGCTTCATGTTCATCCGTGTCATCTAGGAGCGTTTCATCACCAAGGTACCTTTGGTATGGGGTCATCTAATTTTCTACCTCGGAGATCTGCATCACTTCATATTCCTCTGTGCTGGGAGCACTTAGAACCTCCCGCATGTCCCTCGAGTACTATTTCGAGTTTTCCATTGCCGCCACTCTGGTATGTTGGTCGGCCTTCCAATTCTCAATTCTAAGAACATGGACTAGGGTTAGCCTATTGAATCCCTGGGCTGCCTCCTTTACTTTAGCCAAGTGCTTGGCCAAGTGTGGTTTGCTCATCTCGAAACTCCCATTAACTTGGTTGATGACTAGTTCAGAGTCATTGTAGGCAATCAGTTACTTAGCTGAGCACTCTTTGGCTAGTCTTAATCCAGCTAATAGGGTTTCGTATTCAGTAATGTTGTTGGTGGCTAGGAAGTCGAGTTTAAGAGAGTACTTCACCTCAAACTCGTCAGGGGTCTAAAGGACCACCCCGGCACTGCTGCCTGAATCTGTAGGCAATCTGTCTATGTGGAGGATCCATTCCGATGCTCCCTCGTACTGTTCGGTATCCTCAGGGGAGCTGTTCTTCAAGAATTGAGATAGTGATCTCAATGATAACTTCGGCCAGAGCCTGCCCTTTAATAGCCGGTCTGGACAAAAATTTGATGTCAAACTCTCCCAATTCGATAGCCCACTTTACTAGCCATCCAGAAACGTCACGTTTCTAAAGAATGCTAGTTGGTGAGAACAATCACGCAATGCACCTGGAAGTAAGATCGCAGTTTCTGGGTAGAGAAAACAAGTGCTAAAGCTAATTTCTTCGCATGCAGGTAGGGTGTCTTTGGTCCGGTCAACGTCTTGCTCACGTTGTAGACTGGCAGTTGTGTATCGGAGTCCTGGCGTACAAGGATGGAGCTGAGGGTCACCTCTGACACCGTTAGGTAGAGGTATAGCTCCTCTCCGACCTTAGGCGATGTTAGCAACAATGGGCTCGCTAGATACTGCTTCAACTTATCAAAGGCTGCTTGACACTCTGTCGTCCATTGGAACCCAGTTGATTTTGTCCCCCTTAGTGCCTTAAAGAACGGCTAGTTCTTGTCACCATATTTAGCTAAGAAGCAGAACAAGGCCGCCAGTTGTCCGGTTAGTCACTGGATGTCCTTAACGCTCCACGGCAGAGCCATATTTATGAGGGCCTTGATCTTCTCCAGGTTTGCCTAGATCCCTCATTGAGAGATGATAAAACCCAGGAACTTCCTCGAGGCCACTCCAAAGACGTACTTGACCGGATTCAGCTTCATTTGATGTGCACGGAGCACTTCGAATGATTCAGTCAGATCGCGAATATGGTCATTGCTGGTCCTGCTCCTGATAAGCATGTCGTCGATGTACACCTCCATATTGCGGCCGATTTATTTCTCAAACATTTTATTCACGAGTCGCTGGTAAGTACCTCCCGCATTCTTCCAACCAAAGGACATTACCTTATAGTAATAAGTCTCCTGGTCCGTCATGAATGAGGTGTGCTCCTCATCCTCTAGAATTATCCTAATCTGGTTGTAGCCTGAGTATGCATCCATGAAACTCAATAGCTCATGTCTAAACGTAGAGTCTACCAGTAGGTCGATCCTGAGTAATCTTTCGCATAGGCTTTGTCAATGTCGGTAAAGTCCATGCAACTTTGGCATTTTCCATTGCTTTTCTTCACCAGGACGACGTTAGAGAGGCAATCCGAGTACTGGACCTCTTTGATGAAGCCAGCGTCCAGTAGCTTCCTCATTTCCTTCCAGATGGCAACCAATTTCTCCACAAAGTGGTTTCTCCACTTCTACCTGACGGGTTTACGGTCGGAATTGAGGCCCAACTATGAACCATTATTCCGGCTGAAATTTCAGGCATGTCAGTGGGAGTATATACAAAGATGTCAGCGTTTTGTTGTAAGAATGAGATCAACTTGTTACGCATTGTATTAGTAAGTGAGCCGCCGATCTGCACGTACCTTTTCGGATCCTCTAGGTTCAATGGGACTAGATCGGTTGTTTCACTAGATTGTGCTTGCTGTAAGGTTATTTTGTCTTGATGGTCGAGTTCCCCTGCTGACCTGGTGCTACTGCTAGGTGCGATTTGGCACATGTAATATATCCACCTAATGACCTGGTCACCCAACACTTCGCCCACACTGTATGATGTTGGAAATTTCATCTTGATGTGCGGTATTGAAGTGATGGTTCTGAACGCTGTTAGACATGGACAGTCTAGTATAGCGCTGTATACGAAGGGTAGGTCAACTACCAAGAAGGTGAGTGCACGACTTGCCGTTCTTGTGTATGTGCCCAGGGTGATCTCCAACTGGAGCATCCCTTGGACGGGCATGGGCTCATTATCAAGGTCGTATAGCAGGCCTTTGACAGGTTTTAACTCTCTTTTTTTAAACCAAGTTTAAAAATGTATTAAGGTAAAATAAATTATATGAACTTCCATTATCAATGAATACTCATTTCAGTTGGTAGTCGATGCTACCGTCTAAAATGAATACAGATACAATAAGGGGATCTGCATGGGGGGAGATTACATGTGCTAAGTCATTGTCACTAAAGCTAATGACATTGTCTTCGGTGCACTGCTTCTTTTGTGGTTTTGGCCACTTAAGAAATTTTTCCCCATGAATCTGCATGAGGACATTCAAACATGTGTTAGTTAAGGATGTTAGGCTGATTGGCCCGTAGTCCTTGTGCTTTGGTGGTCCGATCCTGTGGTGCTTCCAGCGGGAGTGATCATCGCCGTTGAACTTCCTCTTTCTCCCTCCCGGGAATGAGTGAGGCTATTTGGTCCGCTCAGGACACTTAGCCTTGTTGGCCTCCTTTGCTGCCGCGTAAGCCCGAGTGATGGACTCCTCCTCTCGAAAGGTTTGCAGATTCTTATGGGCCAGGCTCCTAAATAAGTTCCCGTATGTCAGCATAGAGATGAAACTGCCCAACTTCATCTCCTTTGTGAGGCTAGGATCCGTCTAGCCTCCACCACAAAGCAATCCAGAAATGTTTACGGATTTTCTCCCTACTTCTACTTGATGTGAGAGAGGTGCCAATGTTACTTCTCTTCTTGACGGTTAGAGGCATATTGTGCCAAGAAGAGATCAATTTAAAGCTCCTGATCAAGTCTGGGTATCCCATTTTAAGGTGAGCAGGAAGCAGCTACACATCCCTGCATCCTCCAGCTCTTGCAGACACGGATGGGTGCGAAAATGATTGAGGTGATCCATCGGATCAACGCTCCCATCGTATGAATCAAGGAGTGGCATCTTAAACTTCGTCGGCATCGTGCGGTTCAAGATTTTGCCTCAGTGAAAGGAGATCTGTTCAGATCGATAGTGTGCTTATCATCTTTGAACATGCGGGTCTAAATCTTCCTCAATCTCGGATCAGTCTAAGCAGCGTTGGCGGATCTTTTAGAGTTGAGATATGTCCTTAACTCCATTCTTTCTCTGATGCAGCCAGTAGCCGACTGGCTACTATCACCAATGGATCTAAGGACCCGAGAGGCTCCCTCCTAAGCTTGGGTCCTAATCTCCACCATAAGTGTTGGGGGGTTCTTCGTTCTAGACTCTCCTCTAGAGTTATACTACCCGATCATTCTTCAAGCCTTCACCGGCTTTGGGCGTGTGAAGATTCCGACGTTTGAATATTGACAAGCCTTCTAGATTTCTTAGCCGGTTTCTTCTTCCTCTAGCCTCCTCTCTCGGAGGTCGGTGTAGGGATTGCCGCTGACGGAGCCCCCTGCTGTGAATGCTCTTAGTGGGAGTAGAGTATCTGAAGTATCTTATTTATATTCTACATATGCTCCACCAGACATTGAAAGAAGGGTGCGGGCACCCCGCTGACCGTCCCGTTGACAATGGCACCAGCAGCATGGTCCTAGATAGGAGAGGTCACGTCTCTAGCGAGCTCGTTGGCTTGTGCTATCGTATACACCATTCTGGTTGGCTTAGAAAGTGAAACTGAGAAAGGTTTCTAAGAGAGGTGGTTAGCTTTTTGTAAACGTTTCCCATAGATGGCGGCAATGATGTGTCCATAGATCCAAATTTCAAACAGATTCGGGTCAATTTAGTCATCTGAATTCGGCTCCATTTATTAAGTCTGGATCCTATACACCACTACAATAAATGAGAGGTTAAGTGTCGATGGAAGGTTGTTCCATTGAAAACTCTTCGACACTTAGTGCAGTAATTTGCCTTCAAACTTTTAAGAAGGTAAAAGGAGTGAGTGCAATGAGAAGGTGATGAGTGTTTGTGATGGGGGTTTTGTTCTCGACGTGAGAAACTTTTTGCGGCTCGTGAGGAGCGCTATTTCTCAACACTGTGTTCGTAAAGAACATAATGAGAGAGAGTGGGTTGGTGTTCTGCAAGCATAAAAGCTTTTAGAATTATCAGAGTGTTACGTGAGCTTATAAGAGCGCTTTTTAGCAAAAAAGTGGGTGTCTGTAGTTTGAGAAGTGAACGTGCCATGGAGTGAAGACTACATGGGCTTTTATAGATGAAATGCTTGAAGGCCATCCTTGGGTAGAAAGGCTTGACTTCTTGCTCTCTGTTGGGATTGTTTCCTTTCCTAGCATGGAGCTTTAATGTTGGTAACTGCTTTAGGGATTAATCGCCTTCCTTCTATACTTTGTTTCCATTAGGGTTTGCTACATACAGGAAGAAAGAATCAGGCGCTTTCCTTATTAGACATGCGCTAAATATACTGGTGACGGTTACAGTGGAGATTACCTTCTGGGTGGGCACAAAATCAGGGAAGAGCGTCGTTACTGATCGTGTACGAAGGTGTCACCCTAGTTAGGCCTATCTCACGTGAGGCTTGCTCTTAGGCAAGCCCACTGTGGCGCCTTTGGTCAACAGAAATATTTACCGTCTCTGGGAGCTTGTTATCCGCCTAACTTGGCTTTTCGTTCAGTCAATAACTAGTGTTAACCGTCCAGGCACGCATATCGGCCATTGTGGATTTGGGTCGTTCCTATTTGTTGAGCGTACCCATCAAATATATAATAATTAATAATTATAATTTTTATATATTAAATTAATATAAAAATAATTTATTCTACCTTGATAGATTCTAATTGAAATATATGCTTCGAAAGGTTCAAATCCTTTCAATGTTAGGTGATTTTAACACGCAACTTGAGACTCGTCAAAATATGGGACATGACTGCTTGCTCGAGGGTGCTAAAGCAATTGTTGACTAATTTTGAAGCCTATATGTTATTAAATTCATAGATTCTGCTGTTTTTTTAAATAAAAAGATACATAATTTTAATTTTTTAAATCTAAATTATTGTTTAAAAATATGTGACGATTTAAATTTAGATATTATATAATATAATTTAAATAGTTATTTTAAATAATTTTTTACATAATAATTTAATATGCAATAGATAATAATATTATAAAAATAAATTTAAAATTATATTTATTTTTTTATTTTTTTTTGATAATTTAATTTTAATTTAATAATTAAAATTCAAGATCCAGGTTTTCCAAACTATATATAACCTATATAGCTTTGGGGTGTGTTGTATTTTGGATCAAAATTTTGAATATATTCAGGTTAAATCGTTCGTCTGAGTCTGGTTTCGTCCACTGAATTTGGATCCTGCATACCAAAATTACGAACCAAAAGTCTGGTAACGGCGGAAGGTTATCTCATCGAAAATATTCCGACGCTCAAGTCAGTAAACAACTTTTGAATTAAAAAAGTAAAAGTAAAGGGATGCTATGAGAATGCATTGAGTGTTTGTAATGGGGGAGTGCTCTCGTTAGTTGAGAGGTTTGAGTTGCTCGTGAGGAGCGAAATCTCTCAGTATGGTGTTTGTTGGGAACGTAGTAGCAAAGAGGGAGAGAGAGAGAGTTATGATACTGAAAGCGTGAGAGCATTGTAATAGAAGGTTTTGGCAGGCAAGTGAGAGCATACCTTGGAGTGAGAACTCTATGACCTTTTATAGCGGCTGTGTTGGGCTCCTTCCTTGTGTAGAGAGTTTGATTCCTACACTCTATTGAGATCGCTGCCTTTTCTGGCGTGGAGCATTTATGACTGTAACCGTCACTGGATCGATTACTTTCCTTCTACGCTCTATAACCGTTAGGGTTTCTAGTAGACAAGATGATGATTTTGACACCTTCCTTTAAGGATGCACATTGATCTTGGAAGCAATCGTTACAATGGGGATTGCCTTCTATTTAGAGCGTAAAATTAGGGGAGAATATCATTGTGGCTTGAAGATGGACACGTAAACCAATAACACACGTGAATCCTAGGTCTTCAATCGGTCTTCTGGCCACGCTTTCAGTCAACGGAAGCATTTACCGTCTTGGACCCAAGTGGGCCATCCTGCTCTTGGGCTTTTACTGGTTCATTATCCTATCATCCAATCAACGACTAGCGTTGATCGTCCAGGCCCAAATAGGCCGTTGTGGATCTTAGTCGTTCATCTTTCCTGGGCCAAACCATTACTGGCGTACCCTTTACTAGCCCCCATGCTGGTGGTCTGAATTTTGACTTCTAACATGTTCATAATGGGATGAGCCTGACTTGGATCCCCCAGTAAGGAAGCTGGCAATGACTTTTGGTCTATTAATTTCGTTGCTTGCAGTTGTTGACCATAAAGTTAAGATCCGGAGAACTATCTAAGTGGATCGTTGACCGGATTTATTGACCGTCAAGGTAAGAATTTGAAAAATTACTAAAGAAAATATTGACCGAATTCATTGACCGTCTAAGCTAGAATCCGAGAATTGCCGGAGAAAATGTTGAATCGGATTCGTTGACCGCTTGTGCCAAAATTAGGAGAACTGCATAAGGAAGCGTTGACCAAATTTGTTGACCGTCTAGGCAAAATTCAAAAAACTACTAGAAGAAATGTTGACAGGATTCGTTAACCGCCTGGGCTAGAATCTGGAGAACTGCTGAAGGAAGTGTTGATCGAATTTGTTGACCGTCTTGGTCAGAATCTGGAGAATTGCTGGAGGAAACGTTGACTGGATTCGTTGATCGGATTCGTTAACCGCCTGAACGAGAATCCGAAAAACTTGTGGGAGTTAAAATGATGCGCTATCTTGTGGCCGAACTCTTAGTCAAAATGTTAGCCACATGTCAGCATGCAGTGAATTTGTAATCCCAGGAGTTATTATACCAGAGGACCTGATTCCACTACATCTATTCAGGAAGTGACACGTGACAATAATGATGGGCGTGCCTTTTTGATGCACAACCCTTCTCCGACTTTTGCTTGCCTTTAAGTACTCTATCCGTTTTGCTTTTATACTTTCCACTCTTTCCTTCTGAAAATTTTCTAAGTATTCTGCTTCCTTCCTTCCCCCATATCCATGGAATCTTTTGTAACTTAGATAGTTTCAGTACTCAAGGCAAGTAAAGTGAAGGAGTTGTACATTGAGTACATCGTTCCTAAGATGATCATCTTTAAGATACCCAATGAGGAGGACAGGGCGTGGTCTCCTCTTGAGAGCTACATCACTATATACGATGCCCACTTGAGGAGTGGGTTACGCCTTCCGATCCCTGACGAGTTGTTGGACACCTTTACTGTTCTGCAGATCCCTATCACACAGTTTCATGCCAATGCTATTTAATACCTATGCACCCTTTGTATTGTTCTACACCACCATTTGAAACTACTAACAGTGGAGGCGGTTAGGGTGATGTTTAAGTTCACCCAGGGTGTAGAGTGGGTTTTCCTATCCCCATGAGGGCTCCAAATCAGTAGTGCTATTTATGATTCCTTGAAGAATTAGAAGAACCAGTTCTTTTTCATGCATGTTGATGAGTCCTAACCCTTAGCCAGGGATTGGGACAGGGTGCCCAACATTTACACCGAGATGCCTATGGATAAATTGATTGCTGCTATTAAGCCACTGTTGAAGCTGGTTGAGGACCACTCCTCTGAGTTCCAGAGGGACCACTTGATTTTTCCGGTGGAAGCCAAGAGGGTACGATGGAGACTGCCTTCTCCGGTCCAGAAGCTGAGGGTGACTTCCCGTAAGAGGAAGGCTGGCGCCATCATTATCGAGTCTGTCGGTGTGCCTTCCAGCTGAAGAAGCTCCCAAAAGTTCAAGGCAAAAGAAGGCGGCAACGGTAATACCTTCTTCCTCCTCCTCCACTGAGCCAGATTATATTTTGGCTAGTCGGTTCACTGAGATTAGAGACAGCTTCAGTGTAGGCGGTGTCGAGGCTATAGTGGAGGCATATAGGGCCAAACTGCGCTCTACTATGAGTAGTGCCGTTCTTGATTTACTGCAGTCAGAGCACTTGGCGGTGGAGATGGAGTTACCTAGGGAGCTTCTAGCAATGCAGGCTATTGAGCAACCAGAGGTGCCGGCTGCGGAGCCTAAGGAGCCTACTGCCAAAGAACTCCGTGAGGTGCCGGAGGAGTTCACTGCCGGAGAGCTCCAAGATGTGCCAGAGGAGCATCCTGCCGAAGAGCTCTAGGTAGTGCTCGAGGTGTCAACCGCCAGAGAGCCCCTAGAGGCGCTTGATATCAGCGTTGAGCTGTTGGAGGTGCCTACTGTTGAAGAGCCTACTGAGGTGGTTGCCTTTACAGCGGGGTTGCCAAAGGAGTCTGGGGCGGAGGCCTTTGCGGAGCCTGTCCAGAATGTTACTATTTCCAACCCTGCGCCGCCAAGCCCTAGGTCACGAAGCAAGCCAATGAGGTCGGTATACAGAGTCTGGCAAGTAAACCTTCGAAATCTTCCTTCCCTTTTCTTCCTTTGTTGTTGTTATTTATTGTTTTTGGCTTTTGCAAGAAGAGAAAATAATTGATGTAGTCGGCAAGGGACTGTGCTAGTGGGACCTAGTGATCTCCAACCATAATAAAGAGATCACCTAGTTTGTGGAGAAAGTGGAGCTTCTCAACGTAGAGTATCAAGAGGACACGACTGCTCTTCAATATGTGCTATCAAGTCTGGATGAAGAAAATGCCAAATTTAAAGAGGAGAATGTCTGGCTGCAAGGGGGAACGACAGATTGAGAGAGGAAGCTAACTGGACGATGAGGCACACTGACCAACTCTCGGGACAAACGACATCACTGGAGAATGAGTTGTCCACTCGTATACGTCACCATGAGGTCTCCGAGATGCTGCTGGCGTGGGTGTGGGAAGGTGTCAACCTCAGTTGTCGTATTGGTGTTTGGTTGACCCTAACTTTCCAATTGAATTTCTTGATCTAGCAAACTGTTTCGTCTAACGTCACAAGAACCTCGCGGGACAGTCTTGGAGTGGTCAAGGGCCATTGCCACCTCCTCCTGGGGACTCTGCTCCATCGTAAAGTTTATACCCTTGCTTTTTGTATATAGTTGTAAATGCACAGACATAATCAATAAATTGATCATTTTACTGATGTACTACATCTTTGCCTTTGTTGCCATTTTTCAATTACTTATTATTGCGTTGACTAGCCGACTTGGGTGTTGCATGCAAGTTGGCCGTCCGCCTCGCTTAAGGCATTTATTGCTCTCTCTGATGAACTTAAGTCTAGGAGAAAACATCAAGGTAGATCTTGATGTCGTATCAAGCCTGTTCTATACTCGTGCGTGAGTAGAGATTTGGTGGTGCCACCCAGGTATGAACTTGGGCGGCTAGCTTTTGGACGGAGTGCCTTACTCCTATCAACCGTCGTGACTGACCACACTATCTCCCTATGAAGGAGGTTGTCACATATGCTGTTTAAGCCCCCTAAGATTTTGACCACAAACGGACCACTTAGATGATTGAGGTTCAATTTGACCGTTAACGGGCCGCTGGATGACCCAAGTTTAATTCGACCGCTCATGAATCGCCTGGATGACCAGAATTTATTTTGACCACTCATGGGCCACCTGGATGACCAACGTTTAGTTACAAACAGGTAAAAACTTGCCCGAATTATGGGTAGTTTAGGTCGTTTATACAACCCTGTAAATATACACACATGCATATGAAACAGAAAAGGGAAAAATAACACACGACACAAATAAAAAAGTATTCTTATCTTATTAATTTCAACATGTACATTTACAAGCATACACGTACAACATAGATGACTTACTTGTACCCTCACTAGAAGTAGCGTTTGAGGTGGATCTCATTTCACATCCATGGAACAAACTTGCCGTTCTAGGTCTGGAGTTTATATACTCCATTCCGCATAACAGCTGAGACTAAAAAAGGACATTCCTAATTTGGGGACAACTTAATCCGGTTGATACTCTTGACTATAGCATCAATGCTTTGCATGACTAAATCTCCAATTTTAAACTGCCGCGCTTTTACCTTCTTGTTGTAATAGCGGGCAACTCGTTGTTCGTAGACCACTATCCACATTCGGGTTGCGTCGTAGGCTTCCTCCAGCAAGTCTTGGTATTTTTGATTTTCTGAGAATTACCTTGTGGATCGAAGGATTTGACCCTAAGACTTAGAAGCCCAATCTCGACCAAAATTTCCGCTTCAGTCCCATAGTAGAAACTAAATTGTATCCTGTGAGTTGATTCATTTGAAGTCGTCTGGTAAGACTATAGGATGGAGGGTAGCTCGTCGACCTAGGAGTCCCCTACGTCCTCCAGCTTGGTCTTCAAACCGTGGAATAGCATGCAATTTGTGACCTCCACCTATCCATTTACTTTGGGTACACCACCAAAGTGTAGATAAATCTGATGTCTAGACTGGCACAATACTTGATGAAGTATTTCTTCGACAATTGAGTTTTGTTGTCAGTTATGATAACCTTGGGAACCCCAAATGTGCTTACTATGCTTTGGCAAATGAACTTTAAGGCGTTATGCTTCATTGTTAGCCAGTAGTATCCTTGCGATCTAACAGAAATCTTGGCCGTCGGGTTGTGATCATATTGACCATTCCTTCCATGACCCGATTTCGAGAGTGGGAAGGTTCTAGTCCTTTCCCGCCTGAAGTGCCGAAACCCTACCCAGGGTTCCTGACAAACCTAATGAGTGCCCCCTCGAGATAAGCTCCTCAATCTCCTACTGAATCGTCTTGCAATCTTCCGAGGAGTGTTTGGGAGATCAATGGAAATCACAATATTTGACCGAATTTTCTCTCTCCACTTTCTTGAATGGTTTTGGCCATTTAAGGAACATCTCCCCATGGATCTGTACGAGGACGTTGGAACATGTGTCGGTCAAGGGTGTTAGGTAGATCGGCTTATAATCTCTTCGCTCCAGTGCTCCAGTCCTGTGCTGCTTCTTAAGGGTGTGGTCTCTGCCGTTGTGCTTCCCCTTTACCTCGACCGAGAGCAAGAATGTTCGATCCTCTCAGGACGCTTAACCTCATTAGCTTCCTTAGCTGCTGCGTAGGCCCTAGTGATAGATTCTACTTTTTAAAAGGTTTACGGATTCGTATGCACTAGGTGCTTAAAGAAGTCCTTCTAGGGATCCTTCTGGCATCTACCACGAAGTGATCCAAGAACTTCATTGGGATCTCTCCCTGCTTCTACTTGATGTGGGAAAGATGCCATGGCTACTTCTATTCCCAGTGGCTGGAAGCGTATTGCACCAGAAAGAGGTCGGTGAGTTCTTAGAAGCACCCGATTGATTTTGACGGAAGCCGGTGGAACTAGAAACGGGCATCTCCCTTCAACGTAAGAGGGAAGCAATGGCACATCGCCACGTTCTCCAACCCCTGGAGACTTAGATGGGTGTGAAAATAATCTAGGTGATCCATGGGATTAACACTCCCATCGTAAGAGTCAAGAGTCGGTATCTTGAACTTTGCTGGCATGGAATGGTTCAAGATCTCCTCCGTGAAAGGAGATTTGTTAAGATCTACAATGTATTTGTCATCTTTGAAAAAGTGATTCCAGATCTTATCCACCCTTGAATCTGCCCGGGTGGCATTGCTAGAACTTTTGGAGTTGAGGTAGAGTCTCAACTCCATTCTTTCTCCGGTGTGGCGCGTAGTTGGCTAGCTGCTGCCACCAGTGGATCTAACGATCCTGGAGGCTCCCTCTTGAGCCTGAGGCATGATTTTTACCTGAGAGTATCAGGGATTCTTTTATTTTGGACTCTCCTTCGAAGTCCTACAACCCAAACAGCCTTCGAGCCTTGGACAACTCTGGGCGTGTGAGGCCTTTGGAGCTTGAGAGTTGCTCGGTCTCTTGGTATTCTTGGTCAGTTTTTTCTTCTTCTAGCCTCCTCTCCTAAAGGACGGATCTGGGACCACTAGGAGTAGAGCCCCCTGTTATGTATTTTCTTGGCAAGCGCAAAGCATTATGAGCATTTGATTCATATTACTCATCTATTCTACTAGGTTGTAGAAGAATGACGTGGGCACCCTGTTGACCAGGTTACCAGCAATGTAGTCCTGGTCGGGTGAAGCCGCATCTCTAGCGAGCACGCTAGTTTGTGTTCTAGTGTTCACCATTCTGATGGATGGAACCGACTTCAAAAATGAAAACTAAGAGAGGTTCGGGAGAAAAGTGGTTGGCTTTTTGTAAGCTTCTCACAAAAGGTGCCAATAATGCATCCCAAATTCAAGCTTCAAAAGATTTGGCTCAAATCATTCGTCTGAATCTGGCTCCATCCATTGAATCTAAATCCTACACACCACAATTACGAACAAGAGGTCAGGTGATGGTAGAAAATTATCCCACCGAAAATATTCTGACGCTCAAGTCAGTAAATAGCCTTCGAATTAATAAGTTGAAAGTAAATTGATGATATGAGAATGCAAAGAATGGTTGTGATGGGGGAGTGCTCTCGTTAGTTGAGAGGCTTAGGTTGCTCGCGAGGAGCGAAATCTCCCAGTATTGTGTTTGCTGGGAACGTAGTAGCAAAGAGGGAGAGAGAGAGCATTATGATGCTGAAAGAGTAAGAGTTTTGCAATAAAAGGCGTTTGTAGGCAAATGAGAGCGTACATTAGAGTGAGAACTCTATGACCTTTTATAACCACTGTGATGGGCTTCCTTCCTTATGTAGAAAGGTTTGATTCTCACACTTTATTGGGATCACTTCCTTTTCTGGCGTGGAACCTTCATGGTAGTAACGGTCGCTGGATTGATTACTTTTCTTCTACGTTTTATGACTGTTAGGATTTCTAACAAACAGGATGAGGATTCTGACGCATTCTTTCAGGGATGCGCATTGATCCTAGAAGCAACCGTTACAATGGGGATTGCTTTCTGTGGAGAGCGCGAAATTAGGGAAGAAGACCGTTGTGGCTTGAAGATGGGCACGTGAACCAATGAGATGCGTGAGTTCTGGTCTTCAGTCGATTTTCTCGCCATGCTTTTGGTCAATGGAAGCATTGACCATCTTGGGCCCAAGTGGCCGTCCTGCTCTTGGGCTTTTACTAGTTCATTAGCCTGTCGTCCGGTCAAATGTTGGTGTTGATCGTCCAAGTTCAAATGAGCCGTTATGGATCTAGGTTGTTCCTCTTTTATGGGCCACCACTTGGCGTACCCATCAAGGTAGGACAGCTCCATGCCAAAGCTTATTAATATACAAATATTAAATTTAACTTGCCAATAACACTTTTATATTTCGTTTTAATTTTTAAAATTTTAATAAACCATTATATAAAGACCATGATTATAAATAAATTCATAAATATATAAGATAAATAACTTTAATCATAAATAGTTTTTTAATATTAGTTTTTATGATTTCTTTTAATCTCGAGAGATTTATATAATTTTGTGTTCGAAATTGATGTGTCATGTATCCAAACTTTAAACGGTTCGAGTCAAGTTGTCCGTCATATTTCGATTTTCATTCATTGAATTTAGGATCCTACACACTACAACAGGCGTACTCTCTTTATGAGTATACCTCCCACCAACATTTCCAAACACACTCCAAGTATCCATCTTTAAATTCACTACATTTTACCTTCTCGTCCTTAGAAGGCTCATTACTTACTTGAGTGTCGGAATATTTTCGGTGGAATTAAATTTTGCCATCACCTGACCTTTTATTTTAAGTTGTGGTGTATAGGATCCTAAACTCGGCAGACGAAAATCGAAATCCGACGAATAGCTCGACCCAAATCCGTTTGAAATTTGAATCCAAGACATATCAGGAATAAATTCTTAAAAATTTTCAGTCAATTTAAATATATTAATTACTAACCACTGAAAAGTCATCGTAACAACTTCGACTTAACTCTTTATAGTTTAACATAATTTCTTTCAATTTTGGGATATTTATCTATCATTATTTCTATTTTATGTGAATTTGAAATTTTTATTCTATTAATTCAAATTTGAGAAAAATTGTTTAAAATTATTTTTAAATTACGAGGTTTAAATTGATTTTTTTAAAAAATTTGGGATATTAAGATCCAACAAGAATGAACAATATTTTTTGGAGCGTCGCTCTCAGTTTTTTTTTTTTGGTAAGTAAGAGTCACTCTCATTGAGTTGTCTTGTGCCTAAATAATTGCCCCGAGCCATTTGCCCCTTTGAAAAGTCATAGATCTCATAAATAAACTATAAATTTGAGATTTTTTAATAATAATATTCAAAGGGCTCATCCAAATGTGTAAAAAACAAGAACTAATTACAATGTCAAAGATTAGTGAATTATAATAATTAAATTTATCTAAATTAGAAAGTTATAATTGTATTTTTAATCATATAATATTTATAAATTTAATAAAATGATCATGTCATAAATAAATTAACTAATTATGAGGTGATATATCTGATTGACATTTGCTACAGCTGATGTCAATTTATTAAGAAGCAACACTTTGTTTACAGAAGTTGATAACACTGTCGGATCATGATATTATTAAAAATGTCAATAATTTAAAAGTGAGTGGAAATATAGGGGGATAAAAAACACCATTGCTTGAAGTTTTTGAATATAATAATAGTCCATCTCAATATATTTTATATATATAATTGATTAGATTAACAATAGTTTAAATGACATGATTGTTTTATGTACTTGGGAGGAGTAGAGTCTAATAAAAGAAAACTTTACACTTATTTTATTTTATTTTTTTAATAATTATTTTATTTTTATCTTATTTATTTTAAGTTATAACAATTATTTATTTAAAAAATATTTTACGTAGTGTCAATTTAGGACAAAAAGTCCTTTATCAATTAGTATTAGAGACTCACCCCGATCCACGACCTCGATCTAAATGCATACTAGTCAACTTTGTCCATTTCTCCCTTCTTTGATGGGAGTAACTATACCTATTAGAAGGTCCAAATGGGAGCCTTTCTCAAATTGATGGATCAGCGTGTAAGGGCCTGTACTCAAATTGGATGGACTCCACCCAAGAGTGGTGATAAATTAAAAGTTCTGTCTTTGTGGTTAAAAGAAGAACTTGGTAATTGTAACTGAAATAGTAAAGAGATACATGTTATTTTATGGCTATATCTCCCGATCAGTTTAAACGTATTTTAATGTGCGAAACCTTTAAAGATGCATGAGACATTCTTGAAATCACTCAAAAAGGTACTAAATTTGTTAAAAATTTAAAATTATAAATACTCACCACTAGATTCGAAGAAATACGAATAAAAGATGACGAGGCATTTGATAGATTCTATACGCAATTAAATAATATTGTAAATTTCATATTTAATTTAGGAGAACGAATCCCTAAAAATCAAATTATTAGAAAAGTTCTACAATCTTTATCTGAATGATTTAGATTAAAAGTTACTACTATTGAAGAAATCAAAGATTTAGATAAATTAAAAATAGAAGAACTTGTAGGGTCCCTTCAAATTTATGAACACACACTACCACAGTTAAGAAAGAATAAATCAATTGCTCTAAAATCAAGTAGGTAAGAGAGAAATTGGGATTCCGATGAAGAATCATGTAGCGATGACGATTTTTTCTTATTTGTTAAGAATTTTAAAAAATTTTTGAAGAAAAATAAATCTTCATCAAATAAACTTGATGTGGATTTAAAACGTTCTCCTAAATTTAAGAAGAAAGATCAATGTGAACTCAAGGATTTCAAATTAAAAAATACTCTAGGAGTTCAATGCCATGAGTGTAAAGGGTTTGGCCACTATCGAATTGAATGCCCAAACCTTAAACACTAGTAAGGTTAAGTTTTTAAAACTAATGTGACCTTAAACAATGACGAAGAAGAAGAGGTTGAAAAATGTTCTGAAAATGGCTCTGTCAAGTATATGGCCTTTATAACCTCAATGTGTGACAATTCAATAGAAAACTTTAATCAATTTGATGACTCTGAGGATGAGTCAGAAGTTAAATTTGATAAGTTTCAAGAAACATATGATAAACTTTTTAGAAAATATTTAAAAGTAAAGAAATTAAACAGAACCTTAAACAGTAGGGTCATAGAATTTGGAAAAAGAAAAATTAACTCAAAAATTCGAGTTAGCTACTAAAGTTCAAGAAATTGAGAATTTGAAAAACTCATTTACTAAACAAATCACAATTCTAGAATCTGAACTTGAGGCTACTAGAAATGATTTGAAACAATTTTTAAATGGGTCCGAAAAATTAGATCATATGCTAGAGTTGAAAAAAGTTAGTGAAAATAAATAGGATTTGGGGTATGTTGAGAATATTCCCCAAAATGGCGTAAAACCTAAAACTATTTTTATTCCCGCCACAAAAATTTTACACCACAACGTTAGAACATCCAAAATCACTAAACAAATGCCTCGACGTGTGGATAACATATTTAACTCAAATCATTTGGCTGATCCATATAGCCAAAAAGTCATGAACAAACCTACCAAGTTTCTGCCAGCTTGTCATGCTAGTGGAAAGATCGGCCACATTCGTCCCCACTGTTACACCATGAATTTTTCATACAACCAAAGATAAGGGTTAAAAATGAATAAACTTGTTGATCACATTCAGAAATTAAATGAACAAGTAAAAAAATTAAATGGGAAAGTGAATTCGGTGAAGCAAGTATGGGTCAAGAAAAGTGATTTTCATTACTCTTGGCCATTCGTGACAAAAAGGGAGAGACCTGTTTCACTTTGATAGGGGGAGATTAGGGAAGACGTGATTATTTATGTTAGGGGGAGCCTCGTTATTTTTATGAGGGGGCATTCTTATTAGATTTCTATACTACTTGTATTTCATTTATTTTACTGCTGCATGTTGGTTGTCTTCGTCTAGTGTTGCCGTTTTTATTATATCATATTATATTATGCATTGTTGGTACTAACTCTATTTGATCAGGCAACTCAATTATAATTTTGACGCGATAGTCACACTATAAATACAGTAGTGCTAGTATAGATTTTTTCATCTTTTATTGTATCATTTATATTTCTTACTAGGCGTAGATTTTTATGTATACAGGTTCTATCTCAGTAGTGTCTAAACTCGTACTTCACCTGTATTTTTTTACTTTATGTATTTTATCACGGAATTGTCAAAGAGGGGATTGTTAGGGTAATTTTTATGATTTGCATATTTCGTAACCATATGTGATCGTGTGTTGATGTCGGGTTGTGTTTCATCGAAACTTATTTTCGTACCTGCCCGTTTCAACTTTCAGGAATACTGGGCCTGCCGTGAGCTCGAGCCCAAAATCCATAAGCCCTGTACTCGCTGCGAACTCGAGTCCAAAATCCAGAAGTCCTGTGCTCGCCACGAGCTCGAGCCTAAACTCCAGCAACCCCTCGCTCATTGCGCGCCTGCTCCCCGCTTGAGTGCGCCGAGGGTTTCACGTAAAACCTTATGTGCGCTCGCCGAGAGCTCGAGCCCCGCTCGAGCGCCGCGGCAACGAACAACTTTTTTAAATGTATTTTTCGAGCCCTCTATAAATATACACCTATAATCAATTATTTTAACACTTAATTGATATTTTTGGAGCCGTCCCACTTGAGAGAAATTTATTTTTTACTCCATTAAACGTGTTCTAATTAAGAAAACTGATCTTTTTCTTATTGTGTTTCATGTGCTAGCGATTTTCTCACAACTTTCTCTTTATCAATCTATCACCTTTACTCTTCTACCTTCGTTGGTGACGTTGGTACGTTGAAGAAGGGGATCCGGTCGTGTGTGGCAATTCAAGTGGCAGGAGATGAAAGATTGACGTAAAGACCGAAAAACGTCCGTTTCGTTTGCCGTGGACAAATCCAAGAAGTTTCTTGGTAGGGATTACAAGACGGGAGTAAGTTGGCTAAATTAGCGCGTCGTTACCACCCGATCTATAAGTTGATTTTCATAGTGTATTTCTTTCCTGGCCGTTGAAACCCGAATGATTTTTCTCTATTACTGTGGGTATCGAGTTTTCCTTTCGTCACTAAAAAGCTTATCTTTTTTATTATTATTGTTGCTTTATTTTTATACTCGTATTATTCGTATCATCTAGACACAAATATTCTTTATATGTATTAAATATTTAATTTTTGCACTGCTTCCACTATTATTGCACGGGGTTGAAACTTGATTGTACAATTTAGGATAAAAAGTCTTTTATCAAAAGTCATTTTATAAATCTTAAGATTTAGATCTTATACTACCTAGTAATTTTGGGGAAACAATAATATTTTTCGCTAGCGCTATAATCTCAACTCTAATCTAAATCCAATAAAAAATAAAGGTGAGTCAAATTTTTTATAAAAGGTGATAATTAAGAATATATAATAATTAATAATTATAATTTCTATATATTAAATTAATATAAAAAATAATTTATTCTATCTTGATAGATTCCAATTGAAATATATGCTTCGAAAGGTTCAAATCCTTTCAATGTTGGGAGATTTTAACACGGAACTTGAGACACGTTAAAATCTGGGAGATGAGTGCTTCCTCGAGGGAGCTAAAGCAATTGTTGACTAATCTTGAAGCCTATATGTAATTAAATTCATAGATTCTGGTTGTTTTTTCTAATTAAAAAAAGATATATAATTTTAATTTTTTAAATCTAAATTATTAGTTTAAAAATATGTGACGATTTAAATTTAGATATTATATAATCTAATTTAAATAGTTATTTTTAATATATTAAATTTAATATGCAATAGATAATAATATTTAAAAATAAATTTAAAATTATATTTATTTTTAATATTTTTTGTTTTGATAATTTAATTTTAATTTAATAATTAAAATTAGAGATCCAAGTTTTCCAAACCCTATATAACCAATATAGCTTTGGGATAGGACAGCTCCATGCCAAAGCCAATGAATATACAAATATTAAATTAACTTACCATAACATTTTTATATTTTGTTTTAACTTTTAAAATTTTAATAAACCATTATATAAAGCCCATAATTATAAATAAATTCATAGATAGATAAGATAAATAACTTTAATTATAAATAATTTTTTAATATCAGTTTTTATGATTTCTTTTAATCTCGGGAGATTTTTATAATTTTGTGTTTGGAATGATTTCTTCAAATTTTTCAGTCATTTTGAATATATTAATTCTAACTACTGAAATGTCATCTTATGAACTTCGACTTAATTCTTTATAGTTTAACATAATTTTTTTTTTTAATTTTGGGATATATATCTATCAATATTTTCTATTTTGTGTAAATTTTAAATTTTTATTCCATTAATTCAAATTTGATAAAAATTGTTAAAAATCATTTTCAAAATAAGAGATATAAATTGATTTTTTAAAAAATTTGGGATATTAAGATTTGTCAAGAATGAACAATATTTTTTTGGAGTGGTGCTCTTATTGAATTGTCTTGTGCCTAAATAATTGCCTCGAGCCATTCGCTCCGTTGAAAGGTCATAGATCTCATAAATAAACTATAAATTTGGGATTTTTTAATAATAATATTCAAAGGGTTCATCTAAATGTGTTAAAAACAAGAACTAATTACAAGGTCAAAGATTAGTGAATTATAATAATCAAATTTATCTAAATTAGAAAGTTATAATTGTATTTTTAATCATGTAATATTTATAAATCTAATAAAACGATCATGTCATAAATAAGTAAACTAATTATAACGTGATACATCTGATTGACAGTCGCTGCAATTGATGTCAATTTATTAAGAAGCAACCCTTTGCTTACAAGAAGCTGATAACACTATCAGATCATAACATTATTAAAAATGTTAATAATTTAAAAGTGAGTGAAAATATGGGAAAGAAAAAAACACCATTGTTTAAAGTTTTTGAATATAATAATAGTCCATCTGAATATATTTTGTATATTCATAATCAATTAGATTAGCAGTAATTTGAATAATATGAGTGTTATCCGAATATGGTGGGGAGTAAAGTCTAATAAAAAAAAAAAAAAACTTTACACTTTCTTTATTTTATTTTTTGATAATTATTATTTTATTTTTATCTTTTTAAACTTAAACCGTCTCTCTCATCTGGCTTGCCACCCTTCCTTCTTTCCCTATTTCTTCTTCATTACCGGCCGTTATGTCTTCCTTTGTCAATTCATCTTCTTGTCTTTGAAACGCCTCCACTAGAATCAACACTTCAATTCTTCACCGCTTCATTTGCCAAATTTAAATATATTTTACTTGTGATTTTATTTCCTCTCATTTAATGAGTCAATCATTGTCGGGGGCTGTTGTTTGAGACTATACAGTCATGGTCGCCACTATTTTGAGCCAGAGAGAATGTCACTGTTGTTCGCCGTTGACCATTCGAAACCATTGCCACTATTCCTCATCACTGCTATAATAATTATTGCAAATCAAGTAAGTAATACTCATATTTTCTGCAAGTAAACCCTATTATATTTGGCAAGCAATCTGTTTTCTCTTTTGAAACCAACTATAAATCTACCTTAATATTGTTAAAATTTAGCGATTTGTTGTTTAAAATTTTGAAATCACCAATTATTTGGGTCGGAAGAGAAATTGTATAAAGACAGAGCTTAATACTCTGTTCGGCAATGAGTATCGGATTTGGGAGATGAGTGTGTAAATAGTAGGTGTGGGTGACCTCGAGTATATGTATATATAAATATGTTTGAAGTATGGTGCATATATATATATATATATATGGTAGGTGCATGTGTGTATATTTAGTGTGCAATGTGTATACATGTATTTGTGTATTCTGGGAATATGCATGCGCAGAGTTTAACTTATGTATAGGTCATACATGGGTGTACGGTGTGTAAATGTATGTGTGCGAGTAGATTTACATGTAAAAGCTTGTAGAAATATAGTAGTTAAATACATATAAATATATGTATACTTGTGGGTGTACGTGTGTGGGTGTAAGTTGGTAGTGTGTGTGTGATTATACTGGTAGTGCTGAGTAAATGTATGGATGTAGTTTGGGAGTCGAGTTAGTGTGTAAATATATGAGTATAATATTTATAAATTTATAAGACTGATAGAGAGTAAATATTTTCATTTATGGTGGTGATAAATATGTTTGTGCATATTTTAAAATACAAGTTGATTTATAGAACATGATTAAATGTATTATATAGTTTTGTTTAAAAATTGCTAGATAAATTTAGGATGATTAAATCAATTTGGTAATAATAGGCTTTGTTTGAATATAACAATTAACAATAGTCTTAGTAATATGATTTAATAAAATATTATGATATTTGATCAAATATTTAAAATTTTTTTGAACTTTCTCTCATTCCCATGATAAATAATTCTTTATGTTGATTTAAACTTATACATATATTTTATTGGCACTTTATTATTAAGTTGAAGAAAGTATATAAAAATACTAATGTACTAGTCGAATTGGAGGTTATAGTACCTTAGTATGGTCTACTCCTTTCTAACACTGAATCCACATTCAGAAATTGATGTTATTTGGAAAGATGCTTATAATCCTATGAATATTATGCATGAGATATTGATAGATATCGTATTGATAAGGTATTTGGTTTGACTTGTTATGGATATGGATATTCTATACTTGGTGGGGCATGAATCACAATGGATCATGGAAGTATGTGCGAGTCATATTTTGGGTTACCCGATAAGATAAATATTGTTCGTATTGATTGAGTTTGATACTTGTACATTACAATTAGCAAGTATCATGAGACCATAGTATTGGTTGTTTTTTTAAACTTGTGAGCACCAATATCTCAAGGATTTATCCAACTGTTGGAGGCAGACACATAAATGTTGGTTTACAATGACATATAAGATCTAAGAAAATTTTATGATATCTCATATCATTGAGATCTTTGTTGAAATAGGTTAGATGAAGTTTGTACCGTTGTTGATACTCAAATTCAATAAAATCTATTTTGCATCCCTAATATTTTGTTATTGTGTGACTTTTGAGTCGTAAATATGACAGGTCGTTAAATCTCAAGTAATTATTAATTGTATTATGTTATTAATTTATTTCTGCTGATATTATTATCCAAGATGTTATATTATATTTTATTATTTTATTAATTAATTTATTTGTTGGGGATTTAACTCACAATTATATTTTATTGGCTCAATACTAAAAATTTTATGATTGGTTAGAAGAGATCGTTAGGTTGTTGAGGAGTTTCAAAATAGAGACGATCTCAAAGATAGAAGCTCGTGATGAAAAGCTCTAGAATTAGCCCCATTGATTGTGGTGTTATTTGAATATATCATTGGGATTGTATTTTTAAGTTATTAATATTGTAGATTTTTATTATTTTGATAAAAATTTAATGAATATTATAATTATTATGTTTTATATAATAATGTATTTATAAAGTTATTTATCATTTGACTTTTAACATAATGGGTTCTGATCGGGTCAGGTAATATCATCGGGTTTACAAAAATATTATATTTATATATAAAAATATATAAAAATATTAAAAGAAAAAAAATGTAAGCAAAGTAGGAGGGATTTTAATATTCTCGAATAAAGTTACAATAAGATATGATTATAAATTGAATTTTTGAAACATCTCTATCCTCTGTTTAAAGTTGATTAGCCTAGTACTTTTTTTAACGTCACTAACTTTTATTTAAAAATTCCATCAAATCATATTGTAAATTCTTTAAGAAGATCTTCAAACAGAGTAACAAAAAAATAAATTTTTAATTTGTTCACATTAATTTGTTCACCACTCTTATCCTCTCCTAACCTCTATGCCGCCGGAATTGACGGTGCCTGTCCGTTTTAGCTACTTGCTGCGAGAACTGACTGAAACTTTTCCAGACGACGGAATTGATAATGGCGGCAGCCACCATTGAAGCTCAAAAGCACGACCGAAGAAGCGAGCTGAAAGCATTCGACGAAACAAAAGCGGGGGTTAAGGGACTAGTAGACGCGGGAATAACCAAAGTTCCTCGGATCTTCATCAACCGCCATAACCAGTCGGCTGATATAAACTCCGCTGCCGACGCTGCCAACGGGCCACGCTCGAGCGTTCCGGTCATCGACCTTCGCGGCGTGGGGGAAGAGGCAGCTCTGAGAAGGAAGGTGGTCGCGGAAGTCGGACGCGCATGCGAGGAATGGGGTTTCTTCCAAGTGATTAACCATGGAATACCTCTGAGCTTGCTGAGCGAGATGATTAATGGCGTGAGAAGATTTCATGAGCAGGATTTACAGGTGAAGAAGCAGTATTATTCGCGCGACGTTCCGCCGACGAAGTTTAAGTATATGTCAAATTTCGATCTCTATGAAGGTCTCGTTACCAATTGGCGGGACACCATTGCCGTCGTTACGGCTCCTCGTCGTCTTGATCCCCACGAACTGCCTGAGGTTTGCAGGTATAACGCAGTTTTTTCTTGGCTATTTCCTTATTAACAACAATTTTTTGAAAAACAAAAGGGAAAACATTAAAATATTTTTTAATTATATCAGTAATAACATCACCAATTTTAACACGAAGACAACTACGAGCTCCTATAATTCGAATACAAATCAAAATTTGCTGTGTCCTACATTTTTCTCCGAACTTGAGATCAATCTCAGAACAAGTCGCTCAGTTAATTAAATTTCTCATTGATCGTCCACAAAATTTGCTGAATTTCTTTCTTTCTGATTTAATTTGCAGGGAAATCATAATCGAATACACAAATCAGGTGAGGAATTTGGGAATCATCTTGTTCGAATTGCTGTCGGACGCTCTAGGGCTCGCGCCAAACCACCTCGGGGACATGAAATGTGCGGAAGGGGTTTTCTTCTCCGGCCACTACTACCCGGCCTGTCCCGAACCGGAAGTAGCGATCGGCACCAGCAGCCATGCGGACGCCGACTTCCTCACCGTACTCCTTCAAGACCATGTCGGCGGACTGCAAGTTCTTCATGCCGATCAATGGGTCGATGTACCTCCGGTGCAAGGAGCTCTAGTTATTAACCTTGGAGATCTTATGCAGGCCGGCATCTTACTCACTCTATTAACTGCTTTATTTTTTTTAAAAACATTAATATTTATATTCCTGATTATATAACCAAAATTGATAAAAATAAATATCAGTCCAACTATATTTTGATTTTTTACTCTTGTTGTTATCTGTCTTCACGTCAAAAATAATAATTTTAATATAAATAAATTCATAAATAGATGCACGAATGAGCTAGAGGCATTGCAGTGCCTCAGGCGCCATTCTCCCCCTTTATAAATTAAAGGGTGGATGTTTTATGATACAAATAAATTATTTTTTAAAAATGTTAACGGACATTTAATTTAAAGTTTAAATATAAAAAAATTATAAAAAATTATTTAAATGATTATTTTTATCATTAAAATATCACCGGTTAGATTTCCCATTATGAGAGAAGCACATTATTGCTCCTTCATCTGTGTGTAAATAGTATTGCTCCTTTTTATAGATAATTTACTTTTATTAAATAGAAATATATATATATAAGTGATGGGTCCAGCTTACCTTACACTAACCCAGAGCGTAGCTTGAACGGGGAGCAACGGCCCAACAAGCGCTAGCTTAAGCCTATGTCCTGGGAGATACAGCGTCGACAGAAGGAGAGCTCAAATAATGACAGCCCATTGCATGATCTATCAAGACGAAGGCCCAAGTAACAGTGTGAGTGGTCCAAACAAGTAAACCCAGAACTTCTTGGTGGAGAGTGGGTAATTAGAGTTGTATGTAGTGTAGTACCCATGATTGCCACTCCCACACAGCCGTCTACAACCCTGACAATACAACATACGTGAGCAAGGAGAACCTATCACATACGGCTACGACAGTTGTCCTGACAATCAAATAAATATCTGCAAAGTGTCTATTCGCGTAGCATATCACTACAAGAGGGCAAGCACAGCTCACCAACGTTTCCAAGAAGAGCCATGATTATCATACTTTCCTCGAGGCACGCTTTAGGAGAGAGCTCAGTTGATCCTCTGGAGCAACGAATGTCAGCTATGAGGCCCAATGAATGTTAAACCGATTTCAATTTTACAAATCTCTCTTCTCCCCTATGGAAAAGAGGACGAGAATACCTACCCTTAAGCATCTTTGATGGATTAAACTGCTTTCCTTTAAGTTACTTTGCTTTGGAGTGCACCACCTTTCAAGCCACCCAACCTATGAGTGCCCGGTATCTCCAAAGCTGCTCCCCTGTCGAGCACGTTTCTTGGAGTATAGTCCTCCACGACACACTCTATCCCCCTCCTACGTGCATCAGCACCTTCCCTTTACATCCCTCTATCTTTCTACCCTACTGAGAAAGATTTCTGACTTAATTATCGGAAGATATACCAATGAGTGAGTCCGCCATCATCTGACTTTTCGTTTATTTATTGTGGTGTGTAGGATTCAAGTTATCATTGACGAAGACCGGATCCACTCCAATTCGATCTATAGGAAAAGATTTAGCGACTCCCTAATTTGTATAACAATTTGAATTCATAGACATATCATTGGTGGTGTCTTTGGGAACCGACTGAAAAAGTCTAACACTGTGCTTGCAAAACAAATATGGTCAACACCAGAGTATAAGTCAACACGTTGGCCCGAGATGTCGCCTCCCGCGAGCAACGACCCCTGTGCGGGTAGCTATGCAGACGGATGACCGACCCATGACATGCATGCACTCGCTGCCCAGATGGAGAACATGTCCAAAATACTTCAAACCATCTACACGTGTCCGGACAAATAATAGTTGAGGGCTCCCACCTTCCTCTCCCAAACTTTGGCTTCAAAGTGGAGAACTTAGAGGAAGAGGTGCCTAGCCAAGAAGACTTGATGCCTGACGACCTTGAAGCCCGGGTGGCCACAAGCGACAAGGCCTAGTCACTCATGGATGGCTGACTGACCAATGGGACATGGGAGGATAGACCAAAGCGACAAAATCTATGCTGCTCATGTGACTACAGGAAGCGTTTGGCCCAAGGAGAAGCCTCTTGCAAGACACGCCTACCGAGGGCCAATAGTAGCCCCAATCGTTACATCTCTCTGACCTATCTGGAATTGAAAACCTTCCTCAATATCAAGAGGATTGTGAGGATAAAGAAGGTCAGGCAGCATGTGTTTAGAGGCAGCACCGATCGACACACCACTAAACTGAAAATGTCATCGTTCACAAGGGAGATTCAGATGCAACCACTCCCTCGCAAGTTCATGACACCTACCTTGGAGCCCTACGATGGGAGTGCAGATCCGATGAACCATCTGGATAAGTTTTGCGCCCTATTAAACTTCTAGGGTCTAGACAACTCCTCCATATGTCTCTACTTTCCTTTAACCTCAAGGAAAATGCTCTGATCTGGTTGTTCAAGGAATTGGCTGATTACTTTTCATCACAGTTCACCTCTAACCGAAGGGAGGAGAAGCAGTCTTGGTACCTTATCCGCCTTTGGCAAGGGCGAGACAAAAGTCTAACCATTTGGTTATATCTACGCTCTTTTCAGACCGTATGATTGACTATCAATTGAAATGAATTTTTGTCGATAATAAAAGCTCTCGCAACTTGTTATATCTTAATGCATACTTTAAATTTGAATTAAAAAAGAGTCAGATAATATCAACCAAAGGACCCCTATATAGACTAGACAATGAGTCGGTGCCGGTCTTGGGAGCCATCCAACTGAAAGTCACCCTAGGAATGTACCCAAAAACAGAATCCCAAATGCTTACTTTTTTAATAGTCGACCTCCCTTCGATTTACATCACAATCTTGGGGTGACCCTACTTAACCGCCTTCAGTGCAGTGACATCCATCCTACACTTGAAAATAAAATTCCCAACAGCATATGGCATCGAAGAGGTTTTAGAAGACCAAGTGACCAGTCAAATGTGCTACCTGTCCCAGGTCACTCAGGTGGCCCCAAACCAACTGACCAAAGATTTTGATCACCAAGACGAAGCAACTCTACAACAAGCACAATTTGGTGAGGTGATTGTTCAAATCTCATTAGATACTAATGATCCCGAGAAATATATACAGGGTGGGAGCTCACTGACAGGTCCCCTATGAGATAAATTAATCACCTTCCTTTGGCAAAATTTTGATATCTTCGTATGGACTCCCGCTGACATGCCAAGGATACCGACCAAAATTATAGTCTACAAGTTAGGCCTCAATCCCAATCATAAATCCATCCGACAAAAGTAAAAAAATCACTCCATAGAAAAGTTGGTTGCCATTCAGGAAGAGGTGGAGAAGTTGCTTAACACAAGTTTCATCAGAGAAATACAATACCCGACCGGCTATCGAAAGTGATCCTTGTCAAGAAAAGCAATGAAAGATAGTGGTATGTGCATCAACTTCATTAATGTGAATAAGGCATGTCCCAATAACCTTTAATGATCAATCTATTGGTGGACTCCATATCCGATCGCGAGCTATTAGTTTTCATGGTTGTCTATTCGGGCTACAATTAGTTCCAGATAAGTCCCAATGATGAAGAATACACTTTATGATAGATCAAAGGGTATACTGTTACAAGGTCATGCCCTTCGACCTGAAGAACGTGAGAGCCACGTACCAACGGCTCATAAATAAAATGTTCAAGGCCCAAATCAGTCACAATATGGAAGTGTATGTAGACAACATACTCGTCAAAAGTAAGGTAACCATTGATCACATTTGCAACCTTGGCGAGACCTTTAACCTGCTCCAGGCACATCGATGACACTAAATCCGACCAAGTGTGATTTTAGAGTATCATCTAGGAAGTTTTTGGCCTTTGTCGTCTCACAACGTGTGATCAAAGTAAATCCCAAAAAGATAAAAGCCATCATAAACATGACTTAACCTCGAGCCATGAAGGAAGTCCAAAGGCTCACTAAGAGGCTCGCAGCACTCTTTCGCTTCCTAGTAAAGTCTATAGAAAAGTACCTCTCTTTCTTCAAGACTTTGAATGGAGTAAAGGAGAACGACTTCTAATAGACGGCCGACTACCAGCTAGTCTTCCATGAGCTAAAGGAGTACCTTACCAGTCCCCCTCTCTTGTTGTCACGTGAAGAAGGTGAAAATCTGTACCTATACCTTGCGGTTTCAGATACAATGCTAAGCTCAGTCCTGATCCAGCAATATTTTGATATACAACGGTCGATATATTACCTTAGCAAAATTTTGACAGACATCGAGACCCGTTAATCACGCACTGGAAGGACCGCCTTAGTGATTGTCTATTCTGCCCGAAAACTCCAACCATACTTCCAAGTTTGCAAGATCGTCGTGTTAACTGATTATCCCCTGAAGGGGATCTTACAGAAACCCGATACGTCTGAACGATTGGTGAAATGGGCCACCAAATTGGGCAAGTTTGACAAGAAATTTTGACCGAGACCAGCCATAAAGGGCCAGGCCCTCATGGATTTTATAGTAGAAACGACAACCCCAATTCCAACAAGGGGACAAAGATTGGGACATCGCGCTTAGCCGCCACCAGGGCATCGATTGGCTTGACCAGTCCATCCCTCCATAGGACTATTGGTATTCCTGACAGGGATAGATGGAGGCTCACCATCCACAATAGGCAAATCCAACTCATCAACAACTACTGAATGTGAAGATTCTCTGACAGGCTAGCAAGACACTTTCGCGTAGACGGCCTAAATTTTCCTAATTTCCTCTAAAATTGGCAGAGGAGGAGAGGTCAACTCAACTCCACTAAACAACCCTTTAGGAGAGTCACGGATAACCGGATCTTTTTGCCTTCTTTTGTTGTGGCGAAGAGGCGTTTCAAGGACCTCTTCATCATCTCCTTCCAGCCTCACCTCCCATTAGACTCTCTCGAATGCCTCTCTGGTGAGCTAGTCACCAGGGTGGTACAAGTTGGCGGTGTAGCCCTCAACCAACTTCACCAACTCGAGACCCATCAGTTCTCCCTCCTTCAGAACGTCATCAATGTAGATGCAGTTAGCTTTGTTCCACCTGTTCAAGATGTGCCACTCGAAGCTGACCACCAAATAGAAGAAGCAGTCATTCCAATTCTTCACGGAGTCATAGTTTCCCCCGCTTATTTTGTGCTTGGGCGGGTAGGTGAAGGAGATCTAATTGCAATTCTGATTGAGGCGAAAAATCATTTCCTCGCATTGAGTGTCCAAAAGAAGTCCCTTAGTGCAATAAAAATCACATAGAGAAATAAGGTGTCGAAGAGCGTTGGGATGGAGATGAGCCACGGGGATCTCCAACACCCTCAGGATCTCATTCAGCTCCTTCGCGAACAAGGTGCAAAGACTGGCCTTCAAGTGCTCCTTATAAATTGTGATAAACCCTGAGGGAGGGTCACAAGCCGTATCATCAATCTTAGGGAGAATATAAGGAATGCTATTAGGGATTTTATACCTCTTATACAGATACACCACATCCCTAGGGTTAGGATGGATGAAATCGCAGCAATGCCCTAAGAAGCCATGAAGATGAGAGGCAAAGAAAAGGTGGATTGGGCCAAAGCGATTTAAAGCGTGAAAAGGTGAGAAAGCGGCAAGGAGCTAACGTTTAAATTGCCGAAGCCCTAGCTCTGAGACAGCGTAGCATGAGGAATCCAAGAGGCGCATCCATATGATGACCGTGATACGTGCTCAGACCGTAGAGTGCTGTGGTGTGTCTTTCCACCATGTCAGTTGTGACACTTGACACAACGCCTCCCTATGTAACCCGTGGACAGCTGGCAGCCCAAGTGCTTGTGTAAGAAATCCGATGACACCACACAGTTAATGATGCCCTGACACGCCAGCTCCTAAGAAATGGAGGATTGACAACCTTGATAGCCCTAGGACCAATTTGAATGACATGCATCCCAGCCAAGCGCTCGGAATGGATCATGTCAAATTGGACTGTTAACATTTTAGACCACTAGTTCATCAGAAATCATGCAACGAGAAACAACAGTTAAGCATACAACCTATTTGAAACAAATAAGAATATTGGAGCCACACTATGTAAAGAAAAGCAATGCTTGAATAGTTCTATTCATTAATTCTTTTTATAAAGTACATACTTTCAATAGCGAATGTACAACACAAAAGGAAAATGAAAATATATAGAGTAGCGACTTGACTATGACCCTCCAACCAGTCATTAGAATGGGTAATTGTAAGAGATAGCCTCCTTGTTGATTTCCCCACTGCAAGGATGAAACTGCAGCATGCAAGATGTCCCTATTATTCTGGCAAGGAAGGGCATACAAAGCCCTCACCCGAGGGGTGACCACCTTGAAGTAGTCCACCGAAATCTATCAAAGTCTCCAAGGCTATGAGCCTCCACGAAACCCAGTGCGGCAACAATGACTTAGGTTCGATGTGGACATAAAGAAGAAAAGACTCGCATCACAGGCTGCCGACCGTCGGACATCCTCCTAAGAGTCGCAAAAGAACGGTGTCTCTCTAAAATAGGCTGGGGAGCCAACATCTCCCTTCCGGGGACTGAGACACCTCTCCTTCATATCAATACCAGAGAGAACTACCTAGCATCGGTAGCCACCCAAACCCAAGCCTTCACTCATTCAGTGCAAGTTCAAGCCTAGGCTGGACGCAAAATAGGGAAACTAAGCTAGCCTTCAAGGGCGTCCTCAATTTCAAACATTGGGGAAGAATTCCCTCCGACTCAGATCAATTGCTGCGTAGGATCTATGCCAACTCTGAACTCTCATACCGCTTGACTAGTGAAGATGATTTGTGAGGTAAGGCATAGGGGCCCCCTCCATTTATAGCCAAAAGAGGGTCAACCATTATTAAACCAAGAAGATAACGCTGACGTCTAAAAGTTGTTAGGTTTTGAGAATCACTCCAAATCCCATTGGAGACAGCAAATCAAATCCTGCCGCACTAAGTAGCAAATCCATAGAGCCTAAGGAAGGAGCATGCGTGCAAGCTTGGAACCAGCGTCCCATTAATGATCACGATGGGAGTCGACAAGTTAGGCCGCCCGACATGAGGGCTAGTGATGGGTCTAGTAGACCCTGGGCTAGCCCAGAGTGCATGCTGAAGAGGGAATAATAGCCCAGCAAGCGCTTGCTTGAGCCTAGGTCCTGGGAAGTACGGCGTTGGCAAAAAGATAGCCCAAATAACAATGGCCCATCACATAATCTAACAAGACAAAGGCTCAAGCAATGATGTGGATGGTCCAGGTGGGTAGACCCAAAACCGCTTAGTGAAGAGTGAGCAATTAGGGTTGCATGCGGTGTAGCGCCCATGATTGTTCCTCTCACACAGCCGTCTACATCCCTAACAGTATAACATGTGCAGGCGAGGAGAGTCTGCCACATGCGGCCATGACAGTTGTCCTGATGATCGAGTAAATATCTACAAAGAGTCTACTTGTGCAGCGTATCACTTCGGGAGGGTAAATGCAGCCCACCAACATTTCCAAGAAAGGCCATGATTGTCATACTTACTTCGAGGCACACTCAAGGAGAGAGCTCAATTGATCCTCCGGAGCAACGAACATTAGCCGTGAGGCCTAAGAAAGGTTACACTGGCTCCAATTCTATAAATCCCTCTTTTCTTCCATGGGAAGTCACTTTGCTTTCAAGTGCATTACCTTTCAAGCCACTTAGCTTCCAAGTGCCCGCTATCTCCAAAGCCGTGCCCCCGTTAAGCGCATCTCTTGGAGTTCAGTTCTCCATGGCACACTCTATCCCCCTCCTACGTGCATCCGCACCTTCCCTTTACATCTCCCTATCATTTTTCCTACTAAAAAAATTTCTACCTTGAATGTCGAAGGTTTTTTATCAGAGAGTGAGTCTCGCCATACTATGACTTTTTGTTTGTCTATTGTGGTATGTAAGATTTAGGTTATCAGAGATAGAAACCCAACCGGTCCAATTTGATCCGTTGGAAAACATTGAGTGACTCCTATTTGGATTTAAGGACACATCAATAAGAATGCACAAAATGCAAAAAAAAAAAAAAAAAAAAAAAAAAAAAAGGCTCCAATCATTGTAGTGTTGCTAGGATCCTCATATATGTCAAACTTTCATAAAACCAACTATTAGTATTAAAAATTATATAAATAAATTATAAATATTGAATAATTATTTAAATTATTTAATATAATTTTTATTATTTTATCACCTAACTTCTAATCCAATTTATAGAATTAGAAATTAAATAGATAAATGGTATATTAAATAGTTATTTAAATTACTTGATATAATATCCATAATTTATCCATTCAGTTTGTAAATTTGATAATTAAATTCTCCTAGGAGCCTAAAATATGGAAACATATTAATATGGTTTGGTAGATTTAAACATGGTTCGGTTTGTTAATGATAAGAGGATAATTTGCTATCAAATCACATATTGGGGCATAAATGTTTGAGAAATTAAACTAGGCAATCAGTTGAGATAAATTGTCTAAATCACCAATGTACGGGTTGGTTTTGGTTTGACAATTTATACGATTTGAATTGGTAATCTCATTAGTCTTATAGTTATTTGTTTAATTTAATATATTATATAAAAAAATCCGTCTAAATAAGTAAATAATGATAATAATATTTTAGACATGTTTTAAAATAATGTAATAAATATAGAAAAAATATATAATAAAGAAATTAAACATAAGTATTCCCATCAAAAAATTAATCATCAATAAAAAAAGACTACAATATGAAGTTTGTACAATTCTCCGATGAGAAATATATGATATATTATTTAATCAAAAAAATAATATTAAAATAAAAAATATAACATGGTAAAAATACTATTTAATATAATTACTTTGAACTTTCTAAAATAATTCAAAGATTCTTTAATAGATGAAAATTTATTTCAAAGATGATCAATATTGAGAATAAATAAGAACACCCAATAATTTAGATGATTACAAACTCTAAACTAAATAAAATATTTAATCATTTATATTAAAAGTTGATTAAGAAGTATGAAAATAGGCATGGCTGCTAAAGCTCCTTTAGTTATAATAACGAATCTATTTATTATACATATACATATCTGTATTAGGTTTATTTTAGTTTGGTTTGATTTAAGTTTTCAAATAGCAACCAAATCATAAATGCTGTTTGGATAAAACTTAAATCGTAACCAAAGCATACTATATCAAACCGTTATTGAAGATTTGGTTTGGTTTAGAAGATTTGGCTTGGTTTAAATTTTTATATTCAGCCTTACTAACCGCTCATTTCGACTTAAAAATTGACTATTTTATTTTCTTCTCGGCATTGCAAGTGGTGGTGCATCGGGAATTTTGTGGATTTGTTGTAACTAGGCTCATATATCATAAAGATTATAGTCAAACATAAAGTTTTTAAATTTTTCCTACTTTATGGGGTATTCTATATAAAAATTGCGTGTTTATTTTCATGTATATAAATTTTATAATTTTGTCACTTTCTCACTAATTCAAACAAATGGTATTGTAAATCCGACCATTGTTAAAGACTTTGTTCTCTATTTTACGTCGACTGGATTTCGATATATTGTCTAACATAACTTATGAAGCACTTGATCACGTGCAGCTGATAACAAATGACAAGTTCAAGAGCGTGAATCACAGAGTGCTCGCGAAAAACGTTGGCCCGAGAATCTCGGTGGTATGTTTCTTCAGGGTCCATGCAAGAGGAGAGCATGCGGACATGGCATATGGACCCATGAAGGAGCTACTGTCAGCGGAGAATCCAGCAATCTATAGAGAAACATCAACAAATGAGTATCTTGCCTACTATTTCTCCAAAGGCTTGGATGGCACTTCTGCACTCCCACACTTCAAGCTCAAAGCATAAATAATAACACACTTGGTTTGTTCCTTCTTTCATATATGATGAACTCCCATCATATAAATAATAAATGGAAAAGCCTTGGTTCCAATTTCTTTGAGCAGGAATATTTAGTAAATAAAGTCATGAAAGGGAGACACCTGTTTTCTTGTTCATTTAGGTGTTGCTAGTGGATTCAGTGGACAAGTTTGATGTAACATTGCCGCCTTAAACAATAGATTAAATTTCTTTGCTGAATGCTTAAACAGCTTGTGGAATACATTTGGACAATTTGTCCTTCTCGCATTGTTTAACTTTAAATTATTTGACAATTAACGATGAGATATCTAAAAAAATGTCACAACTGTGAAATCGATGTTAAAGGATGTGCTTTTTTATATATTTTATTCGTGTCATTTTTACATTTTTCTCATTGTGGGATCTTTTTGCTTGAATATATTGACGGTAGAATTCTGAAATTTGTCTAAAAAAATGCCACCATTCTTGAATAATTGAAAAATCCTTGTTAATCAAATTGAATAAACTTAGGAATGATTGACAAATTGGAGGTAAGATGATAGAAATGAAATTTCATTCTTCTTATCGATGATTGAAACCCAAAGATCTATGAACAAATCTAGTGTCACAATTTCATATCAAATGTCAATTCACAATTCCAAAATTAGGTTTGAAATACAGCACAAAAATTTATCAATAAATTCTATAAAATAAATAAAATATAATAATTGTCTCACAATATGATCAATTTTGCTTTAATTTAGCCACAAAGTTTTATTAAGTTGCTCGATTATAAATTCCTTGACAAACCTCACACCCCTTCCCATCTAAACATTACACTGACCTAGGCCGGAGTAAATAAAAAATAATATATTACGAACATATGTATAAAAATTATGAATAAATAACAAATAAACCAACCGTAGACATAACTTTTTCAACCAAGTAAAATTCATTAATATTGTTTTATATTTCATTTTAGTAATTTAAGGTCATACGCTATCATTTACACTCGTAATGAAATGTCTAAACATCACCTTATAGACCGAGTTTTACCATATATTATTATTATTATCCCAATAATTAACCAAAAAAAAGGGTGAAGTTGGATGTTACCAATTTTTTAATAATTTTGTTTGTGAAAATAAACAAAGTAGATAAATAAAGATTAGAGAAACAGAGATTTGAACTGAATTTTATACTGGTTCAACCACATTTATAACCAATCCCTAAGCTAAGATTGAAATTTTAAAGCCACTAAATTGAATTTCTGCTTTTTGGATGAATATTAAATATTATAATATTAATCAATACAGTGAGATTTTTTTTTTTTTTTCAAAAGTGATTATACCTTCATTCTGACAAGAATTTGATGAAAACATTTTCTCTTAAAAAAATATAACCAACAAAGAGTATAAATTTTTGTCAACGATGATATAAAAATTTCGTGCTTAAAAGAAGACCAACATTTCAATATGTCTTCTAATTTTTTTTTAAGTAAAAGTAAATTATTTTCATATGTAAAGAGTAAAACTTGCATAAAAGATGAGAGTAAAGAACCCGCGGGTTCAGGGAGGCATCTCAGTTTTCAAGCCTCATGTTAAAAAAATAATAATAAATTAATTAATTAATAAAGATATTATAAAGCTTTTAGAAGTCTAAAAAAATGTTGAAATATTATCATTATGTGTAGTTTTATGTTGTAAAAAATAAGCTTTAGATATTGATCCGTCCACTGGATCCAAGTTTTGAATATATTTGGGTCGATTTGATCGTCTAAACCCAGCTCCGTTTATTAAATTTGGACCCTACATACCACTATAACAAACAAGAGGTCAGGTGCAAGCAGGGTATTATTTCACCGAAAATACTCCGACGCTCAAATCAATAATATGTCTTCGACTTTTAAGAAGGGAATTAGAAATGAGAGTTGAGAGAGAGGATGAGAGGGTAAGGAGTGTTTGCTTTTAGACGTAAGAGACGTTCTAACGGCTCGTGATGAGTACAGTTTTTCCAACTCTGTGTTCGCGGGGAACAAGTGGGAGACTAAGCCTTGTAAGCGTGGAAGCTTAAAGGACAGTGGACATATTATGACTGATTTTAGAGAGAGAAAGAGTGGCGTCTCTAGAATTTGAAAGATGAGCGTGAGATTATTATCGTAAGCATTTGTATGCTTAGAAGTGAGCCTGTTTTGGAGTGGAGACTCCGTGGGTTAATATAGATAGAGGGCAGGGCGACCTTCCTTAGTCAATAAGGCGTGATTCCTGCACTATGTCGAGCGACCTTTCTTAGATAGGAAGGCTTGACTTATGCAATATGATGGGATTGCTTCCTTTTCTGGTGGGCAAACGGTTCTCAAGATTATCTACCTTCCTTTTATACTTTATTATCGTTAGAGCTTTCAATGGGCAGGAAGAGAAAATTTGGCGCCTTCCTCATGGGAAGGGTGTTGAATCTGTTGATATCCATTTTAGTGCAGAATGGCTTCTAGGAAGGCGTGAAATCAGGTGAAGGGACCGTTGCTGGTCGTGTATGGAGGTGTGGGCCCAATTGGGCCTGGACCGTGTAAGGTTTTTCCACTTTTGGCCTGCTTGCTACAGCGCTTTCGGTCAACAGATACGTTGATTGTCTCATGGTGCAAGTGGCCGCCTGGTTGGCTTCTCGTACGGTCAACGCTGGCATTGGCCATCTAGGCATACATTTGGGCCTTCGTGGATTTGGACCGTTTTTCTTATTGGGCTAGCCTAATATGGGCATACCCATCACTAGCCCCCCATGCTAGTGGTCTGACTTCTGGCCTCCGGCATATTTATGATGGAATGCGCCTGAGTGTCGTTCATTGAGGGTGACAGAGCTGTTGATCGTCTAGAGCGGAGCCTTACATGCTTCCAAAAGTTTGACCGGATTTGTTGACCATCTTGACAAGCTCCGGGCAACTTAGGCGAAGGAAATGTTAACCGGATTTGTTGACCATCTTAACCAACCACCGGTAATTTAGGCAAAGAAAATGTTGACCGGATTTGTTAACCATCTTCGCCAAACTCGGAGAATTCATGGGATCTTGAGGGACTTGCGACCATTAGTCAGTCCGTCAGACAAAAAGGCGGCCACGTGTCTTCACTCGGTGAATTCAGGATCCCGATAATTAATGTGCAAGAGGATTTGACTCGACGGCGCCCTTTTGAAAAATGACACATGGCAGTAATGATGGCGCACGCTTACGAGGTAGTTTAGTGTGTTCACACTAGCCTTTAAGTTATCCGTCCGCTTCACTTTGAATTTTCCCACGCTTTCTTATGTTCTTTCGTTTTCCTTAGCCTGAAAGAGAGAAAAAACCCTAGAAAGTTTTTTGACCATGGCCTCCGTCACCGATATCGCTTCTGTCCTCAGAGAGAATGTTGTGAAGGAATTGTACATGGAATACAATATCCCAAAGGAGATTGCCTTCTGCGTTCTTGGGAAGGATGACAGGGCGTTCCTACCGTATGAGGGCTTTGTGACCATCTACAAGGCCCATTTGAGGAGTGGGCTTCGTCTTCCGATTCCTAATGAGGTACCGATCTTCCGGGCGCTTTGAGTCCCTATCGCACAGTTTCATGCGAATGTGATTCGGTATTTGTGTACCTTCCGTATATTTTTTCATCAACACTCGAGGATGCTAACGATGTCGATAGTTAGAGGACTCTTTAAGCTCAACTAGGGAGCAAAGTGGATCTCTCTGGCCCCATGCGGCAATCTTGGGTTAAATACCGTCATATATGATTATCTGAAGAATTAGAAGAACCGATCCTTTTTCGTTTACGTGGGTGAGCCCTGGCCGTTAGCCAGGGAGTGGGGTAAGGTGCCCGATGTGTATACCGGGGCGCCTTTTGAGGTGGAGACGGCGTTCTTATCTTGGTTGGTCAAGCTCATTGAGAGCCATATTGGAAACTTCCAGAGAGACCACTTGGTTTCCCGTGTTGAGGCCAAGATGGCCAAGTGGGGGCCTCCTCCTGTCCAAAAGTTCAGGGCTCCTCCACTAGTTGCCCTGCGAGGGAAGAAGAGGACTAGGGCCACGCTTATAGGTCCTCGTTCTTCTGATACCGTTCCCACCAATCCAAAGCAAAAGAAGGCAGCCATGGTGGCGCCTTCTTCGTCATCTTCCGGGCCAGACTACGTGGCCACTGGGCGCTTTGCAGGGGTAGGCGTCATCTCCTGGATTGAAGCGGAGCTAGCTTTAAAGGCTTACAATGCCATGTTGAGTGCTAGGGCGAGTGGCGTTGTTATTTTGGTGCAGCTTGCGCTGGTGGAGCTAATGTCAGATCCTCAACCTGGGCCGGAGGAGATGACTCTCGAACCATTTATTGAGACGCTTGCGCCAGCTGCGAGCCGCGAGCCAAGCCGCAAGAGTTATCTATTGGGTCTCCTATTGTGGGGCTGCAGACTAAGTAGTAGGAGATGGTTTTGGAGCCTCTTACCATTCCTAAGGAGCCAGCCGAGATGACGGATACTCCTGAGGAGCTACTGGAGGAGCTCTTAGCGGAGGTCGTTGCCAGTCCTGCCCATGAGGGCTCTACTTCTAGCCCACCGTCCTTGGTGCCAAATTTGCACGCCAGACCAGACAGGCCAGCACGAAGGGTTTGGTAGGTATACTTTCCGTTACTTGCCTTGTCTTTAATTTTACCGTTTCTGACCTCCATTTTTTGTACAGGCTGATAAGGTTATAGGTACAGTTGTTAAGGCGCTTGGGTAGAGAGATAAGGTGATCTCTGATAGGGATATGGAGATTGCTTGGGTTGATTCGAAACTAGAGGCTCTGGGGGTGGAGCACCGGGCGGATGCTACTGCCTTGGAGTCCGTCTTGGCTGGCATGGAGGCGGAGAATGATTGTCTGAAGGAGGAGAGCCTCCGTTTGAAGGAATAAAACGAATGGCTTAAGAGGTGCCTCGACCAACTCGCGGGGCAGATGACCACTCTGGAGAACGATCTGAGTCTCCGTATATGCCATCACGAGGTCGCGGACATGATGCTGTTGCGGTTATGGGAGGGGATCAACATCAGTCGACGCATTGTGTGGCTTGTTGATTCTAACTTTTCAGTAGATCTTATTAACCTATCAAACTAGTCTGCACAGCACCGCGAGAGCCTCATGGGGGAGCCACAGGATAGTCAAGGGCCACCACCGCCTCCTTAGTTTTTGGTGACTTTAGTTCTCTTTTGGTATAGTTATATAAATGTACTTTATCATAAGCAATACTACGAGCAATTTTGTGTATGTCATATGCCTTTTCCTTTTTATAGCTACTTTTAGCTTGTATTTGTCCATCGCAGTACTGGGCGGCCAGCTTGGCGTGCTTATTGTGAGTTGGCCGTTCGTCTTGTTTTAGGCGTTTATGGTGTTTCCCAAAGGAGCGGAGTCATTGGGGGTGTTTTCTAGGCTATCGTTTGTGTTAAACCGGCCTAGTATTCACTCATGAGTAAGGCTCGGTGGCATTGCCCAAATGTAAACTTGGGCGGTAAGCTTTGGAGGAGCACCTTGCTCTTGTCGACCATCGTTGACTGATCACCTATCTCATTGTGAAGGAGGTTGTTGCGTGTGCAGCGCTAGCCCCCTAAGATTTTTGACCGCTAACGGGCCACTTGGATGGCCAAAGTTTAGATACGACCACTTATGGGCTGCTTGGATGACCAAGGGTTTAAGTTTGACCAGTTATGGGCTGCTCAGATGATCGAGGTTTGTATACAACAACTTACGGGCTGCCTGGATGATCAGAGTGTAAGTTTGACCGCTTATGAGCCGTCTAGATGACCAGGGTTTAGATACGACCACTCATGAGCCACTTGGATGACCAGGGTTTAGTAACGAGAGGGTGAAGACCCTCCCGACTTAGGGGCAGTCTAGGTCATTTAAACCTAAGCAAGAGAAATATACATGCACACTAAGAAGGAAACGAACACAATATGCTAAAGGGAATACTTATTTTATTAATTGAAAAATGCAAACAAATGATTACATACAAATATGTAAACTACCTACCTAGGCCCTTATTGAAGTAGTGTTTGAGGTGGATCGCGTTTCATGTCCATAAGACCAACTTTTCATCCTGATTTTGGAGCTTGTATGCCTCGTTTCGTAGGACGGCGAAGACTAGAAAAGGCCCTTCCCAATTTGGGGAGAGCTTGTTTTGGCCGACTATCTTGCCTGTGACCTCGATGCTTTGCAAGACCAAATCTCCAACATCGAACTACCGAGCTTTTACCTTCTTGTTGTAATAGCTGGTGATTCAGTGCTGGTAGGCCGCTATCCGCATTCTGGCGACATCGCAAGCTTCTTCTAGCAAGTCTTGCTGTTCTCGGATTTTCTAGGAGTTACATTGTGAGTCGAAAGATTTTACCCTAAAACTTGGAAGCCCGATTTTGATCGGGATCACCGCTTCAGTCCGCACCATAGGCGAAGGGTGTCTCAAGGTTCGAAAGAAATAATAGTTAGAAGACAATTAAGTTAATATGGGTGTACCATGGTCAAAAGGTACGAGAGGAATCGGATGAATTCAAAGAGCCAAAATCGGTAAATCGGGAACAAAATTTATGTAACTTTGAAAATACGATTTTGGATTTTAAAGCATGATAATCATGGCTTATTAAGGTTATATAATCAAGGACAAGGCCCTAGGATGTGAAAGATTGGGTTAGAATGGTCAAACGGGTCCCGACACGGCGGCGCTGGGCGTAGGCTTGCTGCTGGCTTGCCGGCTCGGACCCGGCGAGCCCTCAATCAGGCGGAAAACCCAGTAGCTGGGCCGCTCGCTTCCCGCTCGAGCGGGGGAAGACCCGTGGAGAGCCCGCTCGCTGCCCGCTCAAGCCGCGCTCTCGAGCGGTGCGCGTAGTATAAATACGCGTCGTGCCTTATCTCCTCGTCATTTCGCGCGGGGCTAGGGTTTTTAGAGTGAGAGAGGGCACCGACTTAGAAGATCGAGCCCCGAGAGTCCGATTCCCGTCGATTATAAAAGTGAACCGCGTCGAGGTAAGTGTTCTCATACCCACTTCTCATTCTCTTTCGTTATTTTACATATTTTCGTTGGGTATTTTGTGTCGATACCCATGGTGAACATTAGAATCATGAAACCCATGCCTTGAGGTCCAAGAAAATGTAGTTAGTTGTCCGAATCGTGTCCGATTCACCCGGGTGGGTTTCGCCGAAATCCTAACCCACGAAAATTGGGGATTTCCGTTTTACGGCCTTGTATCATGAAATTGACCCCAAAATGTGAATCCCCACGTCCCAATGATGTATATATGTTGGCTGCGGGTCTGATCTCACACCTTTCGACCCGCTCGTGACGTCCCCGTTAAAGGGGCGCCCCGATTCACCGAGACCCAAGGTGAAAATGCATGTTTCCACCTTCGTGAAATATTGAAAGGACCCTAGAATATGAATCCCGATCCCCATTTGTGAGTATATATCGACCGGATGCGAATCTCGCAAGACGACCCGTTACATCCATCCGGGAGCCTTAATAGTTTCCCGTTGTGGATAATCCAGAAATAAATGGGAAGTTGCGTACTTCCACCCCGTGATAAGTTAAATCGAACCCAAATGTGAAATCTCGTGTACAAAGAGTGTGTTTAATCCACCGGACGTCGATTTCCAAGTATCGAATCGTGTCCGGCGCGTCCTGGTGTTCAAAATGAGATCCGATCATGATCACCCAAAACGAAATGAAATGTAAAGTAATATGCCTCCATAATTGTATTGAATGCCAACATAAGTGTAAGCTCCACCGTGTATTCGTGTCTTTAGGCAAGGGGATGAGTCTCTCGAGGTTTCAAATTGACTTGTGATCGTCTAAGGTATGAAATCGAATCTCTCTCGTGAACTTGGATTGATTGTTGTGATTAAAGGAATTGAGTCCCATTGGATATTGTGAACCGTGATGTGAATGGAAGGGAGTCCACATTGTGCTTGTGATGAGATGCTCTCCTGGATGGACATGTGTGTGATGAGATAATCTCCCGGTTGGAGATCTTGTGATGGGAATGAGATTTCTCGAGATTTGATCGTGTGTGGCAAATGTTGATTTCCCTCTCCAAGTGTTGAACCTAATCTTGAAACTAGGACCCTGAGTCGTATGGGTAGTATTCTTTAGTATACCATGTCCATTGCTGAACCCGAGGAATACTTGGCCACGTATTCCATTTTTCACTGGGTGGGAGGTGATGTCTATGAGTACGCTTTAGGAAACTCTCGCAAAACGAATGCCCCGGATGTGGGGTGTGTCTGTCGACCATATTGAGATGTAGTCGTGCTGGTGATTATTGCATGGATGCAAACCGAGGTCGTGTGCTACACCGAAAAAAGTAAGCCCGTGGCTTTAGAATGTGTAGAACACATTCGATCGTTGGTTAGTACGATCTACTTAAGGGTCCGCAAAGATGATGTAATAATGATAATGAATAATGTCCAACCAATGTAATCATAAAATCGTGAGAATCAAATGAATCCGAATGGTGACCAATCAGGGTAATCGTGAGAGCGCCCGCCTTGTTCTGTTCCTTCTCTATTTCTTGATTATGGCGAAGTGCTTGTATTCCCTCCCGTTTCAGTTCTTGTATATGTCTTGGAGGGGTGTTTATGATTATATTTCTTTGGTTTGCTAGCTCACTCTTTTGCCGTTGTTGTTTTCCTTTCGGATGAGAACACTTAGCCGGATAGTTAGAAGCGAGAGAGGCTTGCTTGATAAGATTATTCGGACCGCGAGTTTATTCGGGACATAGAGTTGGATTGGATGGCCACTCGGGGGTTGCCTCATTATTATTTCTGTGATTTGTTTATGTTTCCGCATATGATGATTTAGTTATGCTTTCGCCATCAGATATATATATGTTTTGAGTTTGGTTTCATTAGATGGCATCTCTCTAGATCCATATAGTAGATAGAGGCATCAGATGGAGCCATGGATGATATGACTGTGTGATCTGTGTGGCGTGTTGTAAGACTTTGAGTTAAGCCTTTGATAGATGTGTGCTTTGTTGGGATGATTTTGAACAGGTTGTACTTTGGTTTTTAATCCCGGTTGCGGAGGAAACTTCTGATCTAGAATCCATAAGCATTAACTATGGACTATAGTTGTGTTGCCTTTGACGGAGGTTATTCAATGGAGAATAATCAGGTCCGTCACACGTTGGCTCCTTTGTAGTTGTTCGGTAAGACCAGTGGTTTGAGGGGGGCTCATCTACCCAAGAGCCCCCTGTGTCTTCCAGCTTGGTCTTAAATCCGTGAAGTAGCGTTCGATTTGTGACCTCCACCTGTCCATTTGCTTGAGGGTATGCCACCGAAGTGTGGACCAATATAATGTCAAGGCTGGTGCAATACTTGATGAAGCACTTTCCAAAAATTGAGTCTCATTGTCAGTCACTATAACCTCCGAAATGCCAAATCTGCTGATGATAGTTTGGCGAACGAACTCAAGAGCGTCGTACTCTATGATCTTGGCTAACGGGATGACCTGGACCAACTTGGTGAAGCAGTCGATACTTGTTATGATGAACTTTCTTTGCCCCGTTGAGATAGGAAATGGGTTGAGAATGTCAAGCCCCAATTGTTCGAAGGGCCAAGGCACCTAGAGGGACTTTAGTTCGACGGATGGCTGGTGGTGAATGTTGTCGTGAAACTGGCAGCTCTCATACTTCTTTACAACCTCAAGCGCATCCTTTTTCATTGACAGCCAATAGTAGCCTTGTCGCGTGATCTTCAATGCTAGGTTTTTTATCGCCAACGTGCAATCCACAAATCCCAATGTGTACTTCACCCAAGGCATGTCCATACGACTGCAAAGTCCGTAATTGTGGCGATATGACCGTCCTGTACCCACCTAGTGATCATTTTCTTGATGCTGTTCGCCTCTCCTCTACGCCTTAGCGGCCTCCATCTCTTATCTTAAGTAGGGTGCAGTCTAATTTTTTATCCCGGGGATTTGTATTGCCTCATATTTCTCTATACTTGGAGTGTTCAGAACCTCTCTCATGTCCAATGATGCTACTGCGATTTTCGAGGCGCGCCGCTACTCCGCCGATTGATCGGTTCAATTTTCTAGGAACATGAATCAGGGTTAGCTTGTCAAAACTCTGGGCGGCCTCCCTTGCCTTGGTCAAGTACTTGGCCATAACCCAAACTCTGTTACTTGATTAACGATTAGCTCTAAGCGATTAATCGTTTGGGTTCTTTCACTAACCTTAACCCGGTTAACAAGGCTTCATATTCGGCAACGTTATTGGTGGCCAGGAAGTCGAGTCTAAGGGAGTTCTTCACCTTAAACCCTTCAGGGGTCCTGAGGACCACTCCAAAGTAGTGTCCGTGTGGACGATCCGTCTACATGGAGTTTGTTCCCTCGTGCTGTCCGCCTTCTCCGAATACTGCTCTTTGAGCGTGGTCTTGGCGAAGGCCAAACTTTTATGTCGTCCGGGTCGAACTCGATATCGAACTTGCCCAATTCAATAGCCCTTTACTAGCCATCCAAAAATATTGGGTTTCTGGAAAATGCTATTCAGAGGCTGATCGGTGAAAACTATTACGCGGTGTGCCTAAAAGTAGGACCTTAGTTTTCGTGCGGAGAATACGAGAGCTAAGGCCAAATTTTACGACATTTTGGGCCGTCGGCATTTTACTTTACGAGACCGACAAAATCTGGCATATGAGGAGACAGAGACACCTCTGATACCACAAGGTAGAGGTACAGCTCCTCTCCGTCCTTGGGTGACGTTAGCAATGGTGGGCTAGCCAGATATTGCTTCAACTCATTGAATGTTGCCTGGCAATCCACCGTCCATTGGAATTCATTTGATTTTATCCTTCTTAAAGCCTTGAAGAATGGCTGATATTTTTCGCTAGACTTCGCTAGGAAGCGGGACAAGGTTGCCAGTCGTCCGGTTAGTCGCTAGATATTCTTGATACTCCGTGGGGGAGCCATGTCCGCGAGGGCTTTGATCTACTCTAGGTTTGCCTCGATCTCTCGTTGGGAGACAATGAACCCAAGAATTTTCTCGAGGCCACCCCAAAGACGTACTTGGCCGGATTCAGCTTCATTTGACACTCACGGAGCACCTCAAATAACTCTGCTACATTGCGAATATGGTCGTCGGTGGTTCTGCTATTGACAAGCATGTCGTCGACATAAACTTTCATATTGCGGCCGATCTGTTTCTCAAACATTTTGTTTACTAGCCGTTGGTAGGTGACTCCTGCGTTCTTCAATCTGAAGGATATTACCTTATAGCAGTAAGTGCCCTGATCTGTTATACACGAGGTATACTCCTCGTCCTCCAGGCTCATCCGAATCTGGTTATTGCCTTAGTAGGCGTCCATAAAGCTCAACAGCTCATGTCCGGATATCGAGTCCACCAGCAGGTTGACCTTGGGTAAAGGAAACCTGTCTTTCGGGTAGGCTTTATTAACATCAATAAAATCGACACACACTTGTCATTTCTCACTATTACTCTTTACTAGGACGACGTTGGAGAGCCAATCGGGGTACTAAACTTCTCTGATAAATTTAGCGTCTAGCAACTTCTTTACTTCCTTCCGGATGGCGACCAATTTTTCTATCGAGTGATTTATTCACTTCTGCCTGACGGGCTTTCAATCAGGCTAGTCGGTGGACCATTGCTCCAGTTAAAATCCGAGGTATGTCAGCGGGAGTCCATACGAAGATGTTAGCGTTCCATCGCAGGAACGCAATTAGCTCATTGTGCAGTACACCAGTGAGTGAGCCGCCGATCTGTATGCACTTTTTCGGATCCTTCGTATTCAGTGGGATTAGGTTGGTTACCTCACCGAACTGTGCCTGCTGCATGGTTATTTCGTCTCGATGGTCAAGTTCTCCCATAGTTCTGGTGCTGCCGTTAGGAGCAATTTGGGATATGTAACATGTCTGCCTAGTGACTTGGTCACCCAACACTTTGTCCACTCCGAATGGAGTTGAAAATTTCATTTTGAGGTGTGATATTGTAGTGACGGCCCCGAACACCGTTAGGCACGATCGGCCTCATATAGCGTTGTATGCGGGGGTAGGTCAACTACCAAGAAGATAAGTGTATGAATTGCCATTTTTAGGTATGTGTTAGGGTGACTTTCAATTGGATCATCTCTTAGACCGGCACTGGTTCATTGTCAAGGCCGTACAGTGGGCCCTCGACAGGTTTTAATTGGTTCTTTTTTAAGTAAGTTTGAAGAACACATCAAAGTAAAGTAAATCGCGAGAACTTCCATTGTCAACGAATACTCGTTTCAGTTGGTAGTCGACGCTACCATCCGAAACGAGTGTAGATACAACAAGGGGATCCCCATGAGGGAAAATTACATATGCTAGGTCGCTGTCACTAAAACTAATAACATTGTCTGCAGTGCGCTATTTCTTCCTCCCAATCTACTACTCCTTGTCGTCCACTGGGTTCTTGGCCAGTCGGATGGTGATCATGCTAACCACTTCTGCCGCAACCCGGTTTTGTAGAAGCAAAGGCTCCGGTCCTTCTCTGCCCGTAGTGCTAGAGCTCTGGCCAGGGTCCTTAACGAACCTGGTGAGATGATCCCTTTTGATCAGCTCTTCAATCTCTCACTGGAGGGTCTTGCAATTTTCTGTGGAGTACCCGAGAGATCCATGAAAATCACAGTACATTACCGGATTTCCTTCGTCTGCCTTCTTAAGTGGTTTTAGCCACTTAAGAAATTTCTCCCCATGGATCTGCATGAGGACGTTCGAACGTGTATCAGTCAAGTGCGTTAGGTTGATGGGCCTGTAGTCATTGCACTCTAGTGGTCCGATCCTGTGATACTTTTAACGGGAGTGATCGCTACCATTGTATTTTCTCTTTCCTTCTCTAGGAAACGAACGAGGTTGTTCGATCCGTTCTGGACGTTTAGCCTCATTGGCCTCTTCCTCTACCACGTAAGCCTGGGTGATTGATTCTGGCTCCTAAAAAGTTTGCGGGTTTTTGTGTGCCAAGTGCCTGAAGAAATCTCTGTACATTAGTGCGGAGATGAAACTGCCCAACTTCATCGCCACTGTAAGCCTGGAGATTCGCCTGACTTCCGCCACGAAGCGATCCAAAAACCTCCATTAATTCTTTCCCTGCTTCTACTTGATGTGAGAGAGGTGCCAGACTATTTTTTCTCTCAGCGACTGGAAGCGTATTGAGCCAAAAAGAGGTCATTCAACTCCCTGAAGCTTCCGATTGAATCTGAAGGAAGGTAGTAGAACCGTATATGAGTGTCTCCCTTCAACATGAGCAGAAAGCAGCGACACATTGCTGAATCCTCCAACCCTTTCAGACTCAGTTCGGTGCGAAAATAATCAAAATGATCTACCGGATCGGTACTCCCATCATAAGAGTCAAGGGGAGGCATCTTGAATTTGGCCGGCATTGGATGGTTCAAAATCTCCGCTGTAAAAGGAGATTTGTCTAGATAAATGGCGTACTTGTCGTCCTTGAACATGCGATTCCAGATCTTATCCAACTTGGGATTTGCCCGAGTAGCAATGGCTAATCTCTTGGAATTGAGATTGGTCCTCAACTCCGTTCTTTCCTTGGAGTGGCGAGTAGCCGGCCGGCTACTCGCCTCCAGTGGATCCAACGGTCCCGAAGGCTCCCTTCGTGTTTCTGTTCTCCGTCCTAGAGTATCGGGAATTTCTCCGTTCCAGACTTTCCTCCAGAGTCATGCTTCCTGAGCGCTCTTCGAGCCTAATCTGGCTCGAAGTACGTGAAGATTCAGGGATCTGAGTGTAGGCCAACATTCTAGGCTTTTTGGCTTACTTCTTCTTCTTCTAGCCTCTTCTCCTGGAGGCTGGCGTAGGGATTGCTGTGGGCGGAGCCCCTAGCTGTGAGTGCTCCAGTCGAGAATAGAGCATTTGGAGCATCTTGTTGGTGTTTTGCATATGTTCCACCAGATGGTGAAAGAAAGGTGCTGGCACCCCGTTAACCGTTCTGTTGACCATGGCACTAGTAGCGTGGTCCTGGTCGGAAGAGGTCACGTCTCTAGCAAGTTCGCTAGCTTGTACTTTTATATTCACCATTCTGGTTAGTTTAGTTGGTGAGGATGAGAAAGTTTTTTGGGAAAGTGTGGTAGGATTTTCATAAATGCTTTCCACAGACGGTATCAATGATGTGTCCTTGGATCCGAGCTTTGAACATATTTGGGTCGACTTAATTATTTGGATCCGGCTCCGTTCACGGAATCTGGACTCTATACACCACTACAATAAACAAGAGGTCAGGTGCGGGCGGGATGTTGTCCCACCGAAAATACTTCGACATTCAAGTCAATAATAAGCCTTTGACTTTTAAGAAGGAAATTAGAAATGAGAGTTGAGAGAGAGAGAGGATGAGAGGGCAAGGAGTGTTCGCTTTCAGAAGTAAGAGATGTTCTAATGCCTCGTGATGAGTGTAGTTTTTCCAACTTTGTGTTCGCGGGAACGAGTGGGAGACTAAGTCCTGTAAGTGTGGAAGCTTAAAGAACTATCGAGATATTATGACAGATTTTAGAGAGATAAAGTGGCGTCTCTGGAATCTGAAAGCTAAGCATGGGATTATTTCCGTAAGCTTTTGTATGCTTAGAAGTGAGCATGTCCTGGAATGGAGACTCCGTGGGCTTATATAGATGAAGGGCGGGTGATCTTCCTTGGCTAAAAAGGTGTGATTCCTGCACCATGTTGGGCAACATTTCTTGGACAGGAAGGTTTGATTGTGCAATCTATTGGGATTGCTTCCTTTTTTAGCGGGCAACGATTCTCAAGATTACCTACTTTCCTTTTATACTTTGTTACCGTTAGAGCCTGCAATGGGCAGGAAGAAAAAATCTAGCGCATTCTTCATGGGAAGGGCGTTGAATCTATTGATATTTATTTTAGTGTAGATTAGCTTTTGGGAAGGCATAAAATTAGGTGAAGGGACTATTGCTACTCGTGTATAGAGGTGTGGTCCAATTGGGCCTGGCCTATATAAGGCTTTTCTACTTTTGGCCTGCTTGCTACAGCGATTCTAGTTAATAGATACGTTGACCGTCTCATGGGGCATGTGGCCTCCTGGTTGGCTTCTCGTACGATATTGGCTTTTGTGGACCCAGGCTGTTTTTCTTATTAAACCAACCCACTATGGGCATACCCATCAGATATATTAATATTTAAGAGATAAAATTTAAATATTTGACATGTATTAATTTGATATTTATTGTTGTGACATAATTAGTTTGCTATTTAAAAAAAAATCATATCAAATAATTTAAAAAAGTCTCAAAAATATAATTTATACATTTCAAAAAATCATATTCGATCTAATTCAATGTAAATGTGTAAGAAATCAAATCATTTTTTTATATTGAGATGTGTACAAAACAGTGTATCACTGCCATTCCAAATTTTTAGTATCTATATCTGTACATTATTTGACTTTACAAAATTATTATTCTTAAAATATAAATTCTGATTTCTCATACAATATATCCATATAAAATTTATGATGTCAAGTTTCTATAAAAATATTTTTTTTTAATTTTAAAGTTACTATAAAAATTTTAATTAAATTAATTTTGTAATATATATAAATCTCAAATTCATGTCCATGGTATGCATTGATATAAAGAAATAACTTTTTATATAATTTTATAAGTATTCAATTCAAATATATTTGATAAATTAAAATGATAATATATTATAAATATATTTGTTATCAACAACATAATTGAAGTAGTCTACAGCTGATGATTGTCCATAGGCAAACTATAAACATTCTTATCTTAATAATTGTGACATGTTATAACATATGTATTTTTACATTAATTTTTTATGATGATTTATTTTAAATAAAAATATAAAAAAATTAACAAATAATATTTTTCAAAAATTTGGAAATAAAAGAATTTTTTATGAATTAAGATGTAGAGATTTAGTATAATTCTTAAAAAAATCTCATTTATGTGAAAAAATCTTTAAAGTTCTTGCAAAAACAAGGCATATGAAAAGACATATATCTTTAAGCTTTAGAAATTTCAAAGTTCATCAATAGTAATTTTTATAAACATAAGTAATATATTTCAAAATTTTAGAAAATTTATATAAAGAAAAGAATATATATGAAGCCAATCATCAAAAGAAAGATGAATGAGTACTTATATATAACTTGAAGGTATAAAATCTTATATTTCAGGTAAATATGAAGAAAAAATTTAAAAATTATAACAAAAATAGTGAAAAATTAGACTTAAAATTCACCCACATTAATTTGATTCTTAACAATGTTTCAAGAATTTTCCACGTTTTAAATTTGATTTTTAATACATTTAAGGGTTCATTATATTCTACATTATTTAAAGCTCTTGTTTATCATCAAAATTGGCCATGTTTTAAAAAATGTTTCAAACAAAGCAACCAACAAACCATAATTTATACTTCAACAAAATATAAAAAAAAATATGTAATAATAATAATTATTTTTTTATGATTTTTTTCATAATAGAAATATTTTGTTACATTTAAAATAAATAAAAAAAATTATTATATATTTATTTTAAAAATATAAAATATGATCCGTTGGATCATTAAAATCTAACGGACTGAAATTTGCAAGAGAACGGTTGCCTCGACCTCGTTTCAAGACGTTAATGGGCGTGGATCCAAGGATTTTAGGGCCATCCATCTCCTAAAAGAAATGTAGTTAATATATCTTCAATTTCCACAACTGAATGAAAATTTAATGGTGAAAATTAATAGATATAAAAATATTATATGTAATATTTTTATAATTTTTTTTAAATATTAATATCTATAAAATATTTAATTAGTTTAAAAAAATAATCATTCAGATGATATTTTTTTAAAAAAAAATTAATTAAACTTAATCTATTAATTCTTTTTTTTTTGTTTTTAATCTAACATATGAGAAAGAAATATGCATCATCCTAAGAAGATGCACCAAGCCAAGCCCCAGGGGAGGATTTACTTTTTAGCAAAGAGGGAAATCTTTGATTACACCATAATGACACAAGAAAGCATTTTTGTTTCCTCTGTCATACTTACAAGGTTATAAACGATGAGTTCACAGAGAACATAGTCATCAAATAAATATCACATTAATAATCTGGTAGCTGTGATTCTTAGATGGCATGCTCTGAAGTTGCCGCGGTGATGGGATGCAGCCTCATGGAGAACAAGTACGGCATAGGGCGAACCAAATACTCATCGTGGACGCATGGCGACCGGCTATCATCTCCACCTAAACCCATATGCTTATGGTCAAGATGAACCTGAAAACACCAATAAAAGAAAGGAGGACAAATGTAGAAGACGAACAAATTGCAGTTTTAAGCAATTTTATCATCTACCAAGACATTAACTAAGGGAGCAGAAGCCCATTTTAAGAAAAAGTTATCCTTTTCAAGACAATATAGAATAGCAAAAATATTTAAATAAGTTTGATTATTAATCAGATAATAAAAACCCAATTTCGATCCTACCTAACCAGTAATTTTTGTCGAGAACTAGGTTTTGCTTTCAGCAACAAAAAAGGAAAATAGAAGCATAAAGCAGTAATTTTGAATAAGATTTAGCTATAGAGTATGTAACTTGAAGAGGGGAAGAAGATAACACCCCAATACCATCTCCTTCAACTAGTTCTTGGTTGTGTGTCGCTTGATCGAGTTCAGCTGTTGAATAGAAACTTGCACTCATTTGCATAGGTGGGGAGCTGCCATATATGGCAGCATAAATTCCAACATCCTCCTGGTTTTGGAATGTCACCCACCTGACATCTGCCCTGCCGCCACATTCCCCTGGGACGATGTAAGGAACATGCATCTCACAAACTGTCTTCTCGTAAATTGCTACCGTTGCTGCTGCTTTCCTGTCTGGGTAGCATTCAAATGGCCCCTTGCCATACCATTTTACTCGATCCATTGACTTGTCCAAATGAAACTCGACCCCAACACGAGGCAAAGTAGGAAGATCAATATTCGGTCTTACATTACACCCCATGACAATGTCTCCGGAGCCATAGAATGTGTAAGTAATGACGACCCGAAGTAAAACATTTAATTCTTTTGAGTGGGAAGTCTTCTCGGCTTTTGGCACTCCAAGATAAACGACTGATACTCCTATGAGATGACCGGTTTGGTTCAGAATGGAACAACTCTCTGTGAGGAAAAACAAATCATCAAGAAAAGCAGCTTTCCATTTAGATAGGTAACTCTCTACATTTCCCCCTATGTCATTGTCTGTGGGTGCCCGCCAGAAGCAAGGGAATATGCCTCTGTTCATCACACAAATTCCTTCAACCTGCATTACAGCAGCATGGTGTCATGATTTTAAGCTTTCCAACCAAAGTCTTTGTTACAGCAACAAAAATATGCAATTTTTACATACATGGTAGAATAAATGGACCACAATATGATCAATTTATATTTCGGAAAACTATGAAAATGAGTCTTGGTGAGAGAGTTTTAGCATACTACAGTTAAGAAAATCAGGCTGAACCCCAGCAAAATGATAAATTTGAAGTTGAACATGCAGCTTTGGTAGAAAATCAGAAGATTCATGACTCAGGAAAATTGAATCATATGTTGAGCAAATTATCACAGTTAAATCAGACCTTTTTGGCTTTAGACTTTTAAGTGCAAGGGAAATTGTATCAAGTTCATTCAGATCCTCATTCACTTTGCCTGTTCATCGAATAGGGAATTTTTCCTCGGTAACTGAAGCTAAGTTAGTGGCCCAGACCAGGAGAATGGCTGGAGATACAAACAACTAGACAGACTGAAGCACCATAAAGAATGCTTGAATGCTAGCAACAAGTGGGTTGTTGCACACAATTCTTAATGGTAGCGGCCATTGTGAATTTCTTTATTAGTAAATTGCGTCTCATGCATATGTTTACAAAACAATTATTCAAAGCCACCTTAATAAATACTTCCAACGATCTTTGACAATCACTTTTCAAAATTCAGAATATGCAATATTATAACCTGTTTTCACACAAAATTTCAATTTACTCGTGATATTGCATGTCTTTCTTGCTTAAGATTTTGCAAACCTCACAAGTAAAATGTCATGCATAACAAAAACAATCTCACCGCAATAAGAACAGAAACTTTCTTTTAATGGCTAGTGGGTATCTTAACTATTGCTTTAGAGCGAAAACAGTAGACATTAGTCAATAGTCCATTCTTCCTCCTACAAATATTCCCTGCCGTTATTCTTTCCAACCAAAATATTCAAATCTAGTTTAAACCTTTTTTTTTTTTTAATATTTCCAACAAATATAAAAAAAAAGAAAACAAATTTATATAAAGTTTTTACAGATCTGAACAATTCAAAAAACTACATTAAATATGCATCACCAATAAAATATGATCATCCTAGCTTCAATTCAAAGGAAAGAAAAACAAAGCATTGTGCCTTGGATTTTCTGAAATCTTTGTTGAGTCTTAAATAGATCCCAAAATATGAATTCTAACCCTTAGACACAAACTAGTTTTCAGGGCTCTAAAATTTGTTGGGCAGCCAATTTTTCTTGTTTCTTTGACAAATGAGCTGAAATGTAACTACAACATTTATTGGTGGCTGAATAATGACTGCAATGGCTATAACCATTAATCGAACGTTTTAATAGAGGTAAAAGCTTACGGATTGCATGGCTCATTACATAGCAGCCAAAAGCATAATGGCCTTCGTAAAAACTGTTACAAATAATAGCTGGCAGCAGCCGAATTTTTTTATCTCATGCAATGCTAGGTTAAAAGCAAAATCCAAGGTTGTCTGAGACGCCCACATGCACGTATACAGACACATTATTGTGCATCATGAGCCTTAACTTACAGGTTAAAATTTTTTTAGAAGGATAGACTAATAGAGATGGGACAATAATTGCAACAAGGTGTTTCAGAAAATTTGTAAAATTCGGTGATAAATCTTCATGCGTGATTGAAAAAAGTCTTTGCAATAAAACGGGAGAAACGGTAACGGATGATGACTGTTTTGGGCAGCATTAATCAGGGGAGGTAGATTACACAAGTTACCAGTAATGGAGTGGGAATCTGTGAAGTTTTGCGTCAAACAAAACTTAGAAACGGAGAGAAAGAAGGATGGCTGGGCAATGACAGAGACGAGCTCAGAGAGAGGACGACGAAATGATGAAGAAAACGGATGCCATACTTTTATTCATTTCGCCTCATTGTTTACACAGCCCTCAACCACGCATTTATACAAAGTATACAGCAAATACGAAAAGAAAATAAATAAAGGAAGAAAACAATACAGAGGAAATATAGGGAAAGAAATAAGAAGAAAATATTTGACAAATATTAATTATGTAATATTTCCTAATACCCCCCCGGTAAGGTGGAGCATATATGTTGATGATGCCCAACTTGGATAAGTGGAGTCGTAGGCGATGTGATGGCAGAATTTTGGTAAACATGCCTGCTAGTTGATTATGGATAGTCATATGGTGGGTGCCAATGCTTCCATCTTGAATCTTGTCGCGAACCAAATCACAATCCAACTCAATATACTTGGTACGTTCATGGAAAACAGGATTGACTGAAATGTGAAGAGCAACTTGATTGTCGCAATGGAGTTCTGCGGCATGAGATTGGGGAACCTACAAATCAAGTAAAATGTAACGTGGCCAAGATAGTTCACAGCAGGGAGTAACCATGGATCGAAATTCTACTTCTGCTGAAGAGCGTGAAACAACAGACTGTTTCTTGCATTTCCAATAGATAAGTGAATCTCAAATGAAAATGCAGTAGTCGGTAATAGATCTTCAAGTGTCAGGATATGAAACCCAATTTGTATCACAAAAAGCTCGAAGCTGGATATTAGAAGTAGAAGAGAATAATATTCCTTGTCCTGGGAGTAATTTGAGATATCGCAGAACATGATAAGTAGCATTCATATGGCTAGAAGTTGGTCGAGTCATGAATTGACTCAGAATGTGTACTGCATAGCAGATATCAGGCCTTATCACAGTTAGATAAAGAAGCCTTCCAATTAGCCTTCTGTAAACACTCGGATCTTGTAGGATGGTTCCGGTCTCTTTGCTCAACTTCACATTTTGGTCCATTGGGAGTTTAAGGGGCTTGGAACCAAGGGTACCGGAATCAGCGAGAATGTCGAGCGCATATTTTCTTTGGCAAATATGTATGCCTTTGGAGGATCGCGTGACCTCTATGCCAAGGAAATATCGTAAAGCGCTAAGATCTTTAATTTTGAAAACACTATCCAGAAATGATTTAATAGAGGCAATGGAATCAAAACAACTACTGGCAACAATAATGTCATCAACATATACAAGTAATACTATAAAGGATTTGTCATCTTCCTTAGTAAATAAGCTGTAATCAGCCTTGAATTGTGCGAAGCCAAAAGCAATTAGGGATGTAGATAGCTTAGAATACCACTGCCTAGAGGCCTGTTTAAAGCCATAAATGCTTTTTAATAGTTTACAGACTTGATTAGGTTTTCCCTTAGTGTAGCCTGGAGGTTTCCGCATGTAAATTTTCTCCTCTAAAACGCCATGTAAAAAGGCATTGTTAACATCAAAATGATATAAATGCCACCCTTTAATAGCAGCCATAGCTAGGAAGCATCGCATGGCAGTCAGTTTGACAATAGGGGAGAACGTTTCATGATAATCTATGCCTTCTTGTTGTGTATATTCTTTAGCTACCAATCTACATTTATACCTCTCAATATTTCCATCGCTATTGAATTTTAATTTAAACACATATTGACATCCAATAGTTTTTTTTCCAGGAGGTAGATTAGTAATGATCCACGTTTTGTTTTGTTCTAACACATTTAATTCACTTTCGATGGCTTCGTGCCATTTTTCATCACGAATGGTTTGAGCATATGTTTGTTGTTCACTCTGAGATGTTATAGCGGATGAAAAATGACTAAATGTGGGAGATAGTTTTTGATGTGAAATACAGTTTGGAAGAGAATATGATTTACCTGGAGTAGTCTGGGTTTTTGATTGACTGAGTGAGATCTAAGACACTTGATGGCAATGAAATTCCTTCAAATATTTGGGAGCCTTTCTAACTCTAGTAGTTTTACGAATAGGTATCTGACTAGCTATGAGAGATGGTATATTAGTAAATGTATTGTGTTCTGAATGATCGTCTATTAACTGGTCCGAATGTTTCCCAGACTGATCTTGAACTGGGACAGTAGATATGTTTGCACTATCCTCGACTGTTTGTTCAGCTACAGGATAGGGATCATGCAAAGTTGACAACCCTGGTTGAGTTTGGCATAGTTGTTCATCATTAAGCACAATATTGGGCTGTTCTGATGGGTATGTATTGGATAGGGTATTTGAGTTTTGATCAATGTTGTCATTCTAAAAAGGAAATATATCTTCATAAAAAATCATGTCTCGTGAATAGAATGTACTATAATTATTCAAATCAATTAATTTGTATCCTTTAATTCCAAAAGAATAACCTAGAAAGATACATTTTCTACTTCTAGAATCAAACTTGCTACGCCCATGAGAAATAGTGGAAGTAAAACACAGACAACCAAATATTCTTAAATTTTCATAATTGGGTTCAACTCCAAAGAGAACCTCGTATGGGGTCTTATTTTCTAATAACGGGCATGGTGTTCTATTGTGATGTAGGCACCTATAAGAATACAATCACTCTAAAATCTTAAGGGAAGTCCAAACTGAAATCTAACCGCCCTGGCAACATTCAACAGATGTTGATGTTTGCGTTCAACTATTCCATTTTGTTGCGGAGTTTCAACACAACTCCTCTGGTGAATTATACCTCTTCTACCGTAAAAATCTCTTATGTTAAATTCGGAACCATTATCACTTCTGAGGACTCTAATTTTAACGTCAAATTGTGTTTTGATAAGTTTGTAGAAATTCTCTACGTACTGTTTGGTGTCTAATTTTTGTTCTAGAAGATAGACCCATGTGCTTCTAGAAAGATCGTCAATGATAGTGAGAAAATACTTATAACCCTCATAAGATACCTCAGTGAAAGGTCCTCATATATCATAGTGAATCATTTCAAACAATATGTGTGATTTATAGGTACTAGAAGGAAAGGGGAGACGATGTTATTTTGCCATTTGATAAACGGAACAAGGATTATTATTATTAATAGAGCTCACTGCTCCTTTTACAAGAGGACTATCAATTAGCTTAAGTCCAGAATGTAAAATATGCCCTAAACGACAATGCCAAATATTAATTGGAGACGAGACAGAGTGAACAGAAGGTTTAATGTTTAGATGACAACTTTTGAGAAGAAAATTAGTCAAAATATTTGAAGGTACTTCAGCGTGCTTCAGATGATATAACCTATTTTTTTCTTCACCCATCCCAATCATTGTCTAAGAGGTAAGGTCCTGAATTAGACAAATGTTAGAAAGGAAGAATATGCAGGAATGAAGGGTATCAGTTAGCCGCTTTACAGAAATTAAATTAAACCAGCATGAAGGAACACAAAGAACATGTTCGAATATCATTTTATTCGCAAGTTTAATATTTCCAATATGAAAAACAGGTGCTTTACTTTCATCCGGAAGATTAACAAAACATGAAAGATGAACTTTATGAACATATAATGCGGGATCACGTATCATATGATCTGTGGCCCCAGTGTCCAAAATCTATATGTGTTTTTTATTATTCGAATGTTGTTGAGAAGGAAATACATATGATACCGTACCTGTCATGTTGGCAGCCTTTTGCTGCTCGGTATGTGGGTCAAAAATGGACTGGCTTGGCTTGGCCGTGTCCTTTGACTGAATCAATTCCATAAGTTGGTCGAATAGGGCTTTGGTCAAAGCAATTCTGTCACAGCATCTCCTTCTTGGCCCGTATAATTTTTAAAGCTTGAGAGGTTGGCAGAAGGCACTGCGTTGCCAGATTTCCCATACAATTTGTGGTTAGGAGGATATCCATGCAATTGGTAACATTTATCAAGGGTGTGTCTAGTTTTATTGCAATGGGAACACACGAGAGCCTCAGTGTTTTCAATTTTGAAACACTGTTGCACCGAGTGTCCTGTGATCTAGCAGTGAACACAAAAAGGGCGGTCTTTCTTTACAGAGTGAATCGTTTTCGCAATATTCTTTTGATAATTAAAATTACGTTTGGCTGTTAAAGCCATTGTGTGTGAAGGTTCCAGAATAGACAACATATTGTGCTGTCATTATTGCTACTGAATAACAGAGAAAATTCTATTAACAGAGGGGAAAGGATCCATGAGCATAATCTGGTCGCGGGTGTGAGCATAAGAGTCATTTAAGCCCATCAAAAATTGGATTACACAATCATGTTGATATCGATCAGCAAGGATTTTCATCTTACCGCAATCACAGTTCGGGAGGGGGTCATAAACTAAGAGTTCATCTCATAAGGTTTTGAGTTTACCGTAATATATGCTTACTGGGTCCTGTTCTTGCGGAGGTTGGTTGTGACGATTTCTTCAATTGAAAGATACGAGGCCCATTTTGTTGAGTGAATCGGTCGCGTAACTCACTCCAAATCTTAGAGGCATCATCGACGAAGGCAACGGTAGACTTGATAGAAGGGCTGACCGAGTTTTGGATCTAGGAAACCACCATATCATTGCATCGGCCCCAGATTTCGAAAAGAGGATCGGTTGGGTCGATTGGTTTGGGAACAGTGCCCTCAATGAAATGAAGTTTGCTCTTAGCTTTCAAGGCTCAGCGCATGGCACTGGACCAGGTTGAATAATTGTCGACGGTGAGTAAATCAGTGACCAGAGTGATGGCCGGATTGTCACCGATTTTCAGTCAAAAAGGATTTGTGAGATTGTTTAGGATTTGAACACACATGTGTTCTTGTGAAGGAGTGAAGGATGGATTGGCAGCGTTTGATGTAGTTTCGAAAGTGGTTTGGTGAGACGCCATTGTCTCTGATACCATGTGAAGTTTTGCGTCAAGTAAAACCTAGAAACGGAGAGGAAGAAGGATGGTTGAGAAATGGCAGAGACGAGCTCAGAGAGAGGACGATGAAATGATGAAGAAAACAGACGCCAAACTTTTATTCATTTCGCTTCATTGTTTACACAGCCCTCAACCACGCATTTATACAAAGTATACAGCAAATACGAAAAGAAAATAAATAAAGGAAGAAAACAATACAGAGGAAATACAGGGAAAGAAATAAGAAGAAAATATTTGACAAATATTAATTATGTAATATTTCCTAATAGAATAAAAAACTCAGACAAGGGAAGCAGCAGGATTTAAATTTGACAGCAATTTTAAGTAGGTCATACAGATAGACAGGGAAGTCCAGGAACCAAACCCAAAATGAGTTAAAGGTTTTGGTGTTGGGTACCAATTTGATAGGATTTGTTTTCTTCTCCAAAGATTTTTAACCAGTAAAACCAGGTATGTTCGAATCGCTACCTGGGATTCTTATCACTGAATTTGACCGTAAATCAAACCCGATTAATAGACAAAGGGTTGGTATCGTTTCCGAACTCAGTAGGGTCACTCCCTCGTGGCACTTATGTCCACGGACTCACAAGATAGAAAAGGTTGCGGACTTTCTTTAGTGGTCTGAGAAGCTTGTCATAATGGACGAGGACTCATCAGAGGCGACATGTCCGAGAGGTTGCTAAAGACATGGACGAGGACCCTGAAAACGTAGGCGTTGACTCTCTCTCTCCGATAGGCCTGCTGTAGCCGCATTTTACAGGTAGGTAGTTCAACCACTCTGATTGGATGTTGAGGCAGTTGCAACTTTCAAGGGTGTCAGGCTTGCCATTCTGGCACGCCGGGCGTACGCCTGTCATGACAGGCTTAGGCAACGTGGTCCTGCCACCCTAGTACCAGTAGGGTGGCCGGGTAACCACTAGGCTCCTTGTGTATATAAAGGCATGTGTGCCCTTACTTGTCTAGCATCAAGCGTGCTGCTGAGAGTCTTGGAGTGCTTGTGCCGTGTCTTTGAGAGCAGAGTTGGAGTGAGCCTTGAGAGAGCTGTGGGCAAGCCTTGTTTGTAAAGATAGAGTAAGAAACACTTTTAGAGAGAGATTGTGAGATATACACTTGAGATTGTTTTTCTTTTGTTTAAGCTTGTGTAGCTAACATACTTGTAAATAATCCATTTTTATAGTGTATTCTTTGGTGATTTTTTTCTTAGTTGAAGAAAGATTTTCCACGTTAAAATCTCGTGTGTTCTCTCTTGTTTTTCTATCTCTACTTTTGGCCGTCCGTCTGAGAGCTTTGCTTTGTATTGCTGTCCGAGTGTTTTGTCAGCTCGGTCACCGTGCCTTCCGTTTTTTTACGCCAACAAGTGGTATTAGAGATTTTGATTCTTTAAATGGTGATCTTGTTGCTGGCTGCTATGGAGGTTAGAAGCAAAATGACTTGCTTAAACAGAGCCAACTTTGACACTTGGCAGAGCAAGATGTCGGACTTGCTCTTTGTGAAGTCCATGCATAATTCTGTTTTTGCCATAGAAAAGGCGGAGGCAAAAATGGACGAGCAGTGGACGTTGGAGCACAAGCAAGTATGCGGCTATATCCGGCAGTTCGTGGATAACAACGTGTACAACTACATTCACGGAGAGACGAATGCCAAGGAGCTTTAGGAGAAACTGGAAATGCTCTATGCCTCTAAGACCAGAAATAACAAAATTTACCACTTGATGAGGCTGATGCAAATTCGGTACAAGGACGGCTTATCTGTCGCCGACCACCTGAATGAGTTTCAGGGCTGCGTGGACAGGCTGAATGGCATTGGGATCAAGTTCGAGGAGGAGGTGCTCGGACTCTGGCTCCTAGCAACCCTCTCGGACTTATAGGAGGTTATGAGGATCATCATTGCCAATATAGCTCCTAACGGCGTGATGACTTTGGAGATGGCCAAAGGAGTTGTGCTGAATAAGGAAGTGAGACGGCGTTCTCAGGGTACGTCCACCTCTCAGCACTTCGAGGTCCTTGTCACCGAATCAAGGGGAAGGAGGCGAGAACGTGGCCAAAAGTCTGAAGACAAAGGGCGGAGTAAGTCACGTTCTCGGTACTAGAACATGGAGTGCCACCATTGTGGTAAGAAGGGTCACATCAAGAAATTTTGTTATAAGTAGAAGTGTGAAAACGCTGAAAAGGAGAGAGGCGAAAAGAGACGAGGCGAGGAAGAGTCCTCGGTCTCGGTGCCAGTGAGAGGTGACCTCCTTTTGGCCTCTGCGAGTCCGAGGACTCTGCGGCGTGGCCGATCGGGCTTGATTGGGTGGTGGATTCTGGCGCATCCATTCACGCCACCTCCAAGAGAGAGCTATTCTCCACTTACACTCCGTGTGCCCCAGGAGTGTTGAAGATAGGCAACATGGAGACGTCTGAGATCATTGGACATGGCGATGTCTCCTTGATAACGAACAGTGGAGCATGACTGATTTTGAGGGACATCCGACACATCCCCGATATTCGTATGAATATCATTTCAGTAGGATGGCTTGACGATGAAGGCTACTACAGCGTCTTTTGTGACGGCAGTTTTAAGTTAACAAAGGGCTCCATGGTGGTTGCCCGAGGAGTAAAGGGCTCAGGCCTTTACGCGTTGATAGCCCAAGCCGAGGTGGCAGAGGTGAATACCACAAGATGTGTGGAGTCCTCGGGCCCGTGGCACGAAAGGCTCGGACACATGAGTGAGCGGGGCATGAGTCATCTGGCCAAGAAGGGTCTTATCCCAGGGATGGATGGAGACAGGCCAAGGACTCGCCCTCACTGCTTGGCGGGGAAACAACGGAGAGTCTCCTTTTAAAGAGACGTATTTGGCAGGAGGTTCGAGGTCCTAGAGCTCATCCACATGGATGTGTGTGGTCCCCTCCCGGAAAGGTCTTTTGGAGGAGCACAGTACTTTGTCTCCTTCATTGACGATTGCTCGAGGAAGCTGTGGGTGTTCCTGCTCAAGACCAAGGATCAGGTCGCGGGAATCTTTGAGCAGTTTCATATCCTCGTTGAGAGTGAGACCGGGAGGAGGTTAAAGGCCGTTCGTAGCGACAACGGCGGAGAATACATTGGGACGTTTGATGCCTATTGCAGAGCTCATGGCATCAGACATCAGAGAACTCCACCGAAGACGCCACAGTTGAATGGCGTGGCCGAGAGGATGAATCGCACCCTAATGGAAAGGGTCAGGTGCATGTTGTCCGAGTCCAGGTTTCCGGGATCTTTTTGGGCTGAGGCCTTGAAGGCGGCCCCCACGTAATCAACAGGTTGCCTAGTAAGCCTCTGGACGGGGAAGTTCCAGAGAAGATTTGGATCGGGAAGGAATCAGCTTACAACTATCTTTGGACATTTGTTTGTAAGCCCTTTGTTTATATTCCGAGAGATGAGAGAAGCAAGCTAGAGCCAAAGACAAAGCAATGTGTTTTTCTGGGCTATGTCGAGGACGAATTTGGGTATAGGCTTTATGACCCAAAGGAAAAGAAGCTGGTCCGGTCCCGAGATATGATCTTCGTTGAGGAAGAGACCATCGAGGACATTGGGAAAGAGAAGAAGTCTCAACCCAATACTTCTTGGATGGACAGAGTTGATGTTGATACTGTCCGTCCAGTGCCTCTTGAGTTCGATGTCGGCGGATCATGAGTGGCTGGCAACCATGGTGATGCGGTTCCGGCGCCTCAGGGAGATCAAGCTGAAGATCTAGCTCCTCAACAGGCCGAGGTGGCCCCTGTGAGACGGTCGTCAAAGGAGAGACGTCCGTCCGTCCGTTCGCCTTCCAACAAGTGAGTTTGTCCTCCTCACTGATGCTGGAGAACCAGAAGATTTTGGCGAGGCCATGTGTAGCGCTCAGAAGGATAAATGGTTGGAGGCCATGAAGGAAGAAATGACCTCTCTTCATGAAAACCACACCTTTAAACTGGCTAAATTGCCCAAGGGAAAGAAGGCCCTGAAAAACAAGTGGATCTTCCAGCTGAAGATGACCGAGGACGCGACCAAGCCAAGACACAAGGCATGGCTTGTGGTGAAGGGCTTTTGTCAACGCAAGGGTGTTGACTTTGATGAAATTTTCGCACCCGTTGTGAATATGTCCTCGGTCCATGTGGTGCTCGGACTGGCAGCGGCTTTGGATTTGGAGATTGAACAACTGGACGTCCGGACAGCTTTTCTCCATGGAGATCTTGAGAAAGAAATCTACATTGAGCAACCAGATGGTTTTGAAGTCAAGGGGAAGGAAGGACTGTCGTTTGAAGAAGAGCTTGTACGGGCTAAAGCAAGCTCCGAGACAGTGGTACCGGAAGTTTGAGTCTGTCATGGTCGGACAAGGATACCATAAAACTACTTCCGACCACTGTGTCTTTGTCCAGAAATTCACAAAAAATGACTTTGTCATCCTCCTTCTTTATGTGGACGACATGCTGGTTGTCGGACAGAACAACGCTCGGATTAAGGAGCTGAAAGAACAATTGGGGTAGTCTTTCTATGAAAGACCTCGGACCGGCGAAGTAGATTCTGGAGATCAGGATATTTCGCGACCGAGGGAACAAGAAGCTCTAGCTGTCTCAGGAAGGCTATGTTGAAAAGGTGCTTCAGTGATTCAACATGGAAAGCTCCAAGCCTGTCAGTATCCCTTTGGCCAACCATTTTAGGCTTCTCGGACACTGAGAAGGCGCGTATGACTAAGATTCCTTACTTTTCGGCCGTTGGTAACTTAATGTACGCGGCCATGTGTACGCGGTCAGACATTGCTCATGTGGTTGGCCTTGTGAGCCGATTTCTCTCAAACCCAGGGATGGGGCATTGGTTCGCGGTAAAGTAGATTTTCAGATATCTCCGTGGGACCTCAATGACGGGTTTGCAGTTTGGAGGAGAGAATCCTCAGTTGATTGGGTACACGGACGCAGACATGGCTAGGATGTTGATTCTCAAATTAACGTCCGGTACTTGGTGAAATTTGCGGAGAGGCGGTCTCTTGGCAAGTCAAGTTGCGTATGTGTGTCGCTCTCTCGACTACTAAGGCAGTTCATCACGTGACCAAGGCCTGTAAGGAAATGCTTTGGATGAAGAGGTACGTCCAAGAGTTGGGTCTAAGGCAAGAGACGTACGAGGTCCTTTATGATAGTTAAAGTGCTATTCATTTGTGTAAAAATTCCTCATTCCATTCAAGGTCAAAGCACATTAACGTACGTTATCATTGGATGAGAGATATTTTTGATGATGGGCAGTTATCAATTGGAAAGGTCCGCTCGAATGACAATGGCTCGGACATGTTGAATAAAGTTTTATTGAAGGGAAAGCTGGAAGCTTCTTGTGACATTGCCGGTCTGACTAACTTCACTCCCACTCAGTCGTGAGGGGAAGTTTGTTGGGGTCACTCCCTCGTGACACTTATGTCCGCGGACTCACAGGGTAGAAAAGGCCGCGGACTTTCTTGAGTGGTCCGATAAGCCTGTCATAACGGACGAGGACTCATCAAAGGCATCATGTCCGAGAGGTTGCTAAGGACCTGGACGAGGACCCTGAAAGCGTAGGCGTTGACTCTCTTTCTCGTAGGCCCGCTGTAGCTGCTTTTTGCAGGTGGGCAGTTCACCCACTCGGATTGGATGTTGAGGCGGCCGTAACTTTCAAGGGTGTCATGCCTGCCATTTTTGCACGCCGGGCTAGCGCCTGTCATGACAGGCCTAGGCAGCGTGGTCCATCCACCCTAGTGCCAGTAGGGTGGCCGGGTGACCATTCGGCCCCTTGTGTATATAAAGGCTTGTGTGCCCTTACTTGTCTAGCATCAAGTGTGCTGTTGAGAGTCTTGGAGTGCTTATGCCGTGTCTTTGAGAGCAGACTTGGAATGAGCCTTAAGAGAGTCAAAGGGCATTTGTTTGTAAAGATAGAGTGAGAAACACTTTTAGAGAGATATTGTGAGATATACACTTGAGATTGTTTTTCTTTTGTTTGAGCTTGTGTAGCTAATATACTTGTAAACAATCCATTTTTATAGTGTATTCTTTGGTGGTTTTTTCCTTGGTTGAAGAAAGGTTTTCCACGTTAAAATCTCGTGTGTTCTCTCTTGTTTTTCTATCTCTACTTTTGGCCGTCCGTCTGAGAGCTTTGCTTTGTATTGCTGTCCGAGTTTTTTGTCCGCTCGGTCACCGTGCCTTCCGTTTTTTCGCCAACACTAACCAAAATTGATCCTGTCATTAAGAAAGTGTAGCACAAGAGATACAAGTTTACTATTGTACTGGGTCAAAAATTAATGAAGTTAAAAAACTGATAGATCCAATGTCACATTCGACACGTGAATGATTCCTTGTATGGCAGCTATTTGACAGAAGCATATAGAAAGGGCAAAAAGTTGCTGCAAGTTTAATGTTTAAGCTTTTATTATTTATAGTTAATTAAGAATTTTAATTAATTAATTTTGAACTAAATCCTCACAAAATTACAAATTTTTCAACAAAGTGTAAGTTTGGCTATAGCTTGTTGAGTCAGATAATGTATTAGAACTCGATTGGATCTGAGTTTCTGTGTTGTCGCCTAGTCGGCTTATATTCCCTTCTAGTTATTCTGAATATTTTTTCCACTCTAATTGATCCAACTGTATAATTATTTATTTCTTTGTAATCGAAGTTAAGTTTTTGTTGAACCATCCGAAATATTGGATGGTGTTGATGACATGACATTCAGAGTACATTGCTTATTGTGCTTGCTGACATTCCTAATGTATTTTCCTTTTAAAGGTTAGGGAATTGTGTATTAAACACAACTCATGTTCTAGAGTAGACAAGAGAAGACATAACCTCCAGAAAAGAGATTAAGGTCCACAGGTATGCAGCCTACGTAGGTCAACTCCTTTCCTATAAGAATTGACTAGAGTCCCCAATTGTATCCATTTCCGATTTCCTATTTTGAGAAGGAAACAGGCTAGTTTTTAACTGTCTGTGTTGTATCCTTCTTGGAGTAGGAGTTCGCAAGGGTTGAGAATGAATGTTGGTTAATCTCTTAAAATGTGCATCCATGGTGGATTATTCTTTTTTATTTTTCCAAATAATATTCCTAGATTGTAAGGGGTATCTTCATTGTATTAATACAAGGTTATTTTTGTAAACCAGATTAATCAATGTTAGGGATTTGTGAGATTAGTAAAAGTAAATAATAAGCAATCACACAACAAAATATTGGATATTTGAAAAACCCCGACCGAAAAAAAAAAAAAAATACAGGCAAAGAAGCAGAGTTTTCACTATTTTTGAATAGGGTCATAAGAGGAGACTATTACAAATTTTGTTTTAAATCCTACTAAACTCTAGAGCAAAATGGCATATATATAGGAAAAGCTAATTGGCCCAAAATAAAATATCCATACAGGTCTCTTTGCTAAAACAACTAGACTCCATTCAAAATTCACATCAAAGTCCTACCGTGGCAGTGAATTTTTCAAGTCAAGTCTTCAATTCAAGTCTTCAAATAGGTAGATCACACAAAATAAATTTGGGTTATATCTAAAAATTATCTTCTTAATGCCTACATATATAATAATTGCTAAGTGATAGGCGTGTAATGTGTTTATTACGTTCCCACTTTGTAGTGGGGTAAATTCTCTGAGTTTCTGCAGCTCATTCCATCAATTGTTTTCTGAGGCCTATAACTGCAGTAAGGTTACAATTGAATCCATTAGAATTTGATTGATGGCCATTGCACAAACATCCTCAGTAAATTATTGTCCCTTTGGAAATTATAAGGGCAGATAGTAGCTGCATTTTGGGGTTTATGTTTAAATATATAATAGTTTATTATGTGAATAGTGATACGTTGTTGATTGAAGTGTTTATTCATGCAGTTTATGGTTATACATGACATGAAGGTCCAAATTACACCAGAGTTCTGCCTTATTTTCAGTAGCATTTCTATGAATTTTGGTGATGAAATTTAGTAGGTTGCTTGTAAGACTATGATAGTAGCAATCCACCACTGCAAAGGACTCGCACAAGGAATGGGTCGTGACTAGTGACGTATTTGACCATAGAAACTACTCGATTTGAAAGGGATGCACTTCTTTACTTCATCATCAATATATATGCTTTTTGCAAGATTCAGTAATTAGTACTGTTTGGTATTTATCAGATATTCATGACTAGCTTTCCCAGAAAGTTGTTTTGTGTGCGCTGTGAAATTAAGAAAACAATACCGAAAAAGTAGGTCAAAGAAATCAGCCAAGAACCATAGTTCCGGTTTGGTTTCAGGACTAATGCCAAATTTATAGAACCAACCATAACAATTTGGTTCCTAATCTTCATGTATCTTTTTATTCTTCCTTAATCCATGCAATACTTCTTATAAAAACAATTATATACCCTTGTAAATAATATAAAAAAACATTATTTTTCCTGTATCAGTGACCTGTTTCAGCCTTTATTGCTGAACATCCTGACTCCCTCAACCTCAACTGCTAAGACACGCCATTCCAGCATCAATTGCTGAGAGAAAAGCCAAAACTTTGATTGTTGTCCGTCTGTTTTTCTTCCCCTGATTTCCAGGAGGACCTTTTTCAGTATCACCAAAAATTCATCAGAAAAAAGTATGTCTGAAACGTCTAAGATCACTGCTACAATGGATAACCTTCAAAGCTTGAATCTGTCTTACAAACTCACGGGGAGAAACTATCTCGGTGATCCCAAACTGTGAGAACCTTGCTTAAGGGAAGAGGAAAACTGAGCCACTTGACACAGCTCCAAACCCTGAAGATCGGGTGTTTTCCAGCATGGGATGAGAAGAGTTCATGATTATATCTTGGCTATGGAATTCAATGCAAACAATGATTAACATAAACCGTATATTTCTAACTACAGCTCAATAAATACTGTACACAAAACATACAAGATGCAAGATGCATCCTTAGTTTACAAAATCTAGAGCATGATCTCGTCATCCAAATGAGGTACACTTTTCGTGGCTGTGTTTGATAATATAACAAAAGAGTTCTGGCTAGAAATGGACTATTATCAGGACTTTTAGATAAATTATATTAAGGATGACAAGGACCTCCCTCACAGGCATCAAACCTCGAGGAGAAATCAAGAAGAAAGAAGGTTTTCTTGATAAGATTTTAGCTATCATCAGTCAAAGATTTTAGCCTTCCTTCACATTAATCTTTCTTAGCTCGAAGGACATTTGAACTTCAAGGCAGGAAAAAAACCTCGAGAGATAGAATCCATTGTATATCTAGGATTCTAGATACCTATCAATTCTGAAGAAAAGTCATACAGCAACATGTCTAAAACTTTTTAATCAAGCAGATATTATGTATGCCGAACTCAATTTATTCCTGAAAAAGATATTTTCTTTTAGCCGAGTCGAAATTGCTACCTTTGACCGAGGTGCTTGCCACTATTTCGGCTGAAGAAAGTAGAAGGTCCATCATGATTGAACCTCAACCAATCCAGACATTAGCTATGGTCACAACAGGATTTGGAGGAGACAAGGGCAACTCCCATTTAAGGCATTGGGCAGCCATCATGAATAGTTAGACCAAGGGGAGTAGGACGCCTAATCCTAATCGGGAAGGGATATGATGCAACTATTGTAAAAAACCATGGCACACAAAAGAAAATTACTTCGAACTTCATGGCAAGGCACAAGTGTTGAATCGAAATAGGGGGGTGTCCAAAGACAACTGCAAATTCCCTGCCAATCTTATCAACAATGAAATACCATACCAAGAAGATCAATTTCCTCTAACTATTGAGCATGGAGACATGAAGAAGGAAGAGGTGGATAAACTATGAGAACTCCTTGAATACACCCTCTGTATGTGCTCATTTGGAAACTCAGGTAAGTATTATGATTCTTATTCTCCCAGTGCCTCAAAACCCTCTTATTTGAGCTCTTGGGATATAGATTCAGGAGCCAGGAATACGTGACATTTTTTCCTACTCAATTCAACAATTATAAACTGTATCATTGGAACAAAAAAAAATTATTTTTTTGTAGATGAATCCTCTGTTATTGTTGCCGGCCAAGGCAATATAAATTTAATTCCCTCCTTCCTCCCATACAATGTTTTACATGTTCTAATATTATCCACAAGTTTTGTCTCAATCAATTATATAACTAAAAATTTGAATTGTAAAGCAACATTTTTTTATACTAATGAAATCATCGGAAAGATGTTTGTATTTGCTATGGAAAGGAATAGATTTTACCATCTTGAAGGTTTGTGTGGTCAAGAAAGAGAAGCTCAAAGGTTGTCCCTAACCTATACAACTGATTTCAGAAACTTGGCTCCAACGGTTATGCCTTGGCACCCCCCTTCCACCTCCTCAAAATCATGTTCCACTCTTTGCTTCAAAATACTAATGTTAATAATATTCATTATACTATTTTGAATTTGCAAAACATCACTATGCATCCTATCATATGATTAATACTTGTTCGACCATGCCCTTCTTATTATTTTACACCAATATTTGTAATCGGATCCACATGGTTCATCACCTCTAATGATAATTGCACTAGGACAATATGGGTGTCCCTTTCGAAGAACAAATCCAAGGCTTGTAAAAGCATCCTCATATTTCATAAAATGGTAAACTGACCTAATTCGGAGTGTTAGAGACTTTTGTCTTATTGGCATATTCCGTGACCATATGTATTATTTTATTGATGTCGGGTTGTGAGTTGTCAGTTTAAAATTCATTAAAATTCATTCGGTCCGCCCTCCACGCGCTCTGGGCTGGCCCAAGGACCGCCGCTTTCGCCTCATGCTCGATGTCCGCCGAGCATGTAATCGTAATGGGGCCGCCGATGCTCGCCACTAGCCGAGCGATAAACCAGAACATAGGCCGCTCGCTACTCGCTCCACCCGCTCGGGCGAGCGCCTACTGGGTTCCCCACAAACCCTACGGCCGCTCACACGCTGGGCTGAGCCCCGCTGAGCGGCGCCCAACGGCAGAATTTCAAACGCGATTTTGGCTCCTCTATAAATATTGGCTTATATTTTTGAAACCCTAAGGACGCCATAAACATTCTCACACGATTATTTGAGCCCCCAATTTGAGAAGAAAGCCTTCATGCTTCAATTGATTTAGCTTCTCTTGAGAAAACTCAACAACATATCTTTGTACTCCATGTTCTAAAGAGATTTCTCACCATTTTCTTTTCTTTCTCTTTCTCTATTCAAACCTTCATCCTTCTACCATTGTTGAAGACTTTGGTTCGTGAAGAAGGAGATCCGTTCGTGATTGGCAATTCAAGTGGCACGAGAGGGAAGAGGGCTTGAAGACCGGAAGGTGTCCGGTTCCGTTGTCAGGCAAATCCAAGGAGTTCCTTGGTAGGATCACGTGTCGGGAGTAAGTCGGCTAGGTTAGCGCGCGTTACCACCCGGGCTGTAAGTTGATTTTCATAGTGCATTACTTCCCGCCGCTGAAGCCCGGAGTGTTTTCTCGATACCGTGGGTATCGAGTTTCACTTCGTCACCAAAATCGGATCTTTATTATTATTGCTTATTGTTGTTTATGTTGTACATGCTTATTAATTCCGTATACATCTAGAGTTAAATATCCCTTACGTGTATCGGATATTTAATTTAATTAATTTATTTTATTGCTTCCGCTATACTTGTAACGGGTCGAAACACGGTAGCACCGAAACGTGCTTTTTTAATTGGTATCGTGAGACATACCCCATCCACGACCCCCGATCTAGATGTACACGAGTGGATCACTCTCCGTTCCTCCCTTCTTTGATGGGAGTAACTATGCTTATTGGAAGGTCCGGATGAGAGCCTTCCTTAAATCAATGGATGAGCGTGTATGGGCGAGTACCCAAATTGGGTGGACTCCACCTAAAAGTGGTGATGAAGTAAAGGCTCTCTCTTTGTGGTCAAAAGAAGAACTTGATGCTTGCAACTGGAATAGTAAGGGGTTACATGCTATTTTTATGGCTGTATCTCCCGATGAGTTTAAACGAATCTCAATGTGTGAGATTTCTAAAGATGCGTGGGATATTTTAGAAACCACTCATGAAGGAACGAAACTAGTGAAAACTCAAAACCGCAAATGCTCACCACTAGATTCGAAGAACTAAAATGCAAGATGATGAAACCTTTGATGAGTTCTATGCAAAATTGAATGATATTGTCAATTCCACGTTTAATTTAGAGAACGAATCCTAAAAATAGGATTGTGAGAAAAGTTCTTAGATCGCTTCGAACGATTTAGACCCAAAGTGACGGCAATTGAAGAGAGCAAAGATTTAGATAAATTAAAAATTGAAGAACTTGTAGGATCCCTACAAACGATGAGCTCACATTGCCTCAATCAAAGAAACAAAAATCAATTGCCTTAAAATCAAGTAGGGAAGAGCGAAATCGGGATTCCGATGAAGAATCGTGGTAGCGATGACGATTTTTCGTTATTTGTTAAGAATTTTAAAAAATTCTTAAGGAAAAGAACTCTTCACCAGAAAACTAGATGTGGACTTAAAACGATCACATAAATTTGAGAAGAAAGATCGACATGAGCTTAGGAATTCCAAATCAAAAACTACTCAAAGAGTTCAATGTCATGAATGCAAAGGCTTTGGCCACTATCGGTCTGAATGCCCTAATCTTAAACGCCAACAAGGTCAAGCCTTTAAAGCTAATTTGACCCTAAGTGATGACGAAGAAGAAGAGGGTGAACCATGTTCTGAAAATGGGCCTGTCAAGTACATGGCTTTTATGACCTCAATGTGTGAAAATTCAGTAGATAATATTGATCAATCTGATGACTCTGAGGCCGAGTCAGAAGCTGAATTTGATGGCCTTCAAGAGGCTTACGATAAATTATTTAGGGAATGTTTGAAAGTTAAGAAATTAAATAGAACCCTAAATAATAGGATTATTGATTTGGAACAAGAAAAAATATCTATTCAATCCAAAGTTGACTCTAAACGCCAAGAATTTGAGAATTTGAAAATCTCATATTCTAAACAAATCACGACCTTAGAATCTGAATTGGAGGCCCTGAGAAAAGATTTAAAACAATTCTCAAACGGATATACTAAATTAGATCACATGCTCGGATTGGAAAAAAGTGGTGGAAATAAACAAGGTTTGGGGTATGCTGCAAATATTGTTCGTAATGACATAAAACCTAAAACTGTTTTTGTTCCCGCTAAGAAAATTTCACATAATCATGCTCACACACCCAAAGTCATCAAGGCCGTGCCTCAACGTGTGAATAACAGATTCGGGTCATCTAATCTAGGTAATCACAAGGCTATGAATATTTTTTCCACCCCTAAATTTGTGCCTACCTGTCATGCTTGTGGAAAAGTTGGCCACATTCGTCCTCAGTGCAACACTATAAATCATTGGTACAACCAACAAAAAGGGCTAAACATGAATCAACTTGTTGGTCACTTTTTGCAGTTGAATAACCAAGTTAAAATGTTAAATCAAAAAGTAGCATCGGGGAGACAAGTTTGGGTTAAGAAGAGTGAGCTACATGACCCCTTGGCCATTCGTGACAAAAAGTGGGAGACTTGATAGGGGGAGCTTAGGGGAGACGGAGCGTCGCCTACTTATTCTGGGGGTATTCTTGTTATTTCAGTTTATTATTACTGTTAGGGGAGTATTGATTATTTTTGTTAGGGGAGTATTGATTATTTTCGTTAGGGGAGAATTGGTGTATGTTCTATTGTTAGCCGCTTCTCATGCTTATGTACCCTGCATGCTGTTTTGTGTTTATTATTTTTTTGCCTTTGTCGTACTAACCTTTACTTGATCAGAAAACTAGAGTGACACAGGCAATCAAGCAAGTCTTCATCACATCACATCGCCTCAAGAGCTCTTGTTTAGCTATTTAATTTTTTTGTATTTTTGTATATCACTAGGCGTAGGTTTTCATGTACACGGGTTTTATCTCGGTGGTGTCTAAACTCGTGATTCTCTTGTATTTATTCATTTTATGAGTTTTGTCACGGAATTGCCAAAGGGGGAGATTGTTAGAGACTTTTGTCTTATTGGCATATTCCGTGACCATATGTATTATTTTATTGATGTCGGGTTGTGGGTTGTCGGTTTAAAATTCATTAAAATTCATTCGGTCCGCCCTCCACGCGCTGGGCCGCCCAAGGACCGCCGCTCGCTTCATGCTCGATGTCCGCCGAGCATGTAATCCAGAAATGGGGCCGGGCCGATGCTCGCTCACTAGTCGCTCGAGCCGATAAACTGAAACATAGGCCGCTGGCCGCCGCCGCCTCCACCCGCTGAGCGGCGCCCAACGGGCAGAATTTCAATGCGATTTTGGCTCCTCTATAAATATTGGCTTATATTTTGAAACCCTAAGGACGCCATAAAACATTCTCAGCGATTATTTGAGCCCCCAATTTGAGAAGAAAGCCCTCATGCTTCAATTGATTTAGCTTCTCTTGAGAAAACTCAACAACATATCTTTGTACTCCATGTTCTAAAGAGATTTCTCACCATTTTCTTTTCTTTCTCTTTCTCTATTCAAACCTTCATCCTTCTACCATTGTTGAAGACTTTGGTTCGTGAAGAAGGAGATCCGTCTCGTGATTGGCAATTCAAGTGGCATGAGAGGGAAGAGTGGCTTGAAGACCGGAAGGTGTCCGGTTCCGTTGTCGGGCAAATCCAAGGAGTTCCTTGGTAGGGATCACGTGTCGGGAGTAAGTCGGCTAGGTTAGCCCGTCGTTACCACCCGGCTGTAAGTTGATTTTCATAGTGCATTGCTTCCCCGGCCGCTGAAGCCCGGAGTGTTTTTCTCTCGATACCGGGTATCGAAGTTTTCACTCGTCACCAAAATCGGATCTTTATTATTATTGCTTATTGTTGTTTATGTTGTGCATGCTTATTAATTCCGTATACATCTAGAGTTAAATATCCCTTTACGTGTATCGGATATTTAATTTAATTAATTTATTTTATTGCTTCCGCTATACTTGTAACGGGGTCGAAACACGGTAGCACCGAAACGTGCTTTTTCACGGAGTAACCATCAAAAAAATTAGATCCAAATATGCACATAACTACTTTAATTAAACCCTTACATCCCTTTTTGAGACTAAAGAAATTATTTATAAAGTATCGTGTGTAAACACACCTCAATAAAATGGAGTGGGCGAATTTAAAAATAGACACCTCCTTAACGTTACCAATGCACTTTTACTTCACAATCACATTCTAAAATCCTTTTGGCAGAGGCCATCCTCAAGGTTACATTGCTCATCAATCGGATGCCCCCTAGAACACTAGAATACCAAAGTCCTACAACTGTCCTTGCAATATTCTTCAACAACCTCTATATGTCCAATAAACTACCACTTAAAAGTGTTTGGTAATATACATCATTTGTTGATATTTTACTTACCAAAAAAAAAAAAAAAAATTTGTTGATATTCACTCACAAAATAGGGGCAAGCATGACCCACGGGCATTAAAGTGTGTCCTTGTTGGGGCACTCCAATACTAAAAAGGGTATCAATGCTGGCATCTTCTCACAAGAAAATTCTAATGAATCAATAGATGTAACCTTTAATAAAACCAAACCTTACTTCTAAGGCCCACTCTCCTATCTTCGAAAGGAGAATTCTATAGAAGATAAACATGAAACCAAACCTAATCTGCCCATTTCTCACCTTGCCAAGCCCTCAACTAATAAGCCAAATCTGTCCGTCCAGAAGCCAGCCGAGCTAGATATTTTCAAATGGCAACTGAAACTAAATCCTAAAATATAATTACAGGTCTACTCAAGAAAGAATAAGTCCATTCTTCATCTGAAACAAATCCATGAATCAAGTGATAATTGTCACTCACTCTCCTCTCATCTCAGATGACTCTCCTCCCTCTTGTGATGGTAAAAACAAATCAGTTCCATGTGAGTCATAAGATTTAGAACTACCTCTAGCCACAATATTTAGTACTTCTTGAGAATTGAAGTGGCCGAAGAATGAATCTTTATGCCACAACGAAAATATCTACTTGATCTCTTGAGAGAAACTGGAAACTTAAGACACCATGGCATTAAGCAATCCAAACCACAAGTTGGTAGAAGAGGCCAAAGATCACCCGATTGACCGAGAAAGATACCAACAACTTGTGGGGTGATAGATATACTCCTCACGTACTTAACAGGATATTGCATACCCAATAAGTACAGTTAATCAATTTATGCATGAACAAAATACAAAACACATGCAAGCAATTCAAAAAATTCTAAATTGTTTGGAGTCAACATCTGGGAAGGGGATCTTACTCAACAAACGCAATAGACTACAGCTAAATGCATATATTGATGCGAATTGTTTAAGTCCCCTATCGAACAGGTCGTCCACATCGATTACTGCATGTTCCTTGGAGAAAGCCTAGTCACTTGGAGAAGCTAAAAACTACCGGTGGTAGCGAGATCAAGTGTGGAGACCGATTTTAGAGCTATGAGATGAGAAATATATGAACTACTATGGTTGAAGGTAATTCATAGTGACATGAAGATAAGAATAAAGGAACCGATGAAACTCAACTATAATGACAAATCAGGTAATAACATTACCAAAAATCCGATACAACACGATTAGACAAAACACATCAAGGTGGAGAGACATTTTATCAAGGTAAAGCTTGAAAGTTGTCTCATAAACCGTTACGAGCCCTTGTATTTTCTCTTTTCTTATTTTCCCATTGGTTTTTTTTTTTTCATTCCTTTAGTTAGCTGTTAAGCTGCCCTTTCCTTTTTTTCCCCTCCTCCCAACTGATTAATTTGTTTTTAGTGCTCAATTTATTGTAAATGTACCTATGAAGGGATGAATGGAATTAAGAAGTGATTTGCCTCAACTCTCATGTCTTCTCTTTCCCTCCTGTTCTCTCTGTCTTCTCTCTGCTTTATCCCCCTCTCTCTCCCTCTTTTCTTCTCTGCCCTTCTCCCAGACGCGATCTCTCTCCTGCCTCACTTTCTCTCCTCTTAGTCTCTCTCTCTCTGCTCCCTCGCCTGAACTCCTCTCTTCCCTGCCACTCTCGATTTTTCTCCTCTCTGTACTGTTATGCTCTTCACCACCCTGGCACATGACACCTTGGCCAAATTGTAGCAGCATCACTGTGGGCTTACTGTAATAGACCGAGATCTTACCGTAATACACTCTCTCTGTTTTTCCTCTGTTTTCCTCTGCCAAAGCTCCCCTCTCGCAGCCCTTCCTTATTACTCTTGCGATTACCACGATATGACCATAGAGTTCGTATCATTGACTCTCATGAAAGGTCTACCTACTCCAGGAACTCACGGTAAAGCTAGGAATAGAAAACATCCACTCAACCCCTAGATGATAAATGTTGAGAACATTCCCATATCAAATTGATCCCCTAAACAACTTAGAGGATGCTGGTGCTGATTTTAGTTGATTGGAAAATCCTACATTAACTCCTCACCTGATTATGTGGGCAGCATTTCCTCACATTCTAGATTTTAAAGAGTAGAAAATATTTTCATGTATCTTTTTTTATTCTTACTCAATTCGTGCAATTTGTATAAGAATGATTTATACCATTGTAAATAATATATGAAAGAATTATTTCTTCTTCTAATTCTGAACTTCAAAGTGGATCACACGTCAATCATAATTTCACATGACAAGAGGTGTGATAAGGTGTCCATTAATCATCAAATTGCTGGTGATCACAAGATGTATTGTTTGTCGAAGATGAGACTATTGATATTATTGGTAAAGTGAAAAAATTTATTTCAAACAATGACAACAATTGACTTTGTGATATGAATCTTGAATTCTTGATGCCGATTTTGATTCAAAATGAAAATAGTGACTAAGGTGATATTAATGGCGAGGATGATCATGAGACTCCCATCCTTGATGGGGTGGCCGATACAAATGTGGATGATGGTCCTCATCATGATATTTTTGGACCTATCTACACCATCCCACTCTGACGATCCATAAGAAATCGAATACCTTACATTTATCAATTAATGAGTATGTGTTACTTACAAATGATGAAAAAATCATAATACTTTAATGAAACAATGCAGGATAAGTACAAGTCATGGTGGATGGAAACTATATAAGATAAGATGAGATCCTTATAAGAAAACTACACTTTTAAGCTTATTAAGTTGTCAAAGGGCAAATGAGCTTTGAAAAACCAGTAGGATTTTCATTTAAAAATTGTAGAGAATAATCCATAATTAAGGTACAAGGAGAGATTGGTTGTGCAATGGTTTTAACCAGTGGAAGGGTAGAGACTTTGTGGAGATCTTTGCTCAAATTGTAAAGATGTCTTCCATCAAGATAGTTCTTGAATTAGTTGTAATCCTTATTCTTGAAATTGAATAGCTAGATGTATGAATGATCTTGTTCCATTGTGATTTTGAGGAGAAAATCTACAAGCAACAATCAAAAGGATTTTAAATTAAAGGAAAGGAACATCTAGTATACTATTTGAAGTAAAGTCTTTATTGGTTAAGGCAACTCTTGAGACAATGGTATATGAAATTTGAATATGTAATGGTAAGCAAAGTTATTGAAAGATTATTTTGGATTATTATATTTTCAAAAGACAATTTTGTCATTCTCTTACTCTATGCAGATAAAATGCTAATTGTAATATTTTGATATTTTGACTAAAATTATTTAGTTATAAATTTATTGTAGTAATAAAAAATAAATAATATTATGTATTAACATTAGTAAATATTGTTAAATAATTAATAATAAATGATAAATAATAATAAATAAAAATAATAATAGATATCAATAAATAATAATAATAATTAGCAATGAATAATGGTATTAATAATAAATAATATTATTAAATGATATAATAATAATAATAATAATAATAATAGTAATTTTATATAATAATAATTATAATAATAAGCTACCACCTCACCTCTCCCTTCTCGATTCTTCTTCGCCTCCTTCCCCATACAAACCCTCAACTCTCCTTCATTTTTGCGTTTTCTCTCTCTTTCTCTCACATCTCACTCTGTCGAAGCTTCCCAAACAAACCCTCCTCAGTCATCTCTCTACGCATCACTCCTCAACAACCCTAACCATCCACAAGCCGTTCCTCTATGCATGGCTGATCGAAGATCATCTCTTAACAGTCAATTTGTTACGCAACAAACTTTGCCTCCTTTTTTTTTTTTTTTGTTCTCAATTTTCTCTATATGTGCAAGCCTCCTATTTCATTTGCGAGCATTCTTTTAAAAGAGAGAGAGAGAGAGAGGAATTGAAGTAGGAGGTGCTAGGGGTACTATCATTGCTATCGACTACCTGTATCGTTGCCAATGTGGTGGTTGGGAGAGTTATGGATGGATGTTGGGTGTTCGGCTGTTGATCTAGGCTACTGTTGTGGAACTCATTCTTGCCGCTAACCATTACCGTCGTTGAAGCTGGTGCTGTCAAATGCTGGAGCCGTCGCCACCGCCACTGTTCCTCATCGTTGCTACAGTAATAGTCACTAATCAGGCAAGTGAATCCACGTACTTTCACTATCTCCTCTCTTGCAAGTATTATTCCTATTTTTGGCAAGTAATATTTCACTATCCTTTTGCAAACAATCGCTTTCTTTTCCAGAAATATTGAAACGAGGAGCCCTACGCCGCAAGGCTGCGGTGCAAGGCCAATGTTGCGGAATGGGGGCCGTTGGATTTCCTCCAACGGCCCCTGTCACAGTATCTTTTTTTTTTTTAAATGTCAACTGTGAATGTGCGAAGCCGTTCACACGTGTACAGTGTTAAATTTTTTTTTTTAATTTGAAGAAGAGAGATAGCAGCCGTTGGATTTATTTTAAATACAACGGTTGATATTCCTCCCCCAAATAAAAAACCCTAACCATGTTGGTTTTGTTTTGCTGCAGACGAATGAGGAAGAACGTAGAGAGAGAGAGAGCTGACCGAATGAAGAGAGAGAGAGAAAGTAGTGTGCATCTTCTCCGTCTCCCTCCATCTCCATCTTCCTTTTGCTTGTGAGCCAAAACCCTAACCCCAAGCAGAGGAAGAACATGAACCGAAGAGAGCAGAACAAGAGCCGCAGCGAAGCAAACCACAAATCGAGGCAAGTCTCCAAATTCCTTACTCGCTAAATAATTTCTTCCTTAATTTTTTTGTAATCTATGGTTGCATGTCTTGACTTGGTGGGGAAACAAATCAAATGAGAGTCGACATTTTTAGGCCATATGGAGTTGAGGGTAATTGTGAAAACAAAGCCACACGGGCTTTGATGGGAAAACGTGAACCTTATTTTGTTGGATGAGAAAAGAAAAGTTGAGATTTTCATTTTGTTCTACGAAAATCAGTTGAAAGCACAAGAACAGAGACTTGTGCTCTATTCGTGGGGATTAGGGGCCCTGGGCCGCTCTCCTCTTCAAATTAAAAAAAAAAAAATTAACATTGTGCGCATGTGAACGGCTTCGCACGCACAGTGTTAATTATTTTTAAAAAAAAAACGTTACAGCCGCGGCTCAGTGAGGGCTTTGTGAAAACACCCGAAAATATTTAATTTTTTTTAGTATTATTTTGTGGTTGAGAAAACAGAAATAGAGGAAAATTGTTTAGTAAAAATTTCATGGCCATGCTGAATATTCCTTGAAGAATTTTCAGAGAGTTATAATAGAATGTTTTCCTTATTTGATAATCGAAATTAATAGGAAAATTAACCCTTTTCAAACTTTTTGATTTTGTTACTAACAACAAACGAAAGAAAATTGATTGAACTCAATGTATCTGAAACCAAAGAAAGAAGATGGTTTTCCTTCTTTCGTGACTTTTTTGTATTTTGTAGTTGAAATAAACAATGATATTTTAATATTTTTGTACTCGAACAGTGACTGAATATCTAGCATATTTATAAAATATGGATGATTGCCCACTGTCGATCGGAATGATATTTGATAGTATGAATGATGCGTGGTTGTTTTAGAATGCATATGGAAATAGAATGGGATTTTCGGTGCGGAAAAGTCGAGTAAGAAAATCTTGAAAAGATGATGTAGAGATTCTTAAAATATTTAGTTGTTCTAGAGAAGGAAAAAATCAAATTGACAAAAGATAAGGGGAGAGAGCACGACATAGATGGGAGACTCGATGTGACTGTGACGCTAGAATCGAATATTGTCTCAATAGGAAGACAAATAAAATTGTTATCAAGAAATTTATAGAAGAGCATAACCATGAACTTGAACCTCCCAAAATAAGACACCTATTAAGATCTTAGAGAGAGGCATCCGAAGTGCATCGCCATCTTATTGATATGGCACGTGATGCTCGGTTGAGACCCATGGAGACCCATAAATTTATTGTGAGAGAGGTTGGAAGAAGGGATTGTGTTAGGCATATGATTGAAGATAAAAAATCTTATCTTCGTGCTAGGAGACAGTGGCAGATGCAGCAAGGGGAGGCTGGAGCGATATTGACTTATTTCCGAGAAAAAAAAAATAAAGTTTTTTTCTTTTTTTTTTCATAATATGCAACTTGATTCTGATGACTTCATAACTAATATTTTTTGGGCTGATGCGGAGATGATTATTGATTACCAATCATTTGGGGATGTTGTGATTTTTGACACGACATATGGTACGAATAAAGGATCAAAACCTTTTGGTGCGTTTATTGGCTTTAGCCACCATAGGATAATGATTATATTTGGAACTACATTATTATATGATGAAACGGTGGATTCTTTTGTGTGGTTATTTGAGACATTCTTAAAATGTTATGGTGGGAGGGCTCCAATTACTATATTTACTGATTAGGATGCTGCGATGGTGAAGGCATTGTGGCTAGTTATGCCTAATACTTATCATGGTTTGTGTACGTGGCATATATCATAAAATGTTACGAAGCACCTAGTGGGACATGGGAGCTTATTTTCATATTTTATGAGTTGCATGTTTCGCTATACGGATGAGTGTGAATTTGAATCGGCTTCGATGAAGATGGTGTCTAATGAAAACGGGACTTGTGCACGTTTATGGTTAGACGGTATTTATCGTTTAAAGTACAAATGAGTTGCATGTTATATAAAAAATATTTTGACATTGGGCATACGAAGCACGCAACTCTGTCAATGTCTAAATAGTGATCTTAAAAGACATCTCGATGCAATCTTAATAAGTGTGATTTTTTTAATAACTTTGATAGGCTGTTGGAGAAGAAGAGGTATAATGAATTAGTGACAGAGTACGAGTCTAGACAAAAAATTGCCTGATCTAATTCTACACTCTTATCCACTAACGAAGCAGGCGGTAAAGATTTACCCTCCAACAATATTTAAGAAATTACAATCGGAGTTGTTGGATATTCCTGGTTTACGTATACAATCTCGTGAGGGTCCCATTTATTTTGTTGTATTGTCTATAGTCCAAGATACCCCATTTAAGGTATACTGTGATCCAGCAAATGAAATATTTGAATGTGGATACCGTTTATTTGAGACTTTTGGAATACTAAATTGCCATGCCTTAAAAGTGATTACCACTGTTGAGATGGCACAAGTTTTGAAAAAATATATTATGCAAAGGTAGACGCGGACGGCTTGAGTCATAAATTCCAACATGAGCACTCAAGAAACGGGTTTTGAAGAGGACTTGCAGACATGGTCCGGGCAAGTAGCGTCAACAATCTTGCATAATGCACTTCGAATCGGTGGTACTCTAAAAGGGAGAGCGAAGCTAGAATTAGGTCTTTCGGCAATTAATGAATTGGTTGAGAATTTTGCGGCTGTCTATTTTGATGAAGGTCAATAGCCGCGTATGGTTGAAATCATTGATGGAAATGTTAAAGGAGTTAAGAGTCGTGAAGTGCAGAAGGGAACAAAAATAATAAAAAGTTGTTTGGAAAAAAGGAAATATGCAAAAGTTGATCGTCCGAGAAATTCTATATCAAATAGTCAGGTATGAATATGATTTTTCATAGTGATGAATAATTTATGTGATTATTCGTTAGTTATGTAATATTATTATGATTTATTATATCTTGTAAGATACGGGTGTTATATTTTCATCATTGGGAGGGATGGACACGGATCGTAATAGCTTTCAGTATCATCTAAGACATCAACAAACGTTTATGCAAATGCTAATGGTATATAAATATTAATTTTTTTTAGTTTATATTGCATATATAAACTTCTGTTAACAAAACATCAAAAACGTATATTACAGGAACATCATATGAGATTAGATGGACCATCTTATTCACAGGCTTGTAACACAGACTTTCTTGGAGATTAGGTGGACCAACTTCTAACACAGACCAATTATCTTGGTCACTCATCCTTATTACTTGACATCTGCTGATATTAGGTACGTTCATCTCCCATAAAGGTTTGTAATTGTTTTATATAAATATGTTATGTTGCCTGGCAGACAAATACAAGTGTTGCCGATTCACTTGGAGCATTTTTCTTTCCACAAATTTCACTGATCTTTATGGACATGCTCAATGTTTACAGGTATTGGCTGAGATGTATTGGCTCTTGCTTTTTATGGGAAGGCCAATTGACATTTTTAATTTGATTTTTCTTCTTAATTGACTATGTGATTCTTTCAATAGATCAGTGAAACGGGAGACTCTTAAACTTGTGGAGACATTTCTGGACAAGGCTGAAGACCAACCTCTTATAGGGACACACTTTGTGTCGCCAATGATGGACCTGTTCTTGGTGACTATGCTAGGAATGTGCCTGATGCCAAGAATCCGAAGTTTTATCACCTTTCGCAACTATAATAAACAAGTAAATTTTAGTTTTGAGTTCATCCATTACTATGCATTTTTTTTCCATGGAAATGCTTGCAAAGGACACTTTGGAGCTGCTGTATTTTGTGATAAGCATGTTCATATGCAAATGCAATGCTTCATAGACAACTAAATAATGCGTCTCCCCTCACCCCCCCCCCAAAAAAAAAAAAAAACCCACGTTCCTATACAGCTATATACCTGTGTATTTTATTTGTTACATGTAAGATGAATAGTAGTGTTAGAATGATTGGAGTCCACTTCTCAAACTGCTAAAAAAAAAACATAACATATTTTGCTAGGAAACTCTTGTCAAAGTGGCAGTTTGGTGCATTGGAGAGAGATTGTTGACATCATCTGGATTGTTGCTCTTTTGTGAGGGTTCTTTCACAATTTGATTGGCCATTATCTGCTACTTGAAAGTCCAATAAGCCGAAGAAGGGAAAGGTATCGCGATCAAGAAAAGCTGAAGGAGAGGTTTTTGGAAATCACCACATGAAAACTAAGTGATGCTAAATGCATAATGGGCAATGAGGCCTTCCGGTTAAGGCTTGTAATCCCTGATACCTTTTGATCTCAGGTGCAGGTTCCCGCTTCCCTGATGACGTTGGTTGGACCAAATAAGGGTGACCAAATTTTTGTTGGTTGTATGGTACCTATTGATGATTTTTTAGGCCTTGGTATTTGGTGCGTCCAACTGATTTGGGCACTTATAATGTTTGCGCATGATTAAAGTGACATTGCTGTGGAGGTCAAATATTTTTTATAATATCATATAATATTATATAACATTTCTCAAGAAAAAAAAATCATATAATATTCTTTATAAAAATATTATATTTTTATTTAATTTGACAAATTAGGTTAAATTTTGCAAAACTTTTTAATCAGGGCACTATAGATGAAAATTTGTGTATTTTTACTTATTCCATTTGTTAAGTTATTTTCAAATATGTTTGAGATATTATTGTTATTATTATGTTAGTATTATTATTTGTGTAATTTATTTTTTATATAATTTTTTTAAAATATTAAACACATAGTATCTGAAAATAAATAAATTAATTAATAATATATTATTTATGAATATGTTAACATAAATAAAAGAGTATTTTAAAAATAATTTTATAAATAAAAATTTTACAATATTAATATTTTTAGCATTTGAACTTTTGAGGCTGTTATAATTGTTAAAAAAAAACAAATTCCATCGTGAATGTTGATATTTGTATGAATGTTCATTGTTTTTATGGTAGATTACATATGCACATCCTATTCTTATGTAGATTAATTAGGATGATTACTAATAACACATTTTTCTAACTGCATAGAGTAATTACTTTCTGATGGGTTTGGTAAAACCCGACCCAAGAAAAAGTTTAAATTGCTTTATCTAACCCACGGGTGATTATTCAACTGTTTGATCCAATCCACATCAAGGTTGACTATGGATAAGATCAACCGCCTATATAAGACCTCATCCAAAGAGAAGGAGAAGGGAGAAAACCTCCAAAACCTCCAAGAGGAGAAAACCTCCAAAACCTCCAAGAGGAGAAAACCTCCAAAACTTCCAGAGAGAGAGAAGAAGAAACCTCCGGAGAGAGGAGGTTTTTTATAAAGAGGAGTTATCCTCCACGAAAGAAGGGGGCCTAAAAAAGTAAGAAAAGAAGAGGGAGAGAGGAGAAGAGAAAGGAAAACTCTCTTCTTTCTCTAAAAATTATTATCTATAAAAATAGAATACATCTTTCCTTTTATTCTCAAAAAGGCCATTATCGACTTGAAATATTGAGAGCCTTTGGGGATTTAGCCCCATTGGCCTTCCCACCATCTCGTCTACTTTTGTGTTGCATGCGACTCGGGATTCAAAACTATGGAGATGGATCCGCGTCCGATCGATAAACAAGAAGATCCGATTGCGTCCCCCGACCCGTAGGACAATCCGATTTCTGGTATGTACATTGGCGCTGTCTCGTGGGAAACGGCAAAAAGCCACTTTATTACTAAAAAGCATAAAATAAAATTGACGAGTAAGCATTCCGATCGTATAAATTAGACAACTTTCTCGAACAAATGGTGGTTGTATTCTCCCCGCCCATGGCGCATTAACGCTTGGGGCCGAGACTACTTCCTATCTTCTCGATTTTCCAATAAGGAGAAGTCCAAAGCCAAGCCAAAGCCCTGAAGCTATTTCTTCAAACAGCCATATCAGAACTTCAAGATGAAGAAATGAAGCAAAATGAAATAGAAATCGGGGCATTTTTCATGCAAGAGAACAATGCTCGTGAAGATTATACATCCGAAATACTCCAGACTTTGTGAATAGTTGTCAAACGTCGGGGCTTTTCCTTCACACCGGTAGCTAATACCCAAAAAAAAAAAAATCAAATTTGGCCCACGGCCGATTTGACTAAGTCAAATCGGCTCCAATTTCCTCCCACATAAAAAAAAATCAAAAAAAAAAAAGATGATGATGATGAGAGAGGCCCAGATTTGGGTCAATGCCGGTTTGACCGGCTTCATCCTTCTCTTTAAAAAAAAAAAAGGGAAAAACAGATCGAATTGCAGCGCAGCAGCGGCAGAAAAGAAAGAAGAAAGAGGGGAGAGAGGAGGAAGAAGACGGCAAGGCCAGCAGCGGCAGCGACCACCGTCGCCGGAGGAGGCGTAGCCCAGATCTGAAGCCGGTGATGCCTTCTTCCCTTTTCCCCTCCGATTTCATGCCAAGATGTGAGTGGAGAAAGGAGATCGTGAGCCGCAAGGAACCACCGCCGCTACAACTACCATCGCCAGAAGAAAATCTCCAAATCAAGGCAAGCAAACCCTTCCGCCCTCTTTGAGGATGCATGTGGCAATTTTGTGGTGATTCGGCGAGATTTTGGTGCATTGTGTAACGTGGCGCGGTGGAGAGAAGGAGAAGGCATTGACGGCGCTCACTTAAGCCGCCCGTTGCCAACGATCTCAAATCGGACGGCCGCGTCTAATCGCGACATCGCACGATCGGGCCGTCTCTTTGGTTCCTCAAACCGTGGGATGGGGCCACTCGGCCCAAAAGCGTAACATGCCGGCCAAAAATCCACTCCGAAAAAGCGAGTTCGGATTTCAAAATCCACTCCGCAAAAGCGAAGTTCGGATTTCAAAATCCACTCCACGATTCCTCTTTGATTCATCTGCTAGGATTCAATCTGGCGCTCCAGTTCTCAAACAAGCCGGTCAAGATTTACTCCGACCGTAGTTCAGTCGACCCAAATATGCTTTGGTGCAATGGAAAATTCCAGCGTTCTGTTGTATGGAAAACCGGACCAGATTCCAATCTAGCGCTCCGGCAACAACCACTACGGCACTTCCTCTCATATACACGGCTCATTTTTCACTTCGGCATTCAACATGTTTTCTGCTTGTGTGGAAAACCAACACCCAAACTAGTGCCACGAGCAGTTCACTCCGGAATCAATTTTGCCGGTTAGCTAATAAGGCATCCAGCCGGTTGCAATCCACTTCGGCGCTCAAAAAAGGCATTCCGGCGATTATTTTCACTCCGGTCATAGCCCAATCCGGTGCACAAGGAGGCACTCCAGCAGCTTCACTCCTTGCCCACAAGGAGGCACTCCTCGCAACCATCTTGCCGGACAAAGAGCGCTCCTACACCCCCTGCACGAACTACTCCCGTCCCGAAAACGCTACATCTCGCCCAAATTTCACTCCGTACTTCTCTCTCACACAAATCCGGAGTTCAAAGGCACTACGGCAGTTTCACTCCTTGCCCACAAGGAGGCATTCCTCGCAGAGCCATCCTGTTGGACAGAGCCACTCCGTCCAAAAGCAGAACATGCTGTCCAAAATCAACTCCGACAAAAGCGACTCGGGCTCCCAAAAATCTGCCTCCGTCATAGCCACATCGGTTCAAAAAATATACTCCGGTCACAGCCCACTCAGGCTCCCAAAATCCACTCTGGAGCCCAAAAGTCGCTCCAGGTCCATTCCGGCGAGAAATATCCAAACCGTCGTTGCCTATTTCAAGTCTGACTGAGAATGCACCAATTTGATCAAATCACCCCGGCATTCAAAGTATATGTTGCCAATTGGGATAATCGGGCACCCAAGCTAGTACCGAAACATCACAAATTGAATCCAAAATCCAAATTGCGGTTTGATTAATACGAAAGTGCCACTCCGCCGCCTGGGGCCACTCTAGTACCCCAACTACTCCGGCATACCATTTCTCAGTGAACCTGCCCAGAGATTGACTCTCGCATCAAACTTGTATTTTGCCGGTTTGGGTAGTCGAGCAACTTGATGCTTGAAATCGTGACCAGCCAAGCCCACTCAAAGACTCGTAAATTGAACTCCGCACTCTACTCCGAATATTGCATTCCGTCAGAAAATGGACTCCGGAGTTTCACATTCCATCAGAATTTTGCTCTCCAGAATTTTGAATTCCGTCAGAAATTAGACTCCGAAAATTTACTCCGTCAGAATTTCACTCGGGAATATTGCATTCCATCCGGCAACAACGACTTCGGATTTCAAAAATCCACTCAGGCAAAAGCTCCTTCGGATTTCAAAAATCAACTCTGGCAAAAGCGACTTCGAATTTCAAAAATCCACTCCGGCAAAAAGCGACTTCGGATTTCAAAAATCAACTCTGGCAAAAGCGACTTCGAATTTCAAAAATCCACTCCGGCAAAAGTTACTTCGGATTTCAAAAATCCACTACAGCCACTTTGGATTCCGGATTCTATTCCAGTCACAGCCCACTGGCGTTCCAAGAATCCACTCTGGCCAGCAGTAATTATGCCATCCCAAAAATTCACTTCAGCTCCCAAACTTGATTTTGCATTAAGGAGGCCGAACTTGATTTGTTATAAAGAGATCGAACTAGATTTGCCTTAAAGAAATGGGGCGAATTTAATTTCTGCGCACATGCCGAACTTGATTTGTTTTACAGACAAAGGATCAGACTGGATTTTAATATGCTCAAAGCCGGACGGACGTCTTTTCAAAAGGGCCGAGTTTGATACTGGCAGATTTCGATTAAATCTACAGAGATCGATTTTGGCTTTGACAAATGAATTTCAATTTCTAACGCCAGGGTTGATTCAGACTTTGATGCACAGGACCAATGCATAAGTCGATTTCAAATCCAGATCGACATTTGAAGGTGGAAAAACCGATTTCAATTCAAATCGGTTGAGGAAAATCCAAATCGGCCTTTGAGATGCAAAAATCCGATTTTATTTCTAAATCGGCCTTTGAGGTACAAAAATCCGATTTCATTTCTAAATCGGTATTTCCGGAAGCAACACGGTAATTCAATCCGGTTTTAAAATCCAAACCGGCATCATCTCTCACAAGAAAAACCTCGGTTACATCACCGAGCGGCCCAAAAGCGGTCGAATTCTAAACCTCGGTTACACACCGAGCGGCCCAAAAGAGGCCGAAAATTTGAAAACCTCGGTTACATCACCGAGCGGCCCAAAAGCGGTCGAATTCTAAACCTCGGTTACACACCGAGCGGCCCAAAAGAGGCCGAAAATTTGAAAACCTCGGTTACATCACCGAGCGGCCCAAAAGCGGTCAAATTCTAAACCTCGGTTACACACCGAGCGGCCCAAAAGATGTCGAATATATCCGGAGTGACCAAAAATATGGAGTCACCAAATTCGGAGTAAAAAAAAATCCGGAGTGACCAGAAAAATAGAGTCACCAAATCCGAAGTAAAAAATTCGGAGTGACCAGAAAAATGGAGTCACCAGATCCGGAGTAAAAAATCTGGAGTGACCAGAAAAATGGAGTCACCAGATCCGGAGTAAAAAATCCGGAGTGACCAAAAATATGGAGTCACCAAATCCGGAGTAAAAAAATTGAGAGTGACTAAAAAATGGAGTCACGGATCCGGAGTAAAAATTGGAGTGACCAGTAAAAATGGAGTTACGGATCCTGAGTAAAAAATCCGGAGTGACCAGTAAAAATGGAGTCACCAAATCTGAGTAACTTAATCCGAAATCATTAAAAATTCTAAGTAATCAATCCCATCAGAAAAACATGCTAGAAGTTAAAATTTTAATCTTCTAGCATGGGGCTTATGATGGGTTTGGTAAAACCCGACCAAGAAAAAGTTCAAATTGATTTATCTAATCCACGGGTGATTATTCAACCGTTTGATCCAATCCACCAGCGGTTGACTATGGATAAGATCAACTGTCTATATAAGGACCTCATCCAAAGAGCTGGAGAAGGGAGAAAACCTCCAAAAATCTCCAAGATGAGAAAACCTCCAAAAACCTCCAAGAGGGAGAAAACCTCCAAAAACCTCCAGAGAGAGGAGAAGAAGAAACCTCCAGAGAGAGGATGTTTCTTTATAAAGAGGAGTTATCCTCCACGAAAGAAGGGGGCCTAAAAAAGTAAGAAAAAGAAGAGGGAGAGAGGAGGAGAGAAAGGAAAAACTCTCTCTCTTTCTCTAAAAATTATTATCTATAAAAAATAGAATACATCTTTCCCTTTTTATTCTCAAAAAGCACATCGACTTGAGCTGGGTAGAGCCTTCTGGGATTTAACCACATCTGGCCTTCGACCATCCTGCCCTACTTTTGTGTTGCACAGACTCAGATTCAAACTATGGAGATGGATCCGCGTCGGATCGACAAACAAGAAGATCCGATTTGCGGCCCCTGACCCGTAGGACAATCCGAATTTCTGGTACGCAACACTTTCAAATTTGCTAAACTACTTGAAAGCTGAAAAACTGCTATAATAAAACAAGAAAGTAGTGTAACTACTCGTCTGATCGCTTCATCTGCAATCCGTTATATCAATCTAGACCCCTCATCTAAACTTGAGTAAAAAGACCTAGGCCTTTAAGTAACAAAATCACTCGTAATTGTATCAAAAAAATTGGAAGCAATTTTGAGATTCTGCCAAAAATTAAAAATAGAATTCAAGATTTCAGTACCATCTTTTTATGCATAGATTTGAAGACAAATATTGCAGATGTGTTGGAATTGTTTTCCTTGGTATGGTAATGGCTATAGAGATTTGTTGAAAACAAAATTGATTAGTGGGGTAATTAACTTAACAAATGGAATATATAATTCTTCATTTATAGTGCTCTGATTTTAAAAAATTTATAAAATTTGATCTAATTTGTCAAATTAAATAAAATATAATATTTCAAAGAAGAATATTATATGACATTCCTTTCCTCGCTCCACGTTGCTCAAATAAACCCTTACAAGTATGAATCTGAAAAGTCAAATACAATCAAGGAAATAAAATTCATCTCCTCTCTCTCCCGTTCATATTAAATAAAGAGATTTAGGGTTTTAGTTCAACGGCCACCGGCATCAAAGAATCCCATAGACTTTTCTTCCATTTGGACCATCTCCGACGTCAAAGGCAGTTGGCATGCCTTCTATTGAATTAATGCTGGATTCTCTTTTCTTACTCTTGCTACCACCGTCTATAGTATCCAACTACTTCTTCGAACTCTCCGTCTCTCAGTTTCCACAGTTTTTGAGACGAAATCAAAATTTCTACAATCTTGAGATGTAAATCAAAATAAATCAAAATTAGCGAAATAGAGGATGAAATATACAAGATCTGGGGTCCGAAACTAGAAAAAAAAACCAAAAATTTTGAGATGTAGATATTTGAAATCGGAAGATTTTGGGACATTAAAAAATGAAAAAAAAATCAACATGCACGAGGTGAAAACCACAAGCATGAAGGACGTGAAAAAAGACGAAAACCACAATCAATATTTCTACAATATTTTATCCTAATATCCTAAAATATCAAACCACAAAAAAACCTTAAAAGTCTGATATTTTGAGACAAAAATAATGTTGCTCGACGGCATAGGAAGAGAAAGAAAGAAGAAAATAAATACACTTACGATTGCAGTGGACGATGACAGATGAACGGCTGCACAAGCATGAAGAAGGTAAAGGGAGATGTTGGGAGAGAGGGAGACGACCAAGGCTAAGCATGAAGAAGCTAGAGGGAGATTGTGACGGAACATATATTTTTTTTTTGACAATACAGGATCAGAGATGCCATCTAGGACCCATATACTTTTAACCATAAGAAGCATAGCGGAAGTTATCCCAACATCTTGCGGAAGCATTCATAGTCATTCCAAAATATTCATTTCCGAATACATAATAAAAAATGTCTAACTATAAAAGCTCATAAATCATAATCGAGTCATTACAATGATATTTTTCAAAATAAGCTTCTGAGTCTTTAGTAATTCTTCAGACAAGCTTTAATCACTCCACCTCGTTAGGCACAAGCTCTAAAGTTTCATCTGTAAGGAAAAAACAAAAAACGGTGAGCCGGAGCTCAACAAGCTACATGCAGATTTTCATAAAACATTTGTACTGTTAGGCGAATGCACAAATATTCTTAAACAATAGCGGATTAGAAAACTAATGTAATCAATGCAGGAAAAATCAGAACAGAACCATATGCAGTACTATAATCAATACTTAGCGAATGAAGGTCGAACAGATGTGAGTGTCGAGTACAAAACAAAGGTTTTCGTTATAAAAGTCTTCTTTTATTCTTCTACTTACGGAGGGGGTATTAATCGAGATAGATTGTATTCGATCCACACAATCTAAGGCCGATAACTGAATGCAAGATCGTCTCATGATTAGTATCACCCCAACAGAAGTATCGTGGGATTAGTGTGCCACCCTGGGCCGATTATGCTTTCCTCCTCCGATCACACCCGAGGGGCGGGGGCGGATCACAAATAGCTCCATGGACAGAAGCCTTTCCTCCCCGACCGTAACGCCCGAGACAGGTGGACCACAAATAGCTCCATAGACAGAGTTCGCTTTCCTCCTAATCGTAACGCCCCGAGGACAGGGTGGACCATGATTAACTCCATGGATAGAGTTATCCTCGATTTCTACCATAAAGTTCTAAGGCATGCCGGAGAACCTTATCTCCCGAAGCTAATATCAGAACTTATTCGTCTTATCATAAAGCCGGTTCAAAGTTTATCTTTGTTTGGATTTTATGAGAAGGGAGGCTGGACTTCATTTTCTTCACACAAAAGCCGGAGCTCAAATGCCGGAGTTCTCTTTCTCTCAAAAAGCAGGAGTTCAAAAAAGTCAAAGTTCTTTTTCTCAAAATGTCGGAGTTCTTTTTCTTCAAAATGTCAGAGTTCAGAAAGCCGGAGTTCTTTTTCTCAAAATGCCGGAGTTCAGAAAGCCGGAGTTCTTTTTCTCAAAATGTCGGAGTTCAGAAAGCCGAAATTCTTTTTCTCAAAAAGCCGGGGTTCAAAAAGCCGGAGTTCTTTTTCTTCAAAAAGCCGGAGTTCAAAAAGCCGGAGTTCTTTTTCTTCAAAATGCCGGAGTTCAAAAAGTCGGAGTTCTTTTTCTTTAAAATGTCGGAGTTCAAAAAGCCAAAGTTCTTTTCGAACAAAAACCGGAGTTGTTGTGTTTTCGTACTTTAAGGGCCGGACTTGATTTTAACATGCACAAAGCCGAACTGGGTTTTTAATATGCACAAAGCCGGACTTGATTTTAACATGAATAGTGCATGATCATGGCCGGACTTGATTTATTCTTGCAAAAGGGCCGGATTTGGTTGTAACAGCAAGGGCCGATCGATTTAACACGCACGTTTGACGGTTGCATGCTTCGAACTTGATTTTTGCCTTAAGGAAACCGGACTGATTTCGGTCCTCAAGAAAGCCGGACCTGCTTTCTACATGAAGCTAAACAAAACCGAACTTGATTTCAGGCAAGCAGAAACCGAACTTGATTTCAGGGCCGATTTCGATTGAATCTACAAAGGCTGATTTTGGTTCCGATTCTCAAGCAGATTCCTGTTTCTGATGCAAGGCACGATTTTGATTTTTAACGCAAGGGCCGAGTTTGATTTCATTCAGCCGATTTCAAGTTTACAAAGCAAGGGGGCCGATTTCAAAAGTTCATGCAAGCAACTGATTTCAAGTTTGCAATGCAAGGGTCGATTTCGACTTTGATGTACAGGGCCGATGCACAAGCCGATTTTGATTTTTCCGCCGATTTTGACTTTGATGCACAGGGCCGATTTCGATTTCGACGCACAAGCCGATTTCGATTTGCAAGCATCGAGTTCGATTTCCATACACAAAGCCGATTTCGGTTTTTGATGCACAAAACCGATTTCGATTTTTGAGTAGAGGCCGATTTCGATTTAATCTATAAAGGCCGATTTCGGCTTTGATCGCAAGGCCCGATTTTGATTTCAATGCAAAGAATCGATTTTGATTTTCGACGCACAAGCCGATTTTGATTTTTCACGCAAGGGCCGATTTTGGCTTTGGTGCAAAGGGCCGATTTCAAGTGTTCTTGCAAAGGGTGAATTCATTTTTCAAGCAGCCGATTTTGATTTCGAGGACTGGTTTCGATTTTAAACACGCCAAGGAGCTGATTTTATTTATTTTTTATATACAAGAGCCGATTCGGATTTTCCTATGCAAAAAGGGGGCCGATTTTGGTTTCTAATGCAAGAGTCGGGTTCAATTACAAATGCCGAGTTTATTTAATATGTAGGTAACCGAGTTCATTTTACATATAGGAAACCAAGTACAATTTTCATGTAGCCAAGTTAGTTTTACAATGCAGGATGTCGATATTCAATGCAGAAAGCAGGAACTTAAAAACAGAGTGCACGTGCAGTAAAGCATGAACTTCAAAATAGAGTACACTTGCAATATTCTTAAAAACGAAACTTAAAGAATAGTGTTCGAAGTAACTTGCCTGAGAGTTGGCCAGTATCACCGTTTTGAAGTTTCTCCTTCACTCCCTTCTTTCTGCTTGTCTTGGCTGACTACTTCAATTGGGTATTTATAGGGGAAAGGTTAGGTGGAGTAAGTAGGAGTAGTTTACTTACCCGAGTACTATTAGTCAAATTAAAATGAGGTAGTTCACCTACCCCATTTGGTCATGATTTAGTTGAATTCTAACTAGATTGTAATGAGGTAGTTCACTTACCCCATTTGGTCATGGTTTAATTGAATTCTAATTAGATTGTAATGAGGTAGTTTACTTACCCCATTTGGTCATATTTTAGTTGGATTTTAATTAAATAGTAAAGTTGGATTTTAACTAAACTAGGTGGGAGTAACTACTTTTGGCTTTAGTTGCCGGTCAACTTTCTTTTGTCATTTCATTGCCCATGTTTTACCTCTTTTAATTTTGGGATCTCACAGAGATGTTGAGAGAGAGGGAGACGAAGAAGGCTATGCTCTGAGAGAGAGAGAGAGAGGCCGGTTGCTGATGCTGCTTTTGGTTAGGGTTTTCTTTTCATTTGGGAGAGCGAAATTACAGCCATTAGATTATAAACGAATCCAATGGCTGTGGGCGTGGTGTTTAAATTAAATAAAAAAATAAAAATTTTATGTGCGTGTGCGAACAGGCCGCACACGTACAGCTCTATTTTGTTAGAAAAAAAAACAAACAAACTTTTGTTGTGGCCGTTGGATGAAATCCAACGGCCCCCATTTTACGGCATTGGCCCTGTGCCGCAGGGACCCTCGTTCCGGAAATATTATTGTTCATACTCGCATGTCCTGAAATCTATGAGATTTGATAAAAATTTTGGGTAAGGGAAGATTAGGGAAAACGGAGCCATAACTCTGATAGCATGTAACTCAAAAATTGGAGGGTTTATTATTAATTTGAGAGGTCAAATTTAGTAAATAACATAATAATCATCGCTGTTATTCATAAGGGAAAGTTAAAGTGGGGATTTTGTCATTTTACCGTGGCAATTGGTTGGTTGGCGTTGAACAAAGCTTCATGTTTTGTGTGGGTCACAAAAGGGGGTTGATGAAAATGAAATATGAGGTACGGCAGAGGGCAAATACTATGTATGTATATGTATCGTATGTAAATATTTTTGTATATGTATGCGGTTATGGATATCTTTGCATAAATATGACATAGGTGATAGTATATATGCTTGTATATCTTGTAGGGATATTATATATATATATATATATGTGTGTGTGTGCGCGCGCGCGCGTGTGCGGGTGCTTGTTGAGTGTGTAGCCGTAGGTGCTGTTATGTGCGGGATTGTATACAATGGGTGGTGTATGCGTATAAGCTGGTAGTATTTGTGTAGCCGTGTGTGTTAGAGAGAGAGGTGTAGGGGTGCTGTAGTCGAGTGTGTATGTATGAGAGAGAGAGGACAGCTGTAGGTACTCTTATGTGTGGGATATGTGGTAATATATGAGTGAATATATATATATATATATATATATATATATATATATGATTTAATAAAATATTAAGATATTTGATCGAATATTCAAACTATCGTAGGTATGTTTCCTCCTTTTTGATAATATTATTATTTACGTTATTTTTAATTGTGTGTGTATATTCCTTATTAGTATTGAACAACATTTCTATTGTTGTAATTGCTAAATCTTCTTTGCGTCATATTCAATTGCATAGGTATTTGAGTTATTGACTTCTTACAATCAAGGTTAAGGCAATGGGTATCATAGATGGTATAAATATGTTATGAGTATAGTTTTCGGAAGGACTGTCAGGATAGTGATGATACCATTGATAATCTCGTGTTATTTATCCAATTATTAAAAGCGTAAATACGCGGCTTTAAATTATAATGGTAGAATAAGGTCCAAGAGATTATTCATGATATCTCATTGTTATTAATGCCTCTTGAGTTTGGGATTTATTGGAATCTACGAGTTGCATTTGGTAGAATCCATGTGTCGGATTCTACGATATCTAGATTTAGTGGAATACATATTGTTCATTGTTATTTGTTATTTAGGTCATTTACCCTCATATTTGGACTAGAAGATTCTTTTATTTCTTATGATGTCGAATTCTAAGTGATTTTTGCATGTTATTAGTAAATCTTATTATTTTTGTTTCGTAAGGGTCCAAGGTGACTTTCCTTACTTTTGCTTTTAAATCGTAAATATGTCGAAATACAAATTCTCGGATAAGTTTATCTTTTAAATGTCATATTATTGTTATAACTTTTGGTATCTATTACTTATTGTATATCCAAGATATTTATTATTATTATCTATTTTTGATTTAATATTATTTGTTGGGCATTTGGCTTATCATTCATTTTATTGGCTCCAGATTACGTTGATTGTATAGTGTAGGCGAGGGATTCTACTTTAACTACAAGACTTTCAAGTAAAGAGGATTTTGAAGGTTAATTATTATCTTTTAATGGGAGTCAGACTAAATATATTATTAACAAAAGTTAGGTGACTTTTTTCGGGCTACAACCCGTGATCTTGGGTAGCTTTTATTTTGATATATATATGCATGATATTTTAATGATTTGGTAGTGGTTTAATTGGATAATATCATAATAATGTTGAATGATGAACGATTTTTAAATATTAATGTTTTCAACGTGAGCGGTCTGAGCTATATTTGGTATTTAGGGTTTGGGTCATCGCACTAATAGTGGGATGTAATGCATCTCGGATTACAAAATTGAAATAACAACTTAGAAATTTTTTTGCAATGAAAGATTTGGGGCCAACGAAATAAATTTTGGTACAAGTATATTTTGTGACAGGAAAGAAAGAAAGTTATAGATGTTTCATGAGAGTTACATTAAAAAATTGTTTCAATAATTTAACATGAAAAAGTCCAAACTAATAAGCATATCGCTAGCTAATTACTTCAAGTTGAGCAATTGGTAGTGTTCCTCTAAGTAAAATGGAAAGACAAGCATAAGACACATCTTTTACTCTTTGATTGTGGATAATTTGATGTCTGCAATGGTGTTTGTGACATTGAATATAGCTCATATAGTTAGAATGGTTAGCCGATTCCTTTCCTACCCTAGAAATAAACATTGGTCCACAATAAGATTGAGGTATCTTCGAAAAAATTTTAAGATGTATTTATGTTTTAAAAATGATAAACCATTTCTATTAAATATACTTGATACAGATATGATAGGAGATATTGATTCTCAAAAGTTTACCTTGAGTTAGTTGGTTATGCTTATAGGAGGAGCTATATCATGGCAATTTAAATTGCAAAAATGTATTGTTCTCTCCACTGCTAAAATAGAATATATTGTGGTGATGAAGGCAGATAAAGAGATGTGGATGAGGAAGTTCATTCAAAAATCTCAACTTTAAGTAAGAGTACTATGTGTTATTTTATGACAATTAAAGTGCCATTCAACTTTGTAGAAATTTATCATTTCATTTTTGATCAAAACATATTGATGTTTAATATTATTGGATGATGAATGTTATTAATTCAGAGTTGCTATGACTTGATAAGATTATGATTAAACAGAATAGATTTGGCATGATGACTAAAGTGAAGTAAATGAAAAATTTTAAAACTTGTTGAACTATAGTTGGGATGGTGATGGCCCTAACAAGGTTGTAAGGAAAAGCTTGTTGGGTTGTGAGTTCCTTCCTTGTGAGCCCCACACTTTTTTGGTATATCATTTGGTCGCATATACGAAAAAGCATGAGTTTTAGCTTGATTGGGAAAAAAATTATTGAATGGCGCATGAAAGACGCTTGACCCACATATGTGTGCCATTTGTCCAAAATAGAAGTGCCTAATGAGCACATGAGAGGCATACATGAATAGTTTATTGAAATTATAGGTGCCTTATGTTTTTTGTCTAAAATATTTAGCACCACAGGGACCCTTATGAGTTGTTTGCATAGCAAGCTCACACCTAAGGCATATCTAGCGGGTGCTCGTGTACCATTCTTGTTATAAAATTATCATGACGTTATTTTAGAGGTATTTTTCTGTGATTTTGAGTTATTGAGAGCTGTCATAGTAATAAAAAAGAAGAAAATAGAGAAAAAAGAGAAGATGAATATTTACTTATCTGTTTAAATTTTAAATTGAGTTTTATTCTTTACCGACTTTGGGTACGTTAATCTTGTCACTGCAAATGATATTTTACCAATTATATTTCTTCTATTTCGTCTTGTACTTTTTATTATTTAAGCTTATTATTACAATGTATTATGTCTTTATATTTGTTGGAGGTTTTTATAATCTAAACTTATAACTTAGTGGATATTCTTCGGATTTAGAATCTCATAGTTTTTTCCATCATTTTAAAAGGTATTTTTCAGGTAAAATTTTGTGTCTCCTTGTTTATAATTTTTATTATTTGTTATATATTATTAATTCTTTTTCTTACAAATTAAGACAAGGAATTTCGGAATCCAATCACAACTTCAGTGGCTATACTACTCAAAAGCTAGCTTAGCCACTTGCAGAGGGTCAAGGGAGCTATCATGACAGAAAATTGGAAAGGGAGAGGAACAAAAGGCAGAGATCTCACCCGAAAGTCCATCTTGGCTATCTAATTAAGGATTTTCATGGGTTCATGCAGAGTCTCCAGAGGGTCGAAAAGGTTAACTCCCTTAACCGAGCCTCCTCCTGTGCATGAGGAAGAGGGGTAGCACTAGCTAGGGCAAAAGAGCCCTTTGAGAGGGACGACCCCCTCTCTAAACATGGCCACCTCAGTGGCACCCTACTCAAAAAACATCATTGTCAGCGGCCTTAGTTGCATCAGGCATTAGAAGTGCCTAGACCCTCCTCCTTAGGAGAGTCTCCTCGACTACTATTGCCTCGGCCACCACCACCTCAATAACATTATCGATCGAATCCTCTGAAGAAGGAGCTTTGACCATGGAAAGAGTAGCAGAAGTCCTCCTCCTAGAAGGAATCCTCGGCAATACACAAATCAGCTCCATTGGTAGAGCTCATCCAACCTTTATGCGGATGTCCTCTTACAACAACTGAGCCGTGGACTGGTGACAATTAGGATGCTCTCAAATCAGGACTAGCTCATGCAAGAACTCAACTAGGGCAACCCTATCAGGCTCACCAGAAAACAAAGAGTCAACTAAAGATCCCTAAGGGGAAACCTCCAATCAGTGGGTCCCTCAAGAGCTTATCACTCCAACCCTTGATAGAGTCAAGGTCGTGACACTGAAATCCGACATCAGGCCTAGAGCTAAGGTAGAACCATCCCAATTTAACTTCGGAGTTGTGGAACACCCACTCAAAAAATAGTTGGAGCCAAAGGCGCCTCTTCAAGTGGAATAAGATACCACACAGCATTCAGCTAAAGACGGATGAGAGGAATGTTCACTATGTTCAAAATTTTTGAAATCTCAGGGCAAAGGAAAACCTTATCCCATTCTTCAAGGCCATCTCGCAAAGTGATGCAAACCTCTGGCGGAGCATGGGCCCAGTTCACTAGTCCTAAAACCATTGAACCATACTCCTCTGGAATGCCAAGCTTCTCAAGCAGTGACCAACAGCTTTGGAGGGAGTGACCTGCGACAAATGCCCCTAGGAGTGCTAGCAACAATTTCTAAAGAAGACATAAGAGTCATTCATTAGGTTATTGTTCACCATCTTATAAGTTCCATATCTATTTGATATATCGTATGATGGTAAGTACAATGGCACATATGCCCTAGCCTGATTGGGAAAACCTATTTAGTGGCATATGATTGGTATCTGATTTATACATATGCACAAATTTTTTAAATTATTGCACCCGAGGAGTGCATGAGAGGTGCATATGCGCAGTTTGTTCAAATTAGGGGCACTTGAGGGGCAAACAAGCAAATTTTTTTCAAATTGATCAATGCCTGATGCATGTTTGAGGGGTGCTCATACGTCAATTGCATAGTGGGTTCACGCCTAATATGTGCCTAACAATCATTTATAAAAATTGTCATTATATAATTTTAGGGTTAATTATTTACAATTTTTGAGACATTGAGTGCCAAAATAGTGAGAAAAGGAGGAAAAACAGAGAGAAAAGGAGAAGATAATTTGTTCACCTATTTGAGTTTCGAATTATATTTCATTCTTCATTGTCCTTGGATATTTTATTTTATAATTGTTAAGGGAATTTTATCAATCATATTTCTTCTTTATTGGCATGCACTCTTTATTGCTTGAGTTTATTTACGACAAGGTGTTGTATTTTTGTATATATTAAAATTTTTTATAATTAGAACTCACTACTTATTGGATATGATTCAAATTTATAGTCATGTAATTTTTTTTTATTTGAAATGAGAGTTTTCTATGTAAAATATTGTGTCGCCTTATTTATGATTATTATTGATATATTATTGATTCATCTCCTCATGGTTTAAATAAATGGTTATAGAGACACGGCTACTATTGTCGTATGATGAAACTTGTTTAAACAAAAGGATGTTGGAAACAAAATAATTTGCTTGAATGGCTTAAATTATGATATTGTGGAATAGCGAGATAAAGAATTTATTATTTATTAAAATAATGCATCTTTTAGTATTTGTTACTTAAATGCTCGAGGCAAAATTTGAGGAATAATGGGTTTTGAAGTATGAACAAGTTTGTAGCTACATTCAATAATTTATTTATAATAATATGTATAATCACATTCAAAATAAAATACATGAAAAAATATTATGGGAGAAGCTTGAAATACTTTATGCCTCGAAGGCCAATAATAATAAATTATATTACTTGATAAAAATGATGCAAGTGAGATACGAGGAGGGTATTGTTTTAGCTGATCAGTTGAATAGTTTTACGGGTGTATTGATCAATTGAGTGGCTTAGGTATCAATTTTGATGATGAGTTGCTAGACATATGATTGTTGGCCACACTATTGAATTCATGGAAAGTGATATGGATCTCTATTGCCAACATCACTCTAAATGATGTTGTGGCCTTCGAGATAATAAAAGGGGTCATGATGAATGAGGAGTGAGATGATGATAATAAGGCTCTACTTCCTTGCACTCCGAAATGCTACTTTTAGAGTCATGGGAAAGAAATAAAGGGCGAGGTCCAAAACTCTGATGAGAAGAGTCGAAATAGGTCTTGATTGAGGTTTTAAAATCTCGAATGCTACCATTATGAAAGAAAAGATACTACAAAAAGTATAATTACAAGTAGAAGTGTAAAAATACTAGCAGGAAATGAAGACATGTCCCGAATTATTGATTGTGGTGGCATGTGTTTGATTATAAATAATAGAACCAAATTATTGTTGAAGGATGTATGACATGTACTGGATATTTGGTTGAATATCATTTCAGCGGGCAAGTTTGATAATGAAGGGTTTTACAATACATTTTGTGAAGGGATATGGAAGTTAATTAGAGGATCTCTAGTTATTCCCCGAGGAAAGAAAGTTTTAAACTTGTATATGTTGTAAACTTCAATTTCAGTTGAAGATATATACAGGGGCAAGAAGTGATTAGTCCTCAAACTTGTGGCACAAATGACTAGGCCATATGAGTGAAAGGGGGCTAAATTATCTAATTAAGAATAACTTCATTCCAGTGTGAAGGAAGCAAAGTCTAAGAGTTATGCTCATTGCATGGTAGAAAAATAATGAAAAGTTTCATTCTATGGAAAGTTGTCCACGAAAAAGGCAAATCTTCTTGAATTGGTTTATACCGATATATATAACCTCTCAAAGTTAAGACATTCAAAGGAGCACTTAACTTCATCATATTTATTGATGACTGCTCAAAAAATTATGGGTATATTATTTAAAGTTGAAGGATTAATCCTTTGATGTCTTTAAGCGATTTCATACCCTTGTTGAGAGCATTCGGGGTGAATAATGAAGGTGAATATATTGGAGCATTCGTTGCATATAGTTAGACCCATAAAATTCAACATCAAAAGACTCCATAAAAATACTACAATTGAATGACATGGCTAAGAGAAACAGAACATTAATCAAGAGAGTTTGTTGTGTGATTTTAGAGGTGAAGCTCTCCTGTTCATTTTGAGGAAAAGTCTTGAATGTCATGGCCTACATTGTCAACCTCACGCTAAGTGGTCCACTAAATGGTAAAGTACCAAAAAAGGAGTAGTTCGAAAAGGAGGTACCCAACAACTACTTGCACATGTTTGGGTGCAAGTCTTTCATTTATATCTCGAAGGACGAGAGGTTTAAGCTCAAGTCGAAGATGAGACAACATATTTTTCTTGGCTAAGGGGAAGATGAGTTGGGCTATTGGTTTTATGATCCGATAAAGAAGAATCTTGTGTGGTTAATGGATATGGTATTTGAAGAAAAACCTCTATGGGTTAAAGTAACCCTTGAGATAGTGGCACAAAAAGTTTGATTCTACAATGGCAAGTCAAGGTTACCACAATACTAGTTTGTATCATGTATCTTTGTTCAAAGGCTTTTGAAAGAAAACTTTATCATTTTTCTACTCTATGTGAATAATGTGCTTATTGTGGGGTGAAATGCATCCCGGATCACAGCATTAAAGTAGCAGCTTGAAAATTCTTTGCCATAAAAGATTTGTGGTTGAGGAAGCAAATTATTAGTATAAGAATATTTCGTAACCGAAAAGTGAAGAAACTATGATTGTCCAAGGAAAGCTACGCTAAAAAGGTGCTTTAATATTTTAATATAGAAAAGTTTAAACTAATAAACACTCTCCTGGCCAACCACTTCAACTTGAACAGTCAACTATGTCTCTCTATATATGATGAAAAGGCAAGCATGAGGCATATCACTTACTCGACTGTAGATAATTTGATGTATGCTATAGAATGTATGAGACTGGATATAGCTCATGTAGTTGTAATAGTTAGTTGATTCTTTTTCAACCCTAAAAAGGGATATTGGCCCGTGGAGGTATCTTTGAGGAACTTCCAACATACATTTGTGTTTTTAAAATGACAATGCACTTCTGATTGGGTATATTGATACTGATATTGTAATATCTTGGATTTTCATTTGATTAATTTAATATTAGTTATAATTTTTGATAATTTAGACGTGACAAATTAATTAAATATTAAAAAATTTTGAAAAGATATTTGGATTCATTAAGTTGGTGCCCGAGGTGCGTCTGTGCTATCACCCGAATATCGGTTTGGATTTTGGAATAAAATAAAAAAATATAATAATAATAATAATATATAATTAAAAAATAAAAAAAGAAATAAAAGCATATGAGCATAAGGGAATCGGGGAGAGAGAATGGCAGGGGGGTTTAGGGTTTTAGGCGGAGGAAGAAGAAGGGAAGAGAGGGAGAAGAGAGAGGAGAGGGGTGGCCGTTTGACGGCGGTCGGCAACATGGCAAGGTGGCTCTTGGGTGAGGCCACAACGGTCATGGATGAAGGGGCTCGATGAGGAGAGAGAGGCTCACTAGGGAAGGATGGCGGCCGGAAGGGAGGTAGTCGGCGACGGCGTCGGCAACGTGTAGGGAGGTCGGCGCGGTGAGGGTAGTCGTCAGTGGCTAGATGTGGGTGATGGTTAATGGCGCTCAGTGAGGCCAGCGCAGGAGGTAGTAGTTGTTGTAGGCATCGGCGGTGGCACGTGGAGGAGACGCAACGGTGGTCGACGGCGATAGTGGTGACTCGCCGGTGGTCGGCAATGGCCATGGGTGACAACGGTGTGCGGCAGAGCTGCGTAGAGAGAGGAAAACTCGGGTGCGACGCGGGCAGAGGCACGACAGCACACACGACAAGAGTGAGAACGCGCGATCCGGGTGCTTTGGGACATCCTTTCTTCAAATTTACAAAGTATGTGGTCTAGGCAAGTATCTGTGAACCCCCTCTTTTGTTTGATTTAATTTCTAATTTATTTTAGACACCGTTTAGAATTTTTACTAACATATATGTATTTTGTATACTTGTTTTATTTATTCTGAACATGCATGTGTAATTTAATGACTGATTTTGGGGGTTATGATATGAGTTTTATAATTTTCGGAGAGTTTTATATTTTTCTGGAAGCCCAAAAAATTTATTGAACTCGGTGTATATTTATATCGGTATATATAATGAAAATGTATACAAAACTTGCATTGGCCGTGCATTTTTACATGTATGTGTTGGGTTGTGATCACCACATCTGGATTTAAAAATTGGACACTCTGGCTAGCTCTCGACGGTGAGATTTATTTGAAAATTTCTTTCCGTCCACAAAAAAGGCTTAGAGTAGTGACCATTCCCATTTGGATAATTTGACTTGACCTTAGAATATATTCAAATATCCTAAAATATCGACAAAGCTTGAGAAATGCACCTAAAGTTACAAGTGGTAAAATATAGTGAACAATCTTATCTATGGGTACAGAAAACATGAATTATGGCCTAATGTTACCAAGATTCTGTGTAACCTTTCTCAAGCTAGTCTTTAAATAATTAGATCCCAAATTTGGTGCATAATTTGTATTTCTACATTGATTTATGTTGGATTTTGATTTGGATTTTAGACTTGAATTTGAGATTCGCTGATTTTGTCTTTAGTTAGGCATTGGTATATCTCGTGAACCCCCTCTTATATGTTTTGATTTATTACCCCCGCTTTCTATCCCTCTTTGCATTTATTTTAGAACTCACCAAATGTTTAGAACCCAGCCCCCTTTACTAACATATCATATATTTTCTCCCTATTTGTTTTATGGAGATGCCCGCCTACCCACCATCATTCATCGATGATTTTGGAGGTGGTGATTGTAACTCACCTAATGGGGCCGATTTGGATTCCCAATCCACTCCCGGGGTTTCCCCAAGACCAGATCCCACTAACCATGGGTCCTTCAATATCACATGTTGAATTTGGGTACCAAGAGTGCAGTGGATGTCCCCGGATGTTTGGATGAATCTATTGATTCTCCGAAGATGAATTGGTTCCTAACTCTCTAATTCCGGACAATCCATCACCATTTGGTTGGATGAGTTTATACTTACCCCTAACTCAATCAAGAGGATCTCTTTGAAATACTATTTCCACTATGTTTGATGAATTATAATGAATCTAAAGACCTGTAAGTCAAGGAAAAGAAAAATTGCAAATAGAGCGCATCGCTCATTTATACATGCACTGGGTCCTGTTTTGATTAGTGCTGTGGCATGCTCTATACGGCATGTTTTGTGGTTGAATAACGAGGTGGATTGCCTTTCTCTTCGTGTGGGTTTTGTTGTGGTGGGCTGTTTTTGATGTTGCCGTGTGGGCTATTCCACTTGGTGTGTTGTCTATGATTCCGCTCGGGACATTATTTTCTTATTGAAGGCTCTTCCCTTGGATTTCTTTGGCCTCTATGTGTCTAAGAACCATGGATGGAGCCTTAAGGAGTGGTGGCATTCCATTTCTATTTGGATAATTTGACTTGATTTTAATAGAATATAAGTCGAATGTTCCATTGTGCCACATATTTCCACTCTTTTTCATGTGGCTTGGAGACTAGTTTGGATTGTGGATTGCACTCAAAGTTATAGGTGGCAAAAGGCTGATATAGTGGCCTTGCTGCTCCTCTGCTGTAACGGCAACCTCTATCTACCCTTGATGTGAGATGCTGGCTAGTGTTGGTAAAATGGCCGAACACCTCCCCGATGAATTTTGGGACACTAATGTTAATTTCTAGGTTCTGTTTTCCTTTCTTTGCAAGATTATGTGTAACCTTTCTCAAGCTAATCTTTAAATAATTCAGATGGATGCCCAAACTTGTTTTGTACATAATTTGTATGATTCTGATGATGCTATTTTTAGATTTATGTTGGATTTTGATTTGGATTTTATGACTTGGATTTAAGCCAAAGTGATTTCATTGGTTTTTTGCTTTATAAGGTTGGATTTTCATGCTCTTTAGATTTGTTGCTATGTTTGATAGTCGTATATCCTCGTCTGCATCATTTTAATGTATTTATTTATGATTTGTTTTGATTTATGTAAAAAGTTGCCCTCCTAGGATATTTGGAATGTCCACTCGGGTATGCTTTAGCGGTTATGTTTTATCATCAAGTCAAGATACTTGAGATAAACATATTTTTTGTAATTTTTTCTCCCATCAATCCAAAATACTTACTTACCCAAAAAAAAAAGTTTTGATTTAGATATTTGGAATATCTGTCGCGATACTGCTTCAACTTTTATGCACACTATTGGATCGTCCGGCTATCGAATTCTACCCCAAATAACAAGCTGATCGGGCCTTAGATTTGGACTTGGACTAGAATTGGACATCGGCCTTTGGAATTGATTCGAATCACCTTTGTTTTGGTTATATATATATATACATCCTAACAAGGACTATTTTTGAAATTTAAATATTTGTTTTGATTTGGATATTTGATTTAAGTACGAGACTATCATTAGATTTTAAAATTTGGATCTTGGATTTCAATTGGATTTATCTTACCGACAAATTGGATTTATTCCATAATTTGATTTGATTTTCTTCAATTTGACCTTTTCTCTAATTTATTAGATTCATTTTGTTTAAAATATGATATTTGTTGGGTATTTGGCTCACATTTTTTATTTGTCCATTCAGAGTAGAAGGCTCAAATGTATTTCAAGAGTTAGGATGTGACCTTCAGCTGTTCGTCTGATTTGATGAATTTTGATTCTATTATAGTTTAAATTGGTATTTATGTAATCGGGTTATGGAATTAGTCGGATATAGGCCCATTGTTATATTTCAGGAGTAGTTCAAATGTTATGTCATGTTTTGTCTGATTATGATTTTGATTGATTTGTTACCTCCCTTACAGGTTATATTTATTTTGTCTGGACGGTTATCCAATGAGGTCCTCTGTAAAATTTAATTTGTCAAGTCATGTCTATTTGGATTGTCGCACCCGAATTTTGGGATTTAGAATTATTTGTTTAAAATTATTTGGGATTTTAAGTTTTATGAATTATAATTAATTATTTAAATTGATCTGCTTAGTTTGGATTCGTGATAGAAGTGGTATTAGATAAAAGTCGCAAGGAGAGGTATTTTGGGTCATTTTGAATAAATAACGGATTGACCTTTTGGACGTAATAAGTATTATCTTTGACAGATGATAGAAAATTTTAGTTGTTGAGGTTTCAATTTGAATTGTAATGGCGAGTTGTGGAAATTTGGGTTTAGATTGTGATGAGTCGTATGAGCGACATAATAAGCGGATTGATAAAGAGCCAGAAGGAGGATTTTGTTTTGTTTCTGTTAATATATGGAGAATTTGTTTGGTTTTGTGATTTTGGAAAAGAACTAGCAACATTAGATGTTGCTGGTCCGAAATTTCACGGAATAGAAGGAGATCTTGGTTGGTAAAGAAGGGTAGGTGATAAAGTTGGTCGGTTTTAAATCTCGCGATATAGAAGGAGATTTTTGGCTAGCAGGAAGATAAGCGGTAGAAGTGGAGATGAATGAAGGCTCGTTAGATTGGATGCTGTGGATAAAAAAATGAAGAAGATCAGGTCAAGTCAACTTGTTTTCTTTGCAAGAGAAGCTGTGTAGTTAACGGTGATCAACCTCTGCCAGAAGAAAAGAACAAGGATTGCAAGGTCTAATTTTGTTGGCAGCAATGATACTGATCATGTAGAGGTTTAAAGTCACGATTGGGTCTAGAGAAAGACTCAAGGAGTGCCCATTCCCATTTATTGCTGCGATTGGGCAAATGATCGTTTTCGCAATATTTTATCATCAAAGAATCGATGGAAGAAGTGCTCGAGGTTCGGTTTCTTAAAACAATGCTTAGGAAGATGTTGAAGAATTTGAAAGATCCGTTGAAAAAAAGGTCGATAGTTGATGACGATGTATAGTTTGTGAAGTCATTTTGATTTGTTTTCCCATATGGTTGTGAATGAGGCCCAAGAGCTCAGAAATTTTTGCATGGATTTCAAGATTCAATTTGAAAGTAGTCGGTGCTAGAAGTTAGACCAGTCCTGTTGATCGAGTAGGAGTAGCTTCGGGAGAAGCGTTTCCAGAAGTAATCGAAGTGTTAGAGTCATAACTCGAAAGATGAATTTATTTAATTCTCCAAATGACAAGTTAAAGGAAAGTTAGATGAAGTAAAGTCTTCTTTGTCAAAATTCAAGTTTGTAAGGTCTGCCATCAAGTTTAATGGGAAGAAATTTGCGAGACGAGTTTGCTTTGTCAGAAATAAAGTTTGCTTCAAATTGCGGTCGGATAGGCCATTTGTCAAGGGATTGTTCAAATTTCAGGCGTCCGGATTCGAGACTTCTAGATATGAGTCAGATGATTCCAGTAAAGGATTTTACATATACAGCTCATGAAGTTAGAGCTAGATCTTCAATCGTGGAAGACTATTTCATTAAGTCCGTTCCATTCTACATTCAAGATATGAGTTTTCTGAGTTCTAGAAAGAATCAGTAAGAAGGTTTTAGTATTGATCTTGGTGTAATGATTCATCCGTTGAGAGATGAGTGCTGAGACGATTTGGCATATATGGTCACATCTTGGAGTTATTCTGAGACTATTGAAGATATTTTGATCATCTACAAGTTTGAAGATATTTTCTAGAGGATTCGATTGGTTTGTTCCCGTATTAGGCTATCAATTTACTATCGATATTGTGCTTGGATCTGCACCTATTTTGAAGGCTTTGTATGAGTAATTTGTCCGAGTTGAAGAAATTGAGACAACGATTGTAGAATCTATTTGATAAAGGTTTTGTTCAACCAAGTGTTTTGGCTTAAAGCGCTTCAATCCGCTCCGGTGAAGAAATTTTGATTGATGGGTTTATGCTTAGATTATTTAAAAATTGGATATGAATCAGCTCTAAATGATTGCAGATTCGTTGGATCCATCCGGAAAGTGTCCTTTTAGTTCATATGGTTTTTAATGACACATTTGGAAATTCGAAGAAGGTGAAAGTAGTGACAATTGAAAATCTCCAGCTAAGGTCGCAAGATTGTGGATTTTCTTGGATCAGATTGGTTATGATTAGAGATATGTTAAAAGTTTTCCCATGATTGCAGTGTTATTGGCTTCCTTGGAATAGAGTCGATTCCTAATGGGTCAGAAAGATTAGTAGCGATTATTGATGCTCCTAAGAAAGATCTAGTTATGTTTGGATTGTGCATAGTTGGGTGCATTTTTCAATGCAAAGTTTGGGATGTGGTGCAATTTGGAGGATTTTGTATGAAGATGCTATGGCGAGGATGTTAGAATGAAGATTGGGCCAGAGGGATTTCCTTCCTTACTATTAGGATTAGATTTTGAACGAAACTTTTATTTGTGGGAGAAACTTTTATAAAGATCAGTGGTGATATTTTTTTTTGGACGAGTTGTCTTGAAATTGGAAGTGATCGAGCAAGTAATCTTGAACATTCAGCAAAGCGCTTTTCATTGCACGTTTGAGAGGAGGCATGTTTTCATAAATTCTCTCTTTTGAGTTTCAACTGATTGGATAGAAGCTCGGGAACAATTGAGGTCGTAAGCAATTTTGGTTGAGTTGGAGTGATCCAAGCTTGTTGAGAATGTCAAAGACTCTCCATCTAGTGGATTGGAAGAGAGTTTGGTGGCAATTTGATCTCGAGTCAAAACCGACAGACAGAACATAAAGCATGAGATCGTAACTTTCTTGGCAAGCTATATCCATGCCTAAGGAAGGAAGTCGATTAAAAGAAGCTTTTGAGAGTTTGTTGCGAGTTTGCCTCAAACATTAAAGGATTTGGGGTCCATTTAAATGAGAATGAGTTAGCAGATAATGGATGAGCTGATGAAGTCGACATATTGCTTGCCTATCAACAAGTCATTCCCGAGATTGGTCATTGGTATAATGTTGAGACTTTCAATTTGATTTGAGGCCGATAATCGATCAGTGGCGCAGCGCAAACGCATGTGGACTCACGGCTATCAATTACAAGATTTGATTGGAGACTTGAAGTAGGAGATCGGTTTTGCAAATTGATTGGAAGCTCGAGAAGAGTTGTCAAATGTTTCTGAAAGCATCTTAAAGAGAAGATTTTTTTTAAATTTTGGAGTCAAGGATAGTTTAAAGTAGAGGTCATTGAGACATCTGAAATTTTTAATAGATTAGAGAAGTGGCATTCAGATTGGCCTTTCTTATGAATTTGATGGATATATATGATATATTTTATGTGAATGATCCTTCGCTTATGATTGGGTTAGAGTCACTTTTGACCAATGAGAAATATTTTAGGTTAAAGATGTGATTTCGGTTTTGTGGATAGAAAGGATTTGGTGCTGAGGAATAAGATATTTTCATCGATCTTTATGCTTTCAAGGAATCTTCTAGTTAAGAAAGAATTAAGAGATCTTGATAACGAGTTCGGGAGAATATTCCTATTTGTTGAGGATTGAATTTGGATAAGTCATTTGATAAAGGAAGTGTATTGAGAAGTGTGAATATGAAATCCGGAAGAATGTCCTCATTATTAGATAATTGAGGTTAGGATCGAAAGGCATAAATTTCGAGGCCAAAATTTTGTAAGGAGTGGAAAATGTAATATCTTAGATTTTCATTTGGATTAATTTAATATTAATTATGATTTTGGATAATTTAGACATAACAAATTAATTAAATATTGAGAAATTTTTGAAAGATAGTTGGATCTGTCAAGCTGGCGCCCGAGTTGCGTCCGTTTTATCATCCGAATATCGGTTTAAATTTTAGAATAAAATAAAAATATATAATAATAATAATAAATAAATAAATAAATGAAACAAAATCAGATGATGATAAGGGAATCGGGGAGAGAGAATGGTAGGGGGGTTTAGGGTTTTTGGCGGAGGAAGAAGGGAAGAGAGGGAGGAGAGAGAGGAGAGGGGCGGCCGTTCGGTGGCGGCCGGCAATGGCGATGTGCAGAGGTGGTCGGCGACAGTGGCAATGGTGGCTCTTGGGTGAGGCCACGACGATCGTGGGTGAAAGGGCTCGATGAGGAGAGAGAGGCTCACTAGGGAAGAGTGGCGGCCGGAAGGGAGGTAGCCGGCGACGACCTCGGCGACATGTGGTGAGTTCGGCGCGGAGAGGGTGGTCATCAGTAGCTAGATGTGGGCGATAGTTGACGGTGCTTGGTGAGGTCGGCGCGGGAGGTTGTAGCCATTGTAGGCATCGGCGGTGGCGTGTGGAGGAGATGCAACGGTGGTTGATGGTGGTAGTGGTGACTCGCCGGTGGCCGGCGACGGCTGTGGGTGGCTATGGCGTGCGGTAGAGCTGTGTAAAGAGAGGAAAACTTGGGTGTGATGCGGGCAGAGGCGCGACAGCACACGCGACAAGAGTGAGAACTCGTGATCCGTGTGTTTTGAGACATCCTTTCTTCAGATCTATAAAATATGAGGTTCAAGCAAGTATCTAGAAACCCCCTCTTTTGTCTAATTTAATTTTTGATTTATTTTAGACACTGTTTGGACTTTTTACTTACCTGTTTGTATTTTGTATATCCAAATCACAAGTTGATCAGGTATTGGATTTAGACTTGCACTTGGACTTGAATTGGACATCGGCTTTTGGAATTTGTCCGAATCATCTTTATTTTGGTTATATATATATGTCCTAACAAGGACTATTTTTAAAATTTGGACATTTATTTGGATTTTGATATTTGATTTGAGTACGAGACTACCATTAAATTTTAAAATTTTGATCTTGAATTTCTGTTAGATTTGTCTTATCGGCAAATTAAATTTATTTCGTAATTTAATTGGATTTTCATCCATTTGACATTCCCTTTGATTTATTAGAGTCATGTTGTCTAAAATATGATATTTGTTAGATATTTGGCTCACATTTTCTGTTTGTCCCTTGATAGTGGAAGGCTCGGATGCACTTCAAGAGTTAGGATATGACCTTCAGTTATTCGTATGATTTGGTGAGTTTTGGTTCTATTATGGTTTAAATTAGTATTTATGTAATCGGATTATGAAATTGGTCGAATATAGGCCCATGGTTATATTTCGGGAGTAGTTCAAATGTAATGTCATATTTTGTCTAATTATGATTTTGATTAATTTGTTACCTCCCTTACGATATTTGTAGAGTAAGTTGTATTTATTTCATTTAGACGATTATTCAATAGAAATTCTGTGTGGATTTTGATTTGTCAGGTCTTATCTATTTAGATTGTCACATTTGAATTTTGAGATTTAGAATTATTTATTTAAAATTATTTGGGATTTTAAATTTTAAAAAGTATAATTAATTATTTAAATTGGCTTACTTAACCTGGGTTCGTAACAGATATAGTGGCAATATTGACTTTTGAAAGTCCACCTCGTGGTATCTTGTTATGTTTATGGGAGGACCTATTTTGTGGCAATCCAAATTACAAAAATGTGTTTCTCTCACTACCACCAAAGTGAAATTTATTACACTGATGGAGACAAATAAGAAAATGTTATGGATGAGAAAATTTATTCAAGTGCTCGACTTCAAATAAGAGCAATATCGCTCCTTTCTGACAATCAAAGTACTATTTATTTTTGTAGCAACTCATTATTTTATTCCCGATCAAAATAAATTGATGTTAAATATTATTAAGTGTGTAATGTCATTGATTTGGAGTTGCAAACATTTGATAAGGTTAAGGACAAGGAGAATAAATTTGACATGATGACCAAAATGGTGAAAATAGGAAATCTTAAAACTTATCGAACCGTAGCTAAGATTGTGATGACCAGCACAAGGTTGTGAGAGGAAGTTTGTTACACTGTAAGTCACTTCCTTGTGAGCCATATGCCTATTTGATATATCATCTGGTGGTATGCACAATGACATATATACTCTGACGTGATTAGGAAAATCTATTAAGTGGTACATGATAGGCTTCTAATCCATGTATATTTGCAAATCTTCCAAATTATTGATGCTTAAGGAGCGTAAGAGGCGCACATTCACAGTTTCTCCAAATTTAGGGCTCCTGAGGGGCACATGAGTAAAATTTATCAAGATTACCCAGTACTTGATGTACGCTTGAGGTACACTCATGTGTCAATTTCATAATGGCTCATGCCTAATGGGTGCTCGAGCACCTTTCTTGATATAAAAATGTCCTCTTGCGATTTTTAGATTAATCCTTTATGGTTTTTGAGATATTGAGTGCTAACACAGTATGAAAAGAAAGAAAAAGGAAGAGAAAAAGAAAAAGAAAGATTTTCTTATCCATTTAAATTTCAAATTGTGTTTCTTTATCTACTGACATTGAATATATTGTTCTCATAGTTGTGAATGATATTTTACTAGTCATATTTTTTTCTGTATTGTCTTGTACTTTTTATTGCTCGGATTAATTTATTATAAGGTATTACATCCTTATATTTATTAAGATTTTTGTAACTAGATTTCACTACTTTATAGATATTTTTTAGACTTATAATCTCATAGTTTTTTTCCTCATTTGAAAATGAAATTTTCTATATAAAATATTGTGAGTCTCCTTCTTTGTAATTATTATTAGTTTATTATACATTATTGATTCAATTCCTTATGGTTCAAACAAGGGATTTGGATCTCAACGCCAAGGCAAAGGATCGCAAAGAACACGAAAGAATTAGTAGGGAAGAAGGAGGTTATGAGAAAAGGAATAATGCTACAAAGCTTAGTAAAGGAAGTTGTGATGGATCGGATTAACTAAATACCATATGAATATAATGTTCGTCAAAACTAAATATAAATTACAATTAATACTCAAACATACGTATAGAAAGCATGCATACACAGGATCCAAATTCTGCCACAACATCTGTGGTTCCAACGCTGTATTACCAAAAATACAATGTCGAAACAGAGAAATGACATTATGTATAAAAAACAAACCATAATGACCTGTGGAAGCATATATATAGCCATCAATATACAACGGAAGCTAAACTATCAGATTATCATTATATAAACCATAATACATCAAAATTTGACTTCCCAACATATACATAATTCAACAAAATCATCATCCACAGCCTAGTAATCGTAACCTCTACTCCTCCTTATCAGATATCAATTCGTACTTATTTGAAGGTAAGAAAATAGTAAGCAAGTGAGCAAAAATACTCAGCAATATACAAATATAAATAAAAACAAATGTAGTATACTTTTAAATAAATCGAAGGAACAAAATATGACCATAATACAGATACATATGCATGAACATGATTGGAATACTTTTTTGGAACATATTAACATTCCATATTTTATTTCTAATTTCATTAGTCTTCAAAATATGTAAAAATTTATTCATCTTTAGGGATAGGGTTAGTAGGCCTTACCAACTAATAGAGTGACCAATCGAGGAACAGATTATGTTACTTTACACAATCTAATGCCTATCCACGTACCTCAATTTAACATTCCGTAGAAGGTGGCATACCTTTAATTTTGATATCCGAGGCCATAGTCATTGTTGCCACTAGCTGTTCCCCCGTGACTCAAGGGCATTCATCGATCTATTATTGTAATATTCTAATGTATCTCATGAAATACTACCTGGTGAAATAAAAATTATTGGTCAAATTTCTTGATTTCTTTTCATATTTCATTTAGAAACATTACACAAATTTACTTAGTCCTTTTTCCTTGATTTTTTCACTCCTGGAGAAAATATCAAATACAAATAACAAATTGTAGAGTTTCAAATTAATTGATATAGATGATTTTTCTTGTGGGCTTATAGGGATTTAAGTCTTTTACTTTAACAGATGATTTTTTAATATGCAGATCTACAAATAATAATGAACTTTAAGAACAAATAATTTCCAACATAAACAGATAAACAATTCACGATGAACTTTATAGTTATTTTTAATAATTTGCAGTATAAACATAAGTAGGCTGTAATTCATATTTCTCAAATTTCGATTACACAGTAACTTTGGACATTTTTACGGATATAAAACAAAATAGTGAAAATGGAATAATAACATACAAAACATAATGCATGCATTTGAATATGAAATTTCTTCATAAAAATGAGGGAATAGTAAAATATGCAATTTTATCGAAGAAATCTTAACAGAGTAGGGTATCAAAACAATTATACTCATAGAAAAAAATCAAGAAACTACAACAAAGGAAAGATAAAGCTTAGAGTGTACTTATCTTAATACGATCTACCAATTTTCTTCTTCAAAATCGACTTGATTGTACTATGGGATAACTTTCTCTCTCTAACTCTCTCTGCCTTCTCTCTTCTTTCTTCTCTTTTCTTTCTCTCTCCTTCCTTTTTATCCCATGTTTATCTATTTTTTCATCCCATTTATGCTTATATAAATTATATTTTATATTAAAAATTGCCTGAAACTTATCCACAAGATTTGGATAAGGATAAATGGCACTCAAGCATCGGTTGAGCACCACTCGAGTCCGCCCGTACGAGGCATACCATGCTCAAGTGCCACTCAAGCACTCTTTAGGCACACCTATACTGGAATTTGCGCCTCTGGTTGAGCTCGAGCGAGCAGCAAGTGCAGCAATTCTAGAAATTGCGCCTTGGCACTGCTCGAGCACTCTTCGAGGGTCCTTCCTCTCGCTTCCATTTTTGCTTTCGAATTTTAATTTCTCATATAAATTTAACCTAATTTTGATTATATTAAATTAATTTATTATAATTACTATGTTTCAAAAATCTGAACCTTACAATCCTCCATTATTTATAAAATTTCATCCTTAAAATTTAACAAATCCTTAAAGTTATGTGGTATGTAGGTTAGTTATACCTTAAGAAAATAAGTGGGGATATTAATCCCGGACATCTTCTCTTTCCCACGTAACTTCTTCATGAGAATAGTTCTTTCACAATATTTTAACAAGCAGAATGGTCTTGGTGCACAAAATCTGATCTTTCCAATCTAAAATCTGCATAGGTTCTTCAACGTATGACAAATCTTCATTAATAGCTAAAGGTCCATACTTAGTAACATGCGTCGGATCATGAACACACTTCCACAATATCGTTACATGGAAAAGATCGTGCACATCGGCCAAATTCGATAGTAATGCTAAACGATAAGTTACTTTCCCGACTTTTTCTCAAAATTTCAAAGGGTTCAATGAATCTCGATTTCAACTTACCTTTAACTCCAAATCTGGATGTCCCCTTAGTCGACGACACCTTAAGGAAAACAAAATCACCAATTTTAAATTTCATCTCTGATATCCTTCGATCAGCATAATGTTTCTGTGACTCTTGGCCGTCTTCAACTTCTCATGAATAAATAGAATCTTCTCTGATATCTCCCAAATAACATCTAGCCCAAATAGTCATCTATCTCTAATATTTTCCTAATAAATAGGAGATCGATACTTTCTACCATACAGAACTTCAAACGAAGTTATACCGATACTTGTGTGATGATAGTTATTATAAGTAAATTCTACTAAAGTCAGGTGATCATTCTAATTACCCTTCAATTCAACACTGATACTCTAAGCATATCTTCTAGGATCTGAATGATCCGCTCAGATTAGCTATCTCTATGGGGATGATATGTTGTGCTGAACTTCATATTCGTTCCTAGTTCTCGATGCAGACTCTCTCAAAATTTAGAGACAAACCGTGGATCTCGGTCGAACACAATTAACGCTAGCACACCATGAAGTCTAACAATTTCGTTGACATACAGTTAAGCCAACCAATGACGAGAATATGTCGTTTGAATGGCTAAGAAATGAGCTGATTTCATTAGCGGTCTACAATGACTCTAATTGTATTATGATTTTTCTGGGTCCTTAGCAATCCCATAACAAAATCCCTCATAATATTCTCTCATTTCCAACTTGGAATGGGCATAGGCTATAGCAAACCCAATGGCTTCCTCTTTTCGGCCTTTAGCTATTGGTAGATAAGACATCCACAAAAGTCACAATTTCTCTTCTCATATTCCTTCACCAAAATATCTTTCTCAAGTTTTGGTACATCTTATTAATTCTAGAGTGAATAGTATATCTGTATCAATGAGCCTCCTTTATAATCTCTTCATTCAATTCCTTATCATCAAGCACACATAATCGATCCCAAAATCGCAAGACTACATTGACACGAACATTAAAATAAACTCTAGAGTATCGATTAAGATCTTTAACAATATCTATCAAGAATGGATCATTTACTTGCCTTTGTTTAATTTTCTGCAGGATCTCCAGTTGCACTTATAGATACAATGGGATCATCCGGTTACCTTTAACATATCGCTAGATATTGCAATGCTTCAAGTAATCCAGTATCTCCATTTCCTTGATCTGGAACCTTGCCACAGAACTAGTTTGGCGGTTTAGTGCATCCGCTACTACATTAGCTTTGCCCGGATGAAAATGGATTTTACAATCATATTCTTTCCGGAATTCAATCCATCTCCACTGTCTTATATTCAGTTCCTTCTACGAGAACAAATACTAGAGGCTCTTGTGACCAGAATATACGAGAAATTCTTCATCGTATAACTAGTGTCTCCAAATCTTCAACGTAAATACCATGGCGGCTAATTCCAAATCATGGGTCGAGTAATTTTTCTCATGGATTTTCAACTGCCTAGACCCATAAGCAACAGCTTTTTCATTCTATATCTGGACACAATCAAGTTTGATTTTAGATGCATCATAGTATACCTCAAAACCACTCAAATTATCATGAATAGTCAGAATCGGTATGGAGGTTAATCGTTCTTTTAATTCATGGAAACTCTGTTCACGCTCCTCTAATAAGTCAAATTTAACCTCATTCTTCGTCAACTGGGTGAGTGGCAAAACAATATAAAAAAAATTCTTTAGAAATCTGCGATAATCCCCAACCATATCCAAGAAACTCCGAACTTCAGTCACCATCGACGGTAAACTCCAATTAATTACAACTTCAATCTTTTTTGGGTCTATAGAAACACCTCCAATAGAAATAACATGGCCCAAAAATCTCACTTCCTTGAGTCAGAACTCGCACTTATTCAATTTCGCAAATAATTTATACTTCCGAAGAGTTTGGAGCACGGTTATCAAATGCATCACGTGCTCTTTATAGCTCTTTGAATAAATCAGTATATTATCAGTAAAAATTATTACAAATTTATCCAAATACAGCCGAAAAACTCGATTTATCAAATCCATAAATGCGGTAGGAGTATTTGTCAATTCAAATGGCATAACAAGAAATTTATAGTGGCCATACCTCATCTGAAATGACATTTTCACCACATCCTCCTACTTAATTCTTAGCTGATGGTATCCGAATCAAAGACCAATTTTTGAAAATACACAGGTTCCTTACAACCGGTCAAAGAGATCATTGATTCATGGTAAATGATATTTACTCTTGATTGTGATTTTATTCAGCTCACGATAGTCCACACACAGCCGTAAAGTCTCATCCTTTTTCTTCATAAACATGGCTGGTGCACCCCATGGGGATCCACTTGGTACAATAAAATCTTTATCTAATAGGTCCTACAATTGTTACTTCAACTCATTTAACTTAATAGGACTCATGCGAAAGGGAACCTTTAAAATCGATGCCGATCCTGGCACAAGATCAATTTTAAATTAGATCTTTCGGTGTGGCGACAGGCCAGGCAATTCTTCCGGGAATACATTCTCAAACTTGCACACCACTGATATCTCTTTTACTGACACATCATGGATCTCAACTATGCTGCATATGCCCAATATACTTCAAACCTGTTCTCCATCAAATACTGAGCATGTAGAGCCGAAATAAAATAGGACTCTTCCACCCGCCGATTTCCTTGAATGTGAAAGGGCTCACATCCCGGAATCACAAAGTCCACTCTTTTATGAAAATAATCAATATTAGTATGATACCCCGACAATCAATCCATACCACCCAAAATCACGTCGAAATCACACATCTTCAACAAAATTAAATCTACCGCCAACAATAACCCATTCAGCTCAATGATATACCCCAGGTATAGAATATCCGTAATGACAGATGATCCCATAAGTGTTAAGACTATCAAAGAATAATCAATAATTTTGGGAGACAATACAAGATAACATACAAATTGAGGTGAAATAAAAAATTTGGTGGATCCCTAATCAAAGAATATAGAACCAGAGGTAGCACAAATAGAAAAAGTACCTTCCCCTACGTATTCTGATGCCTTCGCCTCCTTAACAGACACTGCATACGCCTTGCCCTAAACAGTGGGCTTGGACACTAGGGCCCTCTTTAGATGGGGGTAATCTTTAATCAAATGTCCCTCTTGTCCATAATTGAAGCATATTCCTAACAATTTAAAACAAGATTTACCTCCATGCTACTTCCCATAGTGTGGACATGGATTTGCTAAAGTCTGTGAGGTCGGTATAGGCTAACTAACTCTTTTCTCCTGATCAGACTACTCAGCCCTCTTGGGTGGTCTCCACAAACTCACACTAGTGCTAACACCCACATCAGAACTGGTACCAACACTATCTCATCTAGACATTCTCTTTTTTAAAAAATTCCTTCGCAAGCTCTTTTTCACAAATCAGGGCTCAGTCCAGCACTTCACCATAAGTCGGCAGTTTCAACGTTGATAACTTTTTTTGAATATTGTCCTACAGAAACTTCCTTGTTTTCCTTTCTTCTTCCTCCACCATATACGGAGTAAACCGAGACAACTCCATAAATTTGGCAATATACTCCGCCACCGTACAGTTGCCCTGTCTCAACGAAATAAATTCTTCCTCCTATTCATAGGGATTATCAGGAAAATATTTTTCCATAAAAGTTGTTTTAAATATAGCCCAAGTAATATCGTTCTAGGCCACTCCCAGTGCTCTCTTCTTCATAGCCCACCAATGTGACGGACCATATTATTCTCCATCGAATAACCTCCGTCAATGGCAGTAATACTTATGGATTCTACAGAAAAATAACACCGCAACAAGCACACATCTATCAAAGGCTTAACTCAAAGCCTACAACACGCCACACAGGATCACACATCTGCCATATTATCTATGGCTCCAATACAGTACACTACCTACTACACTGGATCTAGAGAGATTCCATCTAAATAAAACAAAACTCAAAATATCAATACAGACGCGGAAGCATACTAAATCATCATAAATCCGGAAACATAACAAAACCATAAAACAATAACTATAACGAGCCACGCCAACCCCCGAGTGGCCGTCCGCAATCCGATCCAACTCTAAGTCCGGCTTTGGCGATCAAGCAAGCCTCTCTCCTTGCTCTATCTATCCGGCATCAGCTAAGTATTCTCATCTGAAAGGAAAAACAACAGTAAGAGTGAGCTAACAACTCAGCAAGTATAATCATAAACACCCCTCCAAGACATGTACAAGAACTGAAACGGGAGGGAATACAAGTACTCTCCGTAATCAAGAGACAGGAGAGGGAACAGGAAACAATTGGAATCACTTGATTCTCACTGTTCTCACGGTTACTCTGATTGGTCACCATTCGGATTCATTTGATTCTCGCGGTTCATATCTTGAACATTATTCATTTTCATATTACATCATCTTTGCGCTCTCCCCAGTAGACCGTATAGCCAACGATGCGAGAGAACGAGGATAGGAAATTGTTTCGTTACACATTCTAAAGCCACGGATACTATTTTAGGCAATATACCCTCAACAATCATCATGGCATTTACTATATCTCAATATGTAGCGTCGACAGACACACCCCACACCCCCGGGGTCCAGGGCAATCCTCGTTCTTCCATAGTAGTTTCCTAAAGCGTACCAAAGACATCACCCACTCCCACGAGCGGTCGGAATACGTGGCCAAGTATTCCTCGGGCTCACACCGCGATGGACATGGTATACTAAAGAATACTACCCATACGACTCAGGGTCCTAGTTTTAAGATGAGGTTCAACACTTGGAGAGGGAAACCCACATTTGCCACACACGATCATATCTCGGGAAATCTCATTCCCATCACAATCATCTCCAACCGGGAGATTACATCATCAAACACATCTCCATCCGTTACATCATCACAAGCTCAATGTGGATTCCCTTCCATTCACGTCACGATTCACAATATCTAATGGGACTCATTTCCCTTAATCCACAACAAGTCATCCAAGTTCACGAGAGATTAGATTCTTACCTCCGATGATCACATAACACTTTGGAACCTCTCACTCATCCCTTGCCTCCAAAAGACACGGATACACGTTTGAGTTTACATTTACGTTTAAAAATTTAAACGTCATATCAATAACAATTATGGAAGCATAACACTTATATTTCTCATTTCATTTTCGGGAACGATAACAGATTTCCTTTTGAACACCGGATGCATGATTGTTGGAAATTTGATCCGGTGGATTCGTACACACACTTGATACACGGATTTCACATTTGGGTTTGATTTAACTTAACACGAGGGTGGAAGTATGCAACTTCCCATTCATTTTCGGATTATCCACAACGGGGAACTATTAAGGCTCCCGGATGCCACGAATGGGTCAAATCTTGCGAGATCCAGCATCCGGTCGATATATACGTACAATTGGAATATGGGGATTCATATTCTAGGATCATATCATCATTTTACGAAGGTGACAACATGCAAAATCCACCTTCAGTCTCGGGTGAACAGTAACAGCGCCCACTTAGAGGGCTCGGAAGCTGCGAACGGGTCGAAACGTGCGGGATCGGACCCGCGGCCGACGTATACACATCATTGGGACGTGGGGATTCACATTTTGAGGTCAATTTCATGGTACAAGGACAAGAAATAGGAAATCCCCAATTTTTCGTGGGTTAGGGTTTCGGTAAAACCCACCCGGACGGATCGGACACGAATCGGACAAACAACTACATATTCTTGGACCTCAAGGCATGGGTTTCATGATTCTAACGTTCACCATGGGTATCGACACAAAATACCCAACGAAAATACATAAAATATCGAAAGAGAACGAGAAGTGGGTATGAGAACACTTGCCTTGACGCGAGCTTTCACCTTTATACCTGGCTCTCAGATGGATCTGGACTCCCGGGCTTGATCTCCCTTCTTCTCTCTCTAGAGTCGCCCCTCTCTCTCTCTAAAACCCTCGGCCGATCAGAAAATGAGGGAGAAGGGAAACTCGGCGTGTATTTATACTACGCGCACTGCTCAAGCGCGGCTCGAGCGGGCAGCGAGCGGCCGCGCTACGGGCTGTCCGCCGCTCGAGCGGCCAGCGAGCGGCCTTGCTTCTAGTTTTTCCGCTTGATAGGAGGACTCGAGCACTCGGAGGGTGCCGGTCTGAGCCGCGGCAAGCCAGCAGCAAGCCTACGCCGCGTTTTCGCCGTTCGGGACCCGTTTTGACCATTCTAACCCAATCTTTCACGTCCTAGGGCCTTGTCCTTGATTATACAACCTTATAAGCCATGATTATCATGCTTTAAAACCCGAAATCGTATTTTCAAAGTTACATAACTCGGTTTACAGTTTTCGTTCCTGATTTACCGATTTTGGCTCTTTGAGCTATTCATCCGATTCCTCTCATACCTTTTTACCATGATACACCCATATTAACTTAATTGTCTTCTAATTATTTTTTCCTTAACTCGGAACCTCACAGCCAATGATGAGCATCACCCTCCAGACGATAAGTAGAGAATAAAACCTTATCCTCTTCTGGACACCGAATGATTGTAAATATCTTCCTAGGCCACTGGAACCATGAGTCCACCTTTACTGGAACCAGTTCACCCAAGAATTTTGAAACTTGTTCATCAATAAAATGGTTGTAGGCAGATGCCCCAGGATTTGCAGGAGCTTGAACTGGAGTCGGAACTAGGATTGGAGTTAAGTTTTGCTACCTCATAACTTCTATAATATCTGCCATCCTTCCAAGCAAATTTAAATACTCCATCTCCCGGTCCTGCAGATGACTGCCACCACATGCCGGCCTTCATCTGTTCACCATTCTCATTGTAATAGACCATATTTTCTCTTGAAAATTCAACAGAGTTTCATCTATACTACGGACGTCGGCCAAAATACAAAACCTGAATAACAATCCTGCACACATATATATAAATACAACACTACAAAATCCATCACAAAACTACTCTGATCAACCAGAAAACCCAACTAGTACAAGTTTCAATATCCAAACAACTACAACAACCACACAGATCAAAAATCTGCTACAATTAATAACACGTGGCACCGACGTCATATCTCTAGTATGACGACGGTTCAGACAAGATGCCACTAGGTATATTTTTAAATCTTATAAATCTGTGGAAACAATTATACTCATCGAATACAGTAGAAGCTAACTACTTGAACAATAACATACTAGAGATGTCATATCTCTAGTATGACGACAATTCAAACAAGATGCCAGTAGGTAAATTTTTAAACCATATAAACCCGTAGAAACAATTATACTCATTGAATACAATAGAAGCTAACTACTTGAATAATATCATCATTGCCATTAAACATGATCGGCAAAATAATACAATGGCTCCAAAAGTATAAAAATCAAAAAACCAAGTCTTCTAGCTATCCTTCAGAGTTTTAAACTTCTCCGACTTCTAATCCTCTATCCTGTTCAATTGGGTATAAGCCGGTGCTAATTTGGAGACAATGAAAGCAACAAGAGTGAGTTAAAAGCTCAACAAGTGTAATATATACATTAAGGACATGCATAATTTCATCTTCAAAACTTAATCATGCTTATATAAAAGTCAAAGGTGCATATGGGTTTTGATTCATGATTTTAGGGATGAATGTTTTCATGATTTGTTCCATATTTCTTTGGTTCATTTCCTTGTCATTTCCTTAAGTATCCGCTCATTGCTAAAAACTTATTTCATTAAGAGATTCGTGCCAGTAGGTCTTACTAACCAAAGGAGCAGTTGGTCATTACTTGGATTGTGTTCAATCCATATATTCTAAGGTCAATACCCTCCTATTCTCGACCTAGAAAGGGGTCGTCTACATATTAACCCTATAAACGGGATTGTAATCATATGTCTCAAGAGGCATTTATAACAGGCAATACCTTCCACTATATTATACTAAAACTTGCCAAGGATTATCACCCGCTCCAAAATAAGCGGTCAGAATACGTGGCCAGAGTATTTCTAGAGTCTCCACTGCAATATCAATGGCAGGCCCAAGTATACCGTTCAATTTCCTCGATCCTGGTTCTTAGTTCTTATGTTCTTAGGGATATTCTACTTTTAAGCACATAATTCTTTGTTTATAGTTCTTCATTCCCACTCTGTTGGGAGCATTCATAATTTTATCAGTTCTTTGTCCTTTGTTCTAGAAAACAGTTCATCAATTCATCGCTTAATTGCAGAATATCCTTTCTTAGTTTATTTTTCTTTAAACTTTTTTAAATTTATATTTTCTTAATCCTCGTGAGCTTGGTTCCTCATGTGTTTATAGTTCATACCACATGAGTTTACATCCTCATGTGTTCATAATTCATACCAAGTGAGCCTACATTCTCACGTGTTCATAATTCATACGTAATATTTCTTAGACTTTAGGAGGATTTTAAAATCCCTTTTTGATCATACCTAATAGAATTCTTAAAACTTCCGATCATTAATTCTTTCGTAAACAATTCATGACATGATTCTTGGTTAGATCAAATCTTTGAGTTCATGATATATGTATAATTCATCATATGATTGGAACAATCAAGAAATTTTTACCATATTGAGCCTATCATGTCTTTGGAGCTTTCGGATGACAATTTCCTTCGTAATTTCATGTATTATAATTTTCGGAGTTGAGATCTTACATAATTATGATTTCTTTAGACAAAGTCCATAAATGGATGAATTAGGATTTCGGAGATCATAAAACCATACAAAACTACCAATTCAATCACCCAATGGGTAAATTAACTTATTCATGGTGTGGGTAATAACATCCTAGAGCCAATTTATCCATAAATTCCGATTTGATTAGTTAATTCTTTTGCGCCGTGAGTTTAGAATTCCTTATCCGAAAATAGATCAAATCTACAAATTCGGACATGAAATTCACACAAGTACTTGCCCATGTCATGGGTATCAATCATCTAAGGCCAATTCATGCTTTAAACCCAATATAATTGAACAAACGTGGTCTGAATGCACCATAGGGTTCCGACAAACGGGTTTTTACCTAAAATCACCCAATCAGATATCTAATCGATAAATTAACTTATACTAAATATGGATAATAATATTCTAATCCTAAATTAAGGAAAAGTCCCAAAACTTCATGGCTAAGAAGGGGCCGGGCGAGGGTGAATAGAACTCGTGCAAGAGCTAGGGTTTTCGGAGAGCGAAATACTACTCAAAACTTGATATTTGGACATGAAATTGATGTATTATCATGTTTTGGTTATGAGCAACACAATATATAAATTTATTGGGTATCGGAATAAGGATACCCAAAGGAATCGGAATAAAAGTACATGAAAACGAAAAAGAAGAGTGGGAGTGTATTTGTCTCGACCCGATCTATAACTTTTTCAACTAGCTTAAAGCCAGAATCGGACCCAAAATCCTCCATTTTCTCATCTTCTCCTCCACGCAATTCTCTCTTCACGCGCAGCCATCACACCGCCTCCAGTGCTATTGTGATGCCTGCTAGCTGCCGCCCCTCCCGCCATCCACCACAGTCGTCACCGCTGGCGGCGAAGCCCTCCACTCTTCCCTGCAAAAACCCTCTTCCCCGAGCCCCCTGCTTTCTCAACTCGTTTTCCTCCTGCTTTGATGTTATTATTATTATTATTATTATTATTATTATTATTATTATTATTATTATTATTATTATTATTATTATTATTATTATTATATACATTTTATTTTCTTTTAATTCTAAAATTCAAATTGATATTCGGGTGACGAAATCGATGCACCTCGGACACTGGCCCAACAATTTCAAATATTTTTAAAAATTTTTATAATATTTAATTAATTTTTTTATACACCAAAATTATCAAAAATTAAAAAAACCCAATTTAAATCAGATAAAAATATTCGGGATATTACACTGACAGCTGCTAATACCATTTTTGAAATAAGAACAACTCAGGTTAGTTACATATTAGGACACAAATTAGGACACTATAATTTATACAATCAAATATAACTAACTAATCCTAATTTAATCCTAACTTTTCGACCTAAATTAACTTACGCCTTTGTCTACTTATCCAACCTAACTTATCTTAATCTAAGCTTCCACACAAGATCAAGATCAAGCCTAGGGCATCTCCTTCTCTGATACCACTTGTGATGGACCAGATTAACTAAATACCACTAGAACATAGTGCCCGTCAAAACTAAATACAAATCACAATTAATAATCAACTAAACATATAGAAAGTATGCATATATAGGATCCAAATTCTATTATAACATCTGTGGCTCCAATGCTGTATTACCAAAAATACAATGTCGAAATAGAGAGATATCATTAGGCACAAAAAAACAAACCATAATGACCGATAGAAGTATATATATAACTATCAATATACAGCGAAAACTAAACTAGTAGATTATCATCATATAAACCATAATACATCAAAATCTAACTTCCCAACATGTACATAAATCCACAAAATTATCATCCACAACCTAGCAACGTGTGACATCTATTCTTCCTCATATGGCATCAATTCATGCTAATCTAAAGGTAAGAAAAATAGTAAGTGAGTGAACCAAATACTCAATAATGTATAAATATAAAGAAAGATAAATACAATATACTTTTTAATAAATCAAAGGAATGAAATATGATCATAATGTAAACACATAAGTATAAACATGCTCAAATACATTTTCAAAACACATTAACATTCCATATTTTTTTTCTAATTTCATTAGTCTTCAAACATGCAGAAATATATTTATCTTTAGGTACCGAGGCTAGTAGACTTTATCAGTTAATGGAGCGACCAATCGAGGAACGAATTATATTATTTCATACAATCTAAGGCCTACCAACATACTTCAATTTAACACCTCATAGCGGGCGGTATACCTTTAATCCCATTATACAAGGCCATAGTCCTTGTTGCTACCAAAAGTTTTCCCATGGCCCAAGGGTATTTCTCAATCTACCATTATAATATTTTAAGATATGTTAGAGAATATCACCCATTCAAATAAAAATCCTTGGTCTAATTTCTTGATTTTTTTCATATTTCATTTAGAAACTCTATATGAATTTACTTAGTCCATTTTCATTGATTTTCTCACTTCCGGAGAAAACATTGAATATCTGATAAATTATAGAGTTTCAAATTACTCGATACTGATACATATTTCATATTCTTGTGGACTTATACAAATGCATATTTTTATATTCTTAGGGACTTAAGTCTTAAATTTTAATAGATGATTTTTCACAATATGCACATGTGCAAATAACAATGAACCTTATAGAATAGATGATTTTTCAATATAAATAGATAAACAGTTAACCGGAAACTTTATACATATTTTTAATAATTTGCAGTTTAAACATAAGTAGGCCATAATTCATATTTTTTAAATTTTAGTTATACAGTAACTTTAAACATTTTTATAGATATAAAACAAATATTAAAAATACAATAATAACTTTGAAAACATAATGCATGCATCTGAATATGAAACTTCATAAAAATATGGAAGAACAGTAAAATATGCAATTTAATCGGTTGAATATTAACAGAGCAAAGTATCGGAACAATTATACCGGTAGGAAAAATCAAGAAATTGCAACAAATGAAAGACAAAGCTTAGAGTGCACTTGTTTTAACCCGATCTACTAATTTTCTTCTTCGAAAATGGCTTGGTTTTACCTCGGGATCACTTTGTCTCTGTAGCTTTCTCTTCTTTCTTTCTCTCTCCTTCTTCCTTCTTATCCCACATTCATCTAATTTGTCTTCCCATTTATCCTTATATAAATTATGTTTTATATTAAAAATTGATTAAAACATATCCACAAGATCAAATAAGGATGACCAGCGCTCGAGCGCTAGTCGAGCACCACTTGAGTGCCGCCCGTACAAGGCACACCACAGTTGAGCGCCACTGTTCTTCTTGTGCACCTATACTAGAATTTGCACCTCCAGCTTAGCTCGAGTGAGCAGTAGGCACAGCAATTCTAGAAATTGTGCCATGGCACCACTCGGGCGCCCTTTAGGCGTCCTTTCTCTCATTTCCTGCTTCTGAATTTTAATTTCTTACATACATTTAACCTAATTTAAATTATATTAATTTAACTAATTATAATTACTATATTTTAGAAACCAAAATCTTATAGAAGCAATCGATTTTATAGGAGAGTTACACACAAGCATCAAGAGAGCATATGAATCATCAGAATCATTGGTGCATGGCAACAAATTTTGGGAGACTGGAAGGGCACTTGAGTGCAAGAAGACACAACATGGTGATGCTAGCGGAAACTCTACAAGTGGATGTAATATTAGAACCAAGGATACTATTGACAAAATAGTTCCTTAGACATTTATATCGGTCAAAAGTGATTCTTAGCAAACTCACTTTTAGAAAAAAAAAAAGGTAGAATTAGCTAACCTGGTTCAAGGCCTAAATTATTGTTGAGGGGTTCAACCATAGTAGAAGAATGCAATGACCAAGTTAAAGCCTCAACGACATGATAGCATCTTATTACAGTTAATAACTATTGGTCCCATTGTTGACCAATTGGACAATTCTAACACAATACATTATAATGCCTAATACATTAAAATGGTGTTTGACAACCCTAAAAATAATGCTTGACAAAATGAGCATCAATTTGAAAATATTTGTAGTGCCTAATGAAAATTTGGAAAAATGTATAGCTATTCTTTTGCTTAGGATTTACTTTCTTCCTATATCTTTCAATTCTAGAAGAAATATTATTGACTTGAATATTAAAGGATATATTGAGAATAAGTCTCTATACCTCTTACCTCTTATTCGATTTATTGTTGTGTATAGGATAAGGATTTGTTGATTTGAAGACCAAACCTAATCCATTTTTAGAAAGTAAATCCTACCTCCTTTATTCGTGTGATTATCCGGATCTCTAGGATACGTCATTGGCGCTATCTGTGAGAACGTGGACAAGCTACTTGTTTTCACTATCAATCAAAGTTTCTGAATAAGAAGAATCAAACTTCATTGAGTAAAATAAAACAATCATGGTAAACATTAGGGCCTAAATGAGTTTACTGTTGAATAATGTCAGTTCTTGTGGAAATGAACCTACAGAGGATAGCTAAGAGGATATTCATCAATCAATGAACATGAATGTAGAGTCCTTTGCGGCTCAGGTTGACATTATGTCTAAGATACTCAAGTCCATCTAGGATAGGTTAGAGGGACACCTATTGGGGGTTGTACCCCCTAATTCTAAAGCCTTCACTTCCAGAAGGATGAACCAAGGGAAAAAACACGCCTCAAGGGGATGTCATGATAACCTAGAGATTTTCAAGTTCGAGGAGCTTCACTTGAAAAGACCCCATTTTGGCTCAAAGATCATTTCAACTTTAAAGCCAGGGAAGAGAGTTTGGAGCAATGAAATCCACATGCTCACGAGACATGGGGACACCTTCGACACAAGATAAGACTTCATGTAGTAGCCTTCTAAGGAATGTTCTAAGCTAGCAAGTCTCCCGGGTGTCAATGAACCACTCGGAGTTGAGGACATTTCTCAGAGGCAAGAGGATTGTGTCCATTTTTGAGGTAGAGTAAAGAATCAAGAAGATTGAGTAGCAATCTTCTCTTAAGTTTAAGATATCTGCTAAATTGGGCAAGTCTCCATTTATCAGGAAGGTCAGGATGCATCGACTTTCTCTTAAGTTTAAGATATCAACCCTAGAACATTATGATGAAAATTTTGATCCCATGGACTACCTAGATCACTTCCGAACTTTGTTGGGGTTCCAAGGCTTAGAAGATCCTATCTTATGCCTTTGCTTCCCACTAACCCTCAAAAGTGATGCTTAAATTTGATTTTATCGACTAGCATCAAATTCATTCCAATCTTTCTAGAAGTTGGCTGACAAATTTCTATCATAGTTTACCTCTAGTAGAAGGGAGAAAGTGTAGCTATAGCACCTTGTCCAAATATAACAAGGTCCAAATGAAAGTTTGAAGTGCTTTTTGGCCTATTTTAATGCAAATGCTTGAGGAATCTTAAAACTCATCGACAAGGTGAAATTAAATTCTTTCATAGCCACTGTATAATCGAGAAAAGTTTTTAAATATCTGGTTGAGTAGGAACTTAAAACATTCCTAGAAGCAGAAACCATCATCCAAGTGTACATTGCCACTGAGGAGGCCAATGAAATAAAGATGCTTGAGTGCTTTGATCACTGCCCAAGATCAACCGGTGGAGAGAAGAGGAACAACGATAACACTTTTACAAAGGAACCCTATAAGCAATAAAGACCAGACCTGGGTGTCAAAAGGGAGTACAAACTGTTGAACCTCACTTCTCTGAACAACACCTAAACCAACATTCTAATGCAGATTCGGAATAAGAAATCTCAAAAATGGCCAAAGCCCATAAAGAATCCAAAGAGAGGCGACTAGTCAAAATAAGGAATGTTGGACTCTACAGAAAAAGATTGATGGCTCTATTTAGAAAGGATACCTCAATAAATATTTAAAAGACCCAAGACATGCTCATGGCAACACCAGCAATGATGGCACGGAGCAACTCAAGCAACCTCGCAACCAGGTGGCAACAGGAATAGTAATTATGATCTCTACTAGGCCTCCCAAAAGCAGAGCTCTAGGTCATCCCTAGGAAACTTCCAACACCAAGAGACAGAAGTTAGAAATAGGGAATGATATTATTAGTTTTAGCAATGATGAAATGACTTATGTCATAACTCATCATTCTGAGCTCTTATTGTATTTACGCTCATTTCAAAGGGTACCAATGATTACCGACTAAAATGAGTCTTTATTGATAATAAAAACTCATAGAATTTATTTTATCTTGATACTTTCTTTAAACTTGGATTTGAAAGAAATCAAATAAAACTAGTCAAGAGCCCCTTATACAGATTGGATAATGAACTTGTTCCAATCTGAAGAATTATCCAGTTGGAAGTCATATTAGGGATGTACCCAAAAATAGCTTCCCAGATGCTGACATTTTTAATAGTAGACATACACTTGGTTTATAAAGCAATATTAAGCTGACCCTGCCTAGTGGCATTCAAGGTAGTGTCATCTATACCACACCTAAAAATGAAATCCATAACCCCATATGGGGTAGGAGAAGTGCAAGGCGATCAAGCCGCTAGCCGAACCTATTATTTAGAGTAGATAGGCCAGTCAGTGCCAACTCAGTTGATTGAGGAGTTTGACATCTGAGATGAAGCAACTCTATAATAGGCCAATATGGCAAATCCATCCTATGAATCCCTCTAGATCTGATGAGCTACAAAAGTACATTCAAGTCGGTGGTTCTCTTCCTGATTAGCTATGGGAGTGATTGGTGACATTTCTTCGTCAGAACTTGGAAAAATTTGTATGGACTCTAGGAGACATGCATGAGATACCAACTGAGATAATAGTTTATAAGTTGGGCCCGATCCCTGGACACAAGCAAATTTGGCAAACATGAAGAAACCACTCCATAAAAAACTCATTGCTATGAGGTAGGAGGTTAAGAAGCTACTTGACGTACATTTCATATGGGAGGTCTAGTATCCAGAGTGGCTATTAAATATTGTCCTCGTCAAGAAAAAATATGAAAAGTTGTAATGGTCAGATCCTAGAATATAGAAAATCCCCGATGTTGAGTTAAAATTACCTAACGATAGTAAACCGGTCAACAAGTGTTGACGGGAAGGCGTGAAGGAGTAATCCAGTCAACAAGTGTTGACCGGAAGGCGTAATCCGGTCAACATAAAATGTTGATCGGAATGCATGATCCGGTCAACGTAAAATATTGACCAGAAAACGTGAATAGAAGGAAGGACGGGAAAAGGAAAGTAATTCGGTCAACGCTAGTTAGTTGACCGGAATCTATTTAAATGAGAAACATCCCCCTTAAATAATTTAATGAGGAAACTCTTTGAGAATGTAAAACCATAAATAAATATGCCGAAACATTCCCCCTAGTATAACCAATTGAATGTAAAGCAATAAATAACATACACCCCTTAGTATAACCAAACCAAACGACGGCTATCAGACCCAAGGCCTATAAATAAGAACTAGAGGGTGTAAGAAAGAGGCACGCAACAGAGTTTACTAGTAAAGGAGACCAAAAGTTTAAGAAGAAGTAAAAGAAATCCAGGCAAGAATACTCACCCCTGTTTTAAGTTTATATTTATGCATGTTTACAATGCTAGTATATCTGATATTTTTATGAACTTATGTTTCAGTATGTATGATGTTTGTTTTGTTCCTTTGATTTAATGATATTCATGATGTTCGATTTTGTTCTGCTTAAAGTGTAATTATTTGTCGATTTGTATGAACTTTGATAATTGCATGTTTAAAGAAAAAGAACTCTGCCGTATTAAAAGAACTCTGCCTCTTGAAAAAGAACTCCGCCTTAATAAAAGAACTCCGCCTCTTGAAAAAGAACTTCGCCTTATTAAGAAATGAACTCCGCCTTTTGTAAAAGAACTCTACCTCTTGAAAATGAACTCCGCCTTATTAAGAAAAGAACTCTGCATTTTGAAAAAGAACTCCGCCTTTTGAAAAAGAACTCTGACTTTCTATAAAAAGAACTCCGGCCTTTGTTGAAAAGAAACTCCGAATTTGGAACTTTGACTTTTGTTGAAAAAAAACTTTGGCTTTTGAGAAAGAACTCCGGCTTTCAGTAAAAAGGACTCCGGCTTTTGAACTTCTGCTTTTCAGGAAAGGAACTCCGAATTTAGGTTTGATGGTGACTTTATGCAGTGGAATAAGGCCGACCTGTCACAGCTGGTATCATAGAGAAAAAAAAACTGAGATGCTTTAGGTCAATTTAAATCAATACGGAAACTTAGGACAGGATTAGTTAAGGCAAGAAGGGGGTTAGCTTTACTTATGCTTTGGACGGAGTAACTTATGATAGCCACCCTTGGTTAGTGGACTGGCAAAAATATTCCTTTCAGAAATCAAAGCCATCAACTGAAGTCATGTCTAATATAGGAAGGCGAGGAAGGCGAACCGTTCGGATTAACAACGCTCCGGACCCGGAGGCAAGGTACTTGAACCTGCTAGACAGAATGACTGATGTTATAGAAGCCTTGGCTCCACCGACTCCTATGACCACCCCAATTCGCCTTTCAACAGAGAGGTCGATTTACGATCGCTTTGCCAACGAGTGAGTCCTTGAATTCTTAGGAGAACCCGACCCGTTGAAGGCAGACACCTGGATCCAGCGACTAAAGGTGTTTGTAATAATTAAATGTCCTACTGGAGATATGGTTCTATTTGCCGCTCATAAGCTGGCGGGTGAGGCCCACCACTGGTGGGAATTGCAGAAGAGAGTTTTCGAGGTACCAGACAGGGATATTACTTGGAAAATATTTGAAGCAGCATTCATGGAAAAATACTTCCCAGCTAATCTTCGCAGATAGAAAGAGGATGAATTTCTTCGCTTAAGACAAGGTACTCGCTCCGTGGCTGAGTACGATGCAAAGTTTACAGAGTTATCTCGTTATACTCCTTATATGGTGGAAGACTAGGAGAGGAAGGCTAGGAGGTTCTTTCAAGGATTAAGAGACGATATTATGAGGCACATTTCAACTCTAAAGTTGGCTACGTACGGAGAAGTGCTAAAAAGGGTTGTCATCTATGAGAAGGAGCTGGAGAGAGGAGCATTTCTCAGGCAAAAGAACTCCGGTAGTCGACTTCAAGGGCCCAGTGCTAGTGGAGGCCCTTCTAAGAAAGCGAGACCGTTGAGATCCAGTGAGGAGCATAATCGATCTGTATAGATTTCCCGAACACCTAGTAATGCATGTGATTATTGTGGAAAATCACATGAAGGGAAACCATGCTATAAAAAGCTGGAGGTCTGCTATAACTGTGGCCAGGCTGGACACATGATCAAGAATTGCCCACTCGCCAAACAAGCCCCCGGATCTAAGTCTCCCATTCCAGCAAAGGTGTTTACTGTTTCTACAAAGGAGGCCGAAGCCTCTACGGAGGTAGTGGAAGGTACACTTTCTATCTAGTCATGTGCTCTTTGACTCCGGATCCACCCACTCATTTGTCTCCCATGAATTTGCGAAATATCTTACGACCCTCCCTCAAGTTCTTGGCTGCCCATTAATGGTCGCCTCACCCACAGGGTCGTCTGTAATTTTAAATGTAGTATATTTAGATTGTCCGATAGAATTAAATGAATGCGTGATGCCTGTTAATCTGGTTTTGCTGAAAAAGAAAGGCTTCGATGCAATCCTGGGAATGGATTGGTTAGCAAAGTATCATGCCAGCATTGATTATTTCCGAAAAAGAGTAGATTTCGTCATCCCTGGAAACAAGCCCTTCTATATTCAGGGAGTCCGGTGTAAGGAAGCACCTTACTTCATTTCGGCCCTCCATGCCCGGCACTTGATTGGTGATGGGTGCCAAGCTTATCTAGCCTTCGCTAGTGTGACTACTGAGGGTCAAGGAACTCTGGCGAAAGAGATTCCTGTGGTACGGGAGTTCGAAGACCTATTTCCTGATAAATTACCTGGGCTGCCGCCTAAGCGGGAGCTTGAATTTGGAATAGAATTGGTGCTAGGATCAGCACCAATATCCAAAGCACCATATAGAATGGCGCCGGCAGAACTGAAGGAGTTGAAGCAACAACTGCAGGAGTTGTTAGATAAGGGTTTCATTCGGCCGAGTGTGTCACCATGGGGTACCCCGGTCCTGTTTGTAAGAAAGAAGGACGGGACCTTGAGGTCATGTGTGGATTATCAAGAACTAAATAAAATTACCACCAAGAACAAATATCCTTTGCCAAGGATTGATGACCTTTTTGATCAGTTACAAGGAACTTGTGTATTCTTAAAGATCGACCTTAGATCCGGATATCATCAGCTTCAGATCAGAAAGGATGATATAGCAAAGACTGCGTTCCGGACTAGATATGGGTACTATGAGTTTGTAGTGATGCCTTTTGGGTTAACTAACGCTCCAGCCGTATTTACGGACTTGATGAACTGAATTTTTCAACCCTACTTGGATATATTTGTAATAGTCTTTATTGATGACATCCTTGTTTACTCAAAGAGCTATGAGAAACACAAGGAACATTTACGGACCACACTTTTGATCCTCAGGAAACATCAGCTGTTCGCCAAATTAAAGAAATGTGAATTTTGGTTAGAGGAAGTGAGATTTCTTGGTCACGTCATCTCCAAAGAAGGGATTTCCGTCGACCCTAAGAAAGTGGAGGCAATGGTAAAATGGAACCGGCCAACCTCAGTGACTGAAGTACGGAGCTTCTTAGGCCTGGCCGGATATTACAGATGGTTCGTAAAAAACTTTTCCCAAATCGCCCTACCACTCACACAACTAATAAAGAAAAATGCTAAGTTTGAGTGGACCGATGATCGTGAAGGGAGTTTTCAGGCACTTAAAGACCGGCTAACTTTTGCACCGATCCTAACCATTCCAGATGAATTCGGAGGACTGATTGTCTATTGTGATGCCTCAAAGAGCGGATTGGGTTGTGTTAATGTAACATGGAAGGGTAGTCGCCTATGGGTCACGACAGTTGAAGGATCATGAAAGAAATTACCCTACTCACGATCTGGAATTAGTTGCTGTAGTGTTTGCGCTGAAAATCTGGAGACATTACCTGTATGGTGAGAGATTCTTGGTCTATTCCGATCATAAAAGTTTAAAGTATTTATTCTCTCAAAAGGAACTAAATATGAGACAACGAAGATGGATTGAATTTCTGAAGGATTATGACTGTGAAATCCGATAAGAGCCAGGTAAGGCCAATGTAGTCACCGATGCACTAAGTCGGCAACCAGGCATTTTGGCAAGGATGCAAGTCAAGAAAATAGAGATGCTAGACTATCTAATGTACTATGACATCCAAAGATATGTTCAAGGAAAGTGAATGATTTTAGCATACCTTCAAGTCCAACCAGAGGTGATAGATGAGATTAAGGGAGGGCAGGCAAATGATTCTTTCCTTGTGAATATCATGAGTGATCTGGATAAAGATTCCCGAAGTGATTTTTATGTTAAGCCGGATGGAGCACTAAGGTTTAGGGATCGATTATGTGTATCGGACAACAAAGAATTGAAGAAAAAAATTTTGAAGGAAGCCCATAGATCCCGGTATACAATTTACCTGGGAATCAATAAGATGTTCTAGGACCTAAAGAAAGCATTCTGGTAGAGAAATATGAAGAGGAATATTGCAGCTTACGTGAAAAAATATCTTGTATGCCAACAAGTAAAGGCCGAAAGAAAGAAGCCAACTGGGTTATTACAACCAATGCCGCTTCCAGGTTGGAAATGGGAAGATATTGCCATGGACTTTGTGACTAGCCTGCCAAGGACACCAAGAAAAAATGATGCTGTTTGGGTTATTGTTGACCGGCTAACAAAGTCAGCCCATTTTTTGGCAATCCAGACGACATACTCCTATGATAAACTGGCCCAGCTATATGTAAACGAGGTTGTCAGGCTTCATGGTGTGCCTGCCTCTATTGTATCAGATAGAGATCCTCGTTTTGTTTCAAGGTTCTGGAAGAGTCTACATAAAGAATTGGGGATAGAATTAAAATTTAATACCGCTTATCATCCGCAAACTGACGGCCAGTCAGAACGGACGATTCAAATCCTCGAGGATATGTTAAGGGCCTCAGTATTAGAGATGAAAGGGACTTGGGACAATTTCTTAGCTTTGGCTGAATTCGCATATAATAACAGTTATCATGTCAGCATAGGCATGGCTCCTTTTGAGGCCTTGTATGGAAGGAGATGTAGATCGCAAATTCACTAGGAGGAGCTCAGGGATAAAAGGATTTTGGATCCGAAAATTGTTAAAGATACGGCAGAAAAGATAAAGTTAGTACATGAGAATCTTAGAGTAGCCTGGAGCAGACAAAAGAGCTATGCAGATCGGAGGAGGACTGCATTAGAATTTGAAGAAGGCGATTTTGTATTTTTAAAGGTGTCGCCATCTAAGGGGACGTACAGATTTTGGGTGAAAGGAAAGTGAAACCATGATTTATTGACCATTTTGAGATTTTAGAAAGGATCGGAGAAGTGGCCTACAGACTTGCACTCCCACCAAGCTTAGCAAAAGTACATGACGTGTTTCATATATCAATGCTTAGGAAATATGTCCATGATCCTACTCATGCAATTGAGTTTGAGCCTTTAGCAATTGGCAAGGATTTATCCTACGTGGAGGAATCGATACTGATTTTGGATCGAAAGAAACAAAGGCTACGCACCAAAACAATCTCTTTAATAAAAGTACTATGGAAAAATCACTCACCTGAAGAAGCAATTTGGGAACGAGAGGAAGAGCTTCGGAACAAGTATCCCTCTCTATTTTCTAGAGGTTAGTAATTTTATTTCGAGGATGAAATTCCAGTAAGTGGGGGAGATTGTAATGACCAGATCCTAGAATATAGAAAATCCTCGATGTTGAGTTAAAATTACCTAAGGATAGTAATCCGGTCAACAAGTGTTGACCGGAAGGCGTGAAGGAGTAATCCGGTCAAAGAGTGTTGACCGGAAGGCGTAATCCGGTCAACGTAAAATGTTGATCGGAAGACGTGATTCGGTTAACGTAAAATATTGACCGAAAAACGTGAATAGAAGGAAAGACGGGAAAGAGGAAAGTAATCCAGTCAACGCTAGTTAGTTGACCGGAATGTATTTAAATGAGAAACATCCCCCTTAAATAATTTAATGAGGAAACTTTTCGGGAATGTAAAACCATAAATAAATACGCCGAAACATTCCCCCTAGTATAACCAATTGAATGTAAATCCATAAATAACATACACCCCCATAGTATGACCAAACCAAACAACGGCCACCAGACCCAAAGCCTATAAATAAAAACTAGAGGGCGTAAGAAAGAGGCACGCAACAAAGTTTACTAGTAAAGGGAGACCAAAAGTTCAAGAAGAAGTAAAAGAAATCCAGGCAAGAATATTCACCCCTATTTTAAGTTCATATTTATGCATGTTTACAATGCTAGTACATCTGATATTTTCATGAACTTATGTTTCAATATGTATGATGTTTGTTCTATTCCTTTGATTTAATGATATTCATGATGTTCGGTTTTGTTCTGCTTAAAGTCTAATTATTTGTCGATTTGCATGAACTTTGATAATTGCATGTTTAAAGAAAAAGAACTCCGCCTTATTAAAAGAACTCCGCCTTTTGAAAAAGAACACCGCCCCTTGAAAAGGATCTCCGCCTTATTAAGAAAAGAACTCCGCCTTTTGAAAAAGAACTCCGCCTCTTGAAAAAGAACTCTGCCTTATTAAGAAAAGAACTCCACCTTTTGAAAAAGAACTCCGCCTTATTAAGAAAAGAACTCCGACTTTTGAAAAAGAACTCCGACTTTCAATAAAAAGAAGTCCGGCCTTTGTTGGAAAGAAACTCTGAATTTGAAACTTTGGCTTTTGTTGAAAAAGAACTGCGGCTTTTGAAAAGGAACTCCGGCTTTCAGTAAAAAGGACTCCGGCTTTTGAACTCCGGCTTTTCAGGAAATGAACTCCGGCTTTCAAGAAAAGAACTCTGGCTTTCAGTAAAAAGAACTCCGGCTTTTGTTGAAAAAGAACTCCTGCTTTTGAACTCCGATTTTTCTTGTTGAAAAGACCTTCGATTTTAAAGAAAAACGGACTCCGGCTTCTAAGAAAAGAACTTCGGCTTTAAGATGATACGGACTTCAACTGATGAAGTTAAGAACAAGGAAAATATATGTAATTCAGATAGCAAGTGGAACTCTATGACTTCCGACTTTCGAACTATGATGGATGGCTATTAAAAGATATGAACTAAGAACCGAGTTTCCATTAAACTTACTATTAAAGATGGATGAAGGATATTGGAGTGACACTCGAGGACTACCTCCTGGGCCCCGGGGGGAGACTTTTGGTGGCATAAGACTTTTGAACTACGGCATCGTATGTCGGATTAAAGGCATTACCTCCCGCCTCGGGGAGCATAATGAGAGGATACAGCCTTAGGTTGTGGGGTAACACACAACCCTTCCTTGATGTTGCCCGCTCCCGTCCGGTCCCTGAAGATGACAAGAATTTTGAATGGTTTTATGAATCTTCTGAAGTCAAGATAATAAGAATAAGAAGAAAGAAATTTTGAACTATTACATGGTGATTTTATATGATAAAGTTATGATATAATGCCTTACTTTGATCTGTTAGGATAAAGTTATGTTTTCTGCATGTGAGTATCTTGCTGGACTTTGTAGCTCACTCTTACTAAATTTCAGATGACGAGAAGCTTATAGAGGACGAAGTTGAGTAGAATCATATGAAGTAGCTAGACGGTATAGCTGGCCGGAGCTGATCAATGAAGAACTTGATTTATTTCTTTTGATATTTTGAGAAGAACTTGTAGAACAGTTGCGCTGTATAAGAGTTGGTGGATGTTAGCATATTTTCGTGATTACTTATTGGATAAAGGAAATTGATAATTCTAGTAAGCATATCAGAGCTTTCAGGTCCGTCTAACCTTAGCATTGGCCGGCCATGTATGAAATCAAAACCGGAAGGCCAGCTCATGTAGTTCGGCCTCCAGCAATCCTGTGTATAAAAGAAAGGTTTGTTCTTATGAAAGAAAAGAAAATTTTTTATGTCCACCTAATTTTACCTATTAATTTATTTTAAGGCAACGATTTAGGTTTGACGGCGGCTTTATGCAGTAGAATAAGGCTGGACTGTCACAAAAGTGGAGGATATAGGTCAACTTTGCCGATGTGAATAATGCATGCATGAAAGGTAGTTTTCCGCTGTCGAGGATTGATCCATTGGTGGACTCAATATTCGGACATGAACTACTAATTTCATGGATGCTTACACAAGATACAACCACATCTGAATATTCCCAGAAGAAGAGGATCTGATTTTATTCATGATCGATCATGAGACATACTGTTGTAAGGTAATGCCCCTAGATCTAAAGAAAATGGGGATGACATATCGAGGGCTTGTTAACAAGATATTTGAGGCCCAAATAGGAAAAAATATAAAGGTGTACGTGGACGACATATTCGTCAAAAGTATGCTACCTAATAACCATATTCGAGACCTAAATGAATCTTTTAGAGTACTTTGGGCACACCAAATGAAATTAAACCTACAAAGTACGTGTTTAGAGTAACCTTCAAAAATTTCTTGGCTTCATAGTATCTTACTGAGAAATTGAGGTGACCCAAAATAAAATTAAAACAATTGTCAATATGAATCCTCCCACACTTTAAAGGAAGTCCAGAGATTTATAAGGGGACTTGCCACATTCTCTTTATTTCTGTCAAAATCTGTTGAGAAGCATCTTCCTTTCTTTAAGGCCCTAAAAGAGGCCAAAGAGAATAGGTTCCATTGGATAGAAGAGTGTTAGTCAACCTTTCGAGAACTAGAAGAATAGTTCACAAACCCCCCGCTCCTATTCTCTCCTAAATATGGCGAAGAGTAATATTTTTACTTGGCCGTCTTTGACATGGCATTGAGTTCAATCCTAGTCAGACAAGAAGCTGAAATACAATGGCTAGTCTACTATGACAGCAATATCCTAACAGATATAGAGACTCGGCTCTAGCATTGATCCACTTCCCAAGAAAACTCTGTTCATATTTCTAGGCCCATAGGATCATCATCCTAACCAACTAACCATTGAAGGGGATCTTACAGAGATATGTAATATTTGGACATTTAATAAAATGGGCTGTGGAGTTGGGTGAGTTCGACATAGAGTTTTAAGTACCACCGTCCATAAAGGGGTAAGCTCTCATGGACTTCGTAGTCGAACTGGCTTCCCCAATTCCATAAATTTTAGAGAAGGACAAAGCTGGGCTTTAACGTGAGGCAACTCCAACAAGGATTTTGTATGCTGATGGATCATCCTCCCAAACAAGAAGCAGATTTGGTATAGTCTTGGTTACTCTGGATAGGTACAAAATAAATTACTCAATGACACTCGGATTTCCAACCACTAATAACACAGCTGAATATGAAGCCTTATTAGTCGGGCTTAGGCTAGCAAAGGAGTGCATGGGAAAGAACCTGATTATCTATAACAACTTGGAGTTAGTGGTCAACCAAGTACTTGAGAACTTCGAAGTGTCCAATCCATGCCTAGCAAAGTCCCTTGCCATGGTGAAGGATCTACTAGCACTGTTCAACAAAGTGGAGGTTCACCTCATCCCGAGGGAAGATAATTGGAAGGCGGATTAATTGGAAAAAATAGTTGCACTCGAGAATTCCGAGCAATATGTAAGAGAGATGAGGGAAGTCCTCATGAACCCAAGCATAGATGGTCCAAAGGGGATGCTCCTAGTCATAAACGAGGAAACTTGGATGTCATCATATGAAAATACCTCGAAGAGGGTTTATTACTAGAGAATCTAGGAGAAACTAGGCGCGTAAAAAAGATGATTCGGTGGTATACCCTCAGGGATGGGAAGCTGTACTGAATCGGATAATCTATCCCTTACATTTGGTGTTTGACACCAGCCGAGGCCAACTATGCTTTGAGCAAAATATACCTCAGAATTTGTGGATCACATATAGAAGAAAAAACCTGATGCATAAAGTCATGTGGTAATACTACTCCTGGCTGACCATGAAAAATGATGCCATGAATTTGTTAAGAGATGCAAAAATTGCCTAATCCATGAAAATATTTCTCACCAGTCCCACACCGAACTTCAGGCCCTACAATCACCCTGTCCATTTGTTCAGTGAGGGCTTGATACACTAAACCCATTTCCCATCGCTGTAGGGCCAAGGAAGCTTGTCATAATTGCTGTAGACTATTTTACTAAGTCCGTAGAAGCCTTCCCATTGACAACAATCACAAAAAAAAATGCGACTGAGTTTGTTCACCAGAGTATCATTTGCAGGTTTGGGACACTCAAGGTCATAATGACTGATAACAATACCCAATTTATCAAAAAACTATTCACCAAGTATTGTACAAGCTTGGATATCAAGCTGGTTCATATCTCTTTTGCTTACCCCCAAACAAACAGATAGGTGAAAGTAATGAACTGAACCCTACTGTATGGGCTAAAGATGAAGTTAGAAGACTCGGGGGGCTCCTAGATAGACGAGCTCCTATCCGTACTACAGCCCTACCAAACAACCCCTAGGGAGCTGGCTCGAGAAACACCCTTTAGCTTGTGTTACAGGATCAAGGTAGTCATCCCGGTGGAGATCGGACTACGCAACCTCTGAGTCAAGAGTTTCAACCCGTATTGCAACTTTCAGCTCCTAAGAGAATCTAGATCTATTTGAAGAAGTCAAGACACGGCAAGACAACATACAACAACTTATCAATAGCAAGTTACCCAATAATATAATAAAAAGGTGATGGCACGATAATTCGAGGTAGGGAATCTAGTTTTAAGGAATATCGAGGTCACTGGCAAGATTACTGATTGTTATCCCATAGTTGGGAAGGACTATTCCTATTATCAACCATCCTCCAAAATGGTGCGCATAAATTATGTACCCAAAATGAAAAACTTGTCCCAAGGGCCAAGAATGCTATTCACCTCAAAAACTACTATTAGTAAACCCACTCCGGAGTATGTAATGGTTGGAGGTATGTCTTATTCATAGCTTACGGAGTGCTTTTATGGCGTATGTAAATTTTTTAATAAGAATAAAATTACATTAATTTGTTACATCAGCTGCTCATTTGTGTGCTTGTATGATTAATAATGACCATGACTGACTCTAAGTCAGATAAACAAGAGAGACGACTCCTCATCTGTTAAAATGACCCATATAAAAATACAATCATGATATTGGTTAATTCAACCGAATGACCTAAAATGCGGTCAGACTCCGATAATCATTAACAGACTTAGGGGCTTGAGGATGAAAACTTGATCCCCTTTGAGAGGTCAAATCAGACACCAAATCATAAAAACCTTGAGTGGTTTCTCAACGTGAGTGCTGCGACACGTTTCCATGGGATATGCACCTTCAGTTATGTATGGTCAACAGAATAGTGTGCAACATAACCAGAGATGACGGCAAATAAAGAATTCATCAAACAAAGATTCAATGCAAATAGAAACAATATCAGCAATAATGATCAAGGAAATCTAGCTGATTTATTAAATATGTTTATATATATATTTATATATATATATATATATATACAATTCAGAAAGCCAAACTAAGTACAGAAGAAAATCCATCAAATTAACCATGCCAAAGCATGAACAACTCAATTGTCCTAAGGCTAAGAACTAGACGAAAGCCTAAACAATGGATCCCCGCTCGATCCATAAAAATCCTTAATGTCAAGACTTTGAGAAACCTGAAAATTCATTAGATCAAGATAGCCTAAGGAAAAATCTAGAGCAACCAACGAGACGATCCGCCTATAGAGGGAGATTCCATCCTAGAAGCTATCATCCAAAATGGGATCGACCTCTTCTGGCCAAAAGCTCTTCCTTAATTCCCCCTTGAGTTGAGTACACTTATTCTAGAGGCTAGCAATCAAATTAGTGTCACAAACCAATCAACATTTTGCTTCTTGGAGCTTGTCCTCAATGAAAGTGATCCTATGCATAGCTATGACATTCTCATCCAGTAATCTTTGGAATCTCACTAACCATTCGGACAATTCTCTCTCTAAAAAAGTAGTCTAGTCTCGAAGTTGTTCAACGCCATCAACAGCAGCTTCAACTCGGATCCCCAGCTTCCAGTGCACCGCAGGATCAATATACGCCTATGAAAGACAAGCAATCTTAACATCACGTTTATGTAGCCTATTCCTAATTAAGCACACCAACTCTTGGGACTGCCAAATAAACAGAATATTCAGTTAGACATAATGACATCAAAAAGAAAGTTAAAAAAGGAATACCTTGTGAACCAAAAACTCCTCACAAAAAAAAAAAAAAAAGGATATGGAGATGACTCAAGTTCAGAAATAGGTGGAGTCCTCTAGCACAGAACGGGTAGAGAGTGGTGATGAAGAGGAATTGCAAATCTAAGGTGAGAGGAGAAGGAATCCGAATCCTCAAGGCATTCTGATGGTGGGAGATCAACCTAAGGGGCCTCCATAGTCTCTGGAACCTTTATGAAAAATGACGAGGTCTAAGAATCCTCACTAAAATCTCATGATTATTGGTGGACAACTCCTCTGCTATTTCTTCATTATTGAAGGGCTCCACAACTAAAATGACAAGAGGAGTGGAAGAAAATTTGTTAGGTGATAAACTAACAAAAATTGAGACCCCTCTTCGGCAAAGAACGGAGTAGCAATTGATTCTCCCATGTATGAGCCATGAATAATAGGGTCACTTATTCCCAAAGAAGAGGGTAAGGAAGCCCCACCACTCAGAACAAATATGAGTGCCACCTCAAAAACTGGGTGACTTGGTGGAGGAAGAATTGAGTCAAGGCTTTGAGACAACTCACCAGCCTCCAATGCAGTCATCTCATCACAAGCTTCGTCAATCACCCTTTTAAAATTGATGGAAGAGGACAAAAAGGATGGACCAAGACCCAGGGAACCTACTTCCCAGCCACAACTCCTAGAGAATCTCGAATAAAAAGCTCCTCAACTTTTTTTTTTTTACGTTTGTGGGAAGGCATATTAGCAACGACCTCTCTACCTGCATTAACCTACCAGTTAACATCGACATGCACCTCCCAAGCCAAAAATTACTTGTCTTCCAGAGTGCGATGGCATTTTCCTCTATTAACTCAATCAATGGATTGGCCATAAAAGTTTCAATTTCCAAAATTTCACTAGAATAAATAGAATTGGCCAATTTTTATATATTGGAGAGGGTCTAGTTAGAAGAAAAAAATATGGGTCCTTACAACCTTATATTGAATTTGGATTCCCTTAACTTGTTTTGTACCTCTTTCTAGGGGTGAATGAAATCTAGTCACCCTTCTAATTAAATTGGAAGATGACTTGAACTACCTTAGCGTCTAAACGAGGCCCCCAACAATGAAAGAAGATGTACAAAGAAACGAAGTACTTGACGGTGTTAGAGTGGAGACATGTAATCACAATCTCAAGGGCCTCTATTATTTTGTAGAGCTCCCTAGCAAAAAGAATGCAGAGGCCCTCCCTTAGATGAATCTTATAAATAGCGATAAAGTTATACATCTAAGAGCAATTTCTCTCGGATGATGAGGAATCTTGGAAAGTAATGGCAATAGGGATATTGTACCTCTCATAAATAACCAGAACCTTCTCGATCGTTAGGCTTGATGGAATATGAGTAGTGCCCTTGGAAGCTACACGATGAGTCATGGGAATCGTGGAGGAGCAAAAGTTAAAGTTGGGCTAAAAGATGGAATGTAAGAAGTTCAAGAAATGAAGGCACACTAGGGTTTAAATTGAAAAGATTTTAGCACATAACGACATCGTTTGGACATACCTAAAGAAACACACCATAATAGGGGACACGTGCCAGCATAGGATGACAATGTAGCATGTCTCTTCCATTGCGCCAACCATGATGATTTGATGTGATGCTTCCCAAGGCAAAAGGTTCGTAGAGGGTGGCTCATTACTTCATTAATTTTGATTAAACAACTCAATTTGAATCAAAATGCTCGCTCAATCACTCCGCAAATATTTTAAATTTGGATTTATTTAAATTAAATTATTACACACTGAATTGTCAAAAGTTTGAATTGTCAAATTATTAGACGGGCAAAAGGATGAACAAAGCTAAAACATACAAGCAAACACCTCACCCAAGTGTAGTAGTTCAAAGAATTACAAGCATATAGAAGCCATATGAAAAATTCAAGTTCTCATTCGGATAGTTCTATTTATTAGATCTTTTCATAATATAAAAACTTTGAATAATAAAAGTACAACTCAAAAGAAAATAAAGAGAGCATATAACAATGACCTAAATTCAAAAAATACATGTAATGCACTTCGTTCTAAACACTTGAACACAAGTTGTGTCAAAAGTACCATGAGAACAAAGAGAATGAGAGAAAAAGGCATCCACCTATGCTAGCAACATTTATCTAGACCACCTCTATGAGGGTCAACAAGATAAGGACGACACTACGATATGCAGGCTTGGCATTGGGTTGGACATAAAAGGAGACTAAGATGATTTTCCTTATAAAAGAGGGTAATCAAGGTAGATTTTAAACGCATCCTCAAGCAATGATTTTGAAACTTGAATGATCTTCTCCACTAGCTTCGACGCTTACACCCTTCGAAGACTGCAAAAATGACATGTTTGCTAAGAGTGGTCACATAGCTGAGTAGGAAACAGAGCATTTTGGGATGTAGTTTGAAGAAAGGCCCTTAATTTATAGTCAAAGCCAAAGCCAAAATTGAAAGAAAATTAAAGCTCATAAAAATATCAAATCACGGTCAATAATAGAAGAGAATAAAATCCTACCAAAACCAGAACGCTGATCGCCAAAAGATCCGTGGTAGATACACGCAGAGTTGGCACGAATGACTGCTCGGCTTGCATTCCATCGATGATATACTTAGAGTTTGAATTCAAAACTCTATATATGGGAAGCTAGTATTGGGTATGGCCCAAAATAAGTCAACTTAACTTGATGGTGAAGGAAGGCCCAAAGCATTAGCAACCTATACTCCAAGCATTAATCTAAAATAGATCAATCAAATAACAGTTTTGCATGACATTAACCAAAATATTCAATTCGGATGGATAGTTATGGAAGACCAAAGGATAATAATAAACTAATTAATGAACCGATCTAGAAACAACCAATAGGATCCTCACAATTAACATCCAAATAGTTTTCTTATTAGTTTGAAGGATGGTTACATTCTAATAGTAACGTCTCATAAAAGCTGCTATGAAACACTTGTCAGAACAGATGATAGTTTCAAGAGCTAACCAAATGGTCAGGAATCCCGACTATGTGTTTCAATCCTCCCAAATCAAAGGAAAAGAAGAAAATTGAGAGATAAAAAAAATACTCAAGCAAACGAGTGCACTCAAGTAGAAAAAAGTTCACCCAATTGACACTCATTTTCATCATCTTCCAATTTCAGCAACTACTTTCCTTCTATATTTTTTAATTTCAGAAGAAAGATTATTAACTTAGGTATCAGAGGTTATATCAAAAAATGAATATCGTATATCTCTTACCTCTTATTTGATTTGTCATTGTGCATATGATAAGGATTTGTAGATACGAATATCAGATTCAATCCACTTCTAAAAAGAAAATCCGGATATCCTAATTTGTATGATAATATGGATCCTTGAGACATCAATTATGATATCTTCTTTTTAGAAGTAATAATATAAAACTCTATATAGGTAAAATAACTTCAAATTGTGAGAAAATAAAAATAGATATCCAACCATATAGAATTCCATGTATTAGTTGTTAAACACATCTTTTTACGAGGTACCAATCTTCTTCCACAATGAATTCATTATATCACAATAGCCTATTACAAAGAGGATTAAAAAATGTTAGAAATAACAAAAAAATTACAGAAGTTTCTTATTTTACTGTTAATGAACTACCTTATATAATATACAAGCATTGTATTGCTAAGAAACCAATTGTTGTCATTTAGTGACAACTTTTCCATATATTGGCATGAAAACAAATTTAAGATGGCATACTAGTAATACATGTAAATAAGGATACAAAGTAAATTTTAAAAATTAGTCAAATATATCAAATTTAAAATATTGATTAATAGTATCTAAATAATATTTACAAGATAAATTTGTAAAGTATTGAAGAACTCATCCAGTGTTATCATGCCTTGCTACTACTATTAACTCTCACATGAAGAGAGTGGAGTGTCCATTTGCTTTAAAGATTTTTTTTACAAAGTTAGAGTTGGATGAAACATATGAAGAAATGAAACAAGTGCAGTACAAACTAAAATCTATGCATAATTTGTATGAATCCCAATCAATAGCAAAATCATCCATGCCAATTGTCAAATCGAACAATAGCGGTCGTTCCCCCAACAAATATGGTGTGTTCTTCATGCATAGTCACCGTGGATCATAGTCAATCAGTTGACATCAAACATAGGGTAAGCTATTATACTAGTTGTGGTCTCACCATATTGCTAGGTCAATTGGAGTTTAAAATTTTGGACTACTAGAATACTAACAAGCACAAATTTTTGTGCTTAAATCAGTGGCATGAGACTTCTTAACTTGACCTGTAAATGTTATGTCATCTGAGCTCGTATTCAGTGCTGATGGTTATGCAATATGATAAGCTATGAATTAGTGGTGCACTGGTATGGTATGGCTCATTTAACGCCATCAGAAAATTTTTCAAAAATGCTTTGAACATTGGATGAGTAGTCTATGAAGCATGAGACTCACAATGCTCGGATGGAGCTCGACTAGATGGCTGAGGCTAACAATTTGCTGACATCATCACGTGTCAGTCTTGCAAAAGGAATGGAGTTGTGTAGCGGCGGCCAGACATATCTCAGGCCTGAAGGCACATCTGCCTTCAATCGTCTTAATTTGCAATCCACGCTTAAAGGCACTGAAAGAACGCCACATAGGCCTAGGGATGTAGCAGCGTGGGAGGTGGTATGGAAGAAGGCTTCGTAGGTGCGAGCTGAATCGAACAATCACAATGATGCCCTAAAGGTATCCTGGAGACAACACATGTTACCCTTCCACTCTTCTATTCAGGCCTATCCCTCGTACAGTCCCTAACTGGGATGCTTTCCTCTATAAGGGTCTCTTTATGAGACTCAAGAGGGACATATGAGGATTTAGGGACATTTTCTGACGGGAAATTCATAGGCTTTGCAAAAGGGTTTTTAAGAATCCTTGCCACATACTAAATCTAAGCTAATGCTCAAAGTCATCACGATAAAATCCTCCTCATCCAACAAAAGTTTCAACTATTCTTCGCCAAAATAAGCTTACTCAAAACAAAAAATACTGCACAAAAGGTAAGGAGTTTTCTCGAAGGATAAAAAAAATATCCCTTCCAATGCAAGTACCACAAGCCTCCTTTGTAGCTTCTAATCTATGACTAAGGGCTCTTTTAGGCCTACTTAGTCGATTTTATATCATCATGTACTTATTTTAGTCCATTAAATCAAAGGATTGATTGGGACTCAGAATTCAATTCACCGGTAGCTAATTTACTTCCTCTAAAGGGGATCTTTTAGGCCGATCAATTATTATATATGTCTTGTTCATGCTGACACTTCAGCTTTCAATATTCAGTTTTCATCTGAAGGCTGCTGGAATTTCTTCACCTGTTGCTGCTTTGAAACTGAAGCATTAGTAGTCCATGATTAGTTGATAATTATCCATTAATTATCTCTATTAATCTCCTCATTTGTAACGCCAATTTGAGATAGTTGATGAAACTATCTTATATAATTGAAGTTGGTTCTGTCACTGGGCATCTTCTTCTCTGCATTACACCATCAATTGAGAGAAAGTAGTGCCTGGAAGCTCAAAACTGATCCGAATTCAGAGCCCGAAAAACAGAGCAAGGCAAATAGCAGGAGGCTAGTACGCGATCCTTTATTCCACTTTCGTCGTTGTTTATGCCACATAAATTACTAACATTTGGCATTAGAGAGGTGTAGTGCCTCTGCCTCTCCTATTCTGTATTTTTTTTCTATTTTTTCTAATTTTTAAAATTATTAAAGTTTGCATTTTTATGATGATTCAGTGAAAATGAGCGCCGAAAATCGTTGAAAAATTTAATTTTTGACATTTTCATATATTTTTCATCAATTTTGGTGTAAAAATGACGTCGTTTCAACCAGGTCAAGAAATCGGGTCAAATCGGGCATATTCGGGTTCGGGCGAACCCGCTGGAGGTTGAAGACGACATAAATGGCGTCGTTTTGCCTGATGCTAGAGTATTCTAAACGGCATTGTTTTGTCTACTGTTAGTATAAAAAAAACAAAAAAGGATTTTGGACTTGGGCCGTTTTTCGTGCATGGCCCAATTCCCGTTGATGGCGTTTCCCGCGTCTCCGCAGCAAAAGCGTGGCGGCCCACTTGCGTGCTACGGCCCACACGCACTCGGTCCATTCTGCTTGGGCCCACACTGCAAAAATCATTGTTAATAATGCGTGCTGCGGCGCGGGAGGTCTCAAACCCGAGACTTGTATGGAAGGAAGCAACATTACCACTGCACTAAGTGCGCGGTTGTTAACTTATTTGGAATTTTAATTTTCTATATATGAATATAATGTCTAGTGATTAATATAATTTAATTAATTAAGGATTGGCCACAGCGTCCTTAATTAATAAAATTATATTTTATTATCACATATGGTATAAGGACATTAATTGTGGCTAATTATTTTTTAATATAATAAAATTTATCCCACAAAAAAATTTATTATATTAAATTAATTAATCAGGATAAAATATCAAATTATTTTTATTAATTTGCTTACAGGAATTAAGAATTAAAATATAATTTAATAGTTTTATCATGAAATTGGATATGAATCTACTTGAATTAAAAATTTAGCGCACAGGTAATTTTTAAATCAATTGATTCATGATGTATATTTTATATTGATAAAATATATTTCTGTATTTATTTGTTAGTTTCATTTATTATTTGTTAAGTATGTATTTAATTTTTATACAGTTATTCAATCTGTTAATCTTTTCGATATAATATATAAAATTTTTAAACTGAAAGGTGATAACTATAAAGTATGGAAGGAGAGAATTCTTTTTCATTTATGGTGGATGGATATAGATTATGTTATAAGGAAAGACGAACCACCCGCTCTTACTGTAACCAGCACTCCGGTTGATGTAGCTCTTTATGAACGATGGGAGCGATCTAATCGTCTCAGTCTAATGTTCATAGAGAGTAAAATTTCTGTTAGTATTTATGGTTCTGTCGATCAGTATAATAAAGTATGAGATTTACTGAAGGCTATCGATGAACAGTTTAAAATTTCAGATAAAGCACTTGCTAGCACTCTAATAATGAAGTTTTCATATTTAAAGCTCACCAGTGTTAAGGGTGTGCGCGAGCACATTATGCAGATGAGGGATATAACGACTCAATTGAAAAATTTAGAGGTAAAAATGTCTAAATCTTTCATTGTGCATTATATTTTAAATACGCTTCCACCACAATATGGACATTTTAAAATTTTTTATAACACATATAAAGATAAATGGTCGATCAATAAACTATGACTATATGTGTTTAAGAGGAAGGAAAACTCATGATGAAACAAAGTGAAAGCATATTCATATTCAAAGAAGAAAAATTTAAGATTCAAGCCAAAAAGAAAGAGAAAGGTAAAATACCTCTTCAATCAGACATCAAGAAGGAATTCAAGTACTTTTTCTGTAAAAAGAAGGGACACATCAAGAAGGATTGTATCAAATACCAAAGTTGGCTTAAGAAAAAAGGTAATACATTCTCTTTTATATGTTATGAATCTAATATGGTTAATATTTTTAATAATATATGATGAATTGATTCTAGTTCTACAATCCATATTTTAAATTTCTTATAGGATTTGCAAAACTTAAGAAAACCAGTAGGCAATGAACAAAGTATCTTCTCCGAAAATAAGATGCGTTCACATGTGAAGGCCATTGGAACATGCAGTTTAATTTTGAGTAGTGGTTTTGTTTTGAATTTAGAAAAGATCTTTTATATTTTAAATTTCTCTAAAAATTTGATATCAGTTTCGAAACTTGTATCATTTGGATATTCCATTACATTTTCAGACTCATTTTTCAGTTTATATTATAAGTCTGATATTGTTGGAAATAGTACATTATCTGATGGTCTTTATTGCTTGAACTTACAAAATAATACCTCTTACAATACTGTGCATATTGATGCTGACATTAAACAATGTGTTATGGATGAATGTTCCTCTATGTTGTGGCATAGAAGACCAGGTCATATTTTCATTAAAAGAATCAAAAGATTAGTAAATAATAAAGTCTTAATACTCTAAATTTTACTGACTTTGGATTTATGTGGACTATATTAAAGGAAAGCAGACCAACAAGATTAAGAAAAATACCAAGAGGAATTCAGACATATTAGAAATCATACATACTGATATTTGTAATCCTAACATTGACTCATATGGCCCAAAATATTTTATCACATTTATTGATGATTTTTTACGATATATGTATCTTTACTTGTTTTATAATAAAAATGAAGCCTTAGATATTTTTAAATTATTTAAAACAGAAGTAGAAAAATAATGTGAAAAATAAATTAAGATTGTGAGATCAGATAGAGGTGGAGAATATTATGAAAGATATACTGAAGATAGACAAACACCTAGTCTATTTGTAAGGTTTCTTCAAGAATATGGGATTGTTACCCAATATATTATACCTGATTCTCTAGACCAAAATGATGTAATAGAAAGAAGAAATCGAATATTATTAGATATGGTAAAGAGTATGCTTAGCAACTCCGATCTTTCAAAATCCTTGTAGAATGAAGCTCTTAAAATAGCGGTATATATATTAAATCGGTTCCCAACAAAAATTGTTCTAAAAACTCCTTTTAAGTTATGAAAAGGTTGGAAACTGAGTTTACGGCATATACGCGTATGGGATGCCCATTTGAAATAAGAGTTTATAATCCACATGAGAAGAAATTAGATTCAATGACCATCAGTGGATTTTTTATTGGATATACTGAACGATTTAAAGGATACAAATTTTACTGTCCATCTCACAGCACTAGGATTGTGGAATCAAGAAATATAAAATTTCTTGAGAATGACTTAATGAGTGGGAGAAAGCGATCTAGAAATATGATTTCTGATAATGATAATTTGGTTTCTCAACCTTCCACTTCAAATGATAGGTTGATTGTTGTATACAATACCTCTCAAGATAAAATTGGTGTTGAACAATCATTCAATGTCATTTTACAAAATGCTGAACTTATTCCAATTGACCATGAAATTCAGGATTTATCTGAAATAATTGTATAACATATTCATGTTGAGAATGATGATACAAATTCAGAAGGTCTTCTAGAACGAGAAAGTCAGCAATTCCTAATGACTTCATTATATATTTACAAGAGTCTGACTATAATATTGGAGCTAAAAATGATCCTAAAACGTTTTCACAAACTATGAGTTGTAGTGAATCACAATTATGGTACAATGTCATGAAGAAAGATATGAATTCCATGAGTTGCAATGGAGTCAGAAATCTAATTGAATTACCTAAAGGGGTGAAAGTCATAGGGTGTAAATGGGTCTTTAAAATAAAGAAAGACACATTAGGCAATATCAAATTATATAAAGTGAGACTCGTTGCTAAGGAATATACTCAAAAAGAGGGAATTGATTACGCGGAGACTTTTTATCCTGTATCTAAAAAGGATTCTCTTCGTATTATTTTGGCATTGGTTGCTCATTTTAATATGGAATTATAACAAATGGATATGAAAATAGTATTTCTAAATGGTGATCTAGAGGAAGAGGTTTATATGAAATAATCAGAAGGATTCTCCTCTAGTGATGATGAGCAATTGATTTGCAAATTTAAGAAGTCCATATATTGATTAAAACAAACCTCCCTCTCTGGTGTGATGGGGATCTTTCCTTTTACTTCCATTTATGAGGATTTGCTTGATGCATATGATATGGATTGGCAATAATGAATCTCTCTCATCGATGTGTGGCCGGAGCGCCTTCCTTTGGCCTCTGGTGGGTCTCGCCTATGTTCGGCCTCGGTGCAGTTTAATTTGTCTTGGGCCGCTTGGATTGATGATCCATTGCCAATGTGATTCACTCCTATTGATTGGGTTAGGAGTGCCGTCTTTATCGCTCAGGTGGGGCTTTTCGGGCAGTGGTTTTGTTGATCCGACAGTGATATTTTAAGCTGCGATGGCCTCGTTGGGATGAGTTCTGCGCGATTGTTGCCTCGTGGGGTGTTTCCCCTTGAGTTGGTGTTTCTTTGTATATGAATGGATTATTCTCTAAATCTCACGGTTTTGGCTTTCGGTGAAGCTATCCGGGCTAGAGTAGGCTCTTATGTAGCTCTCTAGTTCTCGCCGCAGATGACTCGTCTAGTGATGTCACTCTATGGCGCCCCTCTGCCTTTGGGTTTCTTTCCGGTTGACGGGAAGGGGACCGTGCGGCTACGGATTTTGGAACTCTATGATGAGTCTTTGTTGAGTTGGCGTGGCTGGTCGGATCTTTGTGAACCTTATTAGGTAGTGGATTAGGCTTGGCCTGTCTGTTTGCCATTTTCTTTCTATTATTGGCAGTGGATTCTCATGGAGGAGTCATGTGCTTAGTTTTATTAGCCAAATTTTGCATTTGCCGCCTTTCGGGAGTGCTTAAGTGCCTCGGGTTATGTGCAACTCCATTAGGGTGTGAAGAAGGATTTGCAAGTGCACGATTTCATCCCTCTTGTCAGTGGCTCTTACGGACATCTTGCCTTGAATGTATTTCTTTGATGCTGAATCAGGGGCTGTTGTGGGCAACGCCTGTTTGTGTATTCAGGTTTTCGAGCCTCTGTTTGTGTGTAGGTTGGGTTAGGGATTGCCTGCACCGAATTTAGCTCTTTATTGACTGCCCTCGAATGTTTGGTCAATAGCTCCTTTTTGATGTAAGAGATTTCACTTTGTCAATCATTAGGTGGAGCTGTATGTTTCAGGTCGGCTGCTGGCTTGCTCGCTTGCAGCCGTGGGGCTTGGATGGTCCTATGACCTTACACTCCAGTTTTGGCTAGATGGACTTGCTGTGTTTAATGCTTACACGATGGCTACTGGAGGGGTGGAAAGAAACGCCTTTGACGAGCCGGTGGGCCTGTGGTCGGTTTCAAGGGTTGCTGGTTTCCTAGCTGGTTGCTCTTCGCTGTCTTTACGATTCGTTGCCGGCTAAGTAGCTAACGGGGGAGTTGCTTCCATACTTGGTATGCAATTGGATGAGACGGTTTGACGGGTCCATTTGGCGATGGTATTTAAATCCGAGTTCGAATCAATTATTTTGGTACTTATGGCATGATGCATCTTTTCTGTGGAATTTTCTTTAGTCGCAAGCATCTTTACCTTGTGTATATTTATGTTGTAGTATGTTGGTGGAATCATTGTTGCTGGCACATTCCTTGGATCGATGACTTGAGCCTTTGATTTGATTCTCCTCGCCCGGGCGTGTGGGCGGCTTGAGATTCTATCTCTCTGTGTTATCTGGCAGTCTGTTAACCGCGTTGGTGCATATATTGCTACATAGGCGCTTCAATGCTCACCGACCGCCTCGACAACTTCTATGTTTGACGTCTGTCCACGATGAACATTTCAGATTTCTTTAGCGGGCAGCCTTGTCCTCTGGGTTGCTTTTGGCGATTAATGTCCCTTGAAGTTTAATTAGCATTACCTTTCTTGATAGATGCCAATGTTGCAATGCCATTTGCTCCTCGCTGTTGGAAAAACTAGGGTGCTTTTCGGGTTGCGTTTTGATTAGTAAGTTCTTTGCGGGGTGATCGGATGTTGTTGTTCCCGGTTGTCTCGGAGTAACTAATTTTTCTTTAGCTTATGTATAATGATAGTGTTCATTTTTGGTTTTCGTTAGATAGTTCCTCAGGTTTTTTGAGGAATTCTGTTTGCTCCCAGTTGCTCTGGTATGCCCTAGGCGTTTATGTTCTAACTTCAAGTCAAAAACTTGAGTTATAATATAGTTTTTGTAAATTTTTCTCCCGATAATCCAAAATACACTTACTTACAAAAAAGCCTGGTATGCACCGGACGGACATAGCTCATGCCGTTGGAACAATTACTAGCTTCTTCCAATCCGAAAAATGAGCGGTACTGCAGATGAAATGGATCATAAGATATATTCGGTAAACTTTCAAGACGTGCTTGTGTCTTGGAAGTGACAAGCCTCGGGCCAGGTGGGTTACTCGGGCAGCGGATATGGCCGAAGATGTTGAAGGCACTTAAATCCACATCGTGTTACTTAATGAAATTTACGGGAGGTGCGGTTTCTTACCAAGTTACAAAAGTGTGTAGCTCTATCTGCAATCAAACCGAATATATGCAGATTCATGGCTTGCAAGGAGATGCGTGGATGAAGGAGTTCGTTCAAGAGTTAGGCATTAAACAAGAGAGATATGGTACTTTGTGATGGGTCAAGTGTCATTCATCTATGTAAGAACTCTTCATTCCATTCCAGGATCAAAGCACATTGATACAGACATCATTGGGTGCGAGAGGTGCTAAGAGGAATGTCTTCCGCTACATGGGACAAGATTAAACTAAGAGAACATGGCGGATATGATGACGAAGATTCTACCAAAGGGAAGAACGAAGTATCTTTTAAGATGGCCGAGCTAATAGACTTAACTTCCTCACGATCGATGGGAAGTTTGTTGAAATCTCTCCCCATGAAAGAGTTCCGATCAACGGGCCAACATAATAGTTGCTAGGTCAAGAATCAAGTAGATCGGTTTCATTTGAGGCCTTTCAGACACAATTCAAGAGAACGATCAACGGGACGGGCGTTATCGGGTTAAATGAGAAGGCGGTCAACAAAGTTGACCGCCTCATTTAAGGCAACCCAACAACACCTACCACCATGTGCGGGAAAGGTTGACCACCTTGTTTAGTGAACTGGCAAAACTCAAAGAATCTTAGATTCTTTGCTCTTTGTGCGAGCATGCGCCACCCTCTTCTTGGTGATACATGGTTATTGGGAACCGTGCACCAACTATGAAGGACGATGTGGTGGTCCAGCTACTGCCAACTCTTTGTATATTCTTATGTATACATATATGTGTGAGTAGGCTAAAAAGGCGGTGGAGTAGAGAAGTTGTTGTAAGCAAAAGAAAGTTGAGCACAGTGTGAGTGTGAGTGTGTGTGAGAGTAAGAAGAAAATAGAGAAGATGAAGAAAGCCCGACTGTGTGTGTGTATTTTCGTCTTACTGTTTTGTAATCTCTATCTCATACATAGTGCAGTTTACGAACTTAACGTCCCGTAATTTTTCTCTTGATTGAGAAGGGTTTTCCACGTAAATATCGGTTGTCAATATTCTCGCTTTCATTTCTTCTCTTTGATTCCCTTGTGCCTGTGTTGGTAGGCCGCCCCATAACCGGCCAACAAGGCCTAGGGATGTAGCAACGTGGGAGGTGGTATGGAAGAAGGCTTCGTAGGTGTGAGCAGAATCGAACAATCACAATGATGCCCTAAAGGTATCCCGGAGACAACACATGTTATCCTTCCACTCATCTATTCAGTCTATCCTCTGTACAGTCCCTAACTGGGATGCTTTCCCTCTATAAGGGTCTCTTTTTTATGAGACTCAAGAGGGACATATGAGGATTTAGGGACATTTTCTGACGGGAAATTCATAGGCCTTGCAAAAGGGTTTTTAAGAATCCTGGCCACATACTAAATCTAAGCTAATGCTCAAAGTCATGGGGATAAAATCCTCCTCATCCAACAAAAGTTTCAACTATTCTTTGCCAAAATAAGCTTACTCAAAACAAAAAATATTGCACAAAAGGTGAGTTTTCTCGAAGGATAAAAAAAATATCCCTTTCAATGCAAGTACCACAAGCCTCCTTTGTAGCTTCTAATCTATGACTAAGGGCTCTTTTAGGCCTACTTAGTCGATTTTATATCATCATGCACTTATTTTAGTCCATTAAATCAAAGGATTGATTGGGACTTAGAATTCAATTCACCGGTAGCCGATTTACTTCCTCTAAAGAGGATCTTTTAGGCCGATCAATTATTATATCTGTCTTGTTCATATTGACACTTCAGCTTTCAATATTCAGCTTTCATCTGAAGGCTACTGGAATTCCTTCACTTGTTGCTGCTTTGAAACTAAATTATTAGTAATCCATGATTAGTTGATAATTATCTCCATTAATCTCCTCATTTGTAACGCCAATTTGAGATAGTTGATGGAGCTATCTTATATAATTGAAGTTGGTTTTGTCCCTGGGCATTTTCTTCTCTGTATTACACCATCAATTGAGAGAAAGCAATGCCTAGAAGCTCAAAACTGATCCAAATTCAGAGCTCAAAAAATAGAGCAAGAAAAATAGTGGGACGTTAATATGACATCCTTTATTCCGCTTTCATGGTTATTTATGCCATATAAATTACTAACATTTGGTATCAGAGAGGTGTAGTGCCTCGGCCTCTGCTATTCTACATTTTTTTCTATTTTTCTTGATTTTTAAAATTATTAAAGTTTACATTTTTATGATGATTCAATGAAAATGAGTGCCAAAAATCATTGAAAAATTTAATTTCTGACATTTTCATATATGTTTCATCAATTTTGATGTAAAAATAACGTCGTTTCAACTGGGTCAAGAAATCGGGTCAAATTGGGCATATTCGGGTTCGGGCGAACCCGCTGGAGGTTGAAAACGACATAAATGGCGTCGTTTTGCCTGATGCTACAGTATTCTAAACGGCATCGTTTTGTCTTCTACTAGTATTAAAAAACCAAAAGAGGATTTCGGACATGGGCCGTTTTTTGTGCACGGCCCAATTCCTGTTGCTGGCGTTTCCTGCGTCCTCATAGCAGAAGCGTGGCGGCCCACTTGAGTGCTGCGGCCCACACGCACTCGCGGTCCATTCTATCTGGGCCCACGCTGAAAAAATCCTCGTTAATAAATGCGTGCTGCGCAGCGGGAAGTCCCGAACCCGAGACTTGCGTGGAAGGAAGCAGCATTACCACTGCCCTAAGTGTGTGGTTGTTAACTTATTTGGCATTTTAATTTTCTGTATACGCTATTTGTATATATATATATATATATATATTATTATATATTTATATATATTATTATATATTTATATATATTATTATATATAAAAGATTAAAATATAATATTTAAAATATAATTATATATATATATATATAAATATAATGTCTAGTGATTAATATAATTTAATTAATTAGGAATTGACCATAGTATCCTTAATTAATAAAATTATATTTTATTATCACATATGATATAATGACATTAATTGTGGCTCATTATTTTTTAATATAATAAAATTTATCCCATAAAAAATTTTATTATATTAAATTAATTAATCAAGATAAAATGTCAAATTATTTTTCTTAATTTGCTTGCAGGAATTAAAAATTAAAATAGAATTTGATAGTTTTATCATGAAATAGGATATGAATTTATTTGAAATAAAAATTTAGCACACAGAAAATTTTTATATCAATTGATTCATGATGTATACTTTATATTGGTAAAACATAATTATGTATTTATTTGTTAAGTATGTATTTAATTTTTATACAGTTATTCAATCTGTTAATCTTTCCGATATAAGATGTAAAATTTTTAAACTGAAATGTGATAACTATAAAGTATGGAATAGAGACCCATTTCATTTAGGGTGGATGGATATGGGATTATCTTTATGCTGAAAGATGAACCACCCGCTTCATCAGAATCCTTTGACTCCGGTTGATGTAGCTCTTTATGAACGATGAGAAACGATCTAATCGCCTAATCTAATGTTCATAAAGAGTAAAATTTTGTTGGTATTCGTGGTTCATTAATCAAGATAATAAAGTCGCGAAGATGATTGGCTATCGATGAAACAGTTTTAAAATTTCGGATAAAGACTTGCTAAGACACCTAATAATGAAATTTTTATCTATAAGACTACCAAACATGTTAAGGGTATGCGTGAAAGACATTATACAAAAACGAGGATATAAGCGGCCCGATTGAAAAATTTAGAGGTAAAAATATCCGAATCTTTTCTTGTGCATTATATTTTGACACGTTCCACCACAATATGGATCTTTTAAAATCTCTTATAACACACATAAAGATAAATGGTCGATCAATGAACTTATGACCATATGTGTTCAAGAGAAAGGAAAGCTCATGATGAAACAAAGTGAAAGCATATGTATGTTCAAAGAAGAAAAATTTAAAATTCAAGCCAAAAAGAAAAAAAAAGGTAAAATGCTTCCTCAATCGCATATTGGAAGGAATCTAAGTGCTTTATTCTCAGAAAAAAAGAATGGACATCAAGAAGGATTGCACAAAATATCAAAATCGCTGTTAGAAAAGGTAATCCATTCTCTTTTATATGTTATGAATCTAATATGGTTAATATTTCTAATAATATATGGTGGATTGATTCTAGTTCTACAATCCATATTTTAAATTTCTTATAGGGCTTGCAAAACTTAAGAAAGTCAGTAGGCAGTAAATAAAGTATCTTCTCCGAAAATAAGATGTGTTCATATGTGGAGGCCATTGGAACGTGCAATTTAATTTTGAGTAGTGGTTTTATTTTAAATTTAGAAAAGACTTTTTATATTTCAAATTTCTCTAAAAAATTGATATCAGTTTTGAAACTTGTACCCTTTGAATATTCCATTATATTTTCAAACTCATCTTTCAGTTTATATTATAAGTCTGATATTATTGGGGATGGTACATTATCTGATAGTCTTTATTGCTTGAACTTACAAAATAATACCTCTCACAATATTGTGCATGTTGATGCTGACATTAAACGATGTGTTATGGATGAATGTTCTTCTATGTTGTGGCATAGGAGATTAGGTCATATTTTTATTAAAAGAATCAAAAAATTAGTAAATGATGGAGTCTTAATACTATAAATTTTACTGACTTTGAGATTTATGTGGACTATATTAAAGAAAACCAGACCAACAAGATTAAGAAAAATACCAAGAGGAGTTCAGACATACTAATATTTATAATCCTGACATTGACTCATATGGCCTAAAATATTTCGTCACCTTTATTGACGATTTCTTACGATATATATATCTTTACTTGTTTCATAATAAGAATAAAATCTTAGATATTTTTAAATTATTTAAAATAGAAGTAGAGAAATAATGTAAAAAATAAATTAAGATTGTGAGATCAGATAGAGGTAGATAATATTATAAAAGATATACTGAAGATGGACAAATGTCTGGTCCATTTGCAAGGTTTCTTCAAGAACATGAGATTATTACCAAATATACTATACCTGGTTCTCCAGACTAAAATGGTGTAGCAGAAAGAAGAAACCAAACATTATTAAATATGGTGAGGAGCATGCTTAGCAACTCCAATCTTCCAAAATCCTTGTGGAGTAAAACTCTTAAAATAGCGGTATATATATTAAATCGAGTCTCAACAAAAATTATTCGAAAAACTTCTTTTGAGTTATAGAAAGGTTGGAAATTGAGTTTACGGCACATACGCGTATGGAGATGCCAATCTTAAATAAGAGTTTATAATCCACATGAGAAGAAATTGAATCCAAAGACCATCAGTGGATTTTTTATTGTATATACTGAACGGTCCAAAGGATATAAATTTTACTGTCCATCTCATAGCACTAGGATTGTGGAATCAAGAAATATAAAATTTCTTGAGAATGACTCAATGAGTGGAAGAAAGCAATCTAGAAATATAATTTCTGATAATGATTATTTGATTTCTCAACCTTTCACTTCAAATGATAGGTTGATTGTTGTACATAATACCCCTCAAGATGAAATTAGTGTTAAACAATTAATCAATGCCATTTCACAAAATGCTGAACCTATTCCAGTTGACCATAAAATTCAGGATTTATCTAAAATAATTGTACAACATACTCATATTGAGAATGATGATACAATATTGAGAATGTCTTCTAGAATGAGAAAGTCAGCAATTCCTAGTAATTTTATTATATATCTACAGGAGTCTGACTATAATATTGGAGCCAAAAATGATCATAAAACGTTTTCACAAACTATGAGTTGTAGTGAATCACAATTATGGTACAATATTATAAAGAAATATATGAATCTATGAGTTACAATGGAGTCTTGAATCTTATTGAGTTGCCTAAATGGGTGAAAATCATAGGGTATAAATGGATCTTTAAGACAAAGAAAGACTCATTAGGCAATATCGAACTATATAAAGCGAGACTCATTGTTAAGGAATATACTCAAAAAGAGGAAATTGATTATACTGAGACTTTTTTTCCTATATCTAAAAAGGATTCTCTTCGCATTATTTTGGCATTGGTTGCTCATTTTTATATGGAATTATAACAAATGGATGTGAAAATAGTATTTCTAAATGGTGATCTAGAGGAATAGGTTTATATGAAATAACTAGAAGGATTCTCCTCTAGTGATGGGAAGCAATTGGTATGTAAACTGAAGAAGTCCATATATGGATTAAAACAAGCCTCCTGTCAATGGTATTTAAAATTTGATAATATTATCTCTTCATTTGATTTTAAAAAAATATTTTGGATCAATGTATATACCAGAAGGTTAGTGAAAGCAAGATTTGTTTCCTTATTTTATATGTGGACGATATTTTTCTTGCATCCAATGATAAGGGTTTGCTGTATGAGGTAAAATAATTTCTCTCTAATAAATTTAAAATAAAAGATATGGGTGATGTATTTTATATCATTGGCATTAAGATACATCGAGACAGACCACGATGTATTTTAGGTTTGTCTCAAGAAACCTATATCAATAAAGTTTTACGGAGATTTCATATGAAAGATTGTTCACCAAGTGTAGTGCCCATTATGAAGGGTGATAAGTTCAATTTGAACCAATACCCAAAAAATGATTTTGAACGGGAACATATGAAAAATATTCCATATGCTTCAATTGTTGGAAGTTTGATAGATGCTCAGGTATGTACAAGACCTGACATCGTATTTACAGTTAGAATATTAGAAAAATTTTAGAGTAATTTATGTATGGAACACTAGAAAGCTGCTAAGAAAGTGATGAGGTATCACCAAGGTACCAAAGACTACATGTTTACATATAGACGAACTGACGATTTGGAAGTATTAGGTACTTCGATTCAAACTTTATTGGATGTGTTGATTCACGTAAATCAACATCTGGTTACCTATTTATGTTTGCCGGTGGAGCTATATCTTGGTGGAATGCAAAGCAGACCTTGATTGCTACTTCCATTATGAAGTCGAATTCGTTGCTTATTTTAAGGCTAGAAAGTATGGTGTATGGATAAGAAATTTCATGTCTAAGCTTAGAGTGGTTGATTCCATCTCAAGGCCATTAAAAATATATTGCGATAATTCAGTTGTTTATTTCCTGACTAAAAATAATAAAAGTAGTAGTTAAAGTAAACATATCGATATTTAATTTTTAACCATAAAGGAGCACATTAAAGGAAAAAAATTACTATTGAGCATATTAGCACTGAATTGATGATCACTGATCCTTTGACAAAAGGCATGCTACTATTAAGGTTCAATGATCTTGTAACAAAAATGGGACTAAATTTCATATTGTAATTTTTATTGTATGGATAATAATATTTAATGAAATTCCTACTTATTTGTTATGATGTTTCTCAAAATTTTGTGTGCACATTGGTTGATTTGAGAATGTCATTGATTGTAAGATAAAGAATAAATATAAGGTTTATTCATAAAATAACGTTACAATATTTGGATATATTTTAAGAAATATAATATATTGTAATACATGAAAGATATTACTCATTATCAGAGGACATATCGCCATAATTCATATATTTATTTCTTAAAATTGAGGATTTATGGGTTTGATTATCACATTAAGTAAAATATGGATCAAGTGAGAGAATATTGACGCTTCAGCTTTCAATATTCAGTTTTCATCTGAAGGCTGCTGGAATTCCTTCACCCGTTGCTGATAATTAGTGATCCATGGTTAGATGATAATTATCCATTAATTATCTCCATTAATCTCCTCATTTGTAACACCTATTTGAGATAGTTGACGGAACTATCTTATATAATTGAAGTTAATTTTATCCCTGGATATCTTCTTATCTGCATTACACCATCAATTAAGAGAAAGCAGTGGTTAGAAGCTCAAAATTGATCCGAATTCAGAGCCCGAAAAACAGAGTAAGGCAAATAGCGGGAGGTTAGTATGCAATTATTTATTCTGCTTTTGTGGTTGTTTGTGCCACATAAATTGTTAACGGTTCACTCACTCATGGCAATTGTGATAGGGCATATCATCTATGCGGCCTCCAAACAAAACACACATCAATTCGTGTCATCTAGATACTTGCTTATTATTATATCATTTTTACTTTTCAATTTTGTCGGCGAAGCATCCCGACTTCAACACTAAAGGGGTTACTGGGAGAGAACTTTTTAGGCCCTTTGACCTCTTGTCTTTGTTACAATATGAAGGGTACAGATCTTAAATTCTTAAATTTGCTATCATCTGGAACTAATTGCTTCTTGTTTGATCTTTATTTCAAGTATTCACTATTTTGAGAGACACTTCCCCTCTCCCTTCTTGTGGCACGTGTGCAATGTCGTACAAGGCCCTTTGAACGACTAGAATAAGAAGTTCGTGGTAGAATAAGAAATTCGTGGGTAATATTATTATGGAAGACCGTTAAATACATCAGCAAAGACCAAAATGAGTCATAAGCTTTGGTATGAGCTAATTCAACAAAATGACTTAATTATTGGTGCAACTATTTTGTGATATTAACACGTCAAAATTTTGTACACCTTGAAGTAATAAAATTCAACAGTGACATTAAATGGATGGTTCCATAGATAAGGAATAGTACATTTTTTTTTGTTTTGATTTATAAGGCTAATAATAAGTAGAAAATAATAGGGGATAAAATTTGAATATGCATTAAATATGAATCCACAAAAATGAAGAACCAACTGTGATACTTCTACGTGATTAAAAAACATGGTGTTTGGATGGCTTTTTGCCGACTTGTAGCTGTTTTTTGAAACAGCTTACTGAATAATAATACTGGTTTACACGATGATCCTCATTTTTTTTCCCTTGAAGACTCTGAATTCCTACTAGCTGTTGATAATTTCAATTTTTACTTGTCTAATATCAAAGCTGGCAATACTAGCAATCACTTTACAAGATGAAACTACCCCATTTTTCACAAAACAAGTCACTGGTAACGGCAGATGTATTAGCAGTCGATTGCTTACTTTCTTATTATTAGCACTATGAATATAAACAATAAATCATAAATTATTTTTTTCATAAAAATCATTCATAAAATTAAGACAGCTTAAGATGAGGATGTTGGATCTTGTAAATTATATTTTTTTTTCTGCCAAAGGGATAAATCAATGCAACTTTCAGAGTCACACGAACAAAATGTTCAAATTGTCTAATTTCGCTGGAAAACTTGAATGATGGTGTTACAGCATGAAAAGAGAGATGAAAAAAAGTTTCTGAAATATCTTTTTGTTTAAATTGTACAATCAACTATTTTTTTAACTAGGAAAGGAAATATCTATATAAAAGAAAAGTTAATGATAAATTATACAAATTATATAATTAGCCTAATTTGAGAGACACCAACCAATTTAATTTTAGGGGGTGATCTTCTAACTTATAAAGTGTATTATATGTTAACAATCTCTCACAAACTCAAGGTGGTATCCAAGATACCAACTAAAGTCTAAAAACTAAATCATGTCGTGACCAAATGATAAGCCTTTATAAAGATGCCAACTAATTGGTCAGCCAAATAAGATTAAAAAGAGGCAAAGAGTCTTCATAGAGGTGATGACCAAAAAAATGGTAATAGATCTCTATATGTTTTGTTTGTGAATGAAAAATATCATTATGACAAATTTAAAAAATATTACGATTATCATAATAAATAAGAGTATTGGATAATTGAAGAACAATCATACCTTGTGAAATCAAATGGTCAAAGAGAATGATACTTAACCTCAGTGTTGGAATAAGTAATAACGATTTACTTTTTATTGCGTTAAAAATAAGAAAATCTTTCAATAAATTAAAAAAAAATAGCTGTAGACTGTCAATTAAAAGCTCACATGCTCAATCTATATCAAAATAAACTCAGAGCCTCAATGAAAAGTAGGCAGAAAAATGGAAGCCCATGGAACAAGGTGCCCTTTATATGATAACGAACATTAGATTGAAAGTACCGCAATTGTTAAAAGTTGAAGAAATTATTATTGAATAAGAGGTGATGATATCAATTGAAAAGAAGAAAAAAAAGTACTCATGAAATAAAAGGAGAGATCAACCAAAGAAACAAATTAAGAACTTACTAATGACTTGAGCCTAGAAAGGTGAAAGGTCAATACTATACTAAAGATTAAGTTAATAAAAATGCCTATAACTTAGTAGGGAAAGATGTTAGAATACAAATCAAGCAATATAAATTTTTATGTAATTTTTTCTATTATTAGATTATTCTAAGAATTTAGATAAATTTAATTTTAATTTTACTATTATAAAATAATAGATATTTAATTATAAAAGTTGAAAGCTTTTAATATATATTAATATCAAAAATTAAAAGATCTAAAATCCTCTATGTGAGGAAATAAATTTGTTAGGTGCGGCCCAAAATTGAGCAAGACCCAAGTGCCAGCAGTCCAACTATTAACACGCATGACCATGCAGACCTTCCGAATAATTGGACGGAGGAGTGTATGCAATATTAAAATAAATAACGACGTAATTAGATAATAAATGAGATATTTAATTTTGATGAGTGGTTATAGTCAACTTGAGGGATAATGTTGCACTTATAAATGTTCCGATTTAGAAACAATCAAGATGGTACCACTATTAATATCTAGACAGTTACCAAATTGATTCAAAAGGTAATTATATCCTAGAAGTAGCATCTTCCATTTAATGTCACTAGGCATCTTCTATTATAGGGTAGTTCCAAGTTGACCAATTGATTAAAACCTCAACCGTAAATACAAATACTTTTCACTTAAGATGGTAGTTCGATCAAAAAATATAAAGATACTATAAAAAAAAAAGAGCAAATTAAAAAGAGCAGCGCCATATCCTCTAGTCCACTAAAAAAATATCACACTCATCCCCCTTTCTTATTCATTTTACTTTCCACATTTTGTCATCTCACATTTTTCAAATTTTTTATAAAAAATTTTAAAAATAAACGTCAAAGTATATATTATGGAGTGAATTCTATATACTCGTAACCTCCCATTATATTTATTATGGTACATAGGGCCAATAATTTTAATCATGAAAATTAAACCTGAAATCTTTCAGATCAGCTAAAAGATTTATTAGACCCTCTAATTATATAGCAATTCAAATTCAAACAATATATTAAAATTAAAAAATAATATTTTATGTCTAATTATCATATGATATTATTAATTACTTATTTATAATTTTTTATATTTTTAGTGAATGATATGCCTTCGGTATTTTTTTTTTCTCTGTCAGTGTTTAATCTCATCATGCCGTTTTATTTTCTAAAAGAAAAAAAAATGTTCTTGTTTTATTTCGTGACTGCAAAATTTACATATATTTCCTGATTGAAACAGAACTGATGGCCGCGTTGTTCATGCCGCCTCCTATATATCCGTACACGCCCGCCCCCTTCCTCCCGCGGGCATAACCGAACGTTCGAAATCTGTGATCCATACGTTGTAATGCTCCAACTCCTTCCCAAGCAACCGCCAAACGCAGAACCTCACCTCCATCCCAATACCAGCCCTTCAATCTCTCATCATTCCAAGACTCCATCAAACCCGCTCAACCAGTTCAGCTATGATCAAAACTACAGGCATATATGCGCTCTCCTCCTCTCTCAAACCCATTCTCGCTCTCTCTCCAAAGGCCTCCAACTCCATTCCCTCATCATTAAATCTGGATTCCAAACGATCCCTCTCGTTGCCCACCATCTCATCAACTTCTACTCCAAATCTCAGCTGCCCTTTTTTCCCGCCAAATTTTCTCTGAGACCTCCGTAAAATCTGGCACCACTTGGAGCTCAGTCATCTCTTCATTTGCCCAAAATGAGCTGCCTTTACTTGCTCTTGAATTCTTTTGCCGCATGCTGGCTGATGGGGTTCGGCCTGACGATCACATTTATCCTAGCGCGACCAAGTCTTGCGCTATTCTTTCTAGGGTTGATTTTGGTAAATCGATACATGGGATGGTTGTCAAAACTGGTTTTTGTAGTGATATTTTTGTGGCGAGTTCTATGGTTGATATGTATGCGAAGTGTGGGGACATTTGGAGTGCTCGGGAACTGTTCGATGAAATGCCTAACAGAAATGTTGTGACTTGGAGCGGGATGATTTATGGGTATGCCCAGTTGGGTGAAAATGAGGAGGCTTTGAAGTTGTTCAAGAGGACTTTGGGAGAGCATTTGGATGTCAACGATTTTACCTTGTCCAGTGTCGTTCAGGTTTGTGGAAATTTGACGCTTCTGGAACTGGGGAAGCAAATTCATGCTCTGTGCTTGAAGATGAGTCATGATTCATCGAGTTTTGTTGGGAGTTCTTTGATATCGTTGTACTCCAAGTGTGGAGTCATAGAGGGAGCGTATAGGGTGTTTGAGGACGTGTCAATAAAAAATCTTGGAATGTGGAATGCAATGTTGATTGCATGTGCCCAACATTCTCATACAGCCAGAGTATTAGATTTATTTAATCAAATGAAAAGTGTTGGAATGAAGCCTAACTTCATCACTTTTTTGTGTGTTATTTATGGCTGTAGTCATGCAGGTCTAGTTGAAGAAGGACAATATTACTTTGATCTAATGAAAACACATGGGATTGAACCTGGGCCTCAACACTATGCTTCCTTGGTGGACTTACTTGGCCGTTCTGGAAAATTGCAGAAGGCACTTAAAGTTGTCAAGGAAATGCCTATGGAGCCAACTGAGTCTGTTTGGGGTGCTCTATTGACTGGCTGTCGGCTACATGGAGACACTGAATTGGCTGCATATGTGGCAGACAAGGTATTTGAGTTGGGTCCTGTGAGTTCTGGCCTTCATGTCTTATTGTCTAATGCTTATGCAGCTGCGGGAAGATATGAAGAGGCAGCCAAAGCTAGAAAGTCGCTAAGAGACAGAGGAGTGAAGAAGGAAGCAGGTTTGAGTTGGGTTGAGGAAGGAAACAGAGTTCACACTTTTGCTGTTGGGGACTGGTCTCACCCAAAATCCAAGGAAATATATCAGAAATTGGAAGAGTTGGGGGATGAACTGGAACGTGCTGGCTACATTGCTGACACTAGTTTTGTGCTACAAAAAGTGGAAGGCGACGTGAAGAATCAAGCAATTAAGTATCACAGTGAGAGGTTAGCTATTGCGTTTGGACTGATCACCTTCCCTCCTGAAAGGCCCATTCGGGTTATGAAGAACTTGCGTATCTGTGGTGATTGTCACACTGCAATCAAGTTTATGTCAAAGTGCACAGGAAGGACAATTATTCTGAGAGATTATAACAGATTCCATCGGTTTGAAGATGGGAAATGCACGTGCAATGACTTTTGGTGATTGCTTTCACTGGCCATGTTTTGGCTGTTCTGATACAAAACTCCTTGGGTAGGATATTCCTTTTCAGCTTTTTTCTTCGTCAGTTTACAATGGGGACGATCTGAGTCTTCTGTCATCATAATAGATACAATAGTTTCTCCAGGCCAGAAATGATTAAACTCTCTCCTGGAATTTGTGCTGGATATAATTCATCGTACCTAAAGGTATAGTTTGTGCATACCTCCATGGTGATGTGTCACTTGCAGTTTTCTAAATATATTCTGCCTTCATAAGTCCATGAATTTTTGTTCTTCCGGGTGATGCTGTCTAAAAGCTAAAAGTTAATGGAATTGCTTGGTGTGCTTCTTGTCTACTGAAGACAACCTGATCTTGTGCTTTAGGGACATCATATTAGGTAGCTAAAGTGGTTTTTCTTGCCGGATCTATCAACAGTTTTTGATGGCCTTTGGTCTCCATTTTTTCTATACTTTCTTGTTCGTGAAAGCACCACTATTATTGGGTGCACTGAGAGCTGTGTTTTGCTTAATTTAAGGAGATGATGGGAGGTGAGAGTTAGCTTGTGATCCAATAGGTGCATTGGGATCCCTTTTTGTGATCTACTGGGAAAAGTTGCTGAACCATTACTGTGGAACACCCTGGACACTTTTGTTGCATGGTCTCTGAGCCAGAAAAAAAAATCATCTTCATCAAAGAATTTTAGGTAAAGCACACTTTATAATCAGGAGGATGTTGCATCTGTGAAACAAGAAGCTGAGGTGGTTTTAGAGTCTTTTGGTCCGTGGATTCTGTATGCATACTCCTTCATGCTGGACTGCTTTGGCGATAGTTTACTAAACATGATTGTAATCAAAATCGAATCCATTTCCCTTGACTTTGTAAATTTAACCCAAAGGTTCATTGGTATTTTAACTGTTCAAGCTGAGTCTAATCCACTTTGTTTTCCTGATGTAGTAGCAGGAGATGTCACAAGTATCATCCTATACCCTATACTAATGTTCTTATGTCATACGATTGTTTACCATTTGCACAATTATGTCATGGGCCTTATTGATGCTGCTAATAATGCAACACCCGATGATCAGATTACAAGGAGAAGCACAAGGCAAAGCTCACCACCCCTCAAACATAATTATATTGCTCAGCTGCATATGTTTTCTTTTTATGCTAATTGAATTGTGTTATTTTTTTTTCTTTATAAAGCCACTCGGTGACTGTAGGTAAAAAGAGGAGAATGTACTTTTGTTTTACATCTTCTTCTGGCTCTCGTCTCTCTCTCTCTCTCAATACTCTCCTTTCCTCTCCCCTTTTTCACCTTTCTTCCTTCTCTGGTTCTGTGACTAAGTGCATGCATGCACGCTTACATCAATTGGTGCTTTCATTGTGACCATAATAGAGGGAATGATGACTTAATACAAAATATTAAAAAACTCCATCACAGGGCTTTTTAAGGAATTGCAATAGATTGCTACGACCGCACAACAATATGCGGAAAGTATAGCCACAGATGCCTCCACCACCGAACATATTCAGAATCTCTCACTAAAATTCTTCACTCATTAACCCGAATCAAAAAACAAGCTTTGCAAATAGTAAATCCCCCCTTGTTTCTAATTCCTTCATCGTTCACGGCTTCTTCATTTGTTATTTCTCATCAGCTAGCGCAAACCTTACCATTAATCCCACAATTGCAGCCAGATGTACAATTCTTTCATCATTTTTGTTTGCCTAAGCTCAAAATTTCTTTTTCCTCCAGTGATAATGTGATTGGCTGATTATTTTAGATTGAATGATTTTTCTTATATCATTGTATTCCACCAGAATAGAAATTAAGCATTGCTGCCTTCTAAATGACCAGGTCCGCACTTAAATGGTATCAATAGATGCATTCCACATAACTTTCAATATGGGAAATTTTCTCCAAGATCTTGAGCTTTGATTTGGGCCATCCACCTAATTAAATTATGAAACTACTTTGTATAAGCTATGTCAGATTACTACTGTTGTAGCTTACATGGCCGAATTCGAGTCCTTCTCCACTCACACTCCATGTCTTACTACTACTAATCTTTTGAATTGCTTCATATTAGGATTACGTGATGATATACGAAGAGAGTTACTATTGTTAAAACCTAAATCATTGCCTAAAGCAACTGGTATGGCAAAGTTAGTAGAGGAAAAACTTGATACAGGACGATACAACTTCCATTGTCCAATCCTCACCAAGCAACCAACTAACACCATATCAATTTTGCCGAAAACCCCTTTTCCCCCAAGCCTTTCTCCCAAACCTCTGCAGAAACAACCTCATGTTGTAAACGTGGATTGTGTTTTAACTATGATGATATAGGACGATCCAACTTCCATCGTCCAACACTTACCATGCAACCAACTAATACCATATTGATTTTGACAAAAACCCTTTCTCCTCCAACTCTTCCTCCCATATTACCAATAATAAAATTAACTCCTGCAGAAATAGCCTCACGCCATGAATGTGGGTTGTATTTTAACTGTGATAAGCGGTTCATACTAGGTTATCAATGTAAATCCCCACAGTTCTTATGTATGAAAACCGAGGTAGAGGGCTCTATTCAAACTATAGCACAAGTTTCAGAGGTCAATTCTAATGATCCAAAATTTTCATCAGAACTCCTTAAAGGGGTAGACTCTTTTCCTCTAGCTTTAGAAATCACGCCAACTATTTCCCTCCATATATTAGAAGGCTATTTTATTCCTTTCACCTTGAGGCCAGGAACTTATCTTGAGCCATTCGGTGGTTATATTGGTGGATAGTGGCTCAACTCAAAATTTCTTGCAAACTCATTTTGCCAAATATTTGAGGCTCTCAATAGAGTCTTCTCATCATCCTAATGTCATAGTTGGTAATAGAATTTTATGTACTGTAAAGGGTTGTGTACTAATGTTCCAATTACTCCAGGTCAATCTAAATTTAATGTGAACATTTATTTACTGCCGATATATGGGGCCGATATAGTATTTAGAGTGCAATGGCTGCCGTCAATTGGACCGAAGCTCTTTGACTACCGGGCTTTATAGATGAGTTTTGATTATGCAGGTACTCAGCTTACTTTATAAAGTCTACAAAAGGCTACCATGTCCACCATGGCATTAGGCCAACTTAGGCACAATGTATTAAGCAATTTTATTGCCACCTATTTTCATTTGACAATCACCCTATTTATGGAGTCCTTTCTAGAAGACAAATCCGCTATATCTCCTTGACAAATTAATTTACCTCATAATGTCAACCCAACTATCACTGCTGCTCTTTGCCACATCCTCTCTTCTTTTGCCAACGATTTTGCTGTTTCTCATGGATTGTCCCCTCATTACTCTACAGACCACCGAATTTCCTTAAAACTTAATACCACACCTATGAATGTAAAACCATACCATTATCCCCATTTTCAGAAAGTGGAAATGGAGAAACTTATCCATGAAATGCTCAATGAAGGGATCACTCAGTCCAACACGTGTCCCTTCTTTTCACTGGTTCTTCTTGTCAAAAAGAAGGATTGTAGTTGGCGCCTTTGTGTCAATTATCGCACACTCAATGTAATAACAATCAATGACAGATTTCCTATATCTACAGTGGATGAATTACATGGCGCTTGAGTCTTTTCAAAGCTTTACTTACTAGTTGGTTATCACTAAATGCGTGTTCATGCTGAGGATATTCACAAAATAACCTTCTGGACCTATAAAGGACACTATAAATTCTTGGTTATACTATTCGGATTGTCAAATGCTCTCTCCACTTTTCAATCTAAAATGAATACTATTTTCCGTCTAATACTAAGGAAATTTGTGTTAATCTTTTTTTAAATGACATCTTGGTATATAGTCCTTGGGAGACGCACTTTCACCATCTTACTCAAGTTCTACAAATTTTGAGAGGCAATGCCTTATACCAAGCAATCGAAATGTGAGTTTGGGCGTTCCTCAATGTTTTACCAGGACCATATTGTGTTGGAGCAAGGAGTGGCAATAGACCCAACCAAAATTAATGCCATGAAATGCTGGCTTACGCCTGCTAGTGTCAAGCAATTGTATGGATTCCTTGGGTTAGTAGGGTATTATAGGTGATTTGTTGCCAAATATATTCAGATTTTAGCACCACTTATACAATTGTTACGGAAGAATACTTTTGTTTGGACTCATAAAGTTAAGACAGCTTTCAATTCTTTTAAGGCTACACTGACTACCACCCTTATTCTAACCTTACCTGATTTTTCTAAGCCATTTGTTATACAAATAGATGCATCGGGGACTGGCATTGGAGCCATACTCATGCAATCGGGGCATCCCATAGCATTTTTAGCATTGGAGCCAAATTTGTCAGATCAATTCAAGAACATCCAGGAAACTATGAATATTAAACTGTACGAGATGGTTTGATTTTCTATAAGAATAGAATTTTGGTACCAACTGGCTCGACTCTGTAGAATTTAATATTGCAAGAGTACCATAATTTACCTTTTGGGGGCCATGCTGGATTTCATCGTATCTTCACGGGAATAACTGCTACTGTTTATTGGTTGTAAATGTGTAAGGAAATTTGTGACTATGTGCCTAATTACTCTATCTACTAACAAGTGAAGACACTTAACATTGCCGTTTAAGGGCTGCTGCAACCGCTTCCCACTCTGGTAAGATTTAGGAATCCCTTTCTATGGACTTCATAACCCATCCACCTCCCTTGGGTGGAAAAACAGTGATTTTTGTTGTGGTTGACAACCTGTCTAAATATACCCATTTTTCCTGCCTGAGTGCTCATTTCACAACTGCTGATCTTGCAAAGGTCTTCGTCAAGAACATTTGTCATTTACAGGGATTTTTGATTGTTATTGTCTCAGACAAGATCCCATTTTTATAAGCAAGTTTTGGCAAGAGCTCTTTAAATCATAGGGCACCACCCTGTCCACAGGTAGCTCATATCATCCACAAATGGACGAGCAAACAGAGGTGGCGAATCGTTGTTTGGAAGATTATTTGCGATATTTTGCTGCTAGATGTCCTTCTACTTCGGTTAGGTACCTGCCATGGGCTGAATGGAATTATAATACTGCTTGGCATTCCTCCATAAAAATGAGTTCCTTTGAGGCTGTATATGGAAGACCGCCACTATCCTAAGTTGACTACATCTAGGGCACTTCTTTAGTCGCCTCCGTTGATGAATTGTGGACGGACTGCTCTAGCATTCTCGCCACTTTCAAATCTAACCTTTAAGGAGCTCAACTACGCATGAAAAATTAGATTGACATTCATCGAATTGATAAAGAATTTTAAGTGGGTGACTGGATCATTGTCAAATTACAGCCTTACTGTCAAGCCACGGTGGCTCACCATCAATCTAACAAATTAGTTGAACACTATTATTGGCCTTTTTATATATTGGAATGGATCGGTTCGGTTGCATGTCTCCTGAATTTGTTGACTCATTCAAAAATTCACAATGTCTTTCATGTATCCCTACTTAAGCATGGGGTTCATAGCTTCTCATGTATCACACAGATTCTGGGTTTCAGGAAAACTTTACAGCATTGTAAGTTTGTTCCCTAGTAACTTGTTCAATGGCATTTTCAATCGGTGGCAGAAGTTACATGAGAGTCTGCTGCTGAATTTAGCCAAGATATTTCCTCTTTTAACCTTAAGGATAAGGTTTTTTTTTTATTAAGACGACAACGTTACAGGCCTCATTAATGTTGCTAATAATGATTACAAGGAGCGTAAGGCAAACCCAACAATCCCTCATAACCATACTTTTTCTCTTTTTCTCCTAATTGAATTATGTTATGTTTATATATATATATATATATATATATATATATATAAAGCTACTCAGTCACTGTAGTTAAGAAAAGAGAATATACTTCTGTTTTACGTCTTCTTCTGGCTCTCGTCTCTCTCTCTCTCTGTCAGTGCTCTCCTTTCCCTTCCCCTTGTTTTCACTTTCCATCCTTCCGTCTCTGGTTCTACGACTGATTGCATGTGCGCCTGCATCAAAATATTTCTGAGTAAGTGATACTTGTGGTACTGTTACGCCCACAATAACTTCATATATTTTTTTTTTTTTTCCTTTTCGTAGCAAAATTCCTGAGATATCTTACTAGGGTGGGTTCATTTTCACTTGAACATCTATATTTCACATTTTTCACTTAACCACTAATATTATTTTTCGATTAACTTATCCTCCTAATTTTTCAGTTTGCTTCAGTTGACCGCCTCTCGCTGTTTTCCATTACAATTTTGCCCATTTCCATTTATTATCTTAGTGGGATGACTAAAATTCCTCTGTTTCTCTCCAAACAGGTGCCGGCATGTCCCACACATGCAAGGGCGAGCTTGTGGGAAGGTGGTCACTTGAAACAAACTACTAATTGTAGGCGGTAACTGAATCAAAAAATTAAACTGCTGGTTATGTGAAAAATATAGACGGGTAAGCGTATAACAAAGAATAAAACCTTAAACTAGTTGCAGAGGTGTTGGAGATATATGATCTCCCATTGCTCCTGCAGAGATTAATGAAAGAAATCAATCTACTTCCATCCTATATTTAAGAAATACAATTTGGACGGTGTGACAGCTCTTGAGGGTTAAACTAAAGTATGCTGCCAGATTATCAAGCTGAAGCTCCTCCAATTTCATGACCCAATAATTTTTCTTTTTCCGATGCTTTCGTTCATTTGGAAGAGCCTACTCCCAATCATGAGTGCACGATTTTCTGGTGATTCAGTGTAATTCTTTTTTCATCCACTCATATGATTTCTCTTTATCGAAGTGAACTTACTGACGTTGCTAACTGGAAATGATTTTCTGCTTCTATTTTCATGATCTGTGTCCATTCTACGGCTGGAGATAGGATTCTTGTGATTGTATGAGTCACAGTTGTCACGTTCTTGTAGACCTGGCATATACTTCAGCAATAAGGCTAGGACCCCTATTTACTATTTGTTTAGGCCATTAACAAATAATAAAAGCAAAAGATATATTAATATATAATACTCGTAAATTATATTTATTTTTAAAAGTACGCAAAAAAACATGATTTTAGTAAAAATAATAAGCACCAAACGAAATATAAGATAATGGTAAAATATAATATATAGATTTTAATAATAAAGAAAAAACCTTAAAAACTGATTAGTTTTTAACTAAAATCATTTGGGCTTCTCCGGTTAATAAAAGCAATACAATATGAATGTCAATTTAAAGCTTGAGTGGTGCAAACGTTACGAACATTAACCATTTACTTCCAACTCGTGATTTCCACTAATAATAACATACCGGATTTGCTCATAGCAATGAAATCGACCACTTTTCAATTTTCTTATCAAATTCGTCTTACTTGTTAGTGAATTTTTATGCACTACTGAAATCCAGTGTCTATTCCACCAATATCACAACAAAGGTTTGTAGATTAGAATAGCATATAAGTAATAGAGGAAAATATTGGGTAAGAAAACCTTGATAATTTTATCTCAAAAGAATAATTTGGCTTTCTTTACCAATGGATTTCTTTTTACTTTAAATAATGAGAGCCCAAAGGTTTGTAGCCAATTATCTGATAGTCTTTTATGAAAAGAATGGTGATATTTATAGAGAATATTGAAATTAGATTAAGAATATCATGTTTAAAAAAGAAGGAATGCCCTGGCACTCGTATGCTATACAAGTGCACATTAAGAATAAAGATAAGTGCAAGGCAACACATAAGCATTGCATAGTGCATATCAAGTACGGACATTCTAGAGTAACTAAATTCATGCACAACATCGGCACCTATCAGGTAATGATATTCTAGATCAATTGTGTTCATGTATGATACAGGTACTAGTGTTTTAGATAAAATATACTCATATGTTACAAGACGTGCATTAGGCATTGGTGTTTTGGACAGAATACTCTCATGCATTGGAGAGGCGTGCATCAATTGTTGGTATTCTAGACAAGATACACTCATATACTAGAAAGACATGTACAGGCATGGAAACACTTAATACTAGTCTTCATTTGAATATAGTGTGGTAATCTTCATTAAAATAGACATCTCTCGGAGAGAGACTTGGTGAAATAGATATGCTTATGAAGATGCAGACCTTTAATCTCCTTCAGACCACCTGTTTTTCTAATAATAAAATATGCTAATATAAGATATTTTGAACAATTTTTTTCTTTGGTAATTCCATGATAAAACCACTCATAGCATAAAGATTACAAATACATGAATAACTAATTCAGACATTGTCAAAATAGAATATATATATATATATCTACTCTTAAAGTTAAAAAAAAAAAACAACAACACTAAAACATATAATTGTGGGAGATGAGGGCTTATTGTTCATGAGTAGACATGATTAGAGTATATACAAAATGAGCAACGCCCTAGCTCTCATGTGCTATGTAGGCACATATCAAGAACGAAAGTAAGTGCACGGTGGCGCACGAGCGCCATATGGGCACATATAGGAGAAAGCATTCTAGAGTAAATATACTCATGCACAATATAAGCACCTATCAAGTAATGATATTTTAGACTAATTGTACTCATATATGACACAGACGCCAGTGTTCTAGACAAAATGTACTCATGGGTAACAGAAACGTGCTTTAGACATTGATATTTTCAAAGGAATGCTTTCTTGAATTGGAGAGGCATGCATAAGGTATTGATATTTTAGATAGAATATACTCATATACTTGATAGACATGTATCATGGATGGAAACACCTGATGCTAGTCTTTCAATAAATAAAATAAACTAATCTTCATTGATATTTGAGCGTCTTTCAGATTATCTATTTTTCTAATCATAAAATATACTAATATAAGATATTTCAAACAATATATTCTTTTAGTAATTTCATGACAAAGCCTCTCATAGGACAAAAATTACAAGCACATGAATAATTGGTTTAGATTTTAACAAAATAGAATTCGTATATATAAAAATCTACCCCTAAAGTTATTAAAAAAAAAAACTGACAACTCTTAAACACATAATTCTCAGAGATGAGTGCCCTTGTTGTTCCTGAGTGGACATAGTTAGAGTAAGTACAAAAAAATATATGAAGTATGTGGATGAATTTTAGGAATCAATGGCATAATTCTATCAATACATTAGTGGATATTAATGCATACATCAATCCAGCAATGACATCGATCCATCAAAAAAATATGTATAGTTTGTCAAGTAACATCAAAATATGGCAATTATAGTAATAGGGGATATTAAGAAGATTAGGCACAAACCCATCAATACAACCTCAGAGCTATACCCCCAAAAGGAAAATACTTAAAAATTTAACCTTTTTGTCACGAATGCCAAAAAAGAGGGTCAATCATTATTGGAGTAGTCATACTCCTACGTCAAAATAAACACACCAAAAATACGATCCAAGCTCCTCCTTACGTAGGTGTCTTGGTCATTTAGCCAAGCATTCATACATCAAAATCATTTGAGGACATTAGACTCTAGTTGATTAATGTAATATCTCAAATCCCCATTTAGATAATTTTTAATATTAACTGTGATTTTATATTGTAAAATTTTAAAAGATAACTGGTTTAATAGTGCAGCGCCTGATGCACACCTGTAGTGTGCTCGGTGCCAATTTCAGAAGGTTAGTACTCGAGGCACATCTTGAGGCATGCTCAAGCGCTAATTTCATAAGGTTACGTGCTTGAGCAGTGCCTAAGGTGTGCTTGAGCAGTGCCTTAGGTGTTCTTGAGCGCCAATTGGGTATAAAAGGCATGTGCGGGTCGGGCTTCGTCATTTCGCACAGCAGAAGGGAAAGAGGATAGAGAGCATGGGAGGAAGAGAGAGAAATCACAGTTCAGATAGATCGGGACATTATTTTATCAGATTTGCTTGGTACAAAGTCGAGGTAAGTATAACCCCATCTTTTTTCAATTTTAGTATCTCATGTTTTATGGTTCCGATTTGGAGGTTAAAGTCATGTATGTAAGATTCTACTTAACCCGTTTGTTTTTATTAATGCATGCATGAGTTTTACCGGTCATTCGAAGGCTCTATTCTATTTTTGCTAATATTTGAAGGCTTTATCATTTTTTAAAAAGTAAATATTATCAGACACTGTATATTTTTATATCTTTATATTTGTGTAGAAAAGGATATAAAATCTTGTGTGGGCCGTATATTTTCACATACATGTGTCCGAGGATTGTGGTCATTACCTCTATTATCTGTTATCTTACGAGCTCCCGACGGAGAAATATTTATTATTCGAAATCTATTTTCATCTATAGGAAAGACTATATTTGTAGTGACCATCCTATCTATCTGGTATTTAAAATAAAATTTAATATATTTGAACGTCCTAATATATTTGACGAACTTGAGTATTGTACCCAACATTATAGATGGCAAAACATAATAAGTAACCTTAACTACGGGAGACACGTATATAAGTGGCCTAGCATATTGATCCAAATTGTATTTGATCTAGCTTAAGGTTATTGAGAGTACATGTGGCGACCGGAGCCTAAATACTCAAGCAGACATCTCAAGCCGCACACGCGGACTAAAAATTTAAAACAAAATATAACAATTCCATATTTTTTAGACTATCTCATCCTTTTGATTTAATTACATCGGAATAAATTCATCCACCAAACATAAGGACAAACTCAACAAAAGAAAATACATAAATCTTCATGCCAACTTAAACTCCTCAACTGGTTACTAGAACCTTCTTCTCTATCCAAACTTCTTCCTGTAACACAAATATGTTTCCTCCAAGCTAGACGCTATCTACTCAATCTGGAGCCAAAAAAATACAATAGTGAGCCAAAATCCAACAAGTGATAATAATCAAAAACCCTGATAACAATAACGATCTCGGATACCAAACTACCAAGGTGTCAACATACTCTAACAATCTACTATATCCGAAATAGATTAAACACATCATAAATATGACTCTAGATAAGATAGGTCTCACTTGATCCATACATCCAAAAACAACAAGAGTGCCAATAATCAATGGTAATCCCCTAAAATCCGACATCAACGATGATCAGGGATTTCCATGGTCCATATGTTAGCGAGAACGACCAGCATAATCACTATAACAACTAATATGGATTCCACGAAATCCGAATATCATAGAATCCACACAAGGATCCTGCTAACATAAATAATGAGGTACTCACAATCATAGAATATCTCAAGAAATCTCCTGGATCTTATTTCACCACTGTGAATCAAAGGCTGCGTATATCCCTCAACAACTAAGTACTTGCACGGGCTACCCGATACTCGTAAGTTTGACCTCCGACCAAATCCATGGTCCACAGAGACTCTGCCCAATAAAGTACAGATATCTCCCGAGCATGCTCATCATCTGACTCAACCAGGATAGATGACCTTATCTACATGCTCATCTTCCGACTCTTCCAGGTACATAAGGTAACTCACACGTCAAACCTAACATCTCCCACCATGATACCCACGATATCATGATCTACAACGATTATATGGCTATAAGCATCCGCCAAAACTATGCAATGTACCTCAATCACCAGGATACGAAAATCGGTATCGGATAAGTATAGACCACACTAAAGTATTATAACCTCCCATTCGATCAGATATTTTAATTTTTTCATACACTCTCCTCAACTTTGACCGTAGGAAGCCAATAAATTTAAATACTCACACACCGAGTATAACGCAAAGAAAGCTTTACAACATCAACAACAGAACGTTGTTCAGTACTGACACAGACCGTACTCACACCATCAAATCTAATACAAAGGAACGTATCTTAAAACGTCCAAAGAAAGTACATAGATCGAGATATGATTTAAATAATCAACTTAACTACTTCACTATTTATCCATTTTATTCCGGGACAAGGCCCCCTACTACTAAGGTCAACATTTAATAATTACTTACTAATAAGCCAAAATAAAGCAATTAATTCCAACATAAACAATATTTTATCACATTTCACTTTATTTTATTGACATTATTATTAACAGGTTGTCCATCTACTATAGCTCAAACATTCATAGTCACGTTACTGGTTCTTGCACACAAAATCCATTTCCACATATTTTACATCCATTTTACTAACCCACCCACTCTTAAACATACATTCATGCTTAACATATATATCCGCCCACAGCCGCATATATATATATATATATATATATATATATATATATATATATATACAAACACCAATACCCACGTATACCCTCACCACACTGGACACAGACACACACACCACCATTCCTTCCGCACACCAACGCACACACAAGATGGCCACACACACACCCACTACCCTCACCATTACACACACACAGAGCAGCTCACGTAGCAGCCTCAGCTGCTTTCTCTACGCCACACACATACACAGCACTACACTCACAGCAGCTCAACTGCTTCTCCACCCACACACACACACAACGCGCACACACACAAATCACACTCACGCGCACAGCAGCTCAGTTGCTTTCTCCACAACCACACATATACACACACAAAATACACACACGGCTACACTCAACCGTTCACACCCACCACAGCAGCACATATGCTCCTGCACACACTCACGCACGCACAGCATCATCAGAACCACCTTCGTTGTCAACGCATCCACCCACACAGAGCACACACAGAACACCCACACACACAGATCGATCGAATCACCATCTACTCACACAACCACACACAGCAATACACCCACAATTTAATCCCAAATTTACAATTCCTTCACCCACAGATTCTTTCGGCCAGAACAGAGCACCACAACAATCCAAGAAATTACCGAGTAAGGAAGGGAACATTATGAGGATTTCACATGAAATTTCGAGAAGAACGACAGTGGAAGGATTCACTTGCCTGATTTCACCGTTCCTGAACACGGCTCGAATTCGGCTTCACTTCGGCTTCATCTTCGGCTTCGGCTTGGGTTTTGGAGTCGACCACAGCAGGACAACGGCGACAGAAACAATCGACCACGGCGACGAAGAAGACGCCTCGAGGATGAACTGTGCCTCACTTTACTCCCACTCACAGCTTCGTTTTTCTTCCTTCCACTCACCAGCACACACCCACAGATGCGATGGTTAAATAGAGCCATGGAGGTGAAACGGTGGGGGAGCAGAAGGAATCGACGGGTTGCCACGGAAGGAAACGGTTAGGGTGAAGATTCGAACGGCTCTGATGAGGCCATTGCGAGCGAGAGAGAGTCCGACGGGAGGAGAAAGACGAGGGTGGAGGAGAGGAGGATGAGGTGGAAATTGGAAATTTCGGATTTTTCCTTTTATTATTATTATTATTATTATTATTATTATTATTATTTATTAATTACGTAAAACATATATATATATATTATTATTATTATTATTCTGTAAATATTTTTACTAATACACGCTAAAAATTAAGTCCACCCAATTCCAATTTTAAATTTCCTTGATACAAATTTTCGGGCATTACAGTATGTAATCATTTATTAAGTTAATTTTTAAATAATCAGAACTCAGATTAAAGACATGCTTTGTATTTCAGCATGGATTTATATTCGAACACTAATTTGAATTTTTTGACTCGCCGATTTTGTCCACTAATAAGTTTTGGTATGTCTCATATATTTGATTTTAATTATATATTTTGGTCCAAATATTGGATTATCTGTTTGTGGTGCTAATCCAACTTCTATTATTTGCGAATGTGATTAGATCATTTAGCTATTGGATTTTGTATCGAGTCACGATTTCATCATATATTGGATTAGACATCTGCTTAGACATCTGATTATCTAATTCGACCTTCAGATCACTTTTGTTATATATATATATATTCCAAGATGATTGTTCTTTGATTGGATATCTATTTTAATTTGATATACGATTTTAGTACAAGACTACCATTAGTTTTCATAATTAGATTTCTGATATCGGTGATTTTAGATTTGTATCTATTGTCAGTCTTCTAACACTAGATTTACATCTATTATCTGTTTTGAGATCTGTTTAAATACCCTCCTTCTGATTTCTTTCAATGTAATTGTTATATATATATATATAGTACTTGTTGAGTTCTAGACTCACGTTTTTTATTTTGTCAATTCATATATAGAGGGCTCAAATTCATTGTAGGAGCAAGATGAGATTCTATGCAATATCGTATTTTCTGATAAGTATTATATTTTTTTAGATATAGATGGCGTTGGCTATATTTCGATTGTTATGGATGGATTTCATTTGGACTGTACTTGGATATTGGAGTCGGCCGAATGTTGGTCTTTGGACTATATATTGAGAATTGTTTGGTTTATTTTATTATGTGGAAGAGCTATTATTATTATTTGATTGATTCCCCTTACGACTATTTAAAATAGGTCATATTTGTCTTGTTCGGATAGTTATCCGATAAGGTTCTGTGATGAGTTTTTGGATCTATTTGATTATGGTTAATTGATATTAAAATTTTTGTATGGTCTATTTGGTTATGTCATGCCCGATTTAGAATTCATTTAATTATTATTTATAATTTAATTATTTATAGAATTGACCTACTTGATTTGAATTCATGACAGAAATAGTATCAGAAAAAGTCGTAATGGAAAGTATTTTGGGTTGATTTTGGAAAGATTGTTGATTGAATCTTTATATGATAGTTGAATATCATAGTGGATCATAGAGATTTTAGGAGTCGGAGATTATTCTCAAGTCATGAAGATGAGATTCGGAGCAGAAGGTCTGTTTTAAGTCGAGAAGATGCTAGGGGTAGAAGCTCAGTTGCAAGTCGAGGATATTAGGGGCAGGAGATTGGTCTCAAGTCTCGGAGACGATTATGCTACTATGATGGATCGCATGAGCGACATGATAGACAGGATAATGCTGCGGTAAGATCAGGATATGGTTGCCTTGAGGATGGTCGAAAAAGTTAGGGTTGGATGCCTTTTGACCGGTTCAAGGGCGAGCACGTTTTAGAGTTTCCAGGAGAATTCGACCTGATTAAGACAAAGAACTGGCTGAGAAAGTTGAAAAGAGTATTCAAAGTTATTGATTGCCCCGAGGAGGATAAAATGAGGTTTGCCACATACAGATTGAATGATGAGGCCATTAGATAATGGGACTCCCAGTGCCATATTTTATAATATTTCGGATCCCGATTGAATTATTTTAATATTAATTATAATTTTTGGGTATTTCAGAAGTGGTAAAAGTAATTTAAAATATCGTAAAATTTTTAGAAATGATCAGAGGTGCAGAGTGGTGCCCGGGGTACATCCGTAATGTTGTTCGGATGTTGAGTTGGATTTAAAAATAAAATAAAGTTATATATAATAATAATAATAATAATAATAATAATAATAATAATAATAATAATAATAATAATAATAATAATAATAATAAAAGTTTAAAAGAAAAAAGAAAAGAAAAGAAAACAGGAGAGAAAGGAGTCGGGGAGAGAGAAGGGAAAGAGGGGCGGCTAGGGTTTGCGCAAGGAAGAAGGAGGAGGAGGAAGAGGAGAAGGGAGAGGGAAGCGGCGATACCGACGAGGGTTGCGGGTGAAGCCGTGACGGTCGCTGGCTGAGGCGGCGCGACGGTGGTGCGCGGTGTGGGTTGGACGAGGAGGGCGACGACGAAGTTGCGCGGAGAGCAGCAGGGCCGTGTAATGGCATCGGCGCCGACTGGGTGGCGCCGAGGAGGTCGATGACGGCCACGTGAGGCTGTGTGGTGGTGGATCGGCGGCAGAGGAGAGGCGTTAGGGTGTGCAGCAGTGGCGGGAGAAATTGCGCGCGGAGAAGAACGGAGGAGAGAGGAGGCATGCGCAATGGCCGAGAGAGAGCTCGTCGGGGGATAGCGGCGGCGATGAGGGTCACCGAGAAGGCCGGCGACGGCCGTTCGAGGCGGCAAGCTGCGGCAACGGCGCGGAGGCGCTGTGCGCAGAGAGGAGAAAGGGAGGCTGTGCGAGCGGGGTGCGTGGGCAGGAGAGAGAAAGGCTCGATTGGAGTACTTTGGGACATCCTTTCTTCAGATCTGTAGAGTATAATGTTAAGGCAAGTATCCGCTAACCCTATTCTTGGTCTGATTTAATTTCTGATGCATTTTGACTACTGTGGGAGATTTTACTAACATGCATGTATTTTTATATACCCGTAATTTATCAATTGTGTACATGCATGTATATTTTATCGATTGTCGTGGTGGTTTTGTCTTGGTATTTATAATTTGAGGGATTTTGGACACCCTGGACATCTATATATATGTTTGCGATTCAGATATCAGTGGAACCATGAACTGTGCCTTGCATTAATCATGCATGCTGCCGGGGGCGGATCACTGGGACCATGGTAGTCCGAGACTTGAGGGGTTGTTTATGTGTTCTGAGGCACGAGACATTTGGTACCGCTCCCAACGAGGAGGCTTAGTCCAGACGGGGACGTATATGATTGGTTACTTCCGCCAGAAGGAAGGTTGAGGCTACTTAAAATAAGGAAGGTTGAGATATTTGTATATTCGACCCGCCCCACTGTATTTAATTGAGAACCATCGTAAGGAATCGGGAAAAACTAATATATTCAGACGTCCTAATATATAACTAAAACTTAAGGTTGCACCCAAAGCTGCGAGTGGTAAAACATAGTGAGCAAGTTCCTAATCTATGGGAGACAGAGTACATGGATGGCCTTGAGCTACTGGCCTAATTCATAGTCAATATAGCCGTGGTTACCGGACGAGGGTAATCCTTCCTCAAGTTGGTATCATTGATCTTCGGTTCTCCGATTTCGTGCATGTTTTGTATTTCTACACGTATTTGGGTGTACTGTGATTTGAGATACGTCGTTTGCCCCACGGATGGGCGATAGGGAATATCTCGTGGTCGATGTGATAAACCCTAACGTGTTTTGATTTATATTTTAGTTCCTACGATTTTCTCTTGATTTAGATTATGAGTTTTAGATCCTGACGATATGTGTCCCACGTGGATGTGGTGATGGTCGCGATTATGTAATGTGACCTTGGATCATATGAATGATATCATCTATGAGATTTTACCGGATCGTGATTTATATGATTTTGTCCCGGAGGGACGAGTTAATACGGACGACGATTTAGTACGAGACATCTCCTCGATTTTTAGGGATTTCATGGACATGGTGTTTTGTTTTACGTGATTGCTATGCGATATCCCCATTCCTGATTTATGAGTACTGTTTTTATACGATGATGCTTGCTGAGCTCTAGGCTCACGTTTTCATATTTTATCCATTCAGACCAGTGGCTTGGATACGATTGTAGAGCTCAGACGTTGTCTGATGCGGCAGATCCTTATCAGTGAGTTGAGATGTTTATATTGATTATATTTATAATCTCAAGATATATTATGGTTTTGTCTATGGTCGGATGAGGGCCTTGATCCATGTATAGAGTATATATTATTGATTTTATTTTGACCTGCGTACGTTGTGTTCCCGGGTCGTGACAGTGGTGGTATCAGAGAAAAGATCGCATGGAGAGGTGATTTTGGGTCCTCTTGGGCAAGAAATTGATTGAATATTTGGTGCAACAGGTGCAGCCTATGGTAAAGAATGAAAGTTTGAGTTGTAAATGTTTGAATTTGACTAGGGAAGTCGATTTATAGGTTGTGTTGAGTCGCACGAGCGGTGTTTTGAAAGCTGTTTCGGCCTTGGGTACACTAAAAATGGGCTGGCCCAAGGGAAAGTCAACGGAAGCCCAGGAAGGCCAGTCAACGTTCCTGACGGCCCACTAAGGAGATAGGCCCAGAAACTGAAAGGCCCAAGGACGGTCAACGTTGGCGCTGACCGGGCCCCGGGGCGCCAACTAGCTCAAAAACGGTCAACTCGGGCGCGTTGGCCGGTTTGTTGGGCCTCCGAGGCTTTGCAACAATGATGGGCTGTTCCATTATGGCCCACGGCCCATCGGGATGGTCGCCCGCCGCTCTCCACGAGGGCGGCCGACACCCTAACGGTCAACTCGGACGCTGACCGTCCGCGCTTACGTGCATCGGGGCCCTAAAATAGGCCCTTCTACGTAAATGGGCCTGACTGGGGCCCATAGTCCAAATAAAGGCCACCAATGCGCACGCTCACCTTGACCAAGAGTTCTAGGGCAATGCACTCCACGATGGAGAAGGGCAACAGAACCTACAACGCATTTAATGCGGTCGCCGAAGACACACATAGAGGCGGAAAGGCTAGCCACCAGGGCATGGGCTGGCATGGTCAGCCTTGGCCAACCACTCCCGTAGAAGGAGGAGTCGGGCATGACAACGACACCCGAAGAACGTGCCGATCACGGTTCGGGCAGCCGGCGTGACCGCGGGTCCACGACAGGACCCGCGGCGCAGTCCCAAGCACCACCACCTTGGTGCCCAAGGATCCAACATGGTGAGGCGTATAAGAACCCTCACGCCTACGAGCAAGGAGAGCTTTTCCGAGATCTTCCCAAGCATCTTACACTCTTCACTTCTCTTTCAAGAACTAAAGAGACAATCGCATTGATCCGCTTCCCTTTGAGAAAACTCCCGTAATCGCACGAAACCTTTGGTCCCAGAAGTTCCCAAGCACGATCGAACTTCAAGGCAACGAACGGGTTGATACACGCGTTCTCCCGCCTTCCCACCATCCGTATATGATGAAGGACCTCGCTTCTTCGACATCCAAACTAAACACTCTTCTCTTTCTCTCTTCTCTCATTGCTCTTTCTATCTTCGATTCCTTCCATCAATGAATGGAGTATTTTCGGTGGGATTAATTCCCGATGAACGCTGACCTCTTGTTTGCTTTAGTGGTGTGCGGGGTTCGCACTATCGCTTCCAAGAATCCAAATTCGCTCAAGTCGGATCCATATTCGGCGCCGTCATGGGAAGCGCTTACAAAAAGCCTACCACAAAAACCCGCACTAACTCTCTCTCTGTCACCTTACAATGGTGAACACGAGAGCGCAGTTAGCGATCCAAACCCCGACCGGACCATGCCGCTAATGTCCTGTCAACGGGCCACGGTGGGAGTCCGTCACCTTATTTTCGACAACTGGTGGAGCGGATGCAAGCAACACCGCTTCCAACCGCTCAGTGCACGTAAGAGCAACAATGCGGTGGCTCCACCAGCCCTCATCTCGCTCCCGCCACCAAAAATGGTGGCCAGAGGAAGAAGAAGCCGGCCAAAAGGCTTGCGAAAGCCGGACGATCCGGCTCGGCGTCCTCCCGCGCTCCCGGCGAAATGAACGCCCGGAGTACGTCTCCTACAGAGAGCCTGAAAGAAGAAATCCTCGATATTCTCGGGCAAAGGACCACCACGCGATTCACGGGGTTGCCAGATCCAGTGAGTTGGAACCCGCCGGGACAAGACGGAGTTGAGGAATTTCCTCAACTCTAAGAGATCAAAGTCGTGCCGATGGATCAAATCTGAACTGCGTGTTCCGAGAACGACGAGGGGCACCATCGACTTGGACAGTCGCCTTTCACTACATAAATCTTAAGCCGTCCTCTACCGTCCAAGTTCAAAATGCCGCCCCTTGACTTATACGATAATACCGATCACTTCGCACTCCATCTAAGTCTACAAGGGCTAGAGGACTCGGCAATGTGCCGTTGCTTTCCACTCACCTAAGGGAGATGCCGTAATGGTTTCACCATCTCCTTCGTGCACGATCAAGAAAACTCACGGACTCTTCCCGCCCAAATGCATCAAGCCGGGGGAAGAGAAAAGACCTCTCCCCATAAAACAAAACCGGGAGAGAACCCACTCGCTTCTCGGGGCCGTGGGCCGAGGCCGGGAGGATTCCTGCAATGCGAGGAGATGAAGTCAGGGGCGCTTCATCTCGGCCACCGACTTACGGTGACTTTTTCAAGCACCTTGCCCACAAAATCCTCGGACTTTGCGCGAGGGGCCTACGCAGCAGCTGGGAGGAGGCCAATGAGGCAAAACGTCCCGAGAGGGAGGATCGGCTCTCTGTTCCTCGGTGATGGGAAAAGAAAATACACGGGGAAACACTTCCGCCGAAGCAACGACTGATTGGGCCCCCGGCACGCAGACTACGGGCCCACCACCTTCACGCCCTTGACAGCACACACGCTCCAATGTTCTAATGCGGATCCGCGGAGAAAATTTTTGAAGTGGCCAAAGACGCCGAAGAAGGACTCCGAAAATCGATCTAGAAATCACTGTGACTTCCACCGCTCTGCCACGGCCATTCGATCAAGACCGTAAAGCGCTGCAGAAGGAAATGAGGACTTGATCCACGAGAGGACACCTCACCCGGTTTGTCAAGGGCCAGGACAAACTCGAGCGGCCAACGAAGAAGGGCAGAGCAAACACCTCCTCAAAACAGATTGCGGCGGGGGTGGTCAACATGGTCAACACCCGACCACTAGGAGCCCGTTATGACAACAATGGGCAGCAGATCGGGAGGAAGAAGCAACGCACAGAGGACAACATCATTAGCTTTAGTGATTGTGACTCGAACCATGTAATCTCCCCCATGTCGACCCTTGTAATCTCGGCACTCGTTTCGAGATGGTACGTCGGACTACCAAATGAGAGTCTTTATCGATAATGGAAGCTCTAAAGATTTGCTTTACTTGGACGCGTTCTTTAGACTAGGCCTAAGAAAGAATCAACTAAAACCTCTTTGAAGGACCTTTATACGGCCTTGACAATGAACCGTGCCCGCTCGAGGACAATCCAACCGAGGTCACCCCGACACTTACCTGCACAACAGTAAGTCGCATGCTAACCTTCCTAGTGGTTGACTCCCCTCTGTTTACAACGCCATACTAGGCGCCGTGCCGTGCCAACAGCGTTTGGGGCACCACGTCAATTCCGCATCTTAAAAATGAAATTCTCAACGCCCTACGGCATCGGAGAAGTTCAGGGAGATCAGTGTCATTGGGCGGACTGCTACATGGCCCCAGTTGCCTGGCGGGGACCTGACATGGCGGAAGAACCGACATGGCGGAAGAACTCGATCACCGAGACGAGACCACCTTCCAACAAGCGTAGCCCGGTGAAGCCACGGATCTGGTCCCACCGACCCGGGAACCTGGGAGGACAAGTCGTCCCAGTTGGCGGCTCACTCATCGGAATGAACTCGATCGCGTCTTTACGAAGAAACGAGACCTTTTTGCCTGGACTCCTATGGACATGTTTGGGATTTCAGCTGAAGTGATGGTCCACAAATCGGGCCTTGATCCGCCCAAAGCGGTCGAGGCGAGAACGGAGGAACCACTCGCGGTGAAAAACTAATCGCCATCCGAGAGGAGGTGAAGAAGTTCTTTGACGCAGTATCATTAGGGGCGTCCAAGACCGGACTCGCTCTCAAACGTCGTCTTGGTTAAAAAGAGCAACGGAAAATGGCGGATGTGCGTCGATTTTACCGACGTCAACAAGGCTTGTCGAAAAGACACTTTCCCTTGCCGGATTGACTGTTGGTTGACTCCACGGCGGGGGCACGACTGCTAAGCTTCATAGATGTTTATTCGAATACAACCAGATCGTAATGAGTCCGAGAAGATGAGGAGCATACCTCGTTCATGACGGACCAGGCACCTATTGCTATAGGGTCATGCCCTTCGGGTTAAAGAACGCCGGAGCCACCTACCGGAGTGAACAAGATGTTCGAAAAGCAAATTGGTCGCAACATGAAGGTCTACGCCGACGACATGCTCGTCAAGAGCAGAGTCACGAAGACCACATACGCGACTGCAAAGAGTCATTTGGGGTGCTCCGCCAGCACCAAATGAAGTTAAATCCAGCCAGTGTGTCTTCTGGTAGCCTCCGGGGAAAGTTCTTGGGTTTCATCGTCTCTCGCGAGGATCGAGGCAAACCCGGAAAAGATCAAGGCACTGGGCCGACATGGCTCCCCGAGAAATGTAAAGGACGTCCAACGACCGACCGGACATTTGTTTGCCTGTCCCGCTTCCTCGCGTCGAGACAAGTACCACCCCTTCTTTAAAGCTTTAAGAGGACAAAATCTAATCTGATTCTGGTGGGCGGTACCGCCGATGAATCAAGCGCACATGGCCAGCCCACCGTTGTTAGCGTCGCCCGAGAGGGAGAGGAGCTACCTTTATCTAGCAAAATCGGGAAGTGTCCTCGGCTCCGTCCTTGTGCGCCAGGCGAATACGATATCCAAAGAGCGGTCTATTATGTGAGCAAGATGTTGACCGCCCGAGAAACTCGCTACCCGCGCCCGAAAAAATGGCGCTGGCCTCATCTTCGCCACGAAAGTTGAGGCCATACTTTCAAAGCATCGCATAGTGGTCCTCACGGACCATTGAAAGGCATACTCCAAAAAGCCCGACGTTTCTTTGGTAAAATGGGCGATTGAATCGGGCGAGTTCGACATCGAGTCGAGGCCCAGACCCGCCATAAAGGCAATCGCCTCGACTTCATCGCCGAGACCACGACCCCAATCCAAGAAGAACGGCCCAACGAAAATGAAGAACAGCCGGTGGGGCCCAGGGCGCACCACGTGACGGATCATTTCCATACGGCAATGGGGGCGGGGTGATCCTGGACGACCCCGATGGATACGAGATCAAGTACTCCTAAACTTGATTTCCCAAATACCAACAACGTCGGGCCGAGTACGGCCCTACTAGCCGGCTTGCGATTGGCAAAGGAGTGCTCAAGAAGAGGTCAAGTCCACAACACTCCGAATTAGTCGTCAACTGGTCAATGGGGCTTCGAGGCAAACAACCTTCCTTGGCTGTGCACTGCAAAGGCAAAGGAGGCTATCCAGTTTTACAGTGACCACCCTGTTCACGTTCCTCGAACAAAAATTGAAGGCAGACCACTGGCTAGAGCAAAGAGCTGCCCCGAACCTGCGTAAGAGATTCGAGGGACATGCGGGAGGTCCCGAACACTCTAGCGTAGAGAAACAGGAGGCCATGCGCATTTCGGAGACTAAAACTGGATGACTCCTTACCTTAGATACCGGCCGACGGATCACTCCCGAGGACGCCGAAAAGGCCAAGCGGATTAAAAAGATGCCGGCTGCTACACGGTAGTTGATGGCGGCTATATCGCCGCGGATACTCAACTCCGTATCTCCGCCGTCTATCCCCGAGGAGGCGGGACTCACGCGCCGGGGCGAAGTTCACCTTGGGATCTCGTGGATCGCACGTAGGCGGGAAGAACCCGGCCTTCAAAGTCATGCGGCAGGCTACTACCGGCCCTCAATGAAAAGGACGCTTTGAGTTTGTAAAGAAATGTGAAAGCCGCCAGCTTCATGGCAACCTCCACCACCCGGCCCGCCCGACCCAAGTCCCTTCAGCCCCGTGGCCCTTCGCGCCAGCTGGGGCTTGACATTCTCGGCCCATTTTCCCTTGCCACGGGACAAAGGAAATTCATCATAGCGGGCATCGACTACTTCACTAAATGGGTCGAGGCTGCCCCCGCCGCAAAAATCACGGAACACAATGCTCGAATTCCTTCGCCAGGGCATTGTTCGGCAGAGATCTGGCGTCCGAGGTCGTGGTGACCGACAACGGGACCCATTTTCGGAAACGCTTCACCAAGTATTGTACCAGCCTTGGAATCAAGTCGTCCACACTTCGATGGCATACCCCGTGCCAACGGGCGGTGGAGGTCATAAACCGTCGCTTGCTCCATGGGTTAAAAACTAGATTGGAGGACGCCGGGCGCCCGGGCCGACGAGCTCCCGCCGTCCTCTCTGGTCTTATCGCACAACCCCGAAAGAATCAACACGCGAGACACCCTTGACCCTATTTACTCGAAGCGGTAATCTCGTCGAAATCGGGCTTCCAAGTCTTAGGGTGGAGTCCTTCGACCCACAGACCAACTCCTAGAAAATCAGGGAGCACTTGGACTTGTTGGAGGAAGCCCGTGACGCGGCTAGAGTATGGACAGCAGCATACCAACACCGGAGTTGCCGGTACTACAATAAGAAAGTGAAGGCCCTATAGCTTGAATGTTGGGGACTTGGTCTGCGAAGCATCGAGGCCACGAGCAAGGCAGCCGGCCTAACAAGCTCTCTCCCAACCCGGGAGGACCTTTTCTTCTCTCCGATTGGGGCGTATAAGCTCGGAACCCCGGGATGGGAAGTTGGTCCCACGAACGTGGAACGCAACCCACCTGAAGCGCTACTTCCAATAGGGAACCCAGGTACGCCCTAACTCGATCCTGTGCATTCATTCGTGTGCTTGTTTTTACTTCGAAAAAATGAGAGTTCACTTAGCATGTAGAATTTTAGGGCCTATGAATTGTGTTTGCCTTGCAGGTATCCATCCGACCTAGACTGCCCCTAAGTCGAGAGGGTCTTCACCCTCTCGTTAAACCCTAGTCATCTAGGTGGCCCAAAAGGTGGTCTGAAACCCTGGTCATCCAGGTGGCCCATAGCGGTCTTAAACCCTAGTCATCTAGGTGGCCCACGAGCGGTCTGAAACCCTGGTCATCCAGGTGGCCCATGAGCGGTCTTAAACCGTGGTCATCCAAGTGGCTCATGAGCGGTCCGAAACTCGATCATCCGAGCGGCCCAATAGCGGTCGTACTAAAACCTTGGTCATCCAAGTGGCCCATAGCGGTCTAAAAACCTTAGGGGGCAAGAATGGCACACGCGATGACCTCTTTTCGGGAGCAGCAACGTCCCGACCAACGACGGTCGAAGGGAGAAGCATTTCTTCTCCAACATTGGCAGCCCAAGTCTTCACTTGAACAGCGCCACCATGCTGGTTCTTACAACCGCCTGTCTGACTTGAGGATCTCACTCCTTAAGCAGCTAGCCAACCATGTTGGCTACCCCACGCGCCAACTTTCTCTATGAAGGGATGGCGTAATCAAACAATAACGGGAAGCGCTCCTTCTCTAACATTAACCGCCCAAGTTCCCGCTTGGGCAGCATCGCGGGGGTGGTTAATGCGACCACCTGCCAAGCCTGGGGGCTAAGCTCCTCAGGCAACCAAGCAACAGTTGCTGACCAACCAACTTGGCCACCCAAAACAGCAACTCACGCAAGCAATAAACACAAAGCGGTAAAAGGAAATGGACACTGAACTAAAAGATCATCCATTTTATTGCTCACGAAGTATGGTACAATTTACACACGGTCCAAAAAACAAAAGAGAATACGAGAGGCTACGAGGCTAGCGGACCACCCTGGCTATCTCGGGGCTCTCCCTGCAAGTCTTCCTTGCGCAACGCCGCGCGGTTCCTTTGATTTATAAGCTCTACAGGGAAGTCAGGAACGACCAACCACGCGACGCGACGTCCAATTGAGCCCCTCCAACAGCCGGGCATGCAGTGCGCCCCCGACCTCGTGGAGGCTCATCCGAGTATCCAACTCGCTCTCTACGACGGCGACTCTATCCGAAAGGCGTTTGTTGTCCGTCTTAAGCCGATCTTCCTCTTCCTTTGATCGGGCGACCTCCGCCTTGATGCGATCTCGCCTCTAAGTCCCGCCACGACAGCCTCAAGAGCGGCGGTCTGCTCGCGTAGCTCTCCTCGAGGCGGCCAGCACAGCGTCTAGCCAGGCTATCTCGACCTCTCGCTCCGCAATAATGCGATCGCGCTGTTCTATTTCCTAGAGACAACTAAGGCCACTCTTCTTGGTTGCAGGACTGAGCAAAGCGTGAGCTTATAAACATAAGGAAAAAAATACAAGGAAGCGATTGAGGTTATACCTCGTAGGTCTTCCAATAGGACCTCACAGTTCTGGACTCCAGGCCAGGACCAGCCGAAGGCGGAACCGGAGGTGTCGAGCCGGGAACATCCTCTCGCGCTGAACACACCGCTGTCTCATCCAAAATACGATCCAAAGACTCATCATCCTCAACGGCAGCGGCGGGCTCCTCCACTGCGGTCACTGGAGTACTCGCAGCGGGTGTCTTCTTCCCTGCTGCCGTAGGGCAATTGGCTGGAGGATCACCCTCGTCGGCGGCTCTGAATATAAACCGCGAGCCTTCGGGCGCGCCGCGAGCTGGCTCCTCCGTGATCCCATCCGGCGACGCACAGAACCACCTTCACGCGAGTTGGGCCAAGATAACTCCTCCCGCACCCGCCGGCCCGTCTCAACGGACTTCTCCCGCTCCGGAAGTATTGCCGGACCACCTTAATCTCGATTTTCAATTGAGGGCGTGGCGGTCGCCCTCGCAGCAGCCTTCCTCCGAAGACACCAGGCGGATGAGCAACTTCCTCGAGTCGTCGAGGCTTAGACATTGTAATCGCGAGGTGTGGCTTCCGCACCGGTGACGTGGGCCCCATTCAACCTTCTCGGTTTCCTCCCGGAAACCAGGAAGTCCCGCCTAAATTCATCGGGATTCTTCAGAGTATGGCCGTGGTCGGCCATGCATACGCGGCAGTCTCCGCCCCGCAGCCAGCACGCCAAGGTGCACCTCTTCGCCCGGGTCTTTCGCGATGGGGCATTCCTCTCCCACCTTCACGAAGAAGAACCGTCCTTCCCGATTCTTCGAGTCGTAAATAGCCTTGCTTATCGTGATCCCATCGCACGGGGCCGAGTGAGATCCACTCGCCCCCGGTCACCTTAAATATGACCTTAAGACCGGACATCCTAAACCTCTGTTTGAGCTTCCTAGGCAAAAATGTATAAAGTACAAATATACCTCACCGCGTTGGCATGAAGTCACATGGGAACCCTAGGGCCACTACGATCGACTCCGGCTCCTCCGGAAGGGGCGTAGCCCGCTCCTCGTGGGCCTCGTAAGGATGATGTAGCCTTTCGGTGGGTGAGGGGCCATTTCATCTGCCTCCCGAACCCTCCGGCCATCTCCTTCTAATGTTGAATTCGACGCACAAGGCCTTAATATCACTCTCCCTCAAGACGGATGAGATTTCCGACGGAAGCCATGATCGGAAAGGTTCTAGGGTTTTCCTCGAGGTTTGTCTCATGAAACGAGAATGAGGAAGACGAAGGAGTCAGAATCCGATTTGAAACGAAAAAACTAAGGAAAATTTAGGCGCTAAGCTTGCAAAGGACGCCGTCGTGATTTGCCACATGTCAACTCCTCATTCGATCCAAATGCAAACGACGGACTCCCGCGAAACCCCTCATTAATGGCTCCGCCGGTATGTCGCCACCCCACTGCCCCGCCAAAGGAGGCGGATCTACCGCGAATTACCCGGATCTCCTTCCAACCAAAAGGGACATGTGCCACTTGGATAAAAGTCGCGTAAAATCATTCCCGAAATGACCGGACGGTCAACAATTACAAACTCGAATTGGCGGGACGGTCAATGTTTGAACTCGAATTGACCAGACGGTCAACAATCCCGAACTTCCGGAATTGACCAGACGGTCAACAATCCCGAACTCCGGATTTGACCGGGCGGTCAACGATTCGAACTCCGAATTGACCAGACGGTCAACACCCCAGTACTCCGAATTGGCAAGAACGTCAACGATTTTGGTCAAGCCTTCCTCCACGCTCTTGTGAGTTTCCACGGGATTCTCAAAGCAAGGAAGACGCCCCATCATGAACATACCGGAGGTCGAAATCGACCACCGGATAGGGGCTAGTGATGGGTACACCAAAAATGGGGCGGCCCAAGGGGAAGTCAACTGAAGCCGGGAGGCGGTCCAACATTCCCCGACGGCCCACTAAGGAGATAGGCCCAGAAACCGAAAGGCCCAAGGACGGTCAACGTTGGCGTTGACCGTCCCGCTGCTTCAAAAAACGGTCAACTCGGCGTTGGCCGGTTTGTTGGGCCTCGAGGCTTTTTTTGCAACAATGATGGGCTGTTCCATTATGGCCCACGGCCCATCGATGGTCGCCCGCCGCTCCACGAGGGCGGCCGACACCTGACGGCCAACTCGAAACGATCGGGCCCTAAAATAGGCCCTTCTACGAGAAATGGCCTCGACTGGCCAGGAGCCCATAGTCCAAATAAAGGCCACCAATGCGCCAAATTCGGCCCGGCAAGAGTTCTAGGGCACGCAGACCCACGATGGAGAAGGGCAACGGGAACTGCAACGCATTTAATGCGGTCGCCTGGAGACACGCATGAGGCGAAAGGCTAGCCACCGGGGCATGGCATGGCCGGCACAACACCAACGCCACTGCTCCGTCTGCAGTGGCCAACCACTCCGTAGAAGGAGGAGTCGGGCATGACAAACGACACCCCCGCAACGTGCCGATCACGGCAAAGCGGGCCCGGCATGACCGGCGGTCCACGATGACCGGGCAAGCAGTGGCCCATGCAACGACCACCTTGGTGCCCAAGGATCCAACATGGTGAGGCGTATAAGAACCCTCACGCCCCACGAGCAAGGAGAGAGCTTTTACGAGATCTTCCCAAGCATCTTACACTCTTCACTTCTCTTTCAAGAACTAAAAGACAAATCGCATTGATCTCGCTTCCCTTTGAGAAAACTCCCGGCGCACGAGCACTGGTCCCCAGCAGCCAAGTTCCCAAGCACGATCAAACTTCAAGGCAACGAACGGGTTGATACACGCGTTCTCTGCCTTCCCACCATCCAGATATGATGAAGGACCTGCTTCTTACTGACATCTGAAACTAAACACTCTTCTCTCTTCTCTCTTCTCTCATTGCTCTTTCTATCTTTCAGTTCCTTCCATTGAAGGCTGTTTACTAACTTGAGCGTCGGAGTGTTTTCGGTGGGATTAATTCCCGCCGTGAACGCTGACCTCTTGTTTGCTTTAGTGGTGTGCAGGGTTCGCACTTGGTGAACGAAGCCGGATCAGCTCCTCCAAGAATCCGAATTCTTTCGAAGTCGGATCCAGGTACGCATCAAGTTCAGCAGCTAGATGAAAATTTGGTTGCTTTGTGAAGGATGGTTTGTTGTAGGCAAGATGGAGAGTCCTTGAAATGATTAAATGTGAGTGGATTTGAAAAATTTTTGGATATTTAATCTCAATTAAGTCTTCAATTGATCTTCAGAAAGTGGTGGAGGTGTTTGAGGTATTTGACAGTTCAAATGAAGTCTGGTCTATTGCCCAAAAGTTAGGGAGTAAGGCAAGATAGTGGTGGGCTTCTTAGTGCCGTATTTTACTTCTTGAGATGTTTTTACCGAGGCAAGTTTGAGAGTCATTTTCTGTTTGGCATTCGGGATAGTAAGGAAGGTGACTTTAGTTGGTGAAGGCATAGAAATAAGTCTGTGGCCTTTGAGATTGTATGTAAATATTATATGTTTTCCCAATTTTTAGAGCGAGCTTTGATAAAGTTTATCCCTGATGGGTAAACCTTTGATCTGTTAAGTTTGTAGACTCTGATGTCCGATCTGGGTTTGTAGATATCAATGATTGGTTGATCTAATTTTATTTGATGAACTGAACTTTAATGTGATATTGGGAGTGATTTGGTTGACAAGTCACCACATTAGTGTAAACGATTTTGGTAAGAATATTCTGATTTACAATTTGGGCTGTCAATTTTGAATATGAGGAAGAGCTGATCGAGAGGTGATGAAATTGATATTATATTGCCTGTAAGTTCATTGATAAAAATGTGTGCCGAGTTTATCTAGCATATGTGGCCACTTCTGGGAGTTGTTATGTGATCATAAAAGGGTTTTCTAGTTGTATGGTAATTCGAGGCTGTTTCTTAGAGGAGAGGATTAGCCTAAATTGTCTTTTAGTCGCTAGTTGAGGTTGTTGCTGAGGTTGTGTCAAGAGTGACATTGATTTCGAGGACCTTGTATAAAGTAAATGAGGCATTGGTCGAGTGCCTTGCCGCGGGGTGTTAAATGCTTTTGGGATAAGCATGATGAATCTATGAGGTTATCTATGAATCATTGAAATTTAATTCGTTTGGGAAATGAATTATTTGATAAGCGAATATTAGAAATTGGCAAGTGATTTGTTTGATCAATGGTTACTACTCGATGTTTTCTAAATCGATATGTACTTGGAGTATTGTCAATTAAGGCTATCGGGAGAATATACCTGAGGATTGCCTTCAAGATAAAGGTGCGGCCGTTGTGAGTTTCGGTGATGTTTTTGGGTTAGTGATTTTGTTGGCATCTTTTGTAGATCTTATGAATCTTATGATCTTTCGATCGTATTTTGGTCTATTTATGATGGCTTCACTAATGATATTTTGATTTGTTTGAGGAATTTATGTGGGGCATGAGGTCCATCTGAGGACTGTGTCATAGTTGTGAAGGGTAGTTTGTGGTTTGCCCAATTGAGGAAATGCGAGTTTGGTTGGAAGTAGTGTTATGTTGGGCATATTGTTTCTTCGATGGCATGTTTGTATATTTGCAGAAGTTTGAAGCGGTGGCCGGTTGGGGAAGGACCATCGTTTGTTGCGAAGATGTGTGATTTCTTAGGTCTAGTTGAATTTATTAGGCGATTTGATGATGATTCCTTGAGAATTGTAGCGTCCGTGGGACGTTTGGCTTTGAAACGATCGGTGTTTATTGGAATAGTAATTGTAATGAGAACTTTCTAGAAATGAAGGGCAGATTACCAACAATGTTAATTTGGTCGATCCCGGATGGATCAAGTTAATCTGTGATAGGTTGTGATACTCCCGATGAAGATTTGAGGTTGTGTTCTGATGCATTGTTTTCGGGTGATTGTCTATGGTTACGGAGATTGAATGTTTTTTATCAAAATTACTCCACTTATGGCTTAGAGTTAGCACTTGATGTATTTGCTTTGAGGATTTAGAAATGTTATTTGTATGAAGATAATTATTATTTAATTTGATTATAAAGGTTTGAGAAAATCATTTCAGAAAAGGAGAATATTATTGACAATATTTTGGGTCGAAAGTCTTCGGATTTGTTATGTATATTTTCATAATACAAAGCAGAAGCACGTGGGTCTGTAGCCCTCAGTGGTAAGATTTGATTTGGATTCTTAGGTAGAGAATCTGATTTGAAATCCGGTTTGAGGACGTTGATTATGTGGAGGTTTTGTTGAGTCCTATGATTTTAGAAAAGTGGCGGTTTTGATTGGATCGGTCTGAAATCTCACAAAGTAGAAGGAGATTTTGTCGATGAAGGAGTAGGTAGGTGGATCCATTCTTAGCCTATGCGTATGCTGTTCAGGATCAGAGTTGCATTGAGAGTGGTGTTGCAATGTCTTCTGTCTTTGTTTTGAGCAGTGAAGTTGTGGAGTTATCGGTGAATAATTCCTGTCAGGATTGGGCTTCGAAGCAAGCTCCTATCTGCGGAAGATGCTTTTGTGAATATCAGAAGTGAAGATCCTTTTGTTCGAGCGGTCATGAAGCTGGACGCAATCAAGCAAAGCCTCAATTGTCGGACAGAAGTTCAGGGAGCAGTTGAGGTTGTCAGCAGTTAGTGTAGAGCTGAAGTGATCTAAGTTTGTTAAGAACGTCAAAGATTCTTCACCGGCGGAGTGGCGAGTTGATCATGCGTCTTGTGCCCAAAGGTAGATGCCTTTGAGATTTTGTTTTGGTTTACGTTGGATGGTGAGAAATCTGGTGGCATCTCGGATGTCGATGGATGAGTTGATGAAGTCGGTTTATTACTTGCTAATCCGAAAGTCATTCTCGAGTTTGGCCGTTAACACATTATCGAGATAAGAAAATTGCACAATATTCTAATTTTGAAGCCCTTGATTTCGATTGGAAGATATATTCTTGCTATTGGAAGTAGATGATTGATCAGAGTTGCGTAGTGAAAGCTTGTGAATTCATAGCTATCGGTTACAAGAATTGATTCGAGAATTCAAGTATGAGATCAGATTTGTAGCCTGAGTGGATGATCGAGAAGAGTGGTCGGATGTTTCTAAAAGCATCTTGAAGAAAAGAATTTCTAGTTTTGGGGGCAAGTGATGGATTGAGGTTGAGATTTGATAGGCCTTTTGAGGTTTTGCGATGGACTGGAGAGTTGGCCAGCAAATTGGCGTTGTCCCAAGTTTGGCGATCGTGATGATGTGTTTTGTGTATGTATGTTGAGAGAAATATGGGTTGATTATCAACATCTGATTGAGCGTGAATGGTTGCTGATTTCGAAAAGCTATTTTATATTGGGATTTTGATTTCGATATTGGGATAGAAAGATCAAGTGTTGATGATCAGATTCTTTTGGTAGAATCTTTTAATTAAGGTTAAGCTTGGAAAAATTATCCTTATCTGTTCAAGGATTGAAATGCTTAAATTTTGAGGACGAAATTTTTATAAGGAGGGGAGAGTGTAATATTTCAGATTCCGATTGAATTATTTTAATATTAATTGTAATTTTTGGGTATTTCAAAAGTGGTGAAAGTAATTTAAAATATCGTAAAATTTTTGAAAATAATCGGAGATGCGGAGTGGTGCCCGGGGTACACCCGTAATGTTGTTCGAATGCCGGGTTCGATTTAAAAATAAAAGAAAGTTATATATAATAATAATAATAATAATAATAATAATAATAATAATAATAATAATAATAATAATAATAATAATAATAATAATAATAATAATAATAATAATAGTTTAAAAGTAAAAAGAAAAGAAAAGAAAACATGGGAGAAAGGAGTCGGGGAGAGAGAAGGGAAAGAGGGGCGGCTAGGGTTTGCGCGAGGAAGAAGAAGGAGGAGGAAGAGGAGAAGGGAGAGGGAAGCAGCAACAGCGACGAGGGTTGCGGGTGAAGCCGTGACGGTCGCTAACTGAGGCGGCGCGACGGTGGTGCACGGTGTGGGTTGGACGAGGAGGTCGATGTCGAAGTTGTGCGGAGAGCAGCAGGGCTGCGTAACGGCGTCGGCGCCGACTGGGTGTTGCTGAGGAGGTCGATGACGGCCACGTGAGGCTGTGTGGTGGTAGATCGGCGGCAGAGGAGAGGCGTCAGCGTGTGCAGCAGCGGCGGGAGAAATTGCGCGTGGAGAAGAACGGAGGAGAGAGGAGGCATGTGCGATGGTCGAGAGAGAGCTTGTCGGGGGACAGCGGTGGCGACGAGGGTCGCCGGGAAGGCCGGCGACGGCCGTTCGAGGCGGCAAGCTGCGGCAACAGCGCGGAGGCGCTGTGCGCAGAGAGCAGAAAGGGGAGGCTGTGCGCGCGGGGTGCGTGGGCAGGAGAGAGAAAGGCTCGGTTGGAATGCTTCGGGACATCCTTTCTTCAGATCTGTAGAGTATAATGTTAAGGCAAATATCCTCTAGCCCTATTCTTGGTCTGATTTAATTTTTAATGTATTTTGACTACTGTGGGAGATTTTACTAACATGTATGTATTTTTATATACCCCTAATTTATCAATTGTGTACATGCATGTATATTTTATTGATTGTGCGGTGGTTTTGTACTGGTATTTATGATTTGGAGGGATTTTGGACACCCGGACAATCTATATATATGTTTGTGTATCCGTATATTGTGGAACCATGAACTAGGCCTTGCATTAATCATGCATACTGTTGGGGGCGGGATCACTACGGGACCATGGCGGTCTGAGACCCGAGGGGTCGTTTATGTGATCCGAGGCACGAGACATTTGGTACCGCTTCTAACGGGGAGGCTTAGTCCGTGACGGGACGTATATGATAGGCTACTTCCCAAGGAAGGTTGAGGCTACTTCACGGGAAGGAAGGTTGAGATATTTGGTAGTTGACTGCTTGCACTGTATTTAATTGAGAACCATCATAAGGAATTGACGGAAAACTAATATATTCGGACGTCCTAATATATAACTAAAACTTGAGATTGCACCCAAAGCCGCGGGCGGTAAAACATAGTGAGCAAGTTCTTAATCTATGGGAGATAGAGTACATGGATGGCCTTGAGCTACTGGCCTAATTCGTAGCCGATATAGTCATGGTTACCAGACGAGGGTAACCCTTCCTCAAGTTGGAATCATTAATATTTGATTCTCCGATTTCGTGCATGCTTTGTATTTCTGCATGTATTTGGGTGTACTATGATTTGAGATACGTGGTTTGGCCCACGGATGGGTGATAGGAATGTCTCGTACGTGCTAATGTGATAAACCCGGAATGTGTTTTGATTTATATTTTAGTTCCGACGGTTTTCTCTTGATTTCTGCATTATGAGTTTTATATCCGGACGACGGTATATGTCCTACGCGGATGTGGTGACGGTCGCGATTATGTAATGTGATGTCGGATCATATGATATGATATCGTCTATGACATTTTACCGGATCGTGATTTATATGATTTTGTCCCGAAGGGACGAGTTAATACGAACGACGACTTAGTACGAGACATCTCCTCGATTTTTAGGGATTTCACGAACATGGTGTTTTGTTTTACGTGATTGCTATGCGATATCCTTGTTCCTGATTTATGAGTACTATTTTTATACGATGATGCTTGCTGAGCTCTTGGCTCACGTTTTCATGTTTTATCCCTTCAGACCAGTGGCCTGGATACCCTTGTAGAGCTTGGACGTTGTCTTATGCGGCAGATCTTTATCGGTGAGTCAAGATGTTCATATTGATTATATTTATAATCTTGAGGATATATTATGGTTTTGTCTATGGCCGGATGAGGGCCTTGATCCATGTATAGAATATACATTATTGATTTTATTTTAATTTGTGAATATTGTGTTCTCGGGTCGTGACATATCTTGGGCCAGGGTAATGAGAAGATCACTTGGGATGTCTTCCGAGAAGTATTTCTAGAGAAGTTTTTTCCATCAAGCATCTGAGAGATCAAGGGAGTTGAGTTTGGCAAGTTGCAACAAGGAAATCAATCTGCAGCTACATACAACATGTAGTTTCTAGAGCTATCTCAGTTTGTTCCCCATTTGGTCGCAAATGAGTCTATGATAGCTCAAAAGTTTCTTCAAGGGTTGCAAGATTCAATTCAGAGGCAATCAGTGCCACTCCGTTTGCGGACTTATAGCGATGTGTTGGACCCGACTTTGTTGATTGAGTAGGAGAAACTATGGGAGCAACATTTTCAAAAGAAGTTAGAGTAACGAGACCAAAGCTCAAATGATGGAGTCTCTCAATGGATATCTCATTTGATGCCCGAAAGTTGAGATAAAGGAAAGTCAAGCCAAGATAAAGGAAAATCAGTGGAAGTGAAGACTTCTCCTCCAAGATTCCAGTTTATGAAGTCTATTTGTGAGTTTTGTGGGAAGAATCACACGGGATGAACTTGTTTTCATCAAAGTGGGGTCTGTTTCATTTGTGATTAGGTGGACCATTTGTTAGAGAATTGTTCAAACCCGAAGTGTTCAAATAGGAGGCCAGCAGTTCTAGGCAGAGCATTTGCAGCCACAACTTGTGATACTAGAGCCAATCCCTTAGTCATGGAAGATAATCTGTAGATCTTTTATTCTTTGGCACATATTTTGGTTGATTTTGGAGCTATGCACTCTTTTGTATCTCCTAAATTTGTATACAAATTGTGTATGCCTTCTTAATATCTAAATTGTGCGTTGATAATGTTTACCTTGATGGGTAAGTCTCTATTGGCGGAAATGATATACCCTCAATGTCCGATTTGAATTTGTGGCTATAAATTGATGGCGGATCTAATTCTACTTGGAATGCCAAACTTTGATATGATTTTGGGAATAAATTGGTTAGCATATTACCATGCTACTATAGATTGTTTCAATAAGGCAATTTTTTTTTTGATTTCGAGATATGAGTTCTTTGAATTTTAAGGAAGGATCAGTAAGGAAGTTTCAAGGTTAATCTCGACATTGCATATGAGTCATATGATTAGAGATGGGTGCCAAGCTTATTTTGAAAATATGGTCACATTAGGGAGTCATTTTGTGGCCATTAAGGATATCCTAATTATTTATGAGTTTGAGAAAATTTTTTAAGAGAATTTGCTTGGATTACCTTCGGATTAGGAGATCAAGTTTTCCATTGATGTTTTATTCGAATCTGCACCAATTTCTATGGCTCTATATAGGATGGCCCCATCTAAGCTAAAGTAGTTGAAATAGCAGTTATAGGATTTGCCAGAGAAATGATTCATTCGACCAAGTGTTTTGCCGTGAGGCGCTCCCATACTCTTTATGGAGAAAGACAGATCTATGAGGTTGTACATGGATTGTCAAGAATTAAACAAGATCACAATCAAGAATAAATATCCCATTCTAAAGATTGATAATTTGTTTGATTAGCTGCAAGGAAGTCAAGTTTTCTTGAAAATTGGCTTGCATTCTGGATACAACTAGTTGAGGATTAAGTGGGATGATGTTCCCAAGATGGCTTTTAAAATGCGGTACGATCATTATGAATTTCTAGTGATGCAATTTGGATTGACGAATACACATGCATCCTTTATGGATTTGATAAATCTAGTTTTTTAACCATACCTAGATCGGTTCATGGTGGCTTTTATTGATAATATTCTAATTTATTCGAGGGATTTTGAGGAGTATGAGGCTTATTTGATGATCACGTTGCAGACTTTGAGAGAGAAACAATTGTTTGTTAAGTTGAAGAAGTGTGAATTTTGGTTGGAGGATGTGTCATTTTTGGGCCATATCATTTTGAATGGCGGTGTATTGGTAGATCTGAAAAATGTCAAAGTGGTGACAAATTGGGAGAGATTAAAGAATGTCATTGAGATGCAGAGTTTCTTGAGTTTGCTAGGTATTATAGGTAATTTGTTGAAAACTGTTTAAAGATTGTGGTGCGTTTGACTAGTTTGATGCAGAAAAAGATGATATTTATTTGGGATGATGACTGTGAGGAGAGTTTTCAGGAGTTGAAGAGAATATTGGCGTCAGCACCTTTATTGTCTATCCTTGATGGATTCGGAGAATTTATGGTCTACTGCGATGTTTTCAAGAAAGGTTTAGGCTGTAATTTGATGTTGTGCGGTCAAGTGATGGCTTATGGGTCTAGACTATTGAAGATTCATGAACAAAATTACCCCACCTCTGATTTGAAGTTAGAGGCCGTGATTTTTGTGTTGAAACTTTGATGACATTATTTGTATCGAGAGAAATTTGTGATTTATTCCAATCTTAAAAGATTGAAGTATGTATTCTTTGAAAAGCAATTGAATATGCGATAGCGGAGATGGATGGACTTGTCGAATGATTATGATTGTGAAATCCTATATAAGCCGAGAAAAGTAAATTTGTTAGTGATACTTTGAATAAGAAATCTTCTAGATTAATGGCTCGTTTGATGATCAAGGAGTGGGAGATGTTGGATAGAATAAAGAGTTGTATGATTCAGTTGTTATAAGGTTTGCGTCTTTAATTTATAATAATTATATTTAAATAAGATAATATAATCAAAATTGAGATCAGTGGATGTGAAAAAATGATATCAAAAATTGATTTGGATTCACTTTCGAGCAGCACTTAAGGCACGCTCAAGCGTAGGACCCAATAGGGTCATGCTTGAAGAGTGCCCGACTAGCGCTCGAGCGCCAATTTGGGTATTTATACTCGCATGATCAGCTTTTTTGCCACTTTTTACAGAAAAAGGAAGAGAGGAGAGAGAGAGAATGCGAAGGGGGAGAGAGATAAGAGGAATCAAAGCTCTTAAGTCCGTTTTAGGGGTGAAGCCAGTTAAGAAATTTGTAGATCGGATCGAGACAAGTACAATCTGCGATTTTATTTATCTTGTTACTCGTTTCTTACTGTTTCTTTTCGGTTTTTTTGTTCAAATACCCATCCAAACTTAGATTTTGAAGTATACATGTGTTAAATGTGCGTATATGTCGATTTGCCTTTTGATTTTGAAGTATATGTGTGAAAAACGTGCATAAATGTCGTTTTCTCTTTCGATTTTGAAGTTTAAGTGAGATATTGTGATAAGTTGGAAACCCTAATGCACGTATGTTTTGATTTATAGTTATTATGATGTTGAATCACTTGTATTTTGTATATGATGCTTCAAATGTCCGGATAACTATGTTAAGTCTTTTGAATGTGCAAATTTCCTTTCCGAAAAGTCCCATATGTTAAGTATATGGACTAATATTGTGAAAATTACCCACTTTGCATATTTTGTCAGAATTCTTGATGTTGTCTAAAACTCCGAACCCCAAATTCAAATTTTAGTTTAACAAAATTTGAAGGATTAAATATATATTATACACATAGATCGGAAAATGTATGGAATTTAATGTTTATGGTTTAAAAATATATGTAGCTACTATTTTGGTACATGATTACTAGTTTTTCCTAATTTGTTTGATATTTCCATGTTGATTTGCTTGTCTTGTGAGAATTTTTTGCATCAATGAACTTATTGAATACTGCATGACAAAAAAGAAAACAAGTATGTATGCATTGAAAAGAATTATAAAAGTATAAAATGGAACTCTGCAGTTTATTGAGATTTAAGAACCATTTTCCAATGGTGAGAACTAAGTGTGATGAAGTTAAGTGTGGAGTTTTCCTTAAGATAAGTTAAGAAATTAGCCCAATGATTATTCAGCGGGTAGTATTCTTTGGCATGCCTTAGAATAGTGCAATGGTATATCAATGATTACCCCTTTAGAACCGCAGGGGGAGAGAAAAGCGGCGTTTGACCCCGTCTATAGGGAGATATGTAGACCGCCCACCTCTGGGTATTGAATAGGAGCGTGAGGCCTTAGATTTTGTAGAAGCATACACAATCCTTTTTTCGATAGTCCGTTCCTTTAGTTGATAAGACCTATCAGTCTTGATCCCTAAAGAAAGTAAGATTTAAGCATGTTTTCTGGCTAAGTATAAAGATAAGAAGTTTGGATATGCATTATAAAGATTTTTGTACATGTTTAAGCCTTTACACATGATCACGATTCCTATTTCCCTCTTAATATGTATTTAAGTTAGAAATATGCATGTTCTTTCCATATCGTGCCTTACTAAGTATTTGACTCATTTTCTTATTATTTTTACTAACCTTCAAACGAGCAGGAGTTATTACCCAGCGAGCAAGATTGAAGATTTAGAAGAAATTAGGCTTGTTTGTTTTGATGTCGATGTGTTGTTGTATATTGAATAGGCTTAGGCAGTTTTATTTATCGTAAACTAGTTAGATTAGTTTCGAACATGGCTTTTGATGTGTTATGGATCTCCAGGCGATATTGTTAGCTCGTATGGTATTTTTGTATTGTCCGAAATTGCCGTTTTTGTGATAATCATGGACAGGATTATTATTTTTATACTAAATTATTTTTGTAGAAGTGAAATAGAATGTTTTATATTATGCAGGTTATAGAGGAAGTATATTTTGAATGTGCTTTTGCTTCGCAAATTTTTGTTGGATATGTATATATATATATGTTGTATTGTTTTTTGGCAGGTATCCATCTTTAACCAGATTCAATGTCATCATCGATGCTTGTGTTGGTGTCGGTGTTAGAGCCACGGATGTGTCGCATTTGTTTTTGGGTCCTGTGTTTGTCATCTTTATTACTTGCAGGTTTTGGTTGAGGTATCGATATAAAAATCACACGTCCAAGAGATTATTTTATTTTCTTTAATATAGATGTTTGATTGTAATCAGGTTGATGATAGATATTAGGACGTGGTCTGTCACAGTTGTACTTTCAGGGGTCGAGGATGAAAATATCATACCTCCAAGTGCAACCGGAGATTCTGGAAAAAATTAAGAAAAATTAGATAAATGACCCGTATCTGATGGAGTTGCGAGATATTTAGATAGTGAGTCGCGAGTGAATTTTTATATTTAGGATTAGGTTTGTGTGCCAAATATTAAGGAGTTAGAAAAGGAAATTCTAAATGAAACTCATAGGTCAAGAGGTATACAATTTATCCTGGTGCAAACAAAATGAATCAAGATATGATGAAGACTTTTTGGTAGCGGAATATGAGAAGGGAGATTGTAGCTTATATGGCTAGGTGCATCATATGTCGGCAAGTGAAAATAGAGCACAAAAACCTTTAGGGTTTTTACGTCCTTTACTGATTCCCAACTAAATGTGGGAGCACATAACAATCGATTTTGTTTTGGAGTTACCTAAGATGGTAAAGAATATGGATGCCATTTGGGTGATTGTAGATTGATTGATAAAGTTTACTCATTTCCTACTAATTCAAACAATGCATTTGAGAGATCAGTTGGCTTGTCTGTATATCAATGAGATCGTAAGGTTGCATGGTATTCTGATTTCGATTATTTCTGACTAAGATTTGAGGTTCATGTTAAAATTTTGGGAAAACTTGCATAAAGAATTGGGTATCAAACTTCAGTTCAGTTCAACGTTTCATCCGCAGACAAATGGTTAATCCGAAAAAACTATTCGGATTTCGGAAAATATGTTGAGGGCGTTGGTTTTGAAGATGAGTGGCACTTAGAATAGCTACTTGTCGCTTGCTAACGTCACATACAATAATAGCTATCAGTCAAATATCGGGATGGTTCTATTCGAGACTTTGTATAGTAGGAGATGTAGGTCTCCTATTAATTAGGAAGAGATAGATGATCATAGATGTTGGGCCCCGATATTATTCAGGATGTCTCCAAGAAGATCAGAATTATTAGAGATTATTGATCGAGCCTCGAAATTGCCAAAAGATTTATGCTAATAGGAGGAGATTTGATTTGAAGTTTAATGTGGACGACCATGTGTTTCTGAAGTGTCTCTGAGGAAAGGAACTTTGAGGTTAGGAGTGAAGAGTAAGTTGAAGTCGAGATTCATCGGACCCTCTGAAATTTTTGAGAGAATCAGAGAAGTGGCCTATAGATTGGCTCTGCCTCCGAATTTAATGGGTTGTTGCGATGTGTTCTATATTTTGATGTTGAGGAAATATGTACATGATCCTTCTCATGTGATTGAGTTTGAACCATTAGAGATTGATGATAATTTACATTATATTAAGGTTTCTATTCAGATTTTGGATCAGAAGGAACAAGTGTTGAGGAATAGGATTATTCCGTTGATCAAGGTGTTGCGGAGGAATCATTTGGTAGGAGAAGCTACTTGGGAGTGTGAAAATGAAGTCCTGGAGAAGTTTTCCTATTTATTTGAGGATTGAGATACAAAAATTTTGAGGACTAAATTTTTTTATGGAGAGGAGAATATAATATTCTAAATCCCCATTTGGATGATTTTTAATATTAATTATGATTTTAGATTAATTAGATGTGTTGTAAAATAATTATATTGTGAAAATTTGAAGGATAATATGTTCAATAGCGTGGTAGCTGATGATGCCCGTAGCGCGCTTGAGTGCCAATTCCAGATGGTCAGGGCCCGAGGCATACCTGAGGCGCTCTCTAGCAGTGATTCTAGAAGGTTGGGTGCCTGAACCGAGCATGAGGCATGCTCGTGCACCAGTTGGGTATGAAGGCACGCACAGGTTGGGCTTCATCATTTCACACAACAGAAAGGAAAGAGGAGAGAGAGAGCACGGGAGGAGAGAGGAAATAGAGTTTTGGTAGATCGGGGCATTCTTTTGTATCAGATATGCTTGGTATAATATTGAGAAAAATACCCTCTAACCCATCATTTGTCTATTTTAATATCTGATATATTATGGTTCCAATTTGGAGGTTTAAAGTCGTGCATGCAAGATTTTACGTAACTCATAAGTTTTTCTTAGTGCATGAGTGAATTTTATTAGTCGTTCGAGGATTTTGTTTATTTTTTGTTAATATTTGAAGATTTTGTCATTTTTTAGAAAAATGGGTAATTATCCGATATTGTATATTTTTATATAAGTACATTTGTATGAAAATGAGTATAAAATCTTAGATAGGCCATGCTTTTTCACATGCATGTATCCATGGAATGTAGTCACTACCTCTAATATTTGTTATTTGTTATCTGACCAACTCCCGATGGGGAGATATCTGTAATCTAAAATCCCTTTTCGTCGGTAGGAAAGGCTCTGTTTATAGTGACACATCTCATCTATCTGGTATTTAAAATAGAATTTAATATATTCAATCATATTAATATATCTGACAAATTTAAAAATTACACAAAAAATTATGAGTGGCAAAACATAGTGAGCAACATTTTCTATCGGAGACAGAATATATAGATGACCTAATATACTGGCTTAAATTATATTTGATATGGCCTAAAATTATTAGGAGTATGTGTAATCCTTCTTTAAATTAGTCTTTAAATAATCAAAACTTAGATTTAGGGCATACTTCATATTTCAATGTGGATTTGTATCCGAGCTCTAATTTGAACTAGGACTTTGAGAGTCGCTGATTTTGCCCACTGATGGGTTTAGGTATATTGCATACATTTTATTTTAATTATATATTTTGATCCGAACCTTAAATTATCTATTTATGGTACTGATCTGATTTTTATTGGTTGTGTACACGATTTGACTATTAGACTCTATCCCTGATCATGATTTGATTGAACATTGGATTGAACATTTGTTTGAACATCTAATTATCTTATTTGACTTCCAAATCACTTCTACTATATATGTATATGCCCCAAAAGGACTATTTTCTGATCGGATATCTATTTTAATTTGATTTACAATTTGAGTATGAAACTACTATTAGTTTTGATAATTGGATTTATGATTGTAGTAATTTTGGATTTTTATCTATTATCTATCCTCTGACACAAAATTTGCATTTGTTATCTGTGTTGAAATCTATTTATAGACCTTCCCTCTGATTTGCTTGGATGTAATTATTATATATATATATCGGGTATTTGTTGAGTTTTAGACTCACTTTTTATATTTTATCCCTTCATAATAGAAGGAATGGATTAATTGTATGAGTAAGACGAGATTCGACGCGACATCGTCATTTGTGGTAAGTATTATATCTATTTAGATATAGATGGCATTAGTTGTATTTCGATTGTTATGAATGAATTTCGTTTGGGCTACTCTTGAGTATTAGAGTCAGCTGGATGTAAGCCTTTGGATTGTATATTGAGAATTATTGGGTTTATTTCAGTATGTAAATGAGTTGTTGTTACTATTTGATTGATTCCTCTTACAACTGTTCAGAGCAGGTCATATTTGTGTTGCTTGAGTAGTTTTCGATGAAGTCCTATGATAAATTTTTGGGTTTGTTTATTTATGATTAATTATTGTCAAAATATTTTTATGGTCTGTTTGGTTATATTACACCATATTTGAAATTCATTTAATTATTATTTAAGATTTGATTATTTATAGAATTGACCTACTTATTGTCACGACCTAAGAACACAATATATATATAGGTCAAAAATAAAATTAGTAATACTATTTTCATCAATCATAAAAATTTAACCTGGACGTGACAGTCGCACACAAATAGGACCCAATATAAAAAAAAATTCCATACAAAATGTCATTGGATATGAATTTGAATAAATATAATGCATGACCTACTATCCAAATATTGCAATGGAGGTATCCAAATATATGACTTCAATATTTCTTATACAATGATCAAGGCCATCATCCGACTATAAACAATAACCATAACACATCCTCGGGATTATAAATATACCCAACATAATATTTACACTCATCGATAGAGATATCCGAGCCAAATTACGTCCGAACTCCTGCAAGCATATTCATACCACTAGTCTAAATAGATAAAATATAAAAACGTGAGTTTAGAATTCAGTAAGTATCGTATATATATAAATGGTGCATATAAATCAGAGGGAAGGGATAACAATTACAACTGTGTAAAAACGAAACACAAGATCCATGAAATTCCTGAAAAATCGAGATGTCTTGTATTAAATTATCATCGGTATCAAATAGTCCCTCTAAGATATAATTATCATAAATAATGATCCGATCAAATCTCATAAATAATATCATATCATATGATTCAAGATCAGATTACATAATTGTGACCGTCACCACATCCGTGTGGGACACATACCATCATCTGGATCAAAATCCTATATATTATATGCTGAAATCAAAGAAAATACTGAAACTAAAACATATAAATATAAAATATATTTCAGGGCTTAATATATTAATATGTACGAGACATTCCTATTGCCCATCGATTAGCCAAACTACGTATCTCGAATCACAATCCATCCAAATACATGTTGAAATATAAAGTATACACGAAATCAGAGAACCAAAAATAAATAATACCAACTTGAGAAAGGGTTACCATCGTCCAGTAAACATAGTGATATCGGCTGCGATTTAAGCTAGCAACTCAAGGCTTGGCTATGGTTTAGGCTAGTAGCTCAAGGTCATCTATGTACTCTGTCTCCCTAGATTAAGAACTTGCTCACTATATTTTACCACTCGTGATTTTGGGTACAACCTCAATTTTAGTTATATATTAGGATATCCGAATATATTATTATGTCAATTCCTTATGATGGTTCTAATTTAAATACATAATGGGACAGGTTAACTATTAAACGTCTCAACCTTCCTGGTAGCTGAAGTGAGGCAATATGTCACATATGTCCCCGTCGGGAGCGGCACCTATATCTCATACCTCGGATCACATATAATGACTCATGGATCTCGGACTGCCATGGTCCCGTAGTGACCCCGCCCCCAGTAGCATGCATGTGGACTAATGTATAGCCTAGTTCATGGTTTCACAATATACAAATATACATATATACTGTTCGAGTGTCCGAAAATCTCCTAAATCATAAATACCTATGTGAAATCACCACACGACCAATAAAACATGCATGCGTGTTAGTAAAATTTTCAATGGTAGTCAAAATATATTAGAAATTAAATCAGACTAAGGATAGGATTGAGGATATTTGTCTTGATTTCATACTCCACAAATCTGACAAAAGCATACTTTGAAACACCTGAATTAGGCGATTCTCTCTCCGCTGTCGTGCCCTCTCTCTCTCCTCCCTGTGCGGCCCTCTGCCGGTGCGCTCCTTACATGGCCATCGTCGGCCTCCTAGGCATCACCTCACCGGTGCTGGTGTCGCTACGCTGCCACTGCTCTCCTCGCGCGGCTTCATCGTTTTTCTCTCTCCTCCATGCAACCCTCACGCTACCACTATACGCTGCAACCCGTGACCGCTGCGGCCTCACCAGCAACCACCGTCACCGCCATTCACCTGCGCCGCCGCCACCTCTTCCTTCATTTCCCTTCTCCTCCTTCTTCCCTTTGCGCGCCGAACCCTTCTCCTTCTCCCATTCTCTCTCTCCAATTCGCTTCTCTGCTTCGGTTTTTCCATTCTTTTTTTCTTTTTTTATATATTATTATTATTATTATATTTTCTATTTTACTTTTCTTTTATTTCAAAATCCAAATCAGTATTTAGACAACACGAACACGCTCCGAGTGCCATTCTACAATTCTGATCATTTCTCAAAATTTAATAATATTTTAATTTATTTTCACCACGTCCGAAATATTTAAAATTTCAATGTATATTAAAATAATTCAAATGGGGATCCGAGATATTACACTTCGAATTTGTGATAATTTATCTTGACAATAAGCCAAGATTTATTTTCAGAGGTAGTGGCAAGCTAGTCAAACATTTGAGAGAGCTATCCTATGATAATCATAGAGGCTAACGCTGACGATAGGAGTGGGTTAGATGGGCTAGGAAAAGGCCGAGATCAACCATCACCTGGAGAAAGCTCGACCAAAGGATCATACGTGATCCTAATAATAGTGGTGGGTATGCACTTAGCTCTGCTCTTATGGTCAATGGGTTAACTTAAAGGGACATGGGGAAAATTTGAAAATGAGACCCCTAATCCCATTGTCAAATGTTGAATAAGACAAACATAGGAAGTCCTTTTTTGCTGAAAAATACAAAAATCATATGTGAGTAAATAAGTGATGGAAGATCAATCCGCCAACCAAGATGTAGACCATGAAGGAATAGAGCTTTGTCAAGAGAAAAGGAGGTATAGTATGTTATGGAAAAAATATTGGTAAATATAATCCAGCATACAATAAACCGGCATGGTATGAATACTTATTCTTAAAAGATTTTCCATGTCAAATCATGGGAGTGTCATGTAAGTAGGAAGCAATATCATTATATGGAGGCATCTTGCAAAAAGGATAGTGGTAGTCGGGGAATAGCATCATAGGAACATGTAAAATGCTCGCAATCACCTCCAAAGAGATCCGAAGAGTGCTTCCCCTTAAATAAGTTAAAAGAATAGTTTGAATCCTTGTCAATGTTATGAATATTCACATAAAACTCTTGGACTAGGAAAACTATGGGAGAGATCAAGTTTATAAGGATCAGTTCCAGCACTAGTCAACAAAAATAGAGAAGATGGAGCGATGGAGGGAATGGAGATCAACCTTTTGTTCTACTTTAAGTAGCTGGTGACTTATTTGTTTATAGAAGAGTTCTTTCATAGTATTATTTCCAAAGCACTCTAACTCAAATGAGAGACACCAAGAGGACATTTTTTGAAGGCCTTCTTGGAAGAAGCTACCTCAAAACAATATGAGAAGATTTACTAATAAAAATCACATATTTGATACAATACCAAAGATCATAGATCGAAGCTCAAACCTACCAAGGCAAGATTGCACTAGAGAAGCTACTACAAATCTCAATAAAAAAAAAAAAAAGTATCTAAGTCATGAAAAGGAAAGGCCAAACATGGGTTGATTATAAAACGGACCACCTAAAACAACACACATAAAAATCTTATATCTACAATTAAATCTTTTGAACCAACAAGTTTTGCTCACTAGCATGAAAGATATCTCAAAAGGATATCTCAAAAGGAGAGAGGAAACCAACACAATGGAGGAGCCTAGATAACATCATAGTTGGAAGATATAGGAGCTTGAGAGAGAGGAGAGATAGAGAGAAAATGCCTTTGATTCACCTTGAAATGAGAGCAAATAAGTAGATCAGGAAGAAGGAAGGTAGAGAAAGTCATGGAAAGTGAAGAGAAAATGGAGAGGGTGAAAATGAGGGTCGACGCAAGTATAGTGAAAGAAAAAATAGCCTATTTGCAAATCAGCACATGAACGCCTATAGAGTGTGCTTTAGGCATGAGTGGCATGTCGAATGGTTCACGAGCAGAAGAAAATGAGATTTGCTTGAGAACATGATAGGTGCACATAAGGTGCAATGAGTACAGAGACTAGTGCATTAAAAGTGTAAGAGGTGCTTGGAGAAAATGAGAGAGGCGCATGAGTGGGACATGGGCATGGGTCAAATGCAATTTTTTAAAGCCAAATGAAAACCCACATAACTTAGGATGGAGAATAAATATCAATGATCTTTCCAATGGACTCAAACCAAAGACTGTCTAAGGGTTTAGTGAATACACTAGTTAGCTTGTTTTCTATAAGAATATGATCAAATGGTGCTGGATATTAATATATATAGTGTGTGAATGCTGAACAAGGTTCTTAGAAATGTTGATGGCATTAGTATTTTTACAGTAAATAATCATCATATCATGGTTGATATCATAGTCAAGTAGCATCTATTTCATTTAGAGGAGTTGAGTTTAGCAACTTCCTACTACAATATACTAACTCAATAGTGGATAATGAAATAGAACTCTGTTTCTTACTCATCTAGGTAACAAGATTAGAATACACATAAAAATAATCATTAGACGTGTTGAATAACTTGTTAGATCAAGGTTAGAGTCACAGTGGTAAAAAATCTCATAGTCTATTGTACTATTTACATAACAAATGATATGTTTAACAATACTTAAGTGAAGTTCCTTTGGGTTGGATTGGCATGAGGTACACATACTCATATTGAACAACATTCCAGTCTACTAGTAGTTAAATACAAAAGACTATCTATATAGAGTTTGATCAATACCATTGGGGGAAGGATTAAGATCTAATTTAGTCATAATGCTTATAGATATCCTTGTGTGTTTTTTGTTGTTTAATCTAAACGTTTTGGCTAGATCCTTAACATACTTTGATTGGGAGATGAAAATCTCATTGTTAGTTTCTTTAACATGAAGGTTGAGGAAAAAGTTTAATTCTCTTTGCATACTCATTTCAAATTCACATTTCATGCATTCAGCAAATTTATGAACATAATAGTTTATAGTAGATCCAAAAATAATATCATTAACATAGACTTGAGTAATAATCATATATTTTTAGCAAGTTTGACAAATAAAATTTTGTTAACACTATCTCAAGTAAATCCATGACTACTAAGATGGGGGATGAAATGCTTGTATCAAGCTCTAGGTGCTTACTTAATGCCATATAAAGCTACAAGATTTGGTAGCAAGGGACCAACAAATCCCTTTGGTTACTCAATGTATACTTAATCCTAAAGGATTTTGCTTAAAAAGGAACTTTTTATATCTATTTGATAAAGCTTGAATCCAATAGAACAAGTAATGAACAAAAGTGTTTCTGTCGACTCAAGGCAAGCCGTAGGGTCAAAGGTTTCATCAAAGTCTATTCTTTTGATTTGAGTGTAGTGTTGGACAATAAGCCATACTTTATTTCTAATGATGGTGCCATTTTTATCAGCTTTATTTTTAGAAATCAGCTTAGTACCAATAACATTAGTGTTTTTGGCCTAGGGACCAACACGTCACACATTATTCCTAGTGAATTGATTAACTTCTTTGTGTATGATATGTTCTGGCATTTATCGTTCAACGCCTTTTCAACCATTTTAGTTCAATTAGCAAAACATAAGAAGTAAAAACAAGTTACTTCAAAACTCGCCAACACAATCACATTTCCTCACTTAGATCTCTTATGAAGTAGCCTTTCAAGTGATTTAGTTTGACTCTTAATGAGGATCCTTTGCCTAAAGTGGCATGGTGTGCCTTATCGGTGCTTAATTTAGCAATTGACACTTGACTAGATTCATAGTCACTGCAAACCTCCAAAGTGCGTTCTCCATGCTGTATTGCTCATTTGGAAGATCTACACCTACATTGATAGACTTCATCACTGCAAAAGTGTGAGTATTTTACATTCGATATATGCTCTACTGGTTTGAGAGTTTTTTAAGAAATTACATTCATTACTTTTTAAATTAGAATTTTCTAGGTTTTTTCTTATCTTGTAAAAGGCAACATCTAGATCCAAAAATGTTACTTACCAAGAAAAAGATTCAAAAATATGAAAATATTTAACATTTAGTCTATTTCATTTCCATAGTTTGTATGGGTCTTATCCATCCTGGATTTTAAGTAGACTCTATTAATAATACAGCAAGCAGTGCTCACCACCTCACCATGAAAATGCCTATCGACCTTTTGACTATAGTGATTGTCCTACCCTCTTTTGAATTACCCAATTTTTTCATTTAATTACTCCATTTTGTTATGGGGTGATAGGAGCAAAAAATTCATATTTGATTTCTTTTTCATTACAAAGTATCAAAGTTAAAGTTCTCAAATTCTTTTCTATAGTCGCTTCTAATTCTAACAATAGGGCAACCCATTTCATTGATTAGTTTCTTGAAAAGAACTTTGACAAATTTAAACATGTCAAAATTTTTACATAGTAATTCAATCTAGGAGAATCTAGAGTAATTATTAGCAATAACTAAAATGTGCCATTTGTTTACTAAACTCTTAGTTCTAAAAAGTTTCATGAAATCCATATGAAGTAATTCTAGAAGTCAGTTTGTGCTTATGTTAGTTGATATTAGGTGACATGATTGGATTTGTTTTCTGATTTGACACAGAATGCATACATGATTTGTAATATTAGTCATTTTAGGTAGGCCTTTGACAACATTTGTCTTAGAGGTTTTAGATAAATTCTTAAAGTTTAGGTTATTGAGTCATTAATACCAAAATTCAATAGTATCGATCTTAGCGGGATGACATATCTAGAGTTCACTATCATTCTAAGACAAGCTAAAATACCTAATTTTTCATTTATATATGTAACATCAAGACTATTATATATTAAATTAATATTAAAAATAATTGTATAAAAAATTTAAGAGAAAATTGAATTGTTAGGAATCATGATCGGTGCTGAACCCGTACAAGTGTAGGTTGTGTTCACATTTTTGGTAGAAGCTTCAAGTTTGACGAACATGTGATGGCACACTTTTAGATATTTCCGGTGGAATATTCACATCTAAAGGATATTTATGAGGTGCTCGTGCATGGCTTGGGCAAAACGTCCTATGCCTGAGGTTTGGCCAATGCATCGCTCATATGTGCATATAAATAAAAAGGACACTTGATATGTGCCTGACTTGTACTCATACATCGATTTAGGTATATAAAGGCCTTCTATACTGAGTCGATCATTAACAAGAGAAGGGATAAAGAGGAAGAAGAAGAGAGACAATGAGAGAGACTTTGGAACTATTCTGTACCAAAACTACTAAATCAAATGTTCAAGACAAGTATATTTAAACCAATTCTTAGATCTATTTTTTGAAAACTTTTAATTGTCCTTTTGAAACTAGAGAAAATGTATCATGTTGCCCTTTTGTACCCATTTTTTAAATATTATTATATACATATGTGTTTTATCGAATATTTTGAGATTTTATTTATTTTTTATCAAATATTTTAAGATTTAGTTTGTTTTCATTGAATGTTTGGGTATTTTGAAAGATTCTATTCATATATCGAAATATTATAAAGAAATATTATGAAATGTTTGTTCATTGGACCTTATATTATTTTCATTTAAGTTTTTTGATGAGAATTCTATTTTATAATATGATTTGTATCTGTATTTTGTCTAGAGAGTGGAACAGTTTTCTTAATTTGTTATAAAGATTTCTATTTGACAAATAAGAATCATTGTAATTGAATTATTGATTTATATTCAGATATATATTAAAATATTATGAGTATTGAAAGAATAAATTTATCATTTAGAGGTAGAAAAAAGAATGTAATGTTTGACCTTGTCTATAAAAAAATATAAACGGCCCATATATGAGTCTTGTTAGTTATATATCGGCGTAATATTATCAAAAATATGATGAATTCATTCTTTAAAATTGGTCTTTTAATTAATTAATGTGCGAGTCATTAGTCGTTAATTTTTAGATTCTTATATATTTTGATTTTCATATGTTTTTATAGGTATCCACATTTTTGGCCTTATAATTTGTCTTCATACGATTTGTATACTTTGTATATTTTTATATTCTAGACTATTTATACGAAATTATGATTCCGAATGCATTTAACAAAAATTTAGATTTTCACATAAAATTTATGGCTTCCTAAATTTTCAATTGTTTTACTCACATATACTTATATATCATATATATATATACTCATTTGTTAACTATTGGGCTCACATTTACTATTATTTTCTAACACTTTTAGATTACTAGGTTGTGAATACTCGTAAGATATAGACAAAAGATTGTTTTAAATTTTTGTGTTTTTATAATTATATTATTAAGGATTGTTAGATTTTATATATTATATTTTATTTATATATGCTTTTGGGTTCCATAGTTTGGATCTTTTTGCCAGCAAGCCAAATGTATGTCTTGTGCGGTTTTCTGCTGTTATATATTTAGGTATTTGGGTTTGATGTTTTTACCTTACAAAAATTATAGTTTAAGCAAACACTTAATTGGTTTCGAGACCAAACAAGTATTGTTTGGCCATTCCAATAGCCACTGCATTTCATATTTTATTTATGTTGCTCATGATTTTGATATATAGTGTTTGACTCCGTTTTGGATTATGGGATTAGGATCAAACTTAATTATGAATAATTTATTTATTAAAGTCATTACTATTATCTACTCGAGTTGGGGTTGTGATAGGAAATAATATTAGAGAAAGTTGTAAAGAAAATATCTTAAATGATTTATGAAACTGAATGTTGAAATTTATTGTATGTAGGAACTAAAATGTTAGAAAAGATGTGCTAGTTCTAGTCGTTGGGAGGACTATTTGGCAATGATGGCCAGAATGATGGATATTATGGATCATAAGGTCCAACAACTAGATGGGGAGCTGGTGGCACGTCAACAATGTGGAAATATGAGGCAAGGTATGACAACTTTTAATTGTTTTACAAATGAACAAGTCCCCAAATTTTTAGGTAATTCAGATCCAATTAAAGTGGAGATATGGATTCATCAAGTGGAGATGGTGTTTAAGATAACAAATTGCTCCAAAGAGGAGAAATTTAAATTCACTACCTATGAGGTGGATGGAGAGGTCGATCTTTGGTGGGCCATGTAAAATCGAATTTTTAATTTGGAGAATGTGGAAATTTCATGAAACATATTTATGGAAGCTTTTATAGAGAAATAGTTTTTGATTAGTATCTGTGAGCAAAATGAGAACAGGTTTGCTCGATCGTGGTAAGGAAATCATTTGGTGGTTGAGTATGACATCAAATTTACTAAATTAGCTCTATTAGCCCTACATATAGTTGTCAACAACGCTAAGGGGTTGAGGAAGATCCTTTAAAGCTTACAAGATTTGATTCGATGGCCGTTGGTGCCTTATGCTTAAAGACCTATAGAGAAATACTTGATCAAGCATTGTTCATTGAGCAAAAGCAAGAGAGATCCAAATTATTTGAGAGGAAGACTGTGAACTAAGGAGGCCATAGTTTAGGACTAACAGGATCCCATTTGAAGTTCAAGGCACAAGATAAAGGCAAGTCTATCAGAGTTTGATTATCATTGAAAAAGCCACAAAGTTATACCATTGTGGGAAATACTACGGAGGGCAATTGTGCTACTTATAGCTAAAAACTTGTTTCAATAGTGGTCAAATTAACCACATGGTGAAAGAATGCCTTTTCCATTGAGGCGTGCGGATCGAAAGCCTATTGTCCTAGAGAAGACTTTTGTGGTGGTAGTAAAGGATGCTCAAGCTAATCTATCAATAGTTGAAGGTATTATGCTAATTTTTAAATCTATGGCACATGTGTTGGTTGATTTAGGGTCTACGCATTTTTGTGGCCTCTAGATTTGTTTGTAAATTGTGTTCATCTCTTAGAATTTTGGATTATGGATTGGTGGTATTCACTCGAGTGGATAAGTTTTTAGTGTTGGATATTATATTTCCCTAATGTGCCATTTGGGTTGGCTGATTTGAGTTGTCCATAAACTTAACTCTATTAGAGATGTAGGAGTTTGATATTATCTTGAGTATAGATTAGTTAGTTTGTTATCACGCGAGTGTTGATTGTTTTGGCGTGAAATTTCTATTTTTCATTCTGAATTACAAGCCTATTGAGATTAAAAGATTTATATTAAGAAGGAGTCCGCATGTTTGATTTCTGTTTTGTATGCTTGTGATTTGATACAAGATGGGATCAACTTTATCTTGCTTATGTGAGATCCAAAACTTTAACTATTTAAAATAAGTTTGCCCCTTTTTGCATCAACATGTGAAATCAGCATAAGAAGGCGGAGCCGCCTCAAAGGAATGAAATCGGCCCATGAGGATCGGCCCGTATACTGTGAAACCCAAGCTACAAATGTCTTGCCCCTTTTTACGTCAAGCAGAATCGGCTCTATGGACTTAAATCAGAACTGGCCCTTAAGTAGCGTGAAAAGCGCCTTATGCAAAACGAAACGCCCAACCCTTACACTTCGCCCTTTTTGCTTGATTGAAACCGCCCTCAAGTAAAATCAGCCCAACGATGAAGCTCGGCCCCTCACGTTCGCCAAGCGCGTGCACGTGGAGAAACCTAACTCGTTGGAATCCAACGAAGCGGCGTGAAAAGGAAGTTGGTGAAACAACCTCGTGCCCCCGAAAATAAGCACGGGGTAGGTGACCTACCCGATTTGCCCCACCAACTCCTTCCTCTATATAAATCGATCGATGCGAAGGAGGAGGGGAAGGAGAATTTAGCTGATGCGAAGGAAAGAGGAACACTTTGGGACGTTGAAATTAGGCAACCCAGCTCCCAGGCAAGTGTACCCTATTTTAAAAATGCATGATTGCTTCCAAACAATCAGTTAAACTGCAATAGATTTGAGCGGCATGCTGGTCTTTCCCATCTGCATTATTCTGTTATGTTATTCCGCTTTTCATCTGCATTTTTCAGTCTCTAATGTGAAGAAAAATCGAACTCGGCATTCTGCATAAAAATTAAGCTCGATTACTGCATGAAGATCGAATTCGGCATTATGCATGTAAATATAACTCGGTTTATTGCATGAAAATTGAACTCGGCATTCTGCATAAAAAATTAAGCTCGGTTACTGCATGAAGATCGAATTCGGCATTCTGCACGTAAATATAACTCGGTTTATTGCATGAAAATTGAACTCGGCATTCTGCATGTAAATTTAACTCGTTTACCGCATGAAAGTTGAACCCGGCATTCTACATGTAAATTGAACTCAATTCTAAGAAAAGAACCAAGTCGACACTGTATGTATTTGAATCCGGCCCTTGACGTGTGTACTGGACTCGTCCCTTTACAATATGAAAATTAGAACCGGCCTACCTTCGAGGAAATCAGAATCGGCCCCTCTATCTCATGAAAATCAAATCGGCCCTTATACCCTTAAAATCGAAATCGGCCCTCTTACCCTTAAAATCGGAATCGGCCTTTTTACCCTTAAAATCGGAATCGGCCTTTGCATCGAAACCAGCTTAACAGTAAGAAAATCGGAAATGGCCCTTTGAAATCGCGACCAGCCTAAAGTGAGAAAAATCAGGATCGGCCCTTGAACGATAAAAGTGAAATCGGCCCTTGTCGGATAAATCGAAATCGACTTATGCGTCAAAATCGAAATCGGCCCTGGTTTAGAAATCGGAGTCGGCCCTTGCTTTGAAATCGAACTCAACATTTGAAATCGGCCCTTGCCTTCGAAAATCGAAACCAGCCTAAGATGAGAAAATTAGAATCGGGCCCTTTGAAGTCGAAACCGGATTAACAGTGAGAAAATCAGAATTGGCCCTTTGAAATCGAAACCGGCCTTTGCATTGAAACCGGCCTTGGCAGGCCTAGAATCGGAATCGGCCTTCGCAATGAAACCAGCCTTGGCAGAATTAAAAATCGGAATCGGCCTTTGTGTGTTCAAATTCGAAGTCGGCTTTGAATGCAAAAATAAAAACCGGCCTTGATATCAAAACTGGTCCTTTCATAAAAACCGGCCTTGGCAGGTTGAGATCGAGATCGGCCCCTTGCATGTAAAAGTCGAATTTGGCCTCTTTCATGGTAAGATCAAAATCGGTCCTCTTTTACATCAAAATCGAACTCGGCCCCTTTGGGATATTGAAAATCAAACCGGCCCCTTTTTACCAAAATCAAAACCGGCCCTCATATGAAAATCAACCGGCCCAAGCATATTTTATGCCATCTCAACCGGCCTCAAGTGTATTTAGGGATATGATTTTCGAATTAAGTTATATGATTTGAAAATGATTTTTAGTAAACAATATGAAGGAAGTATTTCTGTTTCTGTGTTATTTTGGTCCCTGGACTTACTACAGTTCGGATAGGTTCTCCGGCATGCCTTAGGACTTTTCGGTAGTAATCGAGGATAACTATGTCCATGGAGTTATTTGTGGTCCGTCCTGCCCTCAGGGCGTTATGAACAGAGGGAATTACCATTACCGGCCTACCTTCGGGTGGCATACCGTACCGATCCCGTGAGATGGGATACCCATATGACAATATCGGCCTTAGATTGTGTGGAGTGAACACAATCTATCCTCGATTATTCGCCCCCTCAGCTAGTAGGGTATACTGGCAGGGTCTGTACTGATATGATATGAAGTATTGTTTACTATTTTACTGATATGTTATGTTACCGTACCGACTTTCGAATATGAAGTACCGATTACCGAATATGAAAGACCGTCTACCGAAATGATATGTACTATTCACCGTTTATCGCACCGATACCGATATGTTTTGTTACTGTTTACCGTTTACTGTACCAATTATGAATCTTGAAATATAGTACTGTCAAGGTATGTTTCCTCTATTTCTTGGACTGCATTCTGGTTCACCGTTCTATTTATGCATAGTTACCTGACTATTCTGCATCATCATTTACTATTCATATGCATGTACCTTGCTGAGCCTCGGCTCACAGTTTTATGTTTTTCCCCCCTCAGATGAGACATTAGAGCTGGTACCTGACGAGTTGGAATGATTAGAGCTTCTCTGAAGATTTATTAAGGACTCGAAAGTTTATTTTAGAGAATATTATTGTAACGACTTGTTTATAATTCATGAACTTTTATAACTAGTCATTTTTGTGTATTCGGAAATGAACACTTTGGAATGAATATGAATGTTTCCGCAAGATGTTAGAGTAACTTTCGCTATATTTCTTATGGTTAAAAGTATATGGGTTCTAGCTGGCATCTGAGATCCTGTGTTTGTGCATAATTGGTTTAGTTTGGGTTTCCATTAGTGTTATGAATGACGGATGTAAAAAAAAAATTCTGTTCCGTCACAATTGGTATCAGAGAATTGAGATGCCTTAGGAATTGACCGATTGAAAAGCGGAAGCATAAGTTTGAGTCTCTGAGTAGAATTCTTGTAGGAATAGGTAGAGGATGTTAAGGTAGTTGGGACCTTTAAGAGATTGGTTCTTAGACTTGGTTAAAAATTCCTTAAGGTTATTAAATACTTCTTTCTTATCTATTGGATCCTTGTCCTTATATACATGTGTTTGCCTTGATTATAGGATGGCAAGTAGAAGAGGTAGGAGAAATGGTCGCGGTGGCATTAACACGCCTTATGATAGAGAGGCGGCCTACATCAACTTACTGGAAAGGATGACTAACGTCGTAGAATCCGTCGAGCAAAAGCATATGGCTCCGACGCCCGAGCCAGCTCCAGCACCTCCACGGACCTACAACTTATGAACTTATTCCAGTGAAAGAGCACCGGGCTTCCTAGGAAAGCCCGATCCGGCTGAGGTGGACATATGGATGAAAAGAATGAAGAAGATATTTGAGGTGCTTGGCTGTCTTGACCAAAAAAGGTCAAATTTATCGTATAAATTGGAGGGTGAAGCGGATAGTTGGTGGGACATGCAGAAGCGGGCAATGGGAGTGCCTAATGAAGCTATCACCTGGGAGATGTTTGAGGAGGCATTTCTAGAAAAGTATTTTCCATCCAATCTCCGAGATCAGAAAGAGCAAGAGTTTATGAGGCTGAGATAAGGGACCATGACCGTCAAAGAATATGATGCCAAGTTCACGGAGTTGTCTCACTTTGTACCATTTTATGTGGAGGATGAACAGAGGAAAGCTAAAAAGTTCCTCCAAGGGCTACGAGATGATATTAGGAAGTTGTTGTCTGTTTTAAAGTTTGAGACTTATGCCGAGATCTTGGACAGAGCTGCAATCTACGAGAAGGAGACAGAAACAGAAAGGTTCTATGCAAAGAGAACCGCCAGCCGAGCGGGAGTAAGTACCGGATCAGCGGTAATGTCTTCTGGACCATCCAAGAAGACCAGGGAGGCTGACAAAGGAAAGAGTATGGTGGCCCAGTCAGTAACCGGAACTAGAGCGTCGGCTGAAAACTGTACCTTATGTGGAAGGAAGCATCCGGGGCAAGAATGCCGTAGAATGACGGGAGCGTGTTTTAGATGTGGGCAGCAAGGCCATCTTTTCAAGGACTGCCCACTACCTCCAAGGATGGAAGGAAATAAGCCTACTGTCTCGGCAAGAGCTTTCGCGGTGGCTGTTCAAGATCCGGAGGCCTCTCCGAATATTATGGAAGGTACTCTCTCTATTTGTGGAGTTTCTGCATCCATATTATTTGATTCGGGGTCTACCCATTCCTTCGTTTCCCTGAAATTTGCATGCTATATCATATCTGCCCCATGTGTTTTGGATTGTGAATTATCTGTGTGTACTCCCACCGGATCATCTGTGGCTACTGATGTGATGTATCCGGGATGTGTGGTTGAGGTGAATGGGAATCATTTAGTTGTGGATTTGGTATTTTTAGACATGGGTGATTTTGATGTGATCTTAGGGATGGACTGGCGGCTAAATACCATGCTAGTATCGATGTTTTCTGAAAAATCCCTGAATGGAGCCCTTTTTCTTCAGGGGCACTAAGAAAAAGGGGGTGCCTATGTTGATCTCTGTCCTACATGCTAAGCATTTGATGAGTAGTGGATGTAAAGCTTATTTAGCATATGCCTGTACTACTAGAAGTCATAGTGTATCGGCTAAGGACATCCCGATTGTTCATGACTTTGAGAATGTATTTCCAGAGGAAGCTACTGGATTGCCCCCACATCGGGAAGTTGAGTTTGAGATTGTTGTTGTCCCTGGTGCTAGTCCGGTTTCTAAATCCCCTTATCGTATGGCTCCGGCTGAACTAAAGCAATTGAAGTTACAACTGCAGGAGCTGTTAGACAAGGGTTTTATCAAACCGAGTGTATCTCCTTGGGGTGCACCAGTGTTGTTTGTAAAAAAGAAAGACGGGTCCTTGCGGTTGTGTGTTGACTATCGTGAGTTGAACAAAATCACGATTAAAAACAAATACCCTCTACCGCGCATTGATGACTTATTTGATCAATTACAAGGATCTCGAGTGTTTTCCAAGATTGATTTGAGGTCCGGTTATCACCAACTAAGGATCAAGTCAGAGGATGTGGCTAAAAAAGCTTTTCGGATGCGTTATGGCCATTATGAGTTTCTCGTTATGCCTTTTGGCCTTACAAACGCTCCAGCTGCTTTTATGGAATTAATGAATAGGGTTTTCAAGCCATACTTGGATAAATTTGTGGTGGTATTCATTGATGACATCTTGATTTACTCGAAGGATCCTGAGAAGCACAAAATTCATTTGAGGAAGGCACTTCAGGTGCTCCGCGATGAGAGGCTGTATGCCAAGCTGAGTAAGTGTGAGTTCTGGCTCGAGAAGGTGATGTTCTTGGGGCATGTAATTTCGATGGTGGCATTTTCGTAGATCCCAAGAAAATAAAGGTCATTACAAGTTGGAACCGCCAACTTTTGTGACCGAGGTTAGGAGCTTTACGGGTATGGGCAGATATTACGGGCGCTTTGTAGAGAATTTCTCTCGTTGCTATGCCTCGATCCGGTTCTTGAAGAAAGAGGCTAGGTTCGTGTGCACAGAAGAGTGTGATATGAGCTTCCAGGAGCTAAAGGATCGTTTGACCACCGCTCCGGTGCTGATTATTCCGGAGGGTTCTGGAGGCTTTGTGGTGTACTGCGACACTTCTAAAGCAGGTCTGGGATGTGTGTTAACGCAGTACGGTAAGGCCGTGGCATATAGATCCAGACAATTGAAAATGCACGAGAAAAACTATCCTACCCATGATCTTGAACTTGCTGCTGTAGTGTTCGCATTAAAAATTTGGAGACATTATCTATATGGCGAGAAGTTCCTTGTGTATTCCGATCATAAGAGTTTGAAGTATTTATTCTCACAAAAGGAACTCAACATGAGGCAAAGGAGATGACTCGACTTCCTGAAGGATTATGATTGTAAAATACAGTACAAACCAGGAAAGGCCAACGTGGTAGCAGATGCCTTAAGTCGCCGATCGGGTTATGTGGCGCACCTACAGGTCAAACAGATGGAGATGTTAGATTTTTTGAAGCAGTGCGATGTCCAACGTTATGCCAAAGGTGATAGGATGCTCCTGTCGTATTTCCAGATTCAATCAGAGGTAGTTGGTGAAGTCAAGGAAAAACAGGTGAATGATTTGTTCCTTATGGACATTGTTAATAATTTGAGTAAGGAGTCTCGGGCTGATTTAAACATCCGGGCTGATGGTGTGTTGAGATTTAGAGATCGATTATGTGTACCGGATGATAAAGGATTAAAGGAGAAAATCTTGAAGGAGGCTCATCGGTCTCGGTATACAATCCACCCAGGAACGAATAAAATGTATCAGGACCTGAAAAAGATTTTTTGGTGGAGAAACATGAAGAGGGATATCATGGGCCATGTGGAGAAATGCCTAGTGTGTCAGCAATTGAAGGCCGAGAGGAAGAAGCCTTCTACACTGTCACAGCCAATGCCCATTCCAAGCTGAAAATGGGAGGACATTGCTATGGATTTTGTATCGGGCTTGCCAATGACTCCTAGGAGTCATGACGCAGTATGGGTCACAGTTGATCGGCTGACGAAATCAGCCCACTTTTTAGCGATCAGGACGACCTATTCGCGTGATAGATTGGCTCAATTGTACGTAAATGAGATCGTGAGGCTTCATGGAGTTCCTGCCTCCATTGTGTCTGATAGAGATCCACGTTTTGTCTCGAAGTTCTGGGAGAGCTTGCATAAGGAGTTGGGGACAGAATTAAAGTTCAGTACCGCGTATCACCCCCAGACCGATGGCCAATCTGAACGTACCATTCAGATTCTCGAAGACATGTTGAGGGCTTCTGTTTTGGAGATGGGAGGAACTTGGGATACTCATCTGGCACTAGCTGAATTTGCTTATAATAACAGTTATCAAACTAGTATCGGCATGACACTGTTTGAGGCATTGTATGGAAGAAAGTGTAGGTCACCTATTCATTGGGAAAAAACTGGAGACAAAAGAATTTTGGGCCCTGAGATGGTGAAGGAAACAGCGGAAAAGATTAAGGTGATTCACGATAACTTGAGGATCGCTCAGAGCCGACAGAAGAGTTATGCGGACAAGCGGAGGAAAGAGCTGAGTTTTGAGATAGGAGATCTTGTGTTTCTAAAGGTCTCGCCGTCAAAGGGCATCTTTCGGTTTGGAGTAAAGGGAAAGTTGAAACCCCGGTTCATTGGCCCTTTTGAGATTCTAGAAAGGGTCGGAGAGGTAGCCTACAGGTTGGCGTTGCCACCAACTCTTGCAGGCATACACGAGGTATTTCATGTCTCGATACTTCGAAAGTACATCCACGATCCAGCACATGTGATTGACTACGGGACCTTGTCCATCGACAAGGACTTGACCTACATTGAAGAGCCGCTGCAAATCTTAGACCGAAAATATCAAAGGTTGCGAACGAAATCCATCCCCTTAGTGAGGTACTTTGGAGGAATTACTCGCCTGAAGAAGCCACTTGGGAGCGAGAGGAGGAAATTCGGAGCAAATATCCCCATTTATTTGATTAAGGTATGTAACTTTACTCAAATTTCGAGTACGAAATTTTTTTTAGTAGGGGAGAATTGTGAGATCCAAAACTTTAACTACTTAAAATAAGTTTGCCCCTTTTTACATCAACATGTGAAATCAGCATAAGAAGGCGGAGCCGCCTCAAAGGAATGAAATCGGCCCATGAGGATCGGCCCGTATACTGTGAAACCCAAGCTACAAATGTCTTGCCCCTTTTTACGTCAAGCGGAATCGGCTCTTTGGACTTAAATCAGAACCGGCCCTTAAGTAGCGTGAAAAGCGCCTTATGCAAAACGAAACGGCCCAACCCTTACACTTCGCCCTTTTTGCTTCAGTTAAAACCGGCCCTCAAGTAAAATCAACCCAACGATGAAGCTCGGCCCCTCACGTTCGGCCAAGCGCATGCACTGTGGGAGAAACCAAACTCGTTGGAATCCAACGAATCGGCGATGAAGCGGCGACCAAAGGAAGTTGGTGAAACAACCTCGTTGCCCCTGAAAATAAGTACGGGGCAGGTGACCTACCCGATTTGCCCCACCAACTCCTTCCTCTATATAAATCGATCGATGCGAAGGAGGAGGGGAAGGAGAATTCAGCTGATGCGAAGGAAAGAGGAACGCTTTGGGACGTTGAAATTAGGCAACCCGGCTCCCAGGCAAGTGTACCCTATTTTAAAAATGAATGATTGCTTCCAAACAATCAGTTAAACTGCAATAGATTTGAGCGGCATGCTGGTCTTTCCCATCTGCATTATTCTGTTCTGTTATTCCGCTTTCCATCTGCATTTTTCAGTCTCTGATGTGAAGAAAAATCGAACTCGGCATTCTGCATAAAAATTAAGCTCGATTACTGCATGAAGATCGAATTCGGCATTATGCATGTAAATATAACTCGGTTTATTGCATGAAAATTGAACTCGGCATTCTGCATAAAAAATTAAGCTCGGTTACTGCATGAAGATCGAATTCGGCATTCTGCACGTAAATATAACTCGGTTTATTGCATGAAAATTGAACTCGGCATTCTGCATGTAAATTTAACTCGTTTACCGCATGAAAGTTGAACCCGGCATTCTGCATGTAAATTGAACTCAATTCTAAGAAAAGAACCAAGTCGACACTGTATGTATTTGAATCCGGCCCTTGCCGTGTGTACTGGACTCACCCCTTTACAATATGAAAATTAGAACCAGCCTACCTTCGAGAAAATCAGAATCGGCCCCTCTATCTCACGAAAATCGGAATCGGCTCTCATACCCTTAAAATCGGAATCGGCCCTCTTACCCTTAAAATCGGAATCGGCCTTTTTACCCTTAAAATCGGAATCGGCCTTTGCATCAAAACCGGCTTAACAGTAAGAAAATCGGAATTGGCCCTTTGAAATCGAGACCGGCATAAAGTGAGAAAATCAGGATCGGCCCTTGAACGATAAAAGTGAAATCGGCCCTTGTGGGATAAATCGAAATCGACTTATGCGTCGAAATCAAAATCGGCCTTGGTTTAGAAATCGGAGTCGGCCCTTGCTTTGAAATCGAACTCAACATTTGAAATCGGCCCTTGCCTTCGAAAATCGAAACCAGCCTAAGATGAGAAAATTAGAATCGGGCCCTTTGAAGTCGAAACCGGATTAACAGTGAAAAAATTAGAATTGGCCCTTTGAAATCGAAACCGGCCTTTGCAATAAAACCGGCCTTGGCAGGCCTAGAATCGGAATCAGCCTTCGCAATGAAACCAGCCTTGGCAGAATTAAAAATCGGAATCGGCCTTTGTGTGTTCAAATTCGAAGTCGGCTTTGAATGCAAAAATCAAAACCGGCCTTGATATCAAAACCGGTCCTTTCATCAAAACCGGCCTTGGCAAGTTGAGATCGAGATCGGCCCCTTGCATGTAAAAGTCGAATTTGGCCTCTTTCATGGTAAGATCAAAATCGGTCCTCTTTTACATCAAAATCGAACTCGGCCCCTTTGGTATATTGAAAATCAAACCGGCCCCTTTTTACCAAAATCGAAACCGGCCCTCATATGAAAATCAACCGGCCCAAGCATATTTTATGCCATCTCAACCGGCCTCAAGTGTATTTAAGGATATGATTTTCGAATTAAGTTATATGATTTGAAAATGGTTTTCAATAAACAATATGAAGGAAGTATTTCTATTTCTGTGTTATTTTGGTCCCTGGACTGACTACAGTCCGGATAGGTTCTCCGGCATGCCTTAAGACTTTTTGGTGGTAATCGAGGATAACTATGTCCATGGAGTTATTTGTGGTCCGTCCTACCCTCGGGACGTTATGAACAGAGGGAATTACCGTTACCGGCCTACCTTCGGATGGCATACCGTACCGTACCGATCCCGTGAGATGGGATACTCATATGACAATACCGGCCTTAGATTGTGTGAAGTGAACACAATCTATCATCGATTATTCGCCCCCTCAGCTAGTAGGGTGTACTGGCAGGGTCTGTACTGATATGATATGAAGTACTATTTACTGTTTTACTGATATGTTATGTTACCGTACCGACTTTCGAATATGAAGTACGGATTACCGAATATGAAAGACCGTCTACCGAAATGATATGTACTGTTCTCCGTTTATCGCACCGATACCAATATGTTTTGTTACTATTTACCGTTTACTGTACCAATTATGAATCTTGAAATATAGTACTGTCAAGGTATGTTTCCTCTATTTCTTGGACTGCATTCTAGTTCACCGTTCTATTTATGCATAGTTACCTGACTATTCTGCATCATCGTTTACTATTCATATGCATGTACCTTGTTGAGCCTCGGCTCGCTGTTTTATGTTTTCCCCCCCTCAGATGAGACATTAGAGCTGGTACCTGACGAGTTGGAATGATTAGAGCTTCTCTGAAGATTTATTAAGGACTCGGAAGTTTATTTTGGAGAATATTGTTATAACGACTTGTTTATGATTCATGAACTTTTATAACTAGTCGTTTTTGTATCTTCGGAAATGAACATTTTGGAATGAATATGAATGTTTCCTCAAGATGTTAGAGTAACTTCCGCTATATTTCTTATGGTTAAAAGTATATGGGTCCTAGCTTGCATCTGAGATCCTGGGTTTGTGCATAATTGGTTTAGTTTGGGTATCCATTAGTGTTATTAATGACGGATGTAAAAAAAAAAATCTGTTCCGTCACAGCTTATGTTACTTCTATTGGAAATCATAATGTGCCTAATGAGGAGATTTTTGTGGTATGTGAATTAAAAGATGTCTTTCGAAGACATTCATTAGTTTGCCTCTGAATAATTAGAATAAAATTAACATTTAATTTGTGCTAGAATTTGCACCTTTTTAAAAGCTCCATATGGAATTGCTCTATCTAAATTGAGAGAATTGAAACATGAGTTATAAGAATTGTTGGAGAAATAATTTATTCAACCAAACATATTGCCATAGTAAGCTCTAGTACTCCTTGTGAAGAAGGACGAATTGATGTAATTATGTGTTGATTACTGAGAGTTAAGCATGATCAAGATTGAAAATAAGTATCCTTTGCCGAGGATTGATTATTTGTTTGACCAATTAGAAAGAGCTCAGATTTCTCCAAGATTAATTTGTATTTAGGGTATCATCAATTATGAATTAAGTAAGAAGACATATCAAAGATAATGTTTTGAATGAAATATAGCTACTATAAATCTCTAGTAATGCCTTCAGTTTAACTAATGTGCTTGTAGCATTCATAAACTTGATGAATCAAGAATAGCTAATGGATATTGTTGAGATTTGTTATTTCCTTTTTTTGACCAAATATTATAGACGCTTTGTTTAAGATCTTTCAAATATTTTCGTATCTTTAATTTTGTTGACCCAGAAGAAAGTAGCATTTCATTGGCATGAGGAATGTGAGCAGAGTTTCTAAGATTTAAATAGCTGATTGACTACTGCAATGATTTTAGCAATTCCCAGGGCAACTAGATGCTTTGCGGTCTATTAAGATACTTGAAAAAAGGATTGAATTCGATTTTGATATAACATGGTAGAGTTGTCACTTATGGATAAAAGAAATATAAGGTTTACAAGTAAAACTATCCTACCCATGATTTGAAATTGGATATAGTTGTCTTTGCTTTGAAAATCGGAGGCATGATCTATATAGAGAGGAATTTGTGGTATACTCCGATTATAAGAGTTTGAAGTATCTATTTTTTTTTTTTTGTAAAAATTGAATATGAGATAATGCCGTTGGATAGACTTGTTGACGGATTATAATTATGAAATTTAATGTCAGCAAAGGAAAACAAATATAGTCACTTATACTTTGAGTTGGAAGTCATTGGGCATCATGACCCATATAATGATTAAGGAATGAAAAATGCTTATCGGAATAAAGAACTTCAATATTTGTTTAAATTCCCAAGGTTTAAGGACTATCATATTTTCAAATATAACCAATAATTATTGAGAAAATTGAGATTTTTCAAATAGATGACCCATATTTGATAAAAATTGTTAAATATTTGAACAATGGCTCACAAACAAACGTTAACATTCAGGCACATAAAATTATTCAATCATATATGTGTGTCCAATATCAAAGATTTAAAGAAAGAGATTTTGAATGAAACTTATAAAGTCAAACATAATGTTCATTTCTGAATTACTAAAATATACCAAGATAAGAAAACTCTTTTGGTGGAGGAATATAAAGTTGAAAATAATAGCCTTTTTAGAAAGATGTATTGTACGCCAACAAATTAATGTTGAATATTGAAAGCCTCTAGGATTTTTACACCCTTTGTCTACTTCTAACATCCATAAGTATGGTATACTTTTCTTATTAAAGCCTTTTAATCCATATTGAATTAGAACATCCATAATTTTATGTCTCGAAGAAATGGAGGTGGCAGGAATAAAGACGGTTTTAAAGTCAACGTTTGCTTAAGACATGTTTTCAATAAACCTAAACCCTTTTGATTTCTAGTTGTCTTTCCTAATTCTAACATGTAATGAAGAGAGTTGTATTTTTGTTTAAGATACTTGATTTGTTCATTTAAGGTTTTGTTTATATTTTCAAGCTTTGAATATTTGTTGTTAATGTGATCTAATTCAATTCAGAGAAACACCTTTCTCTTTTTCAAATTCAAATAATTTTCGGTTGACCATTTTATTCGCTTTCTTGATTTTTAAGCATTCCCTAAAGGATCAACTTGCCCCGAAATAACCTGGCCAAATAGAGAAATTCTAATGCATTTTATAGTTTATTATATGCTTCCTAAAGTTCTCCAAATTAATTTTTAGTTTCATAATCGGGTTGTTCACATTATTCGATAATATTTTAATTACAACTAGTGACAGGTGCTTTAAAAGTTATATAATTAACCTCATCTTCTTTTAAGAATTTTTTTTATTATTCTTATCATCTTTATCATCAATTACAATAACATTGATAGTTTTTATTTTAGTTTTTTAAGGTTGGGACATTCAATTCATATATGATGAAAGCCATGACATGCATGATATTGTATTACTTGTGTTGCGTCCCAGTGTCATTAGTTGTCGTATGAATTAGGGAGCCTTCGGATTCCTCGTCGTCTGGAGGTGATCGCGAGTGGAGACCGATCTCCATCTCTACAAACCTAGGACCTGCACAACATAACTAATGAATAGAAAGTCGAGGCTCGGCGGGATTTCTCCCACCAAAAACACTCTGACGCTCAAGTCAGCAACCTTCCGCAATGAACAAAGGGGGCACACGCTTAGAGGTGCGCGGGAAGTTCGCTGTGAATGTGTAGGGAGTGCGTGGATACAGGAATGGAAGATTTATGAGCGGATGATGAGAGGCCTGGCTCCCAGAATGCACTGCAGTGGGTGGCTGATTATAATGGCCTATGTTAGGCTAAAGAGAAGCAGAGTTGGCAATGTTGCTGAAAGCTTGCTCATGCAGGACCGTATGTCTCATTGCCAGGCTCTGGTTCTCACTAAGATGAATATTGATCTCTCCCCTCCCTCCGCCGTGAGCGAGTAGGGAATTTATGGCTCCTTTGGTCGAAGTCCTTCGAGCGAGAATCCCCTTTGCAGGGATTTGTTGGCCGCTGACCGTTGACGGCAATTGCCGGTGTGACAATTATCGCCTTGTGGTTGCAGACAGACCGTCGGGTGTCACTTGCCACGCTTGGTCTACCTCTCGTGCTGAGATTGGCTGGAGAACTGCAGGCAGCGGCATGAGCTGCGGTTAGCAGCGTTGACTTTCTCCCCATTGGCTCACTTCCTCTACGCTACCTCTGTTACTTGTCAGCCTCATTAATGGGCTGTAGGCAATACCCATTGGTTACGAGTATGGGCTGCCACATAGGCCGCTCTGGGACGTTGGGACTGATCTACCGCATGGGCCGTTGCTCCGTGGATTGAACTTGGAATCTTCTTGGGCCTTCATGTCGGACCCAACACTAGCCCCCCATACCTAGGCCGACCTATGGTCACGGCTTGGCATGTCCTTCTAGGTCCGGTTTGTGGTTGCTCGGTTTCCCTCGAGATGCGCCAGTGTTTGTCATCTTTCGACTTGGTTCCTTCTCTAGGTGGTGGTGCAAGCTTTTCTGACGCTGCGATGATTCGGTGCCTAGAAAGGAAGGATTCGCACGCCTGAGGTTGCCTGGGTCAGGCGCCTTCCCTTCTTCGTGAAAGATGGTCATTGGGGCATGCGTCAAATTAACTCGTAGTAGGGCGCCAACTTGTCTATAAATAGGGGGTACCCTTAATTGGCATGGTTCATCCCTTGGCTGATTTTTGTTGGAGTAATGCGAAGTCCTTGATGCGTCTTGCTTCCAGCGGGAATCCATGAAGGAATCGGATGGAATGGCTGGAGATCTGGAGCTTTCGCTAAAGATTGGACTCATGCCCCTTCATTGGGCGATTCCTCATGCTGATGAGGGTGGCTTGGCCACTCTATTGTCATATGGTTCCTCCCCCCAAACTACAGTGGCATGTGGTGTGCAGGAGGATCCTTGCAGAGCTATCGCGGGGCTCTTTGCCTCCTGCGTAGCGCATCACACATGGTCTCCACTTTACTAGAACCATGCGCCGGCTGGGGAGGAGGTAGAAAGTGGAGCTCCGACGTGGGGAAGAGCAGGTTCTTTTTCTACGTCCCGGCCGGAGGCTCCTGGTCCGGGTGTTGGTTCTGCCTCTGCGGTTAGCATTGAGTGCATTCGTAGTGGTTGGCCAACACTTGGCTGCTTTGGGTTGGCGTGCTTTGGCTTGTTGGGTCATCGACGGTGGAGCCGTGGTGACCCAATGTAGGTCACATTTGCCAAGCATCTGGGGCAGCGCACGGGGGCTGATGCCCCATGCCGCATCCTCTTCTTCTTTCTTCTATATTTGCTATCGCAAATTTTGTACTTTGTAAAGAAAGTCTTGATCAATAAGAAAAGTAGCCCTTTGTCTTTACTCTTCTATCTCATGGCATACACCTTCTCGTATTGATTGCTTCTTTGGATCACACTTCATGGGCAATCCGCTCCTTCCATGGCATAGCACCCCGTTCCGCACATTTGAGCGTGTTCAGTGCTCGCAGCCGGCTTCTGGCCATCCTTGTCCCTCGAGTCTTGGCACAGATGATCGACGAGAGATGCGGCAAGAAAAGACTCCTAGCGACCAAGGCTTGGGAAGCTCAAACGCTGCAGTGGATGTCACATCCACCGAGCTGCCCAATGCCTTAACTGTGCGGGAGATCAGGAGCTTCACGTCATAATGATCTGCCTTGAAAAGGCATGAGTCTTCAGGGACATGCCACGTGGAAGGGACTGATTGGCTCCTTCTCGAAGCGTTCCCTTGGAGGTTTTCTAGCTATTTAAACACCACAATTCCCTCCAAGAGCTCCGCATCTATTAGTTGCTTTGAGAGTGTAAGGAAAACGCTATTCTTGTCTCCCTTTATTCCTTATGGAGGGATCGTCATCTTTGTCGGAGTCTGAGTCTTCTTTCGGAGAGTCTGTGGGAGACATGCGTGCTTCGTGGATTTGTGATGACACTTCGCCTATTGTTGCAGCCACAAGAGGTGGTGGTTTAGAGGCCACCATTGTTGGACCAGTGAGGTTTGTGCGGGCCCCACCGGGCTTTGAGAGAGAGCGCGTCCACATACTTGCGAGGCCTAAGGCCCAGCAGAATGGATCCCGCACTCCAGCAGGTAGCCCGGGCCATTGAGGGATGTGAGACTAGGGTGTAGGCTCTGGTTGGGGAGGTTGAGCAGGTGAGGGCTCGAGCCGCACACTTTGAGAGAGCATGGTCCGAATTGGAGGCACGGGCATCTAGGCTTACTAATGCTAACATGCAGGCTTGAGGTCGTATCCTGGCTATTCAGGAAGAGTTCAAGCGGCTCCGGGTGCACTCTGGAGAGGAGCTCGCGCAGTTAGAGGCTGTGTTGGGGTCGAGGCTCAGGCCAGAGGAACTGGCTCCTTCACTGGAAAGGAGGTTCTAGGATGGCATCCATCTCAGCTAGAGGCTAGCCATGTTGGAGGAGCCGGACTTTCACATCGGCATCCTAAACTCTCAAAACTCAGGCGTCTGGACTGAAGCCCATCTTAGGGAATTCACTGCTCCGAACTCTCCAGGGTCCAGTGAGGGTGACCAGTTGTAATCTGTGGCCGTTGACCACATTAAGCTGTAAAAAAGTCGATTAGTGAAATGCATAATAAATTTCTTACTGGGCTGTGCTGCTCACTCGTAGTTGCATGTTCCTCCTTTTTTCTTCTTTTTCTTTTACTTTGTTGCCGCCGCTTCTGACGATCAGGATCCTCACATTAAATGCGGGTGTGACAACCGAGGTCTTGTCAGGTGGCTGAAGAGACACTAATCGTCGGTCCGAACAGGGGCCATGATTGCTTGACTCTTGGGGAATCATGGCGTTCTTATCAAACAGGCACGTGGCTTGATTTTCGGGTAAGCACATCGCTTGAGTTTTTTCGCGTGTTGGCGCTTTATTGCCTATATAAACGGTGTCTCTGCAAAGTTCTTTCCCTCTGTGCTTTTCCCTGCTTAAGATTATAACTCATTCCCAAGCGAGTAAGATGGCTAAGAAGAAAGAATCCCCTTCCTCTTCGCGAGTTCCCAAATCGAGTAGTCATAGGGTAGACAATACGGGCTTCATTCTGACCATGAGCACCATCGTTGCCCTAATGATCGATTATAGCATTCCTCCGAACATGTCGTATCATACTCTTGGCTAGGACAGTAGGGCCCACACCCCTCCAGAGGTCTTCGTTACTGTTTACAAGCATCATCGGAAAGGGGGGCTCCGCTACCCCACGCCATGCGAGCTGACTGCCCTTGTCGAAGCCTTGGGCGTCCCGGTGGCGAGACTCCATTCAAACGCTCTCCGCTACATGGTTTTGTTGTGCATCTTCGCCCACCTGCATTCTGTATCCTTTGATGCGACTATGGCAAAGGTGATCTCTCACTTTTCGGAGGTAGATAGTTGGATCTCCATATCTCCAAGAGCCGACTCTCAATTCTGGGGGACCAAACCCAATTTAGTGAAGAATTGGAAGAACCGTTTCTTCTTCCTATAGGAGCCGTCAGATTCAAAGCTTTTGTGAGAGTGGGGTCCAATCCTACCGCTCTTTCACAAGGAGGTGTCTGACGAGGAGGTCAGGGAAATGGTGAGACTTGTTACAGCCATCGGTTCCTAGATGAAGACGTTCTCTACCCATGGGTACTACCTGACGTCTGACGCCCATACTGCTGCCAAGTGGGGTCCAGCATCTAGCTGGGCAGTGGCGGGCTCTTTGCAGAAGAAGCCTGTGGGCGTTGTAATCCACAGGTCTTTAGGAGGGGACGCTGAGGAGAGCTACTCTTTGCTGGAGTCATCCTTGGATGAGGAAGAGCTTGAGGCCCCACTGAAGAGGTTGAGGGAGGCTGGAGGTACTTCCACCGGGAGATCAAAGCGGTTGGCCATGGGGTCCACCATGTGATCCTGGGGTCTAGTCGCGGAGGCAACGTCAAACATTGAGTCACGGGAGGGAGTCGTCAAGCCCATACCGCTTCCTGCCATGGCATTGGCTAAGTACGGCATTCCTTCGGTGGAGTTCCATTCTGGAGGAGTGTCTCCCGTGGTTCCATTCATCGATCTAGAACCTACGGAGATGACCGTTGATGGCGCCTGCCGCAGAGGGTGGCGCGTCTTTTCCTAAGGAGCCGGAGGCTAAAATCGGGCAAGAGGCCAGTCTGCTAAAGGCTAACGCAACTATGGAGACTGTCGCAGTTGGGACGGATCGGGAGGCGGAGCCCCTAAGCGTCTCTATATTATCCGATGCTCCAGGCCATCTCAGTTTCGGGGAGGCAACGGTCGGATGCGTGGAGCCCCCTTGCCTGTTGGCACCGGGAGAGGGAGCTAGCCATTCGGATGCATCATCTGCTCAGGTATAATTGTCTTAAGTTGAGTATTCATCTGCGGTTCGAAGTTCTTGGAATTTCTGACCTTCTCTTTCCCACACAGGTCTCAGGGAAGGTTGAGTCTTTCGATGAGCTAGCTGCTCAACTGCACTGGAATTTTCACCGCAAGCAGGAGATTGCTGAGCTTATGAGGACCAAGGTCACTTCCCTCCAGGGGGAGAGCGAACGGCTGTATGTGGAGAATAGGCTGATGCAAGAAGAAATTAGGCACTTGAAGACGGACAGGAGCCAGCAGACGCAAGAGGTCACGCTCTTGAGGCAAGAGATCGAGCGACTGAAGAAGATGGTCACCACTCTTGAGGAAGACAATTCTCGCCTATCCCGAGACTTAAGGGCGCAGCTCTCTCTGTCCTAAGCGAATCTCATCCTGGAAACCAGATTCTGGGATGGTATCCATCAATGCTGCAGGATACCCTCACTCACGGTCCCTGACATTCCAAAAAGCGTCTTCCATCCGGGCAACTCTGGGGTCTGTGATAGGTCCCTCCTAAGGGATTTTCTTGAGGAGGCAGGCCCATCAGACTTGTAGAGGTGGCTCTGCTTGTATACACCGCTTTTTCTCTCTCTCTTTTTTTTTTCTTTGTACCACTTGTCATCGTCTTATATATATGAATGAGAAATAGCGCCCCTTTTTTCACCTTACACCTCCAAGTATGATCTTAGAGATAATATCTCGTGTTTATCGGCTAAGCATGTAAAGCTATTGTTGCCAAGGCCCCAATCCAGTGCCTTCTTGTGTTGTACTTGTCCTTCGTCAAAAGATGTCATCATATCTCGAATGTTTAATGAGAAGCTTGATCTAGTAGAGTCGATGTCATCGCAAGTCCGGTGGAGCCACGCTAAGGGCCAACTGGGTTTTCAAGCTATAGCAACCAGATTTCGAGTCTAGGCTGTTTGGCACGAGGTTCTTGCATTAGGCGCTCAGCCCCCGCTCAAGGCATCGTTGCTATCCGATGCTCGGTCCTAGCCCACGACCATTGTAGTTGCCATACGCCTGTAATTCTTGCCCTCTAAGGTTTTGTTGGCCCTAAGTTGAGAACTTCAAAAGCCCCCAGGCCTAATGTTTTGACCGCCTGGGTCATTGGCGCGAGGCCAGTTTGGCGGACCGGTTGGGGTCCTTTTGACACGGATTCAAAATCTACACATGGCTGCTTCCGGGTCGTTTGGCGTTCAGCCAAGTCACAGGGGGGTGCTTAGGGCCATTCGACATGGAGTTGAGATTATGAGGAGGCCACTTTCGGCTCGTTTGGCTCGGAGCCAAAGTGTATGGGCCCGCTTGGTCCATTCGACACGGGGTTGAGATTCTGAGGTGGTCGCTTTCGGGCCGTTTGGCGCAAATCCAAAGCGTATGGGGCCGCTTGGGCCATTCAACGTGGGGTCGAGATCCTGAGATAGTTGCTTTCGGGCCGCCTGGAGCGAAGCCAAGGATTCATTTTACGGATGGACGATAGTCCTCCTGACTTAGGAGTAGTCTGGATTGTTTTGCTTTTTGGAATGTTTTGCATGCAAGCATTCACATGAATGAAAACACAAGCTAACGGAACAATCAATTTTATTAAGTAAAACACAATGCATGTACAAGCATTTCTTATGGTGTGTGTGTGTGCCTTACCTGGGCGGACATTGTCCTATTAATATTATTTCCTGAGGTTAGCGGCATTCCAAGTTTGTGGGACCAGCTTGCCGTTCTGGGCGTATAGCTTGTACGCTCCACTCCGGAGGATCGGGGAGATGGGGAACGGGCCTTCCCAGCGAGGAAAAAGTTTGCTCCTGCTCACTGATTTTCCCGTGGCCTCTACACTCCGGAGGACCAGGTCTCTAACCTCAAGAGGGCTTGCCTTCATCCGCCTATTGTAGTATCACGCGATGCGCTACTAGTAGGATACGGTCCTCAAGCGGGCCGTGTCTTGAACTTTTGTGAGCAGGTCAAGGCACTCTCTGAGTTTTTGGGCATTTATGGTCGAATCGAAGTATTCGACCCGCACACAGGGTAGCCTCACCTCAACAGGGACCACAGCTTCAGCCCCGTAGCAGAGGCTGAAGAGCATCTCTTTCGTTGCTCAATACGATTAGAGTACAGAGGGTAACTCATCGACCCACGAGCCCCCTGTATCTTCCAACTTGGTCTTCAATCCATGCAGCAGTGTGTGGTTGGTGATTTTAACTTGCCCGTTTGCCTGAGAGTATACCACAAACGTATGTACCAGCCTGATGCGCAGGCTTGCACAATATTTAGTGAACCGTTTACCGGTAAATTGGGTTCCGTTATCGGTCTCTATTACCTCGGGAATCCCAAATTGATAGATGATATTCTGACGAAGAAACTCTGTAGCGTTTGGTTCGGTGATTCTAGCCAGAGAGACTACTTCTATCCATTTGGTGAAATAGTCGATGCCTACAATGAGGAATTTCCTTTGTCCGAAAGTCAGAGGTAGTGGTCCGAGGATATCGAGCCCTCACTAGGCGAACGGCCATGGGGATAAAGGCTGCACAGCTCCGTATGAGGGAGGTGCGTCATGGATCCGTGGACCTCACAGCTTCAACATTTTTTTATGAATTCCAAAGCGTCTTGCTTCATCGTGGGCCAGAAGAGACCCTATCGCATGATCTTGAATGCAAGGTTCTTCCCTCCGACTTGTGAGCCTTATATGCCGAGGTGGACCTCGCTTAGGGCATACTCAGTCTCCTCAGGGGTTAGGAATTTCAAGTAAGGAGTGGAATATTCTCGCCTGTATAACCTCCCATTGAGGACCGTGTACCAGCCTGTCATCCTCATGATCCGTTTAGCTTTGTCGGCATTTTCAGGCAACATTCCATTCGTCAGATACTTTTGATAAGGGTCATCCAGTTGTCACCCTCATTAATCTGCAGCACTTCCTGGTCTGAGACGTTAATATTGGGTACAACTAGGTTTCTCACAGGTCCTTGGCGTATTACTTTAGAGATCCTATAACCGCGTCCCTAGCTAACAAATCAGCTTTCTAGTTTTTGGCTCTAGGTACGTGTTCGATCTTGAAGTGCTCGAAGTTCTGGATTTGGGTCTTGGCTCTTGTCAGGTACTTTGCAAGCTGCGGATTCGACGTCTCAAAGGTCCCCTGGACTTCGTTGACTACAAGTTCCAAGTCACTATGCACGACCAGCGACTTGGAGGAACATTCCTTTGCTAGGCGAAGTCCTGCCAGGAGGGCTTTGTACTTGGCCACATTATTAGTGGAAGAGAAGGTCAGCACAACGGAGTGTTTGATCTCCGCGCCGTCCAGAGTTCGGAGGATGTCTCCAGCCGCGCTACCTGCTTGGGTTGACAACCCGTCCACGTTCAAGATCCATGTTGGGATGTCAGGAGTGTCCACACCTTCCGGGCTGCGAGGGTCATCTAGAGCTAGGGTCACTGTCTCGGCGATAAAGTCCGCTAGGGTCACTATTTTGACCACGGCCAAAACTCCACGTCGAACTCTCCCAACTTTATAGCCCACTTGACAAGCCATCTGGAGGTTTTTGATTTCTGTAGGATCAACTTCAGGGGTTGGTCTGTCAGAACGATTATCCGGTGAGCTTTGAAGTAAGGCTGTAGCTTCCATGCCAAATAGATGAGCATCAACGCGATCCTTTCTGTGCACTGGTAGTGGGTCTCTGCGACCGTGACTACCCGACTTACGTAGTACACCAGCCATTGCGCTCCTTTGTGCTCTCTGACGAACACAGAGCAAAGCATCGTGTCTGACGAGCCAAGTAGAGGTATAGGTCTTCACCTGCGCTTAGTGAGCTCAGGAGTGGTGGGCTGATGAGGTATGCCTTCAGCTCTTTGAAAGCCTCCTCGCATTCCTCGATCCACCGAAATTCGGACGAATTCGTCTCTCGAAGTACCTTAAAGAAGGGCAAGTATTTTTCTGCGGACTTATCCGAGAATCGCGAGAGAGCTGCCAGTTGTCCTGAGAGCTTCTGTACCTCCCTTACCGTCTGCGGAGGGCTCATGTCGATAATGACCCTGATCTTCTCTGGGTTTGCTTCTATGCCGCGTTGTGACACGATGAAGCCTAGGAACTTCCCAGAAGTAACCCCGAATGCGCACTTGGCCGGGTTGAGCTTCATCCTAAGAGCCCGAAGGACCTGGAAGGTCTTCTCTAGATTTCGGATGTGGCTGTTGGCTACCTTGCTTTTCACAAGCATGTTGTCGACGTATACTTCCACGTTCCTCGTGATCTGAGCTTCGAACATTTAGTTCACAAGGCATTGACAAGTTGCCCCAACATTCTTGAGGCCGAAGGGTATTATCTTATAGCAGTACGTCCCCTGATAAGTCATGAATGAGATGTGTTCCTCATCGTCTGGGTGCATCTTGATCTGGTTGTAACTTGAGTAAGCATCCATGAACCTCAGGAGCTCATACCCGGACGTGGAGTCCACCAACTGATCGATTCGAGGAGAGGAAAGCTGTCTTTCGGGCAGGCCTTGTTCACGTCTATGAAATCCATGCACATCCGCCATTTTTCATTGCTCTTCTTCACGAGAATGATGTTGGATAGCCAGTCTAGATACTGCACTTTCCTAATGAACCCTGCGTCCAATAGTCTCTTTACTTCCTCTCTTATAGCTATTAGCTTTTCGACAGAATGATTCTTGGGCTTCTGCCGCATGGACTTGTGGCCAGGATCGAGGTCTAACTTGTGGACCATTAGTCCAACCGGTATCCTAGGCATGTCGGCAAGTATCCATACAAACACGTTGGAGTTCTTCCACAAGAAGGTGACTAGTCCATCACGGTCGATCCAAGAGAGGGAGCTACCCACACGTACACACTTCTCTGGCTTGGCAGGATCCAGCGGAATTACTTCGGCTTCTTCCACTGACTGAGCCTGCTGCAGCGAGGTCTTATTGCGGAGGTCCAAGTCTTCATCCAGGCGATTCAACGCCACAAGCCCGACTTGGGACACGTAGCATATCCATCCTATCGCCTGGTCTCCGAATGCCTCACCTATGCCGTACGGGGTTGGAAACTTTATCTTTAAGTGTGGAATCGAGGTAACAGCCCTGAAGGCTCCGAGGAATGGCCTCCCCAAGATGGCATTATAAACGGACGGTAGATCGACAATGAAGAACGTTAGCTCTCGTGTCGCAATGCATGGGTAAGTTCCCATCGTGACTTCTAGTTGGACTATTCCCTGCACAGTTATAGATTCGTTATCCAGACCATATAGAGGGCCATCGGCCGCTTTCATTTGGCTTTATCTCAGTCTAAGTTTCAAAAAGGCAACTAGATATAGTAAATTCTGAGAGCTTCCATTATCAATGAAGACCCGTTTCGTTGGTAGCCAGCTGTATTGTTTGAAATGAGGGCGGATACAATAAGGGGGTCAAAATAGGGGAAGGTTACATGTGTCATATCGTCGCTACTAACGCTAATGACATTATTCCTATCCCCTATCTTTGCTCTCTTACTACTAGAAGTCTATTCGGGCTGCGTCTGTCTGCTGCTCTTGGCTGACGTGGAGTCTGACGCGGAGTAGCAGACAGACGCGACTGAGATCATGTTGACCACGCCGGTGGCCGTGTGGTTCCTGAGAGGCTCACTTGCCTCACATTCTAAGGCTGTGGGGGCCTGCCCCGAGCCCTTCACGAACCGCTTGAAGTGTCCGCGATGGATCAGGTATTCTGTTTCCTACCGCAGGGTCTGTTAGTTCTCCATGGAATGTCCGAGGCAACAGTTGTACTGGCAGTACTTTGTCTGGTCATTGTCGTTCGGACCCTTCGGCGCTTTCGGACACTTGAATTTTTTATCCTGGATCTGCATCAGGATGTTCGCACGGGTATTTTTAAAGGAGTCAAGGATGTTAGTCTGTGCTCCTTCCTTGATCCCTGCGAAGGACGTGGCTGCTTGCGGTGCTCTTAGAATCGGCTGCTGTCACCATTCCTCTTCTTGCCGACGCTAGGTTTGGGGACCTCTAGAGGGTGGTCCGCGCGTTCGAGACGCTTTGCCTCGCTGGCTTCCTCCACCGAGATGTAAGCATGGGCAATTGTTTCTACCTCCCTGAATGATTGAGGGTGCAACAGGTGCTTGAAGAAGTCCCCTGCCGCCAACGTAGTGGAGAAGGCTTTAAGTTCCCATCCATGGTATGTTCGTTCAGTTGCAGAGGGCCTGGATCATCAACTTCATGTCGTCCATGTCCACTGCTAGGTGGTGGATGTCTTGCTCCCGATGGACATTTATGCGGCTACCCACCGAGGGGTCGTCGCTGCGGACAATTGCATCTCTTGCTGGTGCACTCGCTTGTGCCCTTGTGTTGACCATTTTGTTGTGAAGGATTGAATGTGAGAAGAAGGCGTTAGGCTTTTTGTCTTGTTCCCAGAGATGGCGCCAATGTTGCATCCCCGGTCCTCGGTTGTCATACGGATTATGAAGCCTTCAGATTCCTCGTCGTCCGAAGGTGATCGCGAGCGAGTCCGATCTCCATCTCTTTAAACCTGGGACCTACACAATACAACTAATGAATGGAAGGTCAGAGGCCCGGCGAAATTTCTCCCATTGAAAATACTCTGACGCTCAAGTCAGCAACATTTCGCAATGAACGGAAGGGGGCGCACACTTAGAGGTGCGTAGAAATTATGATGTAAATGCGTAGGGAGTATGTGGATGCAGGAATGGGAGATTTGTGAGCGGGTGATGGGAGGTCGGGCTCCCGAAATATACCACAGTGGGTGGCTAACTATAATGGCCCGTGTTAGGCTAAAGAGAAGCGGGAGCTGCAATGTTGCTGAGAGCTTGCACATGCAGGAGCGTATATCTCGATGCCAGGCTCTAGTTCTCACCAAGATGAATATTGATCTCTCCCCTCCCTCCTCCGTGAGCGAGGAGGGAATTTATGGCTCCTTTGGTCAGAGTCCTTGGCGTGAGAATCCCTCTATAGGGATTCGTTGGTCGCTGACCATTGACGGCAATCGTCTGTGTGTCAGTTGTCGCCTCGCGGTTGTAGGCAGATCGCCGGTTGTCGCTGGCCATGCTTGGTCTACCTCTCGCACTAGGATTGTCTACAGAATTGTAGGCAGCAGCGTGAGCCGCGGCTGGCAGCGCTGACTTCCTTCCCATTTGCTCACTTCCTCTGCACTACCTCTGTTGCCCGACAACCGTATTAATGGGTTGTAGGTGATGTCCTTTGGTTGCGAGCACGAGCTGCCATGTAGGCCACTCTGGGATATTGGACTAGATCTGCCACATGCGTCGTTGTTCCGTGGATTGGGTTCGAAATCTTCTTGGGCCTTCATGTCGGACCCAACAACCTGATAAATTTTTTTTCAAGTTTTTGACTTCTATTTATCCTTCTTGTTATTTCATTGAAAGCTTAAGTTTCCCTTTTGTTTAATAGACTTCTTTTTTATTTGTGAAAAAATTTTTGATGTTCCTTACAAATAAGGTAAAGTATTTATCCCCTAATGATTCTATATATAACCCATTATCTATTTCTTTTTTAATGATTTGATAATGATGGTTGTATTTTTCTTAGATTGTGGTAAGGTCTGTTCATTAGTTTGTAATGAATCGACAAGTTCTTCTATTTTAATCTTATCTAAATCTTTACTCTCTTTTATAGTTATGGCTATAAGTATAAATTATTCCAAAAGTGACCTTATAACCTTATGAATAATATAATTTTTAGAATTCTTTCACCAACATTAAAAGTAAAATTAATAATGTTATTTAATTTAGTATAAAATATGTCAAATGTCTCATCTTTTTTCATTCTAATTTATTGAAATATAGTGGTGTGCATTTATAATTTGGAGTTATTTACCAATTTGGTATTCTTATGGGTATTTCAAGAATCTCCTAAGTTTCTTTCAAAGTTTCACACATGGGAATACACTTAAACTTTTCTCGAAAAGATAGCAACAAAAATAACATGCAACTTCTTACTATTCTACTAATATACATCTAATTCTTCCCTTGTCCATAAAAAAAAGTTTTATCTGATTCTTGCTATCAACAGTACTCGAATGTGAACTCTATCCAAATTAAGTACTTTCCCACACCCTTTTATCCATAGACTTTAAAAATGATCTCATACAAACCTTCAAATATACATAATTACTCATATTAAAGTAGAGAGGGATAGGTAATAATTAACTTGTATACATCGAGATGAGTAGGATCAAGGATCAAGATCAGGCTCTTATACCAATTAAAAGACAAGGGGTTTCCTTTTAGCAATATTTTTAGACTCTTTGTAAATAGCAAAAGTAAAAAAATATATAAATATACAATATACGTAATTTATATTCACTTCTAAAAGTGTATAAAAAATATAATTTTGATAAAAACAATAAGCAACACAACAAATATGAGACAATAGTGAATTGTGATACACAAATTTTAATAATGGAAAAACATTTTAAAATCTAAATAATTTTTAAGTAAAAATTATCGGGTTTCTATAACTAACGAAAGTAATATAATATAAAAGTTAATTTAGAATTTGAGTGACACTGACACTTTGAATTTTAAATGACTTATTTCTAACTCATAATCCCTATTAAAAAACTCCTCAGATTTTTTTTACAAAATTAAAACTAAACAACTTCTAATTTTCTTATTAAATTTACTTCACTTGTTAGTGAATCTTTACACACTTTTAAAATCAAATATCCACACCATCAATACCGCAATGAAGGTTTATAAGTTAAAACAAGTGTATATATAATATAAGAAAAGATTACATAAGAAAAACTATTTCTCAAGAAAATAATTTAATTTTCTCTAACAATAAATCTCTTTTTCCTTTAAATAATGAAAGCCCAAGGGTTTACAACCAAATTTCTATTCTTTTTCTACAAAAAAGAGTAAAATATGTATAGATAATATTGAAATTAGGTTAAGAATCTCACATCTGAAAAAAAAAAAAGTAAGCTCTCATACGCTATATGGATGCACGTTATGTGCAAAGGCAAACACGAAGCGATACTCGAGTGTCACATAGGCGCATATCTGACTTGAGCATTTTGGAACAATTGCTCTCATACACAACATAGGAGCCTATTAGGTTTTGGCTTGTTGGACCAACTATGCTTATATGCAACGCAAGCGTTTATAAGCATTAGTGTTTTGGACAAACTATGCTCATGCGCTGAACAAATATATATTAAATGTTGACATTTTGAACAAAATGCATTTGTATGATGGACAGGGGTGCACCAGGCAATAGTATCCTTGACTGAATGTGCTTATATATTGGAAAGGCATGTATCAGGTAAAGACATTTTAGATATAATATGTTTGTGCACTAGAGAGATGTGCATCAGCCATTGGAATGCTTGATACTGGTTTTCAAAAGAATACACATTTTCTTTCCAATATAAGATAATATTGGCAATATAAGATAATCCTAACAAAGGCATTTCAAATTTTCTTGCAAATTTGGCTGGCAACCTGTTTCCTTGTTGATGGTTCACAAGTTAGAAAGTATCTCATCATTCCCGTCATCCATTCGCTCATTGAAAATTGCTCCTATATTCTTGAGTTTGTATATATATACGTTGAATGATGCAAATAATTTGCATTCTCTTTAAACATGGTGCCCCTCTTCCAGAAAGTCATCTGAGGAGGCATTCCTTGAAATTGCAATGGAGTTCCTTTACAAGAAGTGAAGTTTTGGTGAAATGCCATGATATTGCCAAATGATCAATGTAAATAGAGGGAAATCGCTTACATTAAGGTCAAGAGACAGCATGTGCAAACAAAGCTGGCAGTTCAAATATATATGAGGAGTGATATAACCGGCAAAATAGAGCTTACAGACCAAAAGCTTACCTAATTGACAATTCTAGTGACAAAAAATTGTTTTTGATATTGGAGACAAGACCCATTTGGATTTTATTATAGTAAATCTAAGCTGATTATTTTTCTTCCTAACCTCGTCCAAAAACAAAGAGAAAATCGGGTCGATGTTTTCAGATCATCAAAAGGCCTTTAGCTTTAACATTAATTTTTTTCCTAGTGCTTGGTACTCTATTGTGCTGACAAATTTTACCCACCTAGAGAGGTGTTGTAATTTTTTAGTTTCCCTCGAGTTTGTTTTCAGGACTAACTGGTCACGGCAAGAACAAGTTATTGACACCAGTATCAGGAACAAAATCTAAAAATCTCCTACAAGCATCTAGATTACTCGATGCTCATGAATGCCTCTCCACTTAGCCATGGATGTGCTCCCCAATTGTATCCCAGCATAATTGATTGTCTTCGTGAACGCGGGCTTGTCCGGTGAAGGAACTCCTTAGCCTGCGTATGGGGTTGTTGTTCATTACTACTCTCTTTCCCTCCAACAGGGAAAATCTTTTTCTTTTTTTCCTTTTTGGGGTTACTGCTCTCTTTCCTCCAACAGGGAAAAAATGTCATGAAAAGAAATTAAATTGAAAAAGAAACTAAACGGTCATATAATTTGTGCAATTGCTTTTTTCTTTTTCTTTTTTTCCTTTTTTTTTGGGGGGAGGTGGGGTTAAATGCCGCTTCACTTGTTCTGGTGGCTGTGCTACAATTTGTATTGACATAGTACATAAATTTTCTGCATCTTACAAGTCTGGCGTCTCGGTATCCTTATCTTCTCCTACTCCCCTAACCCCCACCAAAACATCCCCACCCCCAAAAAAAAAAAAAAAAAAAAAATCTTAGATAAATAGCAATGGACTTGTACTGTAATTTCATGCTGTACCATGTGAACATCGGATCCAACAAGTACTATTTCCTCATCAGTTAGTAGTTACTCAACCGATTTATATTTGATGAAGTCAGACTGTTATGCAGCATTTAATTTTGCACATTCTACATGCTCATGACAAATGCATGTATTTTTTGCTGGATTTATTGAACCAATTTTACGTTCAATAGAATCTGTTTGATTGCTCATGGCAGAACGAAAAAAATGAAAGCAACCTATACTATTTACCAACCCAAGTTAGATTTCTTCACTGGCATTCTCAGCTGATTAGCTATAAGATCTAATGTAACCTTTGTTAATTCCTTGCTCTTGTGCTTAGGGTTATTGTGGCTGCAGTGTGTTGCTTACTTTTATTCTTGTTATCATATTCCAACGGTTTGGATCTGGATTGCCATAATATAGGCTTTTGGCAGATTTTAAACGCCAGATAAAAAACTGAACAACAATGCTCCAGAGATCGGCTTAATTACTTGCCAACAAAGGGATTAGATGGTGATTAAAATGACGGAGGTACTACTAAATGAATACAGATACGGTTTATGTAGCACCTTTGCAGAAACTCAACACATTGCCCTTACTAGAGCAAAATGGAAGCAAGAGATCCTCTTACTTTAAGATTACGCCAAAAGTATTGGACAATGGATGGTCATTGTTATTGCCTGAGCAGTTTATCCCAGCATGAACTCTGCTCTGATAATTGCTCTGGTTATTATTTGTGCTTTGTGTTAATATATGTGCCATCCGTTACATAGCACTAGCAAGTGAACCAGACACATTATGACCTGCAAGAACCTTCCAAACTCTTTCCCCATCAAAATCAATTGGATACTTGGGTTGTTTGTTTGGGTTGAACACACCCCAATGCTTCTCAAGCTCCGGCTCCTTATTATTCTCATCAAACATGGCAAACACATACGTTTCTATAGCTTTCCCAGGTCTCTTCGGTGTACCTCCTTTTACATGCTGAGTAAGTTTCGAAACGTAAGTCCTGGCATTCTCCACCGTCGTCCCAACTCCACCTGCCGTCGGCCATCCGCTCTCTGAAACCACCACTCCCAGCCCTGCTCCGCCAGCCCTCTCGAGAGCCGAGTATAAGGAATCCAGCATCGCATCAAAAAGGCATTGGTAACCATGCGGACCATCCCACACCACTACCTTAGGGGCTGTAAACAATGCATAGGGCAATGAAATATCTTTCGGACTTCCGGCATAGCTGAAGTAAGGGTAGATGTTCGCAAGCAGGGGTGCCCCATTTCTTACCAAAAACGCGATAATTGGGTCTAAATACGACCTAACATCACCTCTAAACTGTCCGTTTGAGGGAGGGTACGAGTTGCCGATTAAGGTCATGTCAATCGCGGTGGAGACCCTGATTTGGTTGCCGAGGCCAGCGGATGCGATTGCATTGTGGATGTTGGTCATCGCTGGGAGGACGAATTGGGCAAGCTGGGCGGTGCTGCTGCCGACTGGGCTGACCTCATTGCCGACGGTGATGTAGCGGAATTTTACATCCGGCCAGTGGTTTTTAACGTTGTTTTGAACCCAGGAATGTGCGGCAGAGGGATTGGTGGCAAGGTTGCGGAGGCCCGTGTTTGGGACCCCTAAGATAAGTTGGATGTCGGTTCCTTTGAGGGCTTGTAGCGCAGCCTGGTTAGGATCGTACAGTCGCATTCGCTTGATGTTGTGTGATTTGTAGAGAGAGACTACTTGCGATGGAGGAGGGAGATTGTTGCCTTGCATTCCGTAGCACACTCCTACTGATTCTGCCCCTGCATCTGCACGCATGGACATCCGACAGACTGTTAGATGTAATTACGTAGCTTAAATTATGATTTGTACACAATGTTTCTATATAGCCCTATGACTCCAGAGCACATCCCTGTGGTTCCATGCCCTTTGGTTGTCCATACTTCTGCTGTTGTGCTGGCTGTGTTTTGTAAGTTAATAGAGGCAGCTGTTTCAGCGACTTACTGCCTCGTTTTGTTTTGTTTTGTTTTTCTGATAGTTTTATTGATCTTGTTGATGTTGGGTGGAGTTCCCATTTCTTATTTTCTGAAAATATTTAGTTGGTTTTCTCTCCCCATTTTTAAGCTTTTTGAAACTATAAAATTTCTCATAAATTCTCCTGAAGAAAAAAGAAAGGGAAGTACCCTTTTTACCTAGTTCCATCAATGGCTTATTTGTATGCGATCTGAGTGGTTTGAAGACACGAGTGCAACTCTTCTCTTTCCTAACAAGTTGTAAGGAAAACAATGCTATTTACCTCAATTAAGGACAAACTTTAAACTTCTCTCTCTTTCTCTCTCTCCCTCTCGCTAGTGAACAATAAATATATTTATTTAATATAACTATTATTTCTAGTAATCCATCACAAACTATTACTAGGAAAACATTGTGTGTTTAAATTTTTCAGCATACGAATCACAAATATGTGGAGATCGTTTAAAATATTATATAACATTCCATTTAAATATGTACATGGCCAGAAAGTAGTGGTTGAATCTCAAAAATAAAACCAAGTGCCAAAATTCATCAACCTCATCTTGTTCTCCGTTGGATGCAAAATGCGACAAAGGCTCGCAGCAAAAAGACAGAAAGGGTGGAAGAGAGAAGAGGACCTGTGATTTCACCGCCAGCCACCAACAATAGCCCCAAAATCAGCACAGCAGCAGCCATCGGAAAACTATCTGTGGAAGCTATCAACTTGAAATCTTGAAGCTCCTAGCTAGTTTTGCAAGTCTCTATAGGTACGTACGTCTTCGCATATATTAATATATGCTTTAGGATGCAAATTTCAACTTGTCCTCGAGCATATCTGTTATGAAGGTGGAGATATTGGACCACCTGTAATGATGACGGCAACCTAACCTTTAAGAATATTGTCTCTATGCAATTAATCACATGTACATTGCATTCCACTAAAGATCGAAGCTATCCAAAATGGAAAGTTGCTCCCTGGTAAAATTCTGAGGTGACGCCACCAGTGAGGATGACTTAAGGTGGATCATAAACTCGGTTTGTTCTATGTGCTTGACTTGATTGGAACATGGCCGTCTTTAAGGCTTTTAGTCATAAACCATGTTCTTCATCCAACCTAACATACCGTACGGTACGGTGGGGGCAGGGGAGAAGATTCTCCATACTACTTGTTCAACTAGATGTTTAAATGATTTTGAAATTTTATAGCTCCTTCTAGAAATATTTCTGGAATGCGTTTTGAAATAATTGTGATTTTAAACTTATTCAACAAAATCTATGAGGAGCTACACTTAAATAAAAAATAAAAAAATAAAAATAAAAAAATTATCTTAATTAATGAAAATTCAATCCATATCTCTTTCCCAAAGCTATTTGGGAAGCCAAGCTAAATAAACCATCCTGTCTCGCCAGCAATTCATAGCAAATGTGCCGTTGTGTAACCCCACACTCGAGTATAGTTACCTTAAATTATTGGGGAGATGGATTTATTATGATTGGTCTTCTCACGTCACAAATTCCAATTTCGTAATTAACCATTATCCTTTCTATTAAATATTCAAATTGTCGTCTAATTAATCTTGAATGTGAACTTCACATCGATACCTTGACCGATCACAAATAAAATAAAGTAACCCATACACATAATCCAAATCAGTACGACATCAATATATGACTCCGACATCGATCCATAACATGACGTCAACTTTACATATGGAGCGATGTTTGCCCAATCATAATCAGAGTATATAATTGTAGAAATAAGGTAATCCATAACCTGTTATCCGACATTTAACATTTCATAAATTTTAGACATCTCAAATTGTCTAAAAATCGATACAACATTTTATAATATGCTAAAATTATCTGCAAACTAAAATACTATAATTTAAATAACTGAAACATCAACAGAAACCATTGTAAAGCTGCCTGAAGCATAATATAACAAATTAATTGCTATCCAACTACGCATCACAATATGTTAACCTCCGAAAGGTCATACTACAGCATACAACAATTTACAACTCTCCGGACCTAAACTTAATCCAATAACTGTCATCCAATTAGCATAACATTATCCAAAACTGAACAGCAAACTGCAATACATCATTAAGCATATTAAATATTGTCCAGAAATCATGAAATAATAATAAATATTGCCAGACATCAGATTATAAGTCTTCCAATGTAAATATCCTTCATTCCTATTAATTTGATAAGAATTTGTGTATCTTATCTGAATGGGATTAGTAAAACAATAAGAGAGTGAATTGAGAGTACAGTAATGCACATAATATATTAATGAAGATATATACTTTGCATTTAAAGCATATCGGAAGGATTATAGATCATAATCGGATACAATGATATGAACTTGTGTAGGAAATTTTACGTAATACATTTTTAGATTTCTTATTATATTTTTATTCCATTCAAATCATCAAATCATATTTAATTTTGATTTTTATTAAGAATTGGGGCCATTAATCTTATTATATTTTTATTCCATTCAAATCATCAAATCATATTTAATTTTAATTTTTATTAAGAATTGGGGTCAGTAAGCCTTACTGACTAAAGAAGCGGACAATCAAAATTCGAATTATATATATTTTTATACAACTAGAAGCAACACACTTTTATTCTTTTTTTTTGAGGTAAGTAAGTGATTTGGATTAATAGGAGAAAAAATTTTACAAGTAGTAATTTATCTTCAAGTGTTTTTTCGACTTGGGGATAAACCATAAGCACTAGGGTATACTCCGAGCACATAGATACATCTAAAGAAGCCAACAGAGAAACTAAAATGTTGGTATTCACTCAATGCACTCAAAAAGCTCCAACATCAATAGAGCAGTTCCAAAACAAATTATGTCAATCCATGGGCAGTACCGAAAAAGGCAAACAGGTAGAAAACCAGTCACCAACAGCTTCAGCATTAATGCCAAAGTGGAACTTCAAGCCAGCCAAGGGCCGTTCCTGCTGCACTTGGTGAACCAAATCCAGAAATCCAGCCGCTGCAACCCACATCAGTGCAACACCAATTTCCATCTCCAGCAACATCGGCAACAATTGTAGAATGAGGGAAGCAATGCATATTCAACGAAGGCAAAAAGACCTGGCAGCATAACTACCAGCTTCTACTCAACGCCATACAGTGGCTACAGCAAAGATCATATAGCGATTTTAGACAAAATCAGGGGGAAGCATCAAGAGGCAAAAACAAAATTTTTTTTTTTTAACTCCGGCCTATTAGTGTACAAAATGCACTCTGGATTCCTCTTACACAAGGCCACTCCAGCCTTTTAACGGAATAGGCACTCCGAATGCTAAGCCACTTCGGCCTCAACTCATGCATAGCCACTCCGCCGATGAGAGTGCAAAAGCACTCCGGAAATATCATTCAAGGCCACTCCGGCCGTTTAGCCAATACCAAATTCACAATATGGAAATCAACGAAAGAAAACGAAATTCGTTCGGGGAAACTATGATCTGAACTATCCTCTGTTTTTTTTTCTTTTTTTTTTAATTTAATTTTAATTATTTTTATTTTTATTTTATTTTATTTTTTCATCCACTCCGGCCTTTTAGTGTACAAAAGGCACTCCGGATTCCTCTTACACTAGGCCACTCTGGCTTTTTAACGAAACAAGCACTCCAGATGCAAAGCCACTTCGGCCTCATCTCACGCATGGCCCCACTGCCAATGAGAGTGCAAAAAGCACTCCGGAAGTATCATTCAAGGCCACTCCGGCCGTTTAGCCAATACCAAATTCACAAAATGGAAATCAACAAAAGAGAACGAAGTTCCATCGGGAAAAGTATGATCTGAACTATCCTCAGTTTTTTTTTTTTTTTCCACTCCGGTCTTTTAGTGTACAAGAGGCACTCCGAATTTTTTTTTTTTTTCACTCCGGCTTTTTAGTGTACAAAAGGCACTCTAGATTCCTCTTACTCAAGGCCACTCCGGCCTTTTAACGAAACAGGCGCTCCGAATGCAAAGCCACTTCGACCTCATCACACGCATGGCACTCCGCCAAAGAGAGTGCAAAAAGCACTCCGAAAACATCACTCAAGGCCACTCCGACTGTTTAGCTAAAAGCAAATTCACAAAATGGAAATCAACGAAAGAACACAAAGTTCCTTCGGGAAAACAATGATCTGAACGATCATCTTTTTTTTTTTTTATAAGCTCCAATGGACCATAAGCGATCGGGCAGGACGTCCGTCAAACCACACACTTTTATTCAAAACGCAAATGTGGGCTAATTACATATAATCCTATATGTGGGGCCGAATGTTGCTTTCTAACCCACAATTAAATAGGTTCGAATATCGATATATCACTATAATATATTAAAATATATTATAATATATTACCTATTGAAATTATCCTTGATCCAATTTATATTCTTAGAAAAACCTTACACTTTCTCCTTAATTCTTAATTTTTTCTCCTAGAGAAAATATTTATATTTCATAGTATAATTATAGAGTTTTTTTTCATAATTTCATAATTTCATATCATATGAAACTTATTCTTTCCGTATAGTTGAAATTAAGATGAAATTTTAAAATATGGAAGACTGAATTGGCAAGGAATACAAAAAAATTAGCAAGTAAGCATGATTTAGCAAGTATGTTAAGATTTAAACCATACATGTTAAATTGTATACATTTTTCAACTTATACAAGATATATATTTGATAGTTTAAAATATGTATAAACTATTGTATGAATTTATATCAGATATTGATATAATACTATAATATATTATCTTCTAAAATTATCCCTGGTTCAATTTATATTCTTAAAAAAATTTATATTTTTACCTTAATTCTTAATTTTCTCACTCCAAGAAAAATTTTTCATATGTCATAGTATAGTTATAAAGTTTTTTTTTTCATAATTTCATATTATATGAAACTTATTCTTTCTGTATAGCTTAAATTAAGATAAAATTTTAACATGTGGAAGGCTGAATTGACAAGAAATACAAAAAATTCAGCAAGTAAACATGATTCAGCATGAACAATAAAATTTAGATCATGCAGGTTAAATTGTATATATTTTTCAATTTATACAAGACATATATTTGATAGTTTAAAACATGTATAAACAACTGTATGAATTTATATTAGATATTGATATACCACTATAATATATTAAAGTATGCCATAATATATTATCTACTAAAATTATCCTTAGTCCAATTCATATTTTTAGAAAAATTCTATACTTTCTCCTTAATTCTTAATTTTCTTACTTCTAGAGAAAATGTCTATATTTTATAGTATAATTGTAGAATTGTTTTTATAATTTCATAACTTCAAATCATATAAAACTTATTCTTTCTATAGAGTTCAAATTAAGATGAAATTTTAACATGGGGAAGGCTGAGTTGACAAGAAATATAGAAACTTTAGAAAGTATATCAAAATTCAGACCATACAGGTTAAATTGTATACATTTTTTAGTTTATATAAGATATATATTTGATATTTTAAAATATGTATAAATTACTGAACAAATTTAAGACATGTACAGTAAAAAAAATTAGCAAGAGTTTAGTAGAAGATCTAAAAATTCAACTTCCTAATTTCTTCAATAGTTTTATTAAACGTATAGGGCATTTCATGAAAAATTTTGTTGGGTCCGATATGAAGGCTCAAGAGGATTCCAAGCCCAATCCACGGAGCAACGGTCCACTCGGCAGGTCCAGCCCAACATCAAAAAACGGCTTGCATGGTAGTCCAGGCATGCAGCCAATGGAAATCACCTGCAACCCATTAATGCGGCTGACGGGCAACAAAGGAAGCGAGTCAATGGGGAGAAAGTCAGTGCTGCCAGCCACGGCTAGCGCCGCTGCCTGCAGTTCCCTAGCCAATTCCGGTGCAAGAAGCAAACCAAGCATGGCCTCCGATACCTGGCGGTCTGCCTGCCACCACAATGCGACAACAAACACACCGGCGATTATCGTCAATAGTCAGCAGTCAACGAATCCCCGTAAGGAGGATTCTCGCGCCAAGGGCTCCAACCAGAGGAGTCATAAATTCCCCTCTCGCTCTCAAAGGGGGGGATCACTCTTTGGCCAAAAAAGGATCCTCACATCCTACTCCGATCAACTCACCACCGAGAAAACAACAGCCTGGCACCGAGACATACGCCCCTGCATGCGCAAGCTCTCACAAACTAACCAACCATCGCTTTTCTCCAGCCTAACACAGGCCAGTACAGTTAGCCACCCGCTACGATACATTCTGGGAGCTAGGCCTCCATCACTGGCTCACTAATCTCCTATTCTAGCATTTATGCACTCCTTACACGTTCACAGCATACTCCTGTGCACCTCTAAGTGTGTGCCTCCCCCTTTCCATTTATTGCGGAAGGTTTGCTAACCTGAGCATCGGAGTGTTTTCAGTGAGCGAAATCCTGCCAGGTCTATGACCTCTTATTTGTTAGTTGTATTGTGCAGGTCCTAGGTTTATAGAGACGGAGACCGGACTCGCTTGAGGTCACCTCAGAACGACGAGAAATCTGAAGGATTTCTAATCCATACGACAATCGAGAACTCATGATGTAATATTGGCACCGTCAGTGGGAAGAAAACAAGAAGCCTAGCATCTCCTTCTCACACTAAACCTCCTACCGGAAAATGGTCAACACAAGGGCCCAAGCAAGTGCCCCAACAAGAGAAGCAATCGTCTATGGCGACAACCCCTCGAGGTAGGTAGGCAGACGCGTCCGTCCCGGAGCCTGATATCCACCGCCTCGTGGTGGACATGGGCAACATGAAGTTGATGATTTAGTCCCTTTGCAACTGAATGGGCACGCCATGGATGGGGGGCTGCTCCCCCAGCATCCCAGGCGTCATCCTCCAGGCGAGGAAAGAGTTGTACAGGAGCCCTCGGGGGAAGATCAGATCGGCCTGACAACGTCGGGGCCCAGTTGGCCTCTTGTAGTAGGACCCAATCTGCGGCTGGAAACCACCCTAGCCGGGACGAGTGGGAGGAGAGCCATTGCAATCCTTCCAGGAAGCAGAAGCCATTGCCCAAGCCTACATATCGGTGGAGGAAGCCAACGAGGCAAAGTAACCCGAGCACATGGACCGTCCTCCAAAGATTCCCAGACCCAACGTCGGCAAGAAGAGGAACAGCGACTACATCCGCTTCAAGGAATGCCGCAAGAAACGATGTCCTTCACCAGGATCGAGGAAGGAGCACGGACCAACGTCCCTAACTCCTCTAAACGATACCCGCACAAACATTCTGATGCAGATTTAGGGTAAAAGTTTTTCAAGTGGCCGAAAGCGCCGAAGGGTCCAAACGGCGATGACCAGACGAAGTAATGCCAGACCATCGCTGCCTCAGACATTCCACGAAGAACTGTTGGATCTTACAGCAAGAAATAGAAGACTTGATCCACCGCGGATACCTTAAACGGTTCGTGAAGGGTTCAGGGTAGGCTCCCGCAACCTCGGAAGGGGAGGCAAGGGAGCCGCCCAGGAACCGTATGGCCGCGAGCATGATCAGCATGATCTCGACCACGTCATCCAAGAGCAGCAGACAGACGCGGCCCAAACAGACTTCCAGCAGCAAGAGAGCGAGGATACGGGAAAGGAGTAATGTCATTAGCTTTAATAGCAACGATATGGCAAATGTAATTTTCCCCCATTCTGACCCCCTTATTGTATCTGCCCTCATTTCATATAGTATGATTGACTACCAGCTAAAACGCGTCTTCATTAACAATGAAAGCTCTCAAAATTTACTGTATCTAGTTGCCTTTTTTAAGCTTGGACTAAAGCAAAGTCAAATGAAAGCAGCCAATGGCCCTCTATACAGTCTGGACAACAAGCATGTACCCGTGCAAGGAATGGTCCAACTAGAAGTCACAATGGGAACTTAGCCACACATTGCGATGCGAGAGCTAATGTTCCTCATCGTAGATCTACTATCCGTTTACAACGCCATCCTGGGGAGACCATTCTTTGTAGGCTTTAGGGCTATTACCTCGATACCACACCTAAAGTTGAAATCTCCAACCTTGTACGGTGTTGGAGAAGCACTTGGAGACCAGGCAATAGGACGGACGTGCTTCTTGTCCCAAGTCGCACCAGCAGCGCCGAACCACCTAGATAAGGACTTGGACCACCACGACAAGACCGCGCTATAGCAGGCTTAGTCGGGAGGGGAGACCGAAGTGATTCCACTGTATCTTACTGAATCGGAGAAGTGTGCACATGTGGGCAGCTCCCTCTCTCAGGTCGACCGTGATCAACTGGTCACCTTCTTGTGAAAGAACTCTGACGTGTTTGCATGGATCACTATCAACATGCGCGGGATACCGGTTGGAGTAATAGTTCATAAGTTGGGCCTCGATCCCAACCACAAGCCCATGCGGCAGAAGCACAGGAATTATTGCGTCGAAAAACTAATAGCTATAAGGGAGGAAGTTAAGAGGCTGTTGGATGCCGGGTTCATCAGGGAAGTGCAGTATCTAGACTAGCTATCCAATGTCGTTTTCGTGAAGAAGAGCAACGGCAAATGACGGATATGCATGGACTTCATCGACATGAACAATGCCTGCCCAAAAGACAACTTTCTACTCCCTCGAATCGACCAGTTGGTGGACTCCACGTCCGGACATGAGCTCCTGAGCTTCATGGACGCTTACACAAGTTACAACCAAATCAGGATGTACCCGAACGATGAGGAGCACACCTCTTTTATGATCGACCAGGGGATATACTGCTACAAGGTAATACCCTTCGGCCTCAAGAACACCGAGGCAACCTACCAACGCCTTGTAAACAAGATATTTGAAGCTCAGATCGGGAGGAACATGGAGGTATACGTCAATGACATACTCGTGAAAAGTAAGGTAGCCGATAGTCACATCCAAGATCTAGAGGAGACTTTCCAAGTCCTCTGAGCACACAGGATAAAGCTCAACAGAGCCAAATGCGCATTCGGGGTGACTTTCGATAAGTTTCGAGACTTCATCGTGTTGCAATGCAGCATAGAAGTAAACCTGGAGAAGATCAGGTCCATTCTCAACATGAGCCCTCCATGGACGGTAAAGGAAGTACATAAGCTCTTAGGATGACTGGCAGCTCTCTCACAATTCTTGACTAAGTCCGCAGAAATATACTTGCCCTTCTTCAAGGCACTTCGAGGCACAAAGTCGTTCAGATTTCGATGGACAGATAAATGCGAGGAAGCTTTCAAAGAGTTGAAGGCATACCTCATCAACCCACCTCTCCTAGGCTCACCAAGCGCGGGTGAAGACCAGTACCTCTACCTGACTATGTTAGACATGACACTCAGCTCCATGCTGCTCAGGGAGCACGAGGGAACGCAGCGGCCGGTGTACTACGTAAGCTGGACACTAACGGACGTGGAAACCTGCTACCTGTGTGCAGAAAGGATCGTGTGAACTCTCATCTACTCGGCGCAGAAGCTACATACTTCCAAGCTCACCGGATCATCATCTTGGCAGACCAACCCCTGAAGTCGATCCTGTAGAAATCGAAAACCTCCGGATGGATGGTCAAGTAGGCTATAGAGTTGGGAGAGTTCAACATGGAGTTTCGGCTGCGGCCGGCCCTAAATGGCTAAACCCTAGCGGACTTTATCGTCAAGACAGTGACCCCGACTCTAGACGACCCCAGTAGCCCGGAAGGCACAGATCTCCTGACATTCTAACATGGATCCTAAATGTGGACAGATCGTCCACACAGACAAGCAGCAGAGTTGGAGTCATCCTGTGGACTCTAGATGGCGTAGAGATTACGTACTCCGTGTAACTGACCTTTCCTACCACTAATAACGTGGCTGAGTACGAAGCCCTCCTAACAGGACTTCGCTTAGCAAAGGAATGCTCCGCCCAATCGTTGGTCGTACGCAGTGACTCGAAACGTATAGTCAACCAAAACTAGGGAACCTTCGAGGCGTCAAATCCGCAACTTACAAAGTACCTGGCGAGAGTCAAGGCCCAAATCTAGACCTTCAAACGATTCAAAATTGAACACATACCCAGGGCCAAAAACTAGAAGACAGACTGGTTAACTAGAGATGCAGCTGCAGGATCCCCGGAGCAATATGCCAAGAACTTACAGGAAACCCTTACCGTACCCAATATTGATGCCTCAAACTAGGAAGTGCTGTGGATCGACGAAGGTGACAACTGGATGACCCCATATCAAAAGTACCTGACGGATGGAACGTTGTCCAAAAATATCGATGAAGCCAAATGGATCAAGAAGTCGCATTGCTGGTACACGATCCTCAATGGGAGGCTATACAGGCGAGGGTATTCCACACCTTACCTAAAGTGCCTAACCCATGAGGAGGCTGACTACACCCTGAGCGAAGTCCACCTCAGATTATATGGCTCGCACATCGGAGGGAAGAACCTCGCATTCAAGATCATGCGGCACGATTTCTTCTGTCTCACGATGAAACGAGATATTTTTGAGTTCGTAAAGAAATGTGAAAGCTATCAAGTCCATGGATCTATGACGTACCTTCCTCACATAGAGCTGCGCAGCCTTCAATCCCCCTGGCTGTTGGCACAGTGGGGACTTGACATCCTCGGACCGCTTCCTCCAACTTCCGGACAAAGAAAGTTCCTCATCGTAGGCATCAACTACTTCACCAAATGGGTAGAAGCAATCCCATTGGCTCAGATCACTGAACAGAATGCGACAGAATTCTTCCATCAAAACATTGTCTACCGATTTGGGATTCCCGAGATCATAGTGACTCACAACGGAACCCAATTCACCAGTACATGATTCACCAAATATTGTGCAAACCTGCGCATCAAACTAGTGCATACGTCTGTGGCTTACCCCCAGGCAAATGCATAGGTTGAAGTCACCAACTAGACACTGCTACATGGATTGAAGACCAAGTTGGAAGACGTAGGGGGCTCGTGGGTCGATGAGTTACCTTCCGTGCTCTGGTCATATCGAATAACCTTGTGAGAGCCAATGAGAGAGATACCTTTCAGCCTCTGCTATGGATTTGAAGCCGTGGTCCCCGTTGAAGTAGGACTACCTTGCCTGCGTGTCGAATACTTTGATCGGGCCGCGAACTCCCAAAGACTTAAAGAATGCCTTGATCTACTTTAAGAAGTTCGAGACACTGCCCATCTGTGAAGCGCAACCTACCAGCAATGCATCGCGTGATACTACAATAGGCAGGTGAAAGCACGTCCGCTTGAGGTTGGAGACCTGGTCCTCCGGAGTGCAAAGGCCATGGGAAAAACCTCGAGCAGGAACAAACTTTTTCCCGGCTAGGAAGACCCATTCCTCGTCTCAGCGATCATCCGAAGTGGAGAGTACAAGTTACGCAACCAAAACGGCAAGCTTGTCCCACGGACCTGGAACGTTGCCAACCTCAGAAAATACTATCAGTAGAGTTACGTTGGCCTAGGTATGACACACATGCATGCCATGACAAATGCTTGTACATGCAATATGCTTTTATTTAATAAAATTGATTGTTCCTATTAGCTAGTATTTCCATTCATGTGAGTGCTTGCATGCATAACATTCTAAAAAGAAAAACAACCTAGACTGTCCATAAGTCTAGGGGACGAACGTCTGTAAAATGAATCCTTAGCTCAGCACCAGGCAGCCCAAAAGCAGCCGTCCTAGGATATCGTCTCCGTGCCAAACGGCCCGAAGACAGCCACTTCTTGACCTCAACCCCGCATCGAACAACCCAGGCGACCCCATACACCTTGGCTCCGCGCCTAATAGCCAGAAGCAGGCTGCATCAGAATCTGGACTCAAGTCGAGCGGCCCAAGTGGCCCCCTATGCTTTGGCTCTACGCCAGAAGACCTAGAAGCGGCCACACGCAGGCTTTGACTCCATGTCAAAAGGACCCCGAGCGGTCCACCATCCTGGCCAAGCGCCAACGACCTAGGCGGTCAAAATATCCAGCCTGAGGGCTTTTGAAGCTCCTAGCTCACGGCTAATGAAACCTTAGGGGGCAAGAATTGTATGCGTGTGGCGACCTTCTCCCAAAGAAGAGGGCACCTTCAGTTTACAATGGTCGTGGGCTAGGATCGAGCACCGGAGAACGACGATGCGCTGAGCATGGGCCGATCACTTAATGCAGGAACCGTGCGCGAAATGGCTTAGACCTGTAGTCTGACTGCTATGGCTTGAAAACCCAACTGGCCCTTAGCGTGGCTCCATGGGACTTGCTACGACGTCCACTCTACTGGATCGAGCTTCCCATTAAACGTGCGAGATGCAATGACATCCTCCCACTGAGGACGAGCGCGGCACAAGAAGATGCCAGATTAGGGCCTTGGCAACAATAGTTTTACAAGCTTAGTCGAAAAATACGAGACATAATCTCTACAATCACACTTGGAGATGCAGAAGCAAAAAGAAGGACAATTTCTCTTTCATATGTACAAGACAAGGACAAGTGCTACAAAAAGAAAAGGAGGAGACAAAAAGCAATGTATACAAGCAAAACCACCGCTAAAGGTCTGACGGGCCCGCATCCTCAAGAAAGTTCCTCAGACGAGACCTATTGCGAACCCCAGAATTGTTCAGATGGAAGACGCCTTCTAGAACATTAGGGACCATGATCGAGGCGATCCTGCGGCATAGGTGGATGCCATCCCAAAATCTGATTTCCAACATGAGATTTACTTCAGAGGGAAAAATTCACCATTAGGTTTTGGGACAGGCGGGAATTGTCGTCCTCCAGAGTGGTGACCATCTTCTTCAGCCACTTGACTTCCTACCTCAGAAGCACAACCTCTTGCGTCTGATGGCCACTGTTAGCCCTCAAACGCCCAACTTCCTCCTGCATTTGCCTATTCTCTTCCCGCAGCTGCTCGCTCTCCTGCTAGAGGGAAGCGACCCTTGCCCTCATAAGCCGAGCAGTCTCCTACACATAAGTGGCTAGCCCATCGAAAGGATTAGCCTCACTAGGAACCTGTGAATGAAAGAGAAGGTCAGAATATCTCAAGACTCTGTACCATAGGCGAGTACCTAGCTCAAGACAATTATACCTGGGTAGGAGATACATCCAGATGACTGACTCCTCCCCTTGGAGCCAGTAAGCATGGGGGCTCTGTGCGCCTAACTGTAGCCTCCCTAGAACTGAGATGGCTAGGAGTGTCGAACAATATGGGGATGCTTGGGGGCTCCGACTCTCGAGCTGCCCCAATAGCGACGGTCTTCATAGTCGCGTCAGCCCTTGGAGGGATGGCCTCTCGCCCGATTTCAATCTCCGCTCCTCAGCAAAAGACGCGCTGGCCCCCGCGATAGGCGTGTCCTCAACGGTCATCTCCGGTGGCTCTAGATCAATGAACGAAGCCATAGGAGACTCTCCTCCAGAATGAAACTCCATCGCAGGGACACCGTACTCAGCCAAAGCCACGACAGGAATCGGTACGAACCCAACGGCTCCCTCTCGTGACTCAACGTCTGACGTTGCCTCTGAGACTGGACTCCGGGACCGTACAATGGACCCCGCAGCCAACCTTTGGGATCTTCGAGTGGAGGTGCCTCCTGCCTCCCTCAGCCTCTTCAACGGGGCCTCCTCCTCATCATCATTTGAAGACGACTCCAGTAGGGAGCAACTCTCCTCAGTGTCTTTTCCCAAAGATCTGCGGGTCATGACATCTGCAGGCTTCTTCCTCAAGGAGCCAACCATGGCCTAGCCAGACATGGGACCCCACTTGGCAGCTGTAAGGGCATCAGATGTCAGGTGGTACCCCTGGGTGGAGAACGTCTTCATCTGGGAATCAATGGCTTCGACTAGTTTCACCGTTTCCCTCACCTCCTCATCAGACACCTCCTTGCAGAAGAACTGTGGGATCAGTCCCCACTCTCGAGAAAGCTCTGAATCCAACGGCTCTTGAAGAAAGAAAAAACGAGTCTTCTAGTTCTTCACTGAATCGGGGTTGGTCACCCGAAATTGAAAACCAGCTTTCGGAGACAAAGAGATCCAATTATTGGTCTTTGAGAAGCAAAAAATTACCTTCGCCGTTGTCGCACCAAAGGATACGGAATGCAGATGGGCGAAGACACACAACAAAACCAAGTAGCAGTGAATGTTCAGATGAAGTCTTGCCACTGAAACACCCAAAGCTTCAACAAGGGCAGTCAACTCACACGGCAAGGGGTAACGGAGCCCACCTTTCAAATGATACTCGTAAACAGTAACGAAGCCCTTTGGAAGGGTGTGAGCCCTACCATCTAGGCCAGAAGCACAGTATGACATGTCCTGAGGAATGCCGTAATTGACCATTAGGGCAGCAATGACGGTCAAAGTTAGAGCAGAGCCCGTATTGTCTACCCTGTGGCTGCTCAATCTAACAACTCGAGAAGATGAAGGGGATTCTTTCTTCTTAGCCATCACACTCATTTTGGAAAGAGTTGCGGCCTTAAAACATGAAAAGGCATAGAAGGGAAAGACTTCGCAAAGATGTCATTTATATAGGCAGCAAGGTGCCAATGCACGTGAAATCCCAAGCGACGCCCATACCCAAAAATCAGGCCATGTGCCCGTTCGATAAGAACGCCACGGTTTCCCAAGCATTGAGCAATCATGGCCCTTCATCAGGCCATCAATTAGCATCCCCTCAGCCGCCTAACAAGATCCCGATTGTCACACCCGTATTTAATGCGAGGATCCTGACTGTCAGAAATGGCAGCAAGGGAATGACACCGGCAAAAAAGAGAAGAAAAAGATGGGGAAAGGAGCAAATATGAGAAAAAAGCACAGCACAAGTAAGAAGTTTATTATGCATTTCACTAATGGAGTTTTTTATAGATCTAAGCGGTCGACTGCCGCTGATTACAACTGATCATCCCCACTGGGTCCTGGAGAATCCGGAGCAGGGAATTTTCTCAGATGGGAGCTGGTTCGGATGCCTGAGTTTCGAGAGTCTAGGATGCCGATGCGAAAGTCCGGCCCTTCTAGCCTGGCTAGCCTATAGCTGAGACGAATGCCGTCCTGGAACCTCCTTTCCAGTATAGGGGCCCCTTCCTTTGGCCTGAGCCTTGACCTCAACTCGGCCTCTAGCCACACAAGCTCCTCTCCAGAGTGCACCCGGAACCACTTGAACTCCTCCTAGATAGCCAGAATGCGGCCTCAAGCCTGCATGTTGGCATCAGCAAGCCTGGACGCTCGTGCCTCTGATTTGGACCACGCTCTCTCAAAGTGTGCGGCTCGAGCTCTCACCTGCTCTACCTCCCCGACCAGAGCTTGCACCCGAGCCTTGCAACCCTCAACGGCCCGAGCCACCTATTGGAAAGTTGGATCTTTCCTCCCCGGCCTCAAGCCCCGTGAGGATGTGGACGCACCCTCCCTCTCAAAGCTAGGTGGGGCCCACAAAAACTTCACCGGTTTGACAACGGTGGTCTCTAAAATACTACCTCCTGTGGCCGTAGCAATAGGCGCGGCGTCATCATGAATCCACGAAACATGCACGTCTCCCACAAACTCTCCGGAAGAGGACTCAAACTTTGACGAAGACGATGAGCACTCCATAAGGAAGAAAGGGAGACAAGAATGGCACTTTCCTCATGCCCTCAAAGCAACTATGAGACGCAAATCTCATGGAGGGAATCGTGGAATTTAAATAGCCAGAAAGCTTCCAAGGAAACGTTCCACGAAGAAGCCAATCTGTCTCTTACACGTGGCATGTCCCTGAAGAGTCATGCCTTTCCAAGGCAGATCATTATGATCCAATGCCCCCTGATCTCCTGCACAGTTAATGCATCAGGCAGCCTGGTGGATGTGACCTCCACTTGTAGTGTTTGAACTTCCCGAGCCTTGGCTGCCAAGAGTCACCTCCTGCCACGTCATCCCATCGACAGTTTGCTCCCAGACTCGAGGGACAAGGATGACTGAAAGTTGACCACGAGCACTCGAACATGCTCAAACGTACGGAATGGAGCGCAGTGCCACGGAAGGAGTGGATTGCCCACGAAGTGTGATCCAAGAAGTAGTCAGTAAGGGAAGATGCATGCCATGAGACAGAAGAGTAAAGGCAAAAGGGCTACTTCTCTTATTAATCAAAGTTCTCTTTACAAAGTACAAAATTTATAGCAGCAAAGATACGAGAAAGGAGAAGAAGATGTGGCACGGGGCATCAACCCTAAGCGACTGCCTCAAGAGCTTGGCAAATGTGATCTACATGGGATTACCACGGCCACACCGACGGTAACCAAACAAGCCAAGCCACTCCAGCCCGAAGCAGCCAAGTGTTGGTCGATCGTCGCGATAAGCTCAATATCCATCGCAGAGGCAGAACCAACACTCTGCTCAAGAGCCTCCAGCAGGGACACAGGGGAAGAACCTGCCCTTTCCCCCACCGGAGCTCCCCTTTCTACCTCCTCCCCGCCAGGCGCATGATTCATGTGAACTAGAGACCATGTGCGACGCGCTACACGAAGAGGCAATAGCCCTGTGATAGCTTCGCCAAGATCCTTCCACGCACTACGAACCACCGCAGCCTGGGGAGAGGGATGGGACGACAGCAGAGTGGCCGAGCCACCCTCATGAGCATGAGGGATCGCCCGAGGAAGGGGCGTGAGTCTAGTATTCAGCAAAAGCTCCAGATCTCCAACTAGTCCATCCGACTCTTTCACGAACTCTCGCTGGAAGTGGAATGCACCAAGGTCTTCACATTGCTCCAACAAAAAATCGACCAATGGATGAGTCATGCCAGCTGAAAATACCCCCTAATTATAGACAAAATGGCACCCTGCCATGAGTTAATTAGGCGCACGCCCCAACGACCGTCTTTCACAAGGAAGGGAAGGCATCTGGCCCAAGGAAATATCAGGCATGCAAATCCTTCCTTCTTGGGCAATGAACGATCGCAGCGCCATAAAAACCTGTGCCACCGCCTAGGGAAGGAATGAAACCAGAAGACGACAAACACTAGCGCATCTCGAGGAACATTGAGCGACTACAGACCGGACCCAAAAAGACATACCAGGTCACGACCACAGGTCGGCCCAGGCATAGGGAGCTAGTGTTGGGTCCGATATGAAGGCCCAATAGGATTCCAAGCCCAATCTACAGAGCAACGGTCCACTCGGCAGGTCCAGCCCAACATCCAAAAACGGCCTACGTGGCAGCCCAAGCACACAGCCAATGGGAATCGCCTGTAGCCCATTAATTCGGCTGAACGGGCAAAGAGGAAGCGAGCCAATGGGGAGAAAGTCAGCGTTGCCATCCACAGCTCATGCCGCTGCCTGTAGTTTCCATGCCAATCCTAGCATAAGAAGCAGACCAAACGTGGCCTGCGACGCCCAACGGTTTGCCTGCACCTTAAGGCGTCAATTGACACACCGGCGATTACCTTCAATGGTCAGCGGCCAAAGAATCCCCGCAAGGAGGATTCTCGCACCAAGGGTTCCAACCAGAGGACCCATAAATTCCACTCTCGCTCACAGAGGGGGAGAATCACTCTTTGGCCAAAAAAGGATCCTCGCATCCTACTCCGATCAACTAGCCACAGAGAAAACAACAGCCTAGCACCGAGACATACACCCCTGCATGCACAAGCTCTCACAAGCATAGCCAGCCACTGCTTTTCTCCAACCTAACACAGGCTATAATGCCATTAATATTTAGAATATATCATAAAATTAATTTTTATAATTATTTAATAATTTTAATCATTATTAGGCTTAAAATTTGTATAATTGGACTGATACATGGGTCCAATAATTTAAAATATTTGGATCAAGGGATTTATGAATAAATAGTTTAGCCACTAAATTAAATTTAGATTAATTAATAAATATAAATATAAATATAATAATAATAATAATAATAATAATAATAATAATAATAATAATAATAATAATAATAATAATAATAATAACGGTAATCAGTGAAGGAAAGAAGGGAAAGGAAGAGAGGAAAGAAAGGAAAGAGAGAGAAAAGAAAGAAAGAGGAGGGAGAGAGAGGGAACACAATTGGTGGAGACGAATAAGGAAAGGAGGGAACGGCGCTCATACGAAACCCTAACTAGCCCTTCTCATTATTTGAGGAGGTAGTAGGGTTAGGGAAGGGGAGGACGAAGTGGAGAACGCCCTGCCATTGCCGCCGTCGCCGAAAAGTGAAGAGAGGATTGAGACAAGTAAAATTTGTTCTTCACAAAGATTAATTCTTCTTTTATTCTTTCTGATGCCAATCCTCTGATTTCATGCCTTGATTTGGTGAAAAATTGTTGAAAACCTAGGGTTATAAATTTGGAAAAACTGAATGCAAGGATTCATCTCTGTGAGGAAACGACCGGCCCTTTAAAATTAACGATAAAATTGGGGCTTCGTAAACTATCTAATGGAGTCATGAAGTATCGATTTTGCTTGTTGTTCCCCCCAATTTTGGGATTTTAGCACCGCTGTGGAAACAGAGCATCGTGCTCTGTTTCTCGGTTTCCAACCGAGTCCAACAACCGGAGGTAGTGAACGGGCTTTAAACCATTACCTTGCAAGTAAAACTCCTCTTTCTATAATTGAAGCCTTTCCTTTCTGATTATTGTTATTAATCTGCAATAAAAGGGTAAAAGAAAAGGACTTGGGCAAAAACAGAGCCTCGTGCTCTGTCGGTCGACTGGCTGTCGGCGCTATACTCGGTGCGTCGGTATGTATGCTCGTATATACATGTATAAATACATTATAGTATGCTATGTGTATAATATATACATACATATATATGTTTATTATGTACGGTGTGTATATATATAATTGTGTAAACATACGACGTATATGTACCGTATGAGTGCAGGTGGGTGTGTTCACTGTGCACTGAGAATGTGAGGCAGTGTGTGTGCGTGTGGCACTGTGTTGTATATATATATATATATATATATATATATATATATATATATGAAGTAGCATATTTTTATATTTGTAAATATAAATTATATATGTGTTTATTGTATGTTGGTAGAAGATATATATATATATATATATATAGCTATAATTGTTCTGCTATGCAGTGGACATGAGTAGTTTGGTGAGTTTAGAATAATAATAGCCGATTCAATGATTATTTCTGTATCTCATTGATAACTTCTGATAAATTATTCTTCGTATTAATTTTGTTGGCATGCGTACATTTTATTGATACTCTATGGATAAGTAAAGAAGAGTATGTGAAGACTCTGCGGTATTCGAGCGTATGGGAGTCTGTGGGATTGTAGAGTGGTTTATATTTTTTTTAATACTGATTCCATTTCGGAGGTTGAGGTCATTGATATATAGGAGGGATACTTATAACCTAGTGACTATCTAGGAAATGATATCTAGGATATCTAGTATGTTATGGGTGTAGTCTTTGGGAGGACTGTAGGGATAATTAGATACCATGGATAATCTCGTTGCACTTACCCAACCGTTGAGGGTCTAAATACCCGGCTTTTGGTTCACTATGGTAGAATAAGGTCTAGGGAGATTCTTGTTATCTCGTACAGTCGTAACCTTAAATTGGACCAAAAATCAAATTCTTGTTACCTTGTACAATTGGTTGAGGTTGTTGATATTGAGGAGAGTTGCTTATAACCATGTGACCATCGTAGGAGATGATTGGTGGGATATCATTTGATGAGGGGTATCACTGATGGTATTGACATGCTATGGGTACAGCCTCTAGAAGGACTGTAGGGGTAATTGGATACCATGGATAATATTGTTGCACTTATCCAACCAATAGAGTCGTAAATACACGGCCTTTGGTTCACTATGGTAGAATAATATATATGGAGATTCTTTTTATCTCATACAGTTGTGACCTCATACTAAACTGATGATCGGATTCAGTAGAATCCACATTACCTTCTAAATATCCAGTTGTTCATATGGCTTCAGGGTTGTAGACCCGACTTGTTGTTGAATCTCGGATAGCAGTTGGTATACCACCTGTTATTATTAATTTTAATTATTATTTTATCGTCCAAGATGTTTTATTATACATTCCTATTGTTGTTTATTTTATTTACTTATTAGGTATTCGACTCACTCTTATATTTTATTGGCTCCAGAGTAGACAGGTTGACATCATGACAAAAAAGATCCCGTATTATTGTAGACTCCAGGTAGAAGTGATCCTAGATATTGAAGCTTTCAGGATAGAGATTTTAGATTTTGTTGGTTACTATTCGACTTCTATTAGATTTTCTTTATGAGAGTTGATAATTCAGATATTGATGTCATTTGTTGAAGTTATTTGTCATTATTATGGATATTTATGTAATGACCAACTTATGATGATTATTGATGGTATCTTAAATGATATTATTGAGTTCATCAATGACGTGTAATTGATGATTTTGGATAATTGAGATTTTCACAGTGACGGTCCGAGTCGGGTTTAAGGATCCGAGCTCGGGTCGTTACACAGGTCACTACAGTTAGCCACCCGCTACAGTGCATTCTGGGAGCCATGCCTCCATCATCCGCTCACTAATCTCCTATTCCTGTATTCACGCGCTCCCTACACATTCACAGCATACTTCCACGCACCTGTAAGCATGCGCCTCCCCCTTTCCGTTTATTGCAAAGGGTTTGCTGACTTGAGTGTCAGAGTATTTTCGGTGGGAGAAATCCTGCCAGGCCTTTGACGTCTTATTTGTTAGTTGTATTGTGTAGATCCCAGGTTTGTAGAGACAGAGGTTGGACCTGCTCGAAATCACCTCAGGATAACGAGGAATCCGAAGGCTCCCTAATCCGTATGATAACCGAGAACTCGGGACATAACAAATTCCAACACAAGCGAAGAATTTAATTAAGGTTTTAGAATTGCAATGACTTATATACAAAATTCAAATATTGAAATAAAATATATTTTAAAATCAGAGCATGCATAAAATTTAATTGCAAAATTCAACACTTACATGGATTATACATAACATAGACATGGGTTCTTATAAATTTTTGCTATAATTTGCTAGAAAATTAACATGCATATTCAATGCAAACATATTAATTTTAAAATTATAATTTGGATAAATATTAGAATAAGAATACTCAAGAGATTTGACAAAAAAACACAACAAATAAAATGGAAATTTATGGTGCACTTGCCTTGACTTCGATTTATCAAAATCCTCACTTAGATCAACTAAATTTCGATTTCCTTGGCTTCCTTTCTATTTTTTTCCTCAGTTCTTTCTCTCTCTCTTCTCCTTAGTTCCTTCTCTCTCTATTCTTAAAAAATTCTAAAAAATGATTGAAATTTAACTCAGGTGGTCTATTTATAGAATAATGGCACTCAAGCGTACATCGAGCATAAGAACTTTGCCAGTGGTGTCTCAGGGCGAATCCAGGCATGCCTCAAGTGTAATACCCACGAGTTTTGGCGCTCAAACATGACTCAGGCGTGTTTCAGGCTCCATTGCCATAGCTTTTGACCCATGTGCGCTGGTTAGGCCTTCCTCAACTAAATAAAATTCAATCCAAATTTGACTGTTGACCCAATTTTTATTATCTTTTAATATCAATTTTAATTATATTAGTTTAATTAATCATAATTACCATAAGTCAAGAACTCGGACCATATAGGTCACTCCCTTATAAATTTTATATCCATTATATATGTGCATTCTTTGATTGATTCTTGGCAGCTTGGCACTTAATGGGAGGATCTCACAAAGTACACTAGAGTGAAGAGATTATTCAGCAAGTAATGAGAACGGTCACACATAAAGGGACGTAAATACATGAATTTCAATATCATTTATGTCTGAGGCCCTTTAGTAGGGGGCATGTGCAGGGGACGTCAGGAGAAATCACGCATAACACACACCTAATGGACCGACATGTGTGTTGCAACAATTCTTCTTGCACTTGACACATGCATGATAGACATTGGTATCTCGACACTGATATAAACACTATGCAAAAATTTTAGAGGTTAATTTAAACACACTTTTTAGGTGCTAATATGAGAGAGAAAGAAAAAGAAAAAAAAGAATGAGAAGATTTTTAAAACCTGTCTAAGCTCCTAATCTTGTTCTAATCTTCACTATATATGGATATATTTTTTAGTTATTATTTAGAATATTTTACAAGCAGTGTTTAGATTGGTTTTTCAACATTGTGGTAAAACTGAATGTAGTGTTGGTAGTTTGTGTTACTAAACCCATGCTTACAATAGAGATTTTATAAATTTAAGATATCGTGATTTTACCTTTTTGGTTTATAAAAGGTTTATATATAAAAGCTATGTTTCTATTTTGCTTGTGATTATTTTCATTATTGTGATACATGTATTGTCATTTCATCTTCTCATAGATTCAAATAAATGGTTCAATATTTTCAATCTGAGTAGAGATTAATTCTCGAGTTTTATCAATAAAGTTTGGCTTGACTATCCCAAATAAGTGATATCAAACCTTCAAATTACTTGGGTTTTTGTTATTTGAATTGACGAACAGCACTAACAAAATAATTTATTTGAGTGGTATGAATACTGATATTTGGATAAGTAAAATAAAATGTCTCTTATTTGTTAAATTGTACATATAACGGTGCTTGATACTTAACAAATCGGAGTCCAGATTTGAAAAAGAGCCGGTGTTTGAATATGAGCAAGTGTATGGATATACTCAGTAATTCATTAATGACAATTTTTGTAATTACATTTACAATGAAAGGCATGCTAAAATACTGTGGGATGAGCTTGAATTCTTGTACACTTTAAAATCAGGTAACAATAAGTTATATCATTTGATAAAATTAATATAATTGAAATATAAAGAAGAAAACTCTGTTGCTAAATATCTAAATAAATTATAAGGATACATAGACTAATTGTCCAACATGGATATTAAATTTGACGATAAATTATTTGGCTTATAGTTGATAATCACTTTGTCAAATTCTTAGAAAGTCGCCTGGACTTTCATTACCAAACTCTGCTCCCAATGGTCTAGTGACATCAAAGATTGCCAATGTTGATTTCTCAACAAAGAAATAAGGAGGTCATAATATTCTTTATCCTAGCAACCCAAACATTTGTTCTCAGATCGCGGAGAAGATGTAAGAGGAAGGGCTACAAGTAGGGTGAGAAGAGTAAAACCAAATTGAGATCAATATATCAAAATCTCAAATATAATAATTATAACAAGAAATACCACATCAAATAATATTATTATAAATAAAAATATGAAAAACAAAAGTACGAGGCAGGAGGAGAGAGCTAGTGATTACAAGCAGGCCTCTATTGTTAGTATACCTAATATACTTGTTATTTGTGAAGAAAATATAATTAATACTGACAACTACGAGGCAAATTGGATAATTACAATAATATATCGCTCTATATTACGTCACAAAAGATACATTTTCATATCTTATAAGTTCAGAGACTTTAGTATATTGAATATGGAGTCGTAAGAAAAACAAAATCAAGCTCAATTACAACTTACTCTGATCAAATAGCACTTATGTATATAATTTCCAATTGAAAGTTAGCTCTAGTAGCTTTTTAACCTTATATGCACAAATGTAGCTTATTCATCACTTTCAAGCTTAGTTAATATAAAGATTATAACAACTTAGTAAGTGAAATCTCAAATGTTTTTATCATCACATCATCTATTTTGAGGTTAGCTCATTTTTGTGGAATCGTGGCCCTTTGTATAATAATTTGAATATTTTTAATTTAAATGTGAATTTTCATAATAATTATTTCAAACTATTGAATTAATTTTGAAAATTAATTTGTTTGGATTTAATGGGCCTTTAGATTAGGCTTAGAATATTGATAGATTACCCATGTGGGCCAAAGGCCTTAAGGACTGGACTTAGTTTTCATGGAACAGTTATTGTGGTCTTAAGTACACTTAGGTTGAACTCAGTGTGGGCCGAATCAATAGTTGACTAGAATAATAAATTTTATTATATAATTTGGACCAAGTTGAAGAAGACAATGTAGATAATATTTGGGTCAATTAACGTAGAATTTAATTAATTGGGTAAATATTATGGATTGAGTCTAATCGATTTAAATATTAGTGGAACAAATCATTTTGGACTGATATTATTGATTTAGTTATGGAAATTAATTGGGAATTGTGGTACTAACTTGCGTACTTAAGTTAATTAGGTGCAATTCAGTACATTGGGGTTAGTGGAATAAAAAATTAATTATAGACTAAATTATTGGGATGGAATTTACGGATTAAATTAGCATAACAATTTGTTTAAAATAATTTGGTTTATCAAGTTGTGGTGGGCGGTTGTTGGAACAATTTAGTTAATCCTCACATGTGGACCATATTGATAATGATATTTAAAATTTAAATTTATATAAATTATTTTTAATTTACTGTTTATTAGAATAATTTAAAATAATAAATAATATTTAACTTATTTTCTTGATAGGAGAAAATAAAAGTGAATGGCTGTTTGTGTAAAAATATATTTATAAAAACACACGGCTCTTTATAAATAGATATATATTTTATATTGAAAAGGTAAAACCGTCGATCCCTTTAAAAAAGAGTCCATAAATAAAGTTTAAAAAACTCTATCTATTAACTCATACATAAAGTTTCCTAAACATTTATAAAGCGAACATACTTTTAGCTCCTGATATAACTTTTCCTTTCAATGCATAAAATATATCATCCATAATGATTTAACAATTTGTATATATATATATTTGTATTTATATTTATTTATTTATTACGGAATTCTAATGGAAATGAACAACGTAAAAAGCACAGGTGATCATGAAATTAAACCAGGCTGATTTATTATAGATATTTCACATTTTTACTTTTCTCAAAACCATTTTTATTACTTTTCTACAAGCAGTTACTCCGTAAGAGCTTTCCGGGAGGTAGCACACAGTTCTTTATCTATCTCCCTGTTGGGGTCACTCCCTCGTGGCACTTATGTTCGCGGACTCACAATGTAGAAAAAGTCACCGATTTTTTTGAGTTGTCAGAGAAGCCTATCATAATGGACGAGGACTCATCAGAGGCGTCATGTCCGAGAGGTTGTTGAGGATATAAACGAGGACGCTGGAAGTCTAAGCATTGACTCTCTCTCGTAAGCCTGCTGTAACTGCGTTTTACAAATGGGTAGGTGAACCACTCTGATTGGTGAATCAGGCGGCTACAATTTCCTAGAGCGTCAGACCTGCCATTCTGGCACGTCAGGCGTGCGCCTGCCATGGCAGGCCTAGGGGGGTGGTCCTGCCACCCTACTAGCAGTAGGGTGGCTAGTCGACCACTAGACCTTTTGTATATATAAAGGCTTGTGCCCTTACTTGTCTTGTGTGGGCTGTGGTGTCTTGGAGTGCTTGTACTATGTCTTTGAGAGCAGCCTTGGAGTGAGCTTTGAGAGAGCTACGGGCAAGCCTTGTTGTAAAGATAGAATGAGAAACACTTTTAGAGAGAGATTGTGTGATATACACTTAATGATTGTCTTTCTTTGTTTGAGCTTTGTGTAGCTAACATTCTTGTAAACAATAATTCTTTGTAGTATATTCTTTGGTGGTTTTTCCCTTGGTTGAAGCAGAGTCTGTCCATGTTAAAAATCTCGTGTGTATTTTTCTCATTCTTCTATCTCTACTTTGGCCGTCCGTTAGAGAGCTCGCCTATTCTTGTCAAGTATTTTGTTCGCCCGGTCACTGTGCCTTCCGTTTTTGTGCCAACAAGTGGTATCAGAGATTTTGGCTCTTTCAATAGTGATCTTGTTGCTGGCTGCTATGGAGGTTGGAAGCAAAATGACTTGCTTAAACGGAACCAACTTTGACACTTGGCAGAGCAAGATGTTAGACTTGCTCTTTATGAAGTCCATGCATAATCCCGATTCTGCCACACAAAAGCTGGCGGCAAAAACGGATGATGAGTGGACGTTGGAGCACAAGCAAGTGTGCGGCTATATCCGACAGTTCGTAGACGACAACGTGTACAACCACGTTTGCGAAGAGACAAATGCCAAAGAGCTTTGGGAGAAACTGTAAAAACTCTATGCCTCCAAGACCGAAAATAACAAAATTTATCACTTGATGATACTGATGCAGATTCGGTACAAGGACGGCTCATCTATCGCCGACTACCTGAATGAGTTTTAGGGCTGCGTGGACAGGCTGAATGGCATATGGATCAAGTTCGAGGATGAGGTCCTCGGACTCTGGCTCCTGGCAACCCTCCTGGACTCATGGGAGGTTATGAAGATCACCATTGTCAACACAGCTTCGAACAGCGTGGTGACTTTGGAGATGGCCAAAGGAGCTGTGCTGAATGAGGAAGTGAGATGACGTTCTCAGGGTACGTCCACCTCTCAGCACTCCAAGGTCTTTGTCACCGAATCTAGGGGAAGAAGCCGAGGACGTGGCCCAAAGTCTGAAGACAAAGGGCGGAGTAAGTCACGTTCTTGGTACCAAAACATGAAATGCCACCATTGTGGCAAGAAAGGCCACATCAAGAAATTTTATTATAAGTGGAAGCGTAAAAACACTAGAAATGAGATGGGTGAAAAGAGACGTAACGAGGAAGAGTCCTCAGTCTCTATTGTCACAAGAAGTGACCTTCTTTTGGCTAGTGAGTCTGAGGACTCTGTAAGCGTGGCTGAACAGGCTTCTGACTGGGTGGTAGATTCTGGCGCATCCATTCACATCACCTCCAGGAGAGAGCTGCTCTCCACTTACACTCCGAGTGCCCCAAGAGTGTTGAAGATGAGCAACATGGAGACGTCCGAGATCATTGGACGTTGCGACGTCTCCTTGCTGACGAACAGTGGAGCCCGACTGATTTTGAGAAACATCCGACATGTCCCCGATATTCGTATGAATATCATTTCAGTAAGACGGCTTGATGATGAAGGCTACTGCAGCTCTTTTGTGACGGCAATTTCAAGTTGACAAAGGGTTCCATGGTGATTGCCTGAGGAATGAAGGTCTCAGGCCTTTACGCGCTGACAGCCAAGGCCGATGTAGTAGAGGTGAATGCCACAAGATGTGTGGAGTCCTCGAGCCTGTGGCACAAAAGGCTCGGACACATGAGTGAGCGGGGCATGAGTCATCTGGCCAAGAAGAGTCTCATCCCAGAGATGGATGGAGAAAAGCCAAGGACTTGCCCTCACTGCATGGTGGGGAAGCAACGGAGAGTCTCTTTTCAAGGAGACGCATTTTCCAGGATGTCCGAAGTCCTAGAGCTCGTCCACACGGATGTGTGTGGTCCCCTCCCGGAAAGGTCTTTTGGAGGAGTACAGTACTTTGTCTCCTTCATTGACGATTGCTCGAGGAAACTGTGGGTGTTCCCGTTAAAGACCAAAGATCAGGTTGCGGGAATCTTTAAGCAGTCTCATATCCTCATTGAGTGTGAGACCAGGAGGAAGTTGAAGGCCGTCCGGAGCGACAATGGTGGAGAGTACATTGGGACGTTTGATGCCTATTGTAGAGCTCGCGGCATCAAATATCAAAGGACTCCACCAAAGATGCCATAGTTGAATGGCGTGGCCCAAAGGATGAATCGCACCCTGATGGAAAAGGTCAGGTGCATGTTATCTGAGTCCAGGCTTCCGGGATCTTTTTGGGCCAAGGCCTTGAAAGCGGCCACCCACGTGATCAACCAGTCGCCCAGTAAACCTCTGGACGGGAAAGTTCCGGAGAAGATCTGGACTGGGAAGGAACTAGCTTACAACCATCTTCGGACATTTGAGTGTAAGGCCTTTATTCATGTTTCGAGAGATGAGAGGAGCAAGCTAGAGCCAAAGATAAAATAATGTGTCTTTTTGGGCTATGGCGAGGACGAACTTGGGCATAAGTTCTATGACCCAAAGGAAAGGAAGCTGGTCCAATCGCAAGATGTGGTCTTCGTTGAAGAAGAGACCATCGAGGACATTGGGAAGGAGAAGAAGTCTCAACCCAATACTTCCCGGACGGACAGAGTTGATGTTGATGTTGTCCGTCTAGTGCTTCTTGAGTCTGATGTCGGCGGATCAAGAGTGGTTGGCAACCATAGTGAGCCGGTTCTAGCACCTCAGGAAGATCAAGTTGAAGATCTGGCCCCTCAACAGGCCGAGGTGGCCCCTGTGAGACGGTCGTCTATGGAGAGACATCCGTCCGTCTGCCTTCCAGCAAGTGAGTACGTCCTCCTCACTGATGCTGGAGAACCATAAGATTTTGGCGAGGCCATGTGTAGTGCTCAGAAGGATAAATTGTTTGAGGCCATGAAGGAAGAGATAACCTCTCTTTATAAAAAACCATACCATTGAGCTGGCTAAATTGCCCAAGGGAAAGAAGGCCTTGAAAAACAAGTGGGTCTTCCAGCTGAAGACGACCGAGGACGCGAGCAAGCCAAGACACAAGGCATGGCTTGTAATGAAGGGCTTTGGTCAATGCAAGGGTATTGACTTTGACAAAATTTTCGCACCCGTTGTGAAGATGTCCTCAGTCCGTATGGTGCTCGGATTGCTTGATGGCAAAGGGCTTTGGATCCGGAGATTGAAGCGATGGGCCGTCCGAATAAAGATTCCTCCATGGAGATTTTGAGGAAGAGATCTACATGGAACAACCAGATGATTTTGAAGTCAATGGGAAGGAAGGACTGGTCTGTCGTTTGAAGAAGATGTGTACTGGCTGAAGAAAGCTCCGAGACAGTGGTACCGGAAGTTTTAGTCTGTCATGGTCGGACAAGGATATCATAAGACTACTTCCGACCACTGTGTCTTTGTCCAGAGATTCTCGAAAAACGACTTCGTCATCCTCCTCCTTTATGTGGATGGCATGCTGGTTGTTGGGCCGAGCGATTACTTTCGAATCGAGTTGAAGAGCAATGGGGGCAGTCTTTTGCCATGAAAAACCTCGGACCGTGACGGTCTTGGGATCAAAATATTTTACGATCGAGGACAAGAAGCTGGGTCGTCCCGGGAAGGCTATTTTGAAAAGGTGCTTGGCGATTTAACATAGAAAGCTCCAAAAGTCGGTACCCCTCTCCGACCCATTTTTGGGGTGGCAAGCGCGATGTCCGTCCTCGGACACTGAGAAAGCGTGCATGAGTAAGATACCTTACTCCTCGGCCGTAGGTAGTCTGATGTACGCGGCCATGTGTACGCGGCCAGATATTGCTCATGCGGTTAGCCTTGTGAGTCGATTTCTCTCAAACCCAGGGATGGAGCATTGGTCCGCGGTAAAATGAATTTTCAGATATCTCTGTAGGACCTCCAAGATGGGTTTGTAGTTTGAAGGAGAGAAGCCTTAGCTGATTGGGTATACGGACGCAGACATGGTCGGGGACGTTGATTCTCGGAAATCAACGTCCGGATACTTGGTGAAATTTGCGGGATGGGCGGTCTCCTGGCAGTCCAAGTTGCAGAAGTGCATCGCTTCTCAACTACGGAGGTAGAGTTCATTGCCGTAACCAAGGCCTGCAAGGAAATGCATTGGATGAAGAGGTTCATCCAAGAGTTGGGTATAACGTAAGAGACGTACGAGGTCCTCTGTGATAGTCAAAATGCCATTCACTTGTATGAAAACTCTTCATTCCGATCCAGGTCAAAGCACATTGACGTGCGATATCTTGGGTGAGAGATGTTTTTGATGATGGGCAGCTATCAATTGGAAAGGTCCGCTCAGATGATAATGACTCGAACATGTTGACCAAAGTTTTGCCAAAGGGAAAGTTGGAAGCTTATTGTGACATTACCGACTTAACTGACTTCACTCCCACTCGGTCGTGAGGAGAAGTTTATTGGGGTCACTCCCTCGTGGCACTTATGTTCGTGAACTCATAATGTAGAAAAGGTCGCGGACTTTCTTGAGTGGTTCGAGAAGCCTGTCATAACGGTCGATGACTCATCAGAAGCATCATGTCCGAGAGGTTGCTGAGGACATGGACGAGGACGCTGGAAGCCTAGGCGTTGACTCTCTCTCTCGTAGGCCTACTGTAATAGCGTTTAACAGGTAGGCAAGTGACCCACTCTGATTGGTGAATTAGGCGGCTACAACTTCCTAGAGTGTCAGGCCTGCCATTCTGGCACACCGGGCATGCGCCTACCATGGCAAGCCTAGGGGCGTAGTCCTGCCACCCTACTGGCAATAGGGTGGTTGGCCGACCATTAGGCCCTTTGTGTATATAAAGGCTTGTACCCTTACTTGTCTTTTGTGGGCTGTGGTGTCTTGGAGTGCTTGTGCTGTATCTTTAAAAGCAGTCTTGGAGTGAGCTTTGAGAGAGCTGTGGGCAAGCCTTGTTGTAAAGATAGAGTGAAAAACACTTTTAGAGAGAGATTGTGTGATATACACTTAGTGATTGTCTTTCTTTGTTTGAGCTTTGTGTCGCTAACATTCTTATAAACAATCATTTTTCATAGTATATTTTTTGGTAGTTTTTTCCTTGGTTGAAGAAGTATCTTTCCACGTTAAAAATCTCGTGTGTATTTCTCCAGTTCTTCTATCTCTACATTGGCCGTCCATCTGAGAGCTCTGCTCTGTTACTGTCCGAGTATTTTGTCCGCTCGGTCACCATGCCTTCCGTTTTTGCCCCAACACTCCCTGCCACTTCGTTCATTCTGACGTCCTTCATCTACTGGTAAGTTTGACTCGATGTCGAGTTTGCTATTACTCCCAGAAAATACGTGAAATCGTGTATTATTAATCATCGTATCTTCAAGTTCCTAAATTTTGATTTTTTATCATCTTCCTATAAAGCCTCCATATCTTCCTCGGTTCAAAGTGCATATTTCATAAAATATGAAATATTCATGGAGATACAAGACATCATAAAAGTTAATCGCTCTCACAAACCTCAGCGCAAGGAAGCCATGGCTGAGGAAACGGAAGCCTCGTCCGAGAACAACGGTGGGAATTTTGGGCAAACTATCACCCACGAAGGGAGAGCAATCGGGGGAAATAAGAGCATCTTTACAGTATCAAAATTTTCATCCCATCGCAGTTTTCATGTAGTTGCAAAGGAGTTCACACGCACGTCGTTTTCTCGAAGGAGATGTGAAAGATGAAGTGTGTATGCGAATTTTCTCCAGCGAGTATGCAAATAGAAGGATCACCACATGATGTGCACCCACTGTTCTTGGCCCTAACCGCATGCACCTTTCCTCAACCAAGGAGAGAAGAGAAGGACCCTCCCACCCCAAAAATAAGCCAATCTATCCAAAGTTTTTAAGCAACGTGGGGAATTTTATGTTCTTCCAAGTAAAATATAGCAAAATCATCCCATCTTTATCATCTAATCATGTATTGCATCGAAATTCTACGAAAAATGAGAAGAAATAAAATTCGAAAGAAACAACTTACTGTTATTACCACTCCATCACCAAGGGGAGAAGACAAGGAAACCAAAGGCAGAAATTTTGCAGTCCCCATATAACACGGGGAAAGGTGTGGTGAATATAACCTGATAAAAATAACAATAAAATCACTGAATACATAAAGTGCAGCCATTGAGTTTATAAGGATGTCGAATAGAGGTAAGCAGCAAAACTGTAATCCGGCTGTTAATATTTCTTTCTGTGACATCAAAACACAAAAAGTGAACTGAATGTATCATAAAAAATAAAACCCTCCTTGTTTTAGATTTCAGTTTGCTGATAGAGGAGCTCTGGAATTTGTAGCCTTGGAAATTTCTTCTGCAGGATCTCCCACAGAGTCGGAATGCTTCCGTTCAAACTGGAATGGACCAAGCTTCTCTTCGATGTCCTTAATGGCAGAAACAAAAAATCTCACAACCTGAATTTCTGCCAGCCCACTAGAAAATGAGGACTGCATGGAAACATGAAATTTATTAGCTTACAAGTATACACAATACTTCAGCAAAATTTGGAAAGTCATACGTTAAGTTCATTAAAACAAACAAAACTAGGCTCATCCACGTGCAATTGGTTCAGCAACAACAATGCCTCTCAAATGGCCCTGGGAGGAACTGGAAAGGAAACAATAGCAAAAGGTATGTAATAACAGCATCATTAGTTTTGGAGATGGAAACATATTTGGTAAAGTCATAAAAGCTTACCGGCTGGAAACATCCAAGAACACAGAAATGCAGACATTCAGAAACAAGAGTTCACGTATCAACATCTCTTTGAGCTATCAATGCTCTGCCAATCACATAAATGTGGTTACGAATTACTTGTGTAAGAATATGCTGTGCGTGGCTGTAATGATAAGTCCCTCTACTGGGGGTTCTGACTCCTGAGGGAAGAACAGGATGAAACAGATATTTCATTCCACATATAGCATTTGCAAGATATGTTAACACCTGTTTAGCTGTCTAACTCGAGGCTTTTTCTGGGGGAAAACTTAGGAAAACCTAAAAATTCAGAAAACGTGTTCAAATTTGTCTATTTTCCTCTTGAATAACCAGAAATTAGTGTTTTTTAGTTTTTCCATTTCACATTAATTTGAAAAATACTTAGAAAACATCACAAAGAGGTTTTTTTAGAACTTGTCAATGGTTCTTAAGAAATATTTTCCATAGTCTGGCAAGTTTGACTTTATGTACCAATCTTTTTGAAAATTTCTGACTGTAGAAACATGACTTTACAAGATGTTAAATCAAATTTGAGGATACAATTATATTACTTGATAATATAATTGTTAATATTGTTAATAAAAGCATGGCCCTTTTATGCAGCCATCTAATATTGCTAATAATTTTAAATTTGTGCATCATTGATTTTACAACAAAATTAACTGATTAAATTGTTGAGCATTCAAATGATCATTGTTATTAAGAATTAATGTGTCAATAATAAATACTAGACTTATTGACAATAAAGTATCATAGTTAGACAATAGAATGAATCAAATATTCTTTGCTCAATTCACGACTCATTAATTTGACAAATTAAAAATTTGGTTCAAGCGCAACATATAACTTGATTTGTTAAGCTTGAATGAACTCAGCTCAAACTTCAAACCAAGTTAACACAAATTGAGTTTAAAAGTTGGATTATCATAAATGCAAATAACAATTAATACGTTGCGTAAAATTTGTGCCTTGCATAATGAGCTCAAAAAATAGGCCATATTGAAAATTTGAAACTTATTTAGCCAGCCCAAATAAGTTTCAACAAAACAATTTCTAACCAAGCTCAAAGTGAATAGGTTTGATTAAATATAATCATATGTCGAACAATTAATATGTGATTAACAACTATTAATAAGCACAAACTTGTGAAGATAGACCGCTACTAATTGAAATAAATGAAATGCATTTTTTGACAAAAACTACGAAAATGGATAGTGGAAGAGGAAGAAAAAACTGAAAAATACTAAAAACTAAGAATTGTTTTCAGATTTAAATAGGCCCTTCGAGTTTCAAAAGTGATCTCTATTTTACTCAAATTCAAAATCTAACTTGTTCATTGGATTTTGTAATTGCACTGTGTAACCAAGTTGGTGATGGTCATATAAATTGCCTTTTTAACCTTACCATGAAGCCTAACTATTTGTAAAGTTTGACTCTTATATACGCCTAGAATTCTCGACAATTTTTTAATCTAGTTTGTGATAAAGGAGGATTAACTGAAACCCAAGGAAGAGAGAGAGAGAAAGAGAGAGAGAGAGGGAGAGGGGCAGAGGGAGCGAGAGAGGGAGAGAGAGAGACAAAGGAGAGGGAGAGAAGAGAGAGGGAGAGTTAAGATTTGAGCTTTTAACTCTTTTAGAAAATATCCTTTACTCAATGTGTGGAATTAGATTGATGAAACTACATGAGTACCCAATCCGTTTTCATTCTTTGTTCCCCGAATCTCCGTTTTGTTTATTATCTTTCCCAATTCTGTCATCTTGGCTAGCCCAGTATCAGTTTGTGGCAGAATGAAATAGCTGATATGTAACCGTTTCTGACTGAGCAGCAGGAATATCTCCAAAATTCTATTACAAGCAGCCAATTTCTAGATTTATTAAGATGAAATACTCCTGTTAAATGAAATTAGGTGTTCCTTATAACAGTGAACCTTAACTTGAAACTATTAAACATGATGAGTAGAACACTTCAGTCATAGTATCAACGATAATTTGCATTGTTATAAATTGTCGGCAGCTCATTGAATGATAGTTTTGGAAAAAGGATCTCCTTGCATCCACAAAATTAGAAAAAGGATCTCCTTGCATCCACAAAATTAGAAAAAGGATCTTTTGTCCGCAAACTTTGCAATGAAGGCCAATGCATTTGGCAACATAAATTTGCCAACATATGCAAAACCGAAAAAAGAACTTGTGAACACATCTATAAATGGGAATGATATCTCCAATCACTCTCATGATAATTTGGACAAATTATCTAGCCAAAAAATGAAAGAAAAGTTCTGGACAGAAATTTCCTTAGTAGCCGAAAATCTGTTCTAAACTTTGATGATTACTTGGTGTATGAGAACATCTTCAGGTTGCCATAACTAAAAATAACAAAGATGAAGTGAAAGACCATAAAGAATCTAATCTACAACTTCAAGTTGGCAGATAAGGTTGTGCTCTAGAAGAGTGCTGGACTGCAAAGTTAAATTCACAGTTTGTGGGTGAAGAACTTGGTAAATGACTAAATAGGAGAACAATAATGAATGTATAGCGATTAACACAGCCAAACAAAGGGTTTTTGCTTGCAGAGAGGGTATCAGGCAGAATAAATACAATTCTTTCAGAATTCTCCAAACAAAAAAAAAATGCATTGAGTGTCTATCACTCTCACATTTTTCTCACGTTATTGATACAGATTTATAATAAATAAAAATGTCAAAGAAAGAGCCTTTAAACTCACCTTCTCTATTTGCTCTGCCTGTTGTTTCAAATCCTCAGCCGATGCCTGCTTGTGGATAAATTGAAGAGTGTATAGCATATGAGAATGGAGATTGTCATAAAAGTGTTGCTTGATCATACATTGGGGAACAGGAGATTGGCAGCCAATGGAATAGAAGGGACAATTTATAAGCCTCATTGGACAAACGGTTATGCAGTGGCGGTCCATCTCACGTCTCACAAGGTATTCTGAGCACTTCTGCTCACAAGGTGATACCTTGAAGGGACAGGTTGAATCATGCTTCGTCATAAGTGCTGCACTAAAGGTGGCAGCGCATCCCTCATTGTCACAGTTTATAGACCTGAAACCACACTGTCTTCGATGTTTAGCAAGTTCCTCAGATCTGAATCTCTTGTTGCAGTGATACATGTTCTTAAAATCGACATTTTTTAGAAGTGTTTGTGCAATGGTGTCTCTTCCATCCAACAACCAAAAGCTATTTAGTTCCATTTCTTGCACAAAATCATCCACCCTGTCTTCTCTCATTTCACTCAGTAGCCACCCAGAAACCCGACTAAACCAATTCCTCTTCAGACTTACAAAATCATCAATAAGAAGAGATATAACATCATAGGGATGGTCTGATGCTTCAGCTCCTGGACCACCTTCTAAGATGGAAGATTCAGCAACGAAAAATTCACTTCTCTGTGTAAGATATTCTACCATTTCTTTTCTAATATCAACAGCGACCATGGCAGGGGTTTGGAAAACACTTCCTGTGGTGTTGTCAACACAGGCAGTTGCCAATCCTAAAAGTAACTCTTGTGCTATCTTGTAAACTACTTCTACATCAAACAAATCACAAGGAGATGACGGACCTTCCTCCTTCACATCTTTAATTCTCTGTGGTTTGAGCTCTACATCTTCAGTATTCTCTGATCTGACCTGTGCATCCTCAATTTTTCCCATTTCGAGTTCAAGGCATTCAAGTTTCTCTGATTCGAGTTGTAAGTCTCCAAGTTTCTTAGATTTCAGCTGTGCACCTTCTGTTTTCTCTACTTTGACCTCAGCATTTGTAGCTGACGCATCCATGCTTCAAAGTATGTACAGAGAAATTAAGCTGCAATGGTTATTCAGCTTTATTAAGAATGACCAGAAAAAGTTGCAAAAGCTAATGGATTTCTCTGTAATGCCCCCCTCAAATAAAAAAGGGTAAAAAGGCCTAAAAGGTCGTGAAAAAAGGGGGGATGAAAATAGAACGACTTATTTTTGGCTTCTACTAAAACGTAATCCAGAAATTTCAATTCATCAACATTGTGAACTCTGCAGGAAAGTTTTTCAAATAAGTGGTGACTGCTCAAATGCACTTCTGGCCAATTAAGAACCCTTAATATATTTCACATGGAGCAACGCAAAAAAATCCCAAGGAAAAGCTGTTTTTCAGCTCTTCAGACATGCTAATTTGATGGTGAAGAATTCACCTTTCCTAGTCTGGGTTACATCCAATGCTCGACCGGACCAAAACCTATTAAACATAGATATCTGGTGAACAAGAAAGAACCGGCATATTATATATGCAATTTTTCTTTTTTCAATAGTCAGCAAGGCATATTCTTAGTAAATGGATCTTTACATCAACAGAACTACTATGCTGTGCACAATGAACTCCACCAAAACACAATAGATGATTTAGCAAATTAAGTAGATATTTTAAGTCTTAAAAATATTTATATTTTTCATAAATCAGTGTACTGATCAAGAGCAGATTCCATGATAGTGCTTTAAACTCATTATTCAATAATTTAGGTCATGTAGACACGAGATTTCAAAGTTGACAACTTCAAGTAAGTTAAACCTACCCGTGTATTAAATGTGTCAATTTTTGTCAACTCACCTAATGATGCCATCCTGTTAACTTCATTTCAGGTTTGGGTTTGAGTCCCATTTGTGTGTAGTTAAGAAATTGACAACCGCATATTATAAAAGAAAATATTGAGAGTGTGCCATAAGAGGGGGTCGACAGACAATTGTATCATTTATGCACCAAAGATCAAACTGGAAAGAACACATCTAAGGTCAGTGTTCAGGTTTATTATTTTCACCTTAGTCAATAAATGAGGGACAAGAGTTATCCTCAAACCAAATCATCAAAAGTTTTCCTAACTATGAGCGATGATGGAAATAAACCTTTCGAAGCTTGAAAATGCCAAAGGAAAATTGCAACTGACAAAATGCACATACAAATCTTACAATTGTGGAGTTAAATCAGCATTAATGATAGGCCACAGAGGAATCCTTAAACCTATCTATGGATGAACAAATGTGCAGAAACAAAAATCCAAATGATTTCAATCAAGACCGAGATAACAGCAATTCAGGTAAGAAATATTAAATTCCTTGAGAATCACTTAAACGCATTTCAGGGATATTCAAATGCAAAAATTGTTCACTGTTTGATGGGGCAATTTGAATTCTGAAGGCCCATTTGGTCTATGGGAATTCAAGGAATAGGAAGAGGTATAAAATTAGCAATAAAAATGATAAATGCAAATAGAGTGGTTCAATAATTTGTCAATGGCGGTTCAGGCACTATTCCATTATAATTCTTATTTTCAAGCTTTAAGAGGTGCTAGAAAAATGTCTTCTAGCTTATAAGAAATGTTTTTCAGCTAAATTTTTGTATGAAAGTTTAAACATTGAAAAATGTGTTGAACATCTTAAATTTATCATAACTTCTCTTGAAAATTCAGAAAAAGTGATTCTTGCTCCATCATAAAACTCTTAAAATGTAACTTAATACATAAGTGTATGTTTGACCAATTAAACAAATAAGAGGCTTCGTTGAAAACTTTGAGTGCTAAAAATTAAAGAAGAAAACAACAGTTGACTGCTAAAAACTAAGGGATATTGAAAAAAACACCAATATTGACAACACAACAAAATGTGCTAATAAATAAGAAAAAAGAACAGTCAAGGTGCTGAAACTTTAAAAATAAGCAGGAAAAGAGCACATAGCCTTCATATTTCTCCACCATATTCATTCAAGTATGACATTATTATGCCTGAACTCTCATTGGATATAAAAACGAGAGGTTGCCAAATTTCTAAAACGGAATACTATAAACATCATCAATTGCGTGTGAAAATGCATTCCCACATGTCAGCGGCCAATAAATGCAAAAACTAGAAGGGTTGGAGGTGGAAAGGGATTTATGACTTGCTTGGCTACGAGGTGAACTAACTAGTGGTGTCACTGTTGAAATGCCAATAACAAAATTGCCATTAAATTTGAACTTTAAATAATGGTTCAAAAGTAACAACTAACTACAATTAATTCTCAACCACTAGCCCAAACAATGCCTTAGTGACTGCAATCCAAAACGCAGCACATCTCCCCATTCAAAATGGTATTACTATTCCCCCATCGCATGCCTATGTTTTGCTAAATTGACAAACATTACAAATCCCCGGTTTCCCCTTTCACAAACGCAATGGTGGCAAATCATTTACAAACAGCGGAACAACGAAGACATTTGGGGGGAGCTGATGAATTCACCAAAAATTACAAATATCGGCAAACAAATAAAAGAAAACAAACTACAACGGGTTTGATGATGCATTTTTGGATTAAAGAAGAGAACGAGCCATTATCTAAATTTTACCTGATCACCGGCCCATTATGGTGGAGGGAATTTTTATTTTTTTATTTTTATTTTTTTTTCGGAGGAGAACTCTGAGAGGAAATGAATGCAACATATTCAAGAAGATAACGAAGCGAGAATTGGGGGTGTATGGGGTCAAGGGGATGCAATTCTAGAGCGGGTAAAAGAGAATGAGGCAAAAGAAGGGGAGGATGGGTGCAAGAGGATGCGATATTCGTGACTCGGATGCTATAGTTTGCAATAAAGCAAGCTAGATTTTGAAAGATTATTCGAAAATAGTACACCAGTTATCAACCTAAGACACTATGATGAAATCATACACTTTCGAACTCCCAGAAATTGACAATACTACACGAAAATTAAAACCGAAATGTAACAAAACTAAATCGAAATGAAAGAAGACGAAACCAAATCTACCTATATGCGGCCAGAAACTCGTAATAAGCGTTTGGAAGCCAAGATTGAAAACACCAAGCACTGATTTTCAATTACTAAGAGACACGCATCAACTACCCCCAAGATTAAATGCCAACGGGAAATTTGAAAGCAAAGAAGCATATTGATCGAAGCCCCAAACGTACCTCGCTTTGACATGTTGACCTGACAAGTTAACGGGAAAGAGATCACCAGCGCAGAGGGGCTTGTAAATTAAGAAGACGTTTTAGATTTTCTGCACAGTACATTCAGCAACGCTATATTTAATTATTAAAATAAAATAAAATAAAAATAAAATAATTACTTTTAAAAAATAAAATATAATAAAAATAAAATTTAAAATTATTATTTTTATATTTAATTATTCAAATAAATTAAATTAAAGTTTAATATTTTAATATTTAATTTATAAAATACTATGATCAATAATATAATATTTTATCATAACGTCTTTTTTATTCTTATTTTAAAAAAATATTATTATTATATATATATATATACATATATATATATAATGCGATGTCAAGTCTTGTACATACCTGAGCATATATCAAACTTTCAACAGTGGAAGCATATCGAATGTTTTTCATCTGTTCTTGTTCAAAATCGTTTTTCGGGCATTGGCTCAAATTGAATCTATCACCATTCATAATTGGTGCTATATTTGGTAAACAATCTTTTATCCGAAATCTCTGTAAAACTTTATTGATATAAGTCTCTTGAGACAAACCTAAAACACATCGTAGTCTGTCTCGATGTATCTTATGTCATTATGTACCTTAATGCCAATGACATAAGATACATCACCCATATCTTTCATTTTAAATTTATCAGAGAGAAATTATTTCACCTCATACAGCAAACCCTTATCATTGGATGCAAGTAAAATATTGTCCACATATAAAACAAGAAAATAAATCTTACTGCCACTGACCTCCTGGTATATACATTAATCCAAAATATTCTCTTCAAAATCAAATGAAAAGATAACATCATCAAATTTTAAATACCATTGACGGGAGGCTTGTTTCAATCCATATATAGACTTCTTAAGTTTGAATATCAATTGCTCACCATCACTAGAGGAGAATCTTTCTGATTGTTTCATATAAGCCTCTTCCTCTAGATCACCATTTAGAAATGTTATTTTTACATTCATTTGTTATAATTTCATATCAAAATGAGTAACCAAGGTCAAAATAATTCGAAGAGAATCCTTTTTAGATACAGAAAAAAAGTCTCCGTGTAATCAATTCCATCTTTTTGAGTATATTCCTTAACAACGAGTCTCACTTTATATCTTTCGATAGTACCTAATGAGTCTTTCTTTGTCTTAAAGATCAATTTACACCCTATTACTTTCGTTCATTTAGACAATTCAACAAGATTCCAGACTTTATTGCAACTCATAGAATTCATCTCTTCATTCATGGCATTGTACCATAATTGTGACTCATTATAACTCATAGCTTGTGAAAACATTTCAAGATCATTTTTGGCTCCAATATTGTAGTATGACTCCTATAGATATACAATATAATCATTAAGAATTGCTGAATTTCTCATTCTAGAAGACTTTCTTAATGTTATATCATCATTCTTAATAGGAGTATGTTGTACAACTATTTTAGATAAATCTTAAATTTCATGGTCAACTGGAATAGGTTCATCATTTTGTGGAATGACATTAATTTATTGTTCAGCACCAATTTTATCTTGAGGGATGTTGTGTACAACAATCAACCTATCATTTAAAGTGGAAGGTTGAGAAACCAAATGATCATTATCAGAAATCATATTTTTGGATCGCTTTCTCCCACTCATTAAGTCATTCTCAAGAAATTTTACATTTTTTGATTCCACAATCCTAGTGCTGTGAGATGGACAGTAAAATCTGTATCCTTTGGACCGTTCAGCATATCTAATGAAATGCCCACTTATAGCCCTTAGATCCAACTTCTTCTCATGTGGATTATAAACTCTTACTTCTGATAGGCATCCCCATGCGTGTACATACCGTAAACTCGATTTCTAACCTTTCTATAACTCAAAAGGAGTTTTTGGAACAGCTTTTGTTGAGACCCGGTTTAATATATACACTATCATTTTAAGAGCTTCACTCTACAAAGATTTTGGAAGATCGGAGCTGCTAAGAATACTCCTCACCATGTCCAATAACGTTCAGTTTCTTTTTTCTACTACACCATTTTGGTCCGGAGAATCAGACATAGTATATTGGACAATAATCCCATATTCTTGAAGAAACCTTACAAATGAACTAGGCATTTGTTTATCTTTAGTATATCTTCCATAATACTCTCCACCTCTATCTGATCTCACAATCTTAATTTATTTTTCACATTATTTCTCTACTTCTAATTTAAATAATTTAAATGCATCTAAGGCTTCGTTCTTATTATAAAGTAAGTAGAGATACATATATCATAAGAAATCGTCAATAAATGTGATGAAATATTTTGGGCCATATGAGTCAATGTCAGGACTATAAATATCAGCATGTATGATTTCTAATATATCTGAACTCCTCTTGACATTTTGCTTAGTCTTGTTGGTCTACTTTCCTTTAATACAGTCCACACAAGTTTTAAAATCAGTAAAATTTAGAGTACTAAGTACTCTATCATTTACCAATCTTTTGATTCTTTTAATGGAGATATGACCTAATTTTCTATGCTACAACATAGAGAAACATTCATCCATAACACATTGTTTAATGCCAGCATCAATATACATAGTATTGTAAGAGGTATTATTTTATAAGTTCAAGCAATAAAGACTATCAGATAATATACCATTTCCAATAATATCAGACTTATAATATAAACTGAAAGATATGTCTGAAAATGTAATGGAATATCCGAAAGGTATAAGTTTTGAAACCGATATCAAATTTTTAGCAAAATTTGGAATATAAAAGGTCTTTTTCAAATTCAAAATAAAACCACTACTTAAAATTAAACTGCATGTTCTAATGGCCTCCACAAGTGAACTTATCTTATTTTCGGAGAAAATACTTTGTTCACTGCCCACTGACTTCCTTAGGTTTTGCAAGCCCTGTAAGGAATTCGAAATATGGATTGTAGAATCAGAATCAATCCAACATGTGTTATGAGAAACATTAATCATATTAGATTCATAACATACAAAAGAGAATAGATTACCTTTCTTTTCAAGCCAATTTTAAAATTTGACACAATCCTTCTTGATGTGTCCATTCTTTTTACAGAAGAAGTATTTGAATTTCTTCTTGATGTCTGATTGAGGAGGTATTTTACCTTTTCTCTTCTTTTTGGCTTGAGTCTTGAATTTTCCTACCTTGAATATGAATGCGCTTTCACTTTGTTCTATCATGAGCCTTCCTTCCTCTTGAACATACATGGTCATAAGTTCATTGATAGACTATTTATCTTTATGTGTGTTATAAAAGATTTTAAAAGGTCCATATTATGGCGGAAGCGTGTTCAAAATATAATGTACAATAAAAGATTCAGACATTTTCATATCTAAATTTTTCAACTAAGTTGTTATATCCCTCATCTGTATTACATACTCATGCACACCCTTAACACTAGTGAGCCTTAAAGATGAAAACTTCATTATTAAGGTGCTAGCAAGTGTTTTATCTGAAATTTTAAATTGCTTATCGATAACCTTCAGTAAATCCCGCACTTCATTATGCTGATCGGCGGAACTACAAATACCAATAGAAATTTTAGTCTTTATGAATATTAAATTGAGACGATTAGATCACTTCCATCGTTCATAAAGAGTTACATCAACCAGAGTGCTGGTTAAAGTAAGAACGGGTGGTTCGTCTTTCCTTATAGTATAATTTATATCCATCCACCCTAAATGAAGAAGAATTTTCTCCTTTCATACTTCATAGTTATCACCTTTCAGTTTAAAAATTTCACATCTTATATCGAAAAGATTAACAGATTGAATAACTGAATAAAAATTAAATACATGCTTAATAAATAATAAATAAAACTAACAAATAAATATAGAATTATGTTTTACCAACGTAAAACATATATTATGAATCAATTGACATTAAAAATTACCTGTGGGCTAAATTTCTAATTCAAGTAGATTCATAACCAATTTCATGATAAAACTATCAAATTATATTTTAATTTTTAATTCCTGTGGGCAAATTAAAAAAATTATTTGACATTTTATCCTGATTAATTAATTTAATATAATAAAATTTTTTGTGAAATAAATTTTATTATATTAAAAATAATTAGCCATAATTTAATATCCTTATACCATATGTGATGATAAAATATAATTTTATCAATTAAGGACGCTATGACCAATCCCTAATTAATTAAATTATATAAATCATCAGACATTATACACACATATATATAATTATATTTTAAATATTATATCTTAATCTTTATATATAATAATAAATATATTTATATATATATATAAATATACGTATATATATTCGTATATATATATATACGATATTGTATAAAGGGAAATAAATTCCCTTATATTTAACAAAAGCGCGGGGCAGTGCACCCGCAGAAGCCTTCGCCACTGCCCGCCGCGCCCTGCGTTCAAACCCCGTCAGCCGCGTGCGCATGCATTATTTTTCTAATTACCCTACAGTATTTATTAATATTATTTAAAAGGAATTAAATCCTTTATAATTTACCAAGTGCACGTTCAGCCGTTACATTTTTCCCATGTTTTGCTACAGTAATGGGCCTGGAATCACTAGCGGGCCGCACACGTAAGTGGCTGCGTTGACATCGGCCGAGGGCAATGGCGCGGGAAATGGCTGCAGACGCGGACGCGGGATTTGGGCTCACGCACGAAGCGGCCCAAATCCCATGTTTTGACTTTTTTTTATATGCAAGAGACAAAACGACGCCGTTTTGGATACTATAGCAACTAACAAAATGACGCCGTTCAAGTCGTCTTCAACCTCCAACGAGTTCGCCTGAACCCTAATCTGCCCGATTTGACCAGATTTTATGACCCGGTTGAAACGGCGTCATTTTTACACAAAAATTGATGAAAAATATATGAAAATGTCAGAAATTAAATTTTTCAATGATTTTCAGCATCCGTTTTCACCGAATCACCACAAAAGTAGAAACTTTAATAATTTCAAATTTCAAAAAAAAATAAAAAAGTTACAAAACGGCAAAGGCAAAGGCACAACATGTCTCTTATACCAAATGTTAGCAATTTATGTAGCATAAATAATTACAAAAGCGGAATAAAGGATCGCATACTAGCCTCCTATCATTTGCCTTGTTTTGTTTTTGGGCTTTAAATTTTGGACCGATTTTGAGCTTCTGGACACTCCTTTCCTCTTCTAAATGGTGTATTGGAGAGAATTTGTGTCAGAAACAAAATCAATTTACATCATTTATAAGGCAATTCCATCAATTGCCTTCACAGGACGTTACTAAGGAACAACCTCTAATGAGAATAATGGGGAACAATAATGGAAGAGTTATCAACATAAATAGACCACTAATGTTTCAACAATGAATTGAAAGATCGGGTGAATGAAATCAGCCGTTGTGAAGATGAAGTCTTGAAGATGGAACTGAATCGGTTGAGGCGGCTGAAACGGCTACAGTTGCAACAAATATCAATGATATTTTCATGAATTTTATTTCTCTCTGTTACTATGTACCAAAAGGCTAATATATTTACATTTGCATTAGTTGAACAAATCACAAGAAGTTCCTTGACATTCATGGTTTGATATGCAAGCACTCCTACTATTCCAAGACTTCTCCCAATAATTTAGTGGCTTTGATTATCTCTAGCAACTGTATCTTTCCCATTTCCTAACCCATTGCCCCTTACTCGACATCCAATGATATCCTATTGTAATGGTCAATGGCTAATAGATATCTCCTCACAAAATCAAAAGACCTCAAATAATCAGATGTAGAATAAATATCGAATAAATATAGATTATATTAAGATGCTCTAGAGCTCATACATCCAATTATCTTGATATTTTCATACACTTTTATTAACTTATTTATAGAATATTGAATCGATGAAACATTAATATAATATATGAATCAGGGAAAACCAAAAAAAAAAAAAAAAAATCATAACAGAGTAACAAATACTCCAATCAACCAACCTATCCTACTTCATAAATCCTCAATAAAATACTTTATCCTAAGACAATATTTTTTAGAACTTGGAACTGAAAGCAGAACCTCAAAATCAAATCTACAAACTGGAGTTTAAACAATAGCTCAAACATCACGGTTCAAAACTCGACATTTTGAACGTAACTCAAACGGTAACATCTCTAATTTCAATTTAAGCACTATAAATCACAAATATCCAAAATATAAAGACATATGTCTACTATTCTACTTGAATATATCATATCAAAGAAAAAGTAAACCTATACTGACATTTAACCTAGCTTTCGAGTTCCATTTAAATGGTACTCAACTGAAAAATTAATATTTGAATGCCATTAAAATGCCACTCAACTTCAAGATCGGCATTCTAATGTCATTAAGTGTCACTTGAATGTCATAACTTAAAAATGTTAAAATTTAGGATGTATGCTCAAATTTGATATTTTTTGTTTTTTGTCTAACATGCATATTAACTTATAATAAACATATTGTGATGAATGTTAGATCCTGATAACACAACTTATGGCACAATTGAAGCAAATTCAAGATTCGGATAAAAAGGCAGAAGTATTTTTGGAAATTCTAGATTCAAGCCAACCATCAAGATAGTTTATTCCAATGTGTTAGCTTCATAATTGCTTCAATATTCCTTAATACCAAAACATCGACATTAAAAGTTTGTACTTTGACCTTCTTGTTGTTATATTGAGAGATTCTTTGTTGATACATTATTGCCCGGATGTATGTTGTATCCCTATCTTCCTCTAATAGATCTAAATTATGCCTCAAGAGTTACGAGTTTTGATCTAGAGAAAAGTTTTTACTCAATTACTCAACAATCCTATATCCACTAAGATAACTACTTCTATTCTAAAGAACAGGCTGATGGATGATTCCCATATAGGCTCTCTTGTAGTCATTCAATACCATCAAAGTACAAACAAAAGTTTATCTACTCAAGCTCCTCTATCTTTGTCTAACTTGTTTTTTAACCTATTCACTATTGTTTGTCTTGTTGCTTCTGCTTATTTATTTGTTTATGAGTATGATATTGATATATGAACTAATTTAATTTTGAGACTATTATAGTATTTTATGAGCCTTTTATTAGATAATTGGGTACCATTATCGTTTATTATGATTTTTGATATCTCAAATTTATAAACAATATTTTGGCATATAAATTTTATTACATTCTACTTTGTAATTTTGCCCAATAGAGAATCTACAACCTATTTTGCAAAGTAATATGCTGCAACGATAATAAATTTAGTTTATTTAGCTGTTATAGAAAATTGACCAAATATGTCAGGCCTCCATTGCGTGAATAGTTAAGGAGCCTACAAAGCTTGAAGTTTTGTATGTAGTTGCCTAGGTACATTGCTATAAAGTTGGCATTTTTTACATTTTTTTGACGAATTTTATCATGTCCTTCTTCATGGTTAGATAATAATAACCCTACTTCATAAATTTAATGGCTAAATTTTTGCCTTCCACATGCACTCCACTTACATTGAGAAACACCCCTCTAATAGTGTAATTAGCCTCCAATAGACACAAACAAAGCATGTAAGGTACCAACTAACCCTCGTCTATACAGTTACTCATTTGTCACAGTGTACCGACCAGCCATTTTTAAAATGCATTTTGCCATTGTGAAACCATTTGGAAGTGTTTTGTCCTCAAGAAGTTATCCAAGTTACCTTATCTGACACTTGAAGAACTTCATCTTGTTCTTTAATGCTAGGCTTTTGAAGCATTTCACTTATATTATGAGCATATTGCTCTGGACAACCGAAGACATCTTAAAAAGTCAATCAGTTTTTTAATTATCTTTCCTTGGCATGAAGATAACTTTAACCTTATCAAGGAATAACAAAAGATCTCATATCTTATGGAAATATTTGGTTAGGCTTAGGTTGGATGCTTTGAAATTAGCCCCCGCTTGTTTTTCCACTAGCTTAGAATCATTGTAGATGATCAAGTTCTTGACAGAAAACTTCTTTGCCAGCTTTAAGCCGATTAGTAGAGCCTCATATTTCATCATGTCGATAGTTACAGGGATCTCTAATGTAACCAAGTATATTATCCGAAAACTATAGGTGAAGTTAATACTACCCCTATTCCATTACTTAACCGTGAGGACGCAATATCCATGTAGGTGATAGCCCTTTTGGAGTTGCCTATGATTTCATTTGTTTCTTTTGAGATTGGGGTTGTCACTTCATTAATAAATATGCAAGGATTTGACCCATTATGAAGGGTCATGCTCTAAACTCTATGTTAAAGTTGGCCAACTCAACTAACTATTTGATCAAGTGTTCAAATAATTTTACCTCCTATAAAATCATTTTTACTGGTTGACTGGTCAAGATTACAATCTTAGGGGTCTAAAAATATGGTTGGAGCTTTCTCACAATAAAAACTAAGGAAAAACAACTTTTTTCGTTCTCGTATACCAATTCTCTATGTCTGTTAGGATTATACTAGTATAGTAAACTGGTTACTGAGTTCATACCACATCTGTGACTAGAACTTTGCCTTAGGCTATCTCTAAGACAACTAGGTGGAAATATAATTCATCATCTTCTTTGGAACAAGTCAATAAATTCAGATATGCTAAATATTTTTCTGAACTCTCAAAAAACTTATTGTCATTCATCCTTCCATCGAAAACCATTTATCTTCACCCCTCCTAATGTGTTATTTCCCCATCACCAGATTTTTTCATCAATTAATTAAATCATAGAACCTAAAATACTACACTCAAAAGCAATTTTGAATACCAATCATACTATAACATCAAAACACACATAAGAAGGTACATTCATACTAACATCAAAGAAAATTGTGTCTTATACTTACCACTAGACAAACCAAATTTTAACTACATCACCAACAATAATGTTGCAAACTTTTATATAATATAAAGTTATAATCCGAAATAATAAAAATATTGTAAAGCTACTATTCTGAGACAAAATACAATATCCAAACTTTTCAATTGCTAATTATATCTCCCAAATAGCCTTTTCACTGACTTCCTCTACCTACAAGTATGCCTCGAACCTTCTAATCTAAAAGGCTAGAAAATAAAAAGCATAAAAGAACCAATTGTTTAATAAGGGACAAAAATTTTCATAATCAAACATATAATTTATATCAAAATATGATGAAAGAGACATGATCAAAATTTAAATGTAAGGTTATGTAATTTTCATAACATTCATACATAAAGTTCATACTGATAATCCAATTTTTTTCCTATAAATAATGTACTATCAAAACATGCTCAAATCATGTAAATTTTTATAAATTAAGGATCGGTAGGATCTCACCAATAAACCAGTGAATAACTAAAACTTGAGTAATATATGTTTTCACATAATCGAAGGGTTTACGCTACTATTTAATACTCATAGATGAATTATCATATATATAACTTTATAAACGGAATTGAATACTACTTTGAACTTGTGGATAATAAGTTTGAACATCGAATATTATTATAATATATTACCACTAATTTTTATAATAGTCCATGTATAAATAAATAGAAATCTCTATACAAATACGAATAATCTTTTATATTTTTCACTCTAGAGAAAATGTCATTATATTTTCATAAATTGTAAAATTTTCTTCATAATTCTCTAAGTACTTGTCATGCAGTGCATCATAATTCTTGCTGGTACTTGAATATGTAACTTTAAAATATAAAAAAGTTACATTATAAAATTTTGAAATATGTGGAATTGTTTACTATAAGAATTGTAGAAAAATTAGTAAAATTATGCAGATTCAAATATTTTGTTTCAATTGTTAAGTATGTAGAGACAGTTTAAGTATGAAATCAATACATGCATAACATATACTTGAAAGTTTAAGACAAGTGAGAGCATTACATATGAAAATTAAAGCATATAAGAGCATTTAATTATAATTTTAGAACACATATAAATGTTATTGTAAGAAAATCATCTTGGAAATATAAGGTATAGGAAATAATAGAATGAATTTTATAAAAATTTTGTGGAATGAAAGTAGGATCATGTGCATGTATAGTATAAGCTATTTAGCCACAAAAATATCATATATATGAATATTTAAAATAATAAATATTTAAAAAAATAGTAAAAGATCAGCAACTAAGGAAAGAGGGATTATATGCACATGTCTTATCTTGATTTTATCTAAAGATTGCTTAATTTATCTTTGATTACACCTTCTCTGACTTCTCTCTTCTTTTCATTTCTTTTCCTTTTCTCTATCTCTCACTCTCTCAAAAACTAACTCAAAATGACCAAATTAGGCCGAAAAATGCCTTTCTATAGCGAATTGGCGTATCATATATGGGTTAGGCACTGATCATACACGACCACACAAGTGCATCAATCAGGCATGCATCAGTTGTCAAAACAAAAGCGGTATGATACATGAGTGTCCCTCAAGTATCGAGTATGAGCAATCTACCAAAAGTATGCTAAAATATCCCAATGGCATCCCTTAGATGTAACTCTTCTACCCAAAATATGCATGTATATATATCAGACGCCTATTAGGTGTCATTTATCCCTATATGGGCTAGTTAGAATATTGACTTTGATCTAATTTTTTATTTGACCTTAAGAATTTTATAATTTTAACTTAATTAATCATGATCAAAATTATAAATCTGAAACTCACACCTTACATAATCCTTGAGGAATGGGAGATATATTTTAACTGGCTTTGCTAAAAACTGGGATAAAGTAGCTAGTCTTCCGGTTAGCCTCTAAATTTCTTTGACAGTCAGAGGTGGTTCCATGGCCATTACGGCTTTTATCTTCCCAGATTTACCTTTATCTCATGTTATGAGACAATAAAACCTATGAACTTATCAAAAGTTTCTTTAAAGATACATTTGATTGGGTTTAACTTCATTCGATATGTTTTGAGTACATCAAATGTCTTTGTTAGATCGTTAAGATGGCCGTCGATGGGTATGCTTTTAACAAGCACATCACTCATATACACCTCCATATTTCATTTGAGTTGCTACTCAAATATTTTTATTCACTAGTCTTTAATATGTTACACTAGTACTTTTCAGTCCAAATGGCATTATTTTGTAATTGTAGATTCTCTAGTTGATTATGAATAAGATCATCTCTTTGTCTTCTGGATTCATCTAGATTTGGTTGTACTCAAAATAAACATCCTAAAAGCTAAGTAGTTGATACCCAAATGTTGAGTCCACTAGCTGATTGGTCTTTGGATATACAAAGTTATCTTTTAAATATACTTTATTCATATTTATGAAGTTGATGCATACCCTCAATTTCTCATTGCTCTTTTTTGACATGGACAATGTTGGATAATTAATTCGGATAATTTTCCTCCCTGATAAATTTGGTATCGATTAACTTTTAACCTCTTTATGGATTGTTGTGAGTTCTTCTACGGAGTAGCTTTGTATTTTTTATCTAAATGGATTGTGCACTGAGATGAGTCTCAACTTGTGAGCCATTATCTCCATCAAAATTCTCAATATATCAGTCGATATCTAAACAAAGATGTCCACATTGTTCTATAAAAACTTAATTAACATCATTTTCATATCTTGGGCTAGCAATAAGCCGATCTAAATGTACTTATTTGAGTCTACTCGATTTAAAGAAATTTTGAGAGGCAACTCCATGGGTTGTACTTATTAAAGAGAAGCCTCGTCCCAATAATAAAATTCCTTAACTAGTTAGAAAGGTGCTGAACTATAGATTTATATCAAATAGTAACTTCGCCCAATGAAAATGTTCACCCATGATTCTCCAATCCTATATTTAGTTAAAAATATTATTTTAATAATAATAATAATAATAGAAATAATAATAATAGAGAAAAATTAGGCAGTGGTGTTGGGGAGAGAGAATAGGAAAGAAGGAGGGAAGAAAATTGAGGGAGGAGAGGAGAGAAAAGAAAAGGGGAAGGAGGGTTTGGTGTAGGAGAGGCGCGCGACAGAGGAGAGAAGAGAAGGTGGTCGGCAACAATGTGGTGTCAGCGAGGAGTTTTGCTCGCGTGTGGTTGGCGGCGGTCGTTCGAGGCATAGCGCCGACACTCGGTGAGGAGAGATTGTCGAGGAGGTCGACGGTATCCGTGGAAGGCATCTGCAGTGGCAGTGGCACGCAAAGGAGACCATGCATAGGTTGTCAACGACGGCTATAAGAGGAGTGGCGCGTGGCAGGAGGCTCACACAGGAGAGAGAGGGAGGGCAGTGTGCAGGTGGTGCATTGGTAGGAGAGAGAAGGCCCAATTTGGGTACTTCAGAGTATCCTTTTTTCAGATCTATAGAGTATAAGGTTGAGGCAACTATCTGTAACCCATATTCTTGGTATGATTTAATATCTGATATATTTTTGATACTATTTAAAATTTTTACTAGTATGTATATATTTTTATACCCCAAATCTGTTTATTTTGAACATACATGTATGGCTCATTGGCTAATTTTAGGATTTTTGTTCGAATTTTATGATTTTGGAGAGTTTAATATTTTTCTGAAATGCTAAATAATTTTATCAGATATTGTATATATTTATATCAATATGTGTATATGGAAATAAACATAAAACTTTGTATTGGCCATGCATTTTTACATGCATGTGTCGAGTTGTGGTCACCACATTTGGATTTGTTATTGGATATTCTGACCAACTCCCGACGAGAAGATTTATTATTTAGAAATTTATTTTTATCTGTAGGAAAGGTTGGGACATAGTACTCCTTCCCATTTGGATATTGGTTTAGACCTTATATTACATTCGAACATTCTAATATATCTGATAAGTTTAAGAGTTTCACCCAAAATCACTGGTGGTAAAATATAGTGAGCAATCTTGCCTATAGGAGGTGGCCAAGCATGCGGGCCTAATTTGCATTTGATATGATTTAAGATTACTGAAAGTATGTATAACCCATCATTAAATTAGTTTTTAAATAATCGAAACTCAGATTTTTTTACATAATTTATATTTTTATATTAATTTGAATTGAACTTTGATTTGGATTTGAGATTTGTCAATTTTACCCACAAATGGGTCTTAGCATGTCTCGTACAAATGACTTTAAATATATGTTTTGATTCAGACCTTTACACTATGTGTTGCGATGCTGTTTCGGTTTCTATATACGCTATCAAATCATTTGACTATCAGATTCTCCCTTGTATTGCGAGCTAATCGGGCATTTGACTTGGACTTGGACTTAGACATAGATTAGACTTTGGAATTGACTATTTGTCTATTAGGATTGGTTCGGATCACTTCTATATATATATATGCACATCCCGATAAGAACTATTTTTTAATTTGGTATTTATTTTAAATTTGGATTTTGATTTGAATATAAGACTACCATTGAATTTTGGGTATTAGATTTCTATTAGATTTATTATATTAATAATTTGGATTTATTTTATTATTTGATTATATGTTTATTTATTTGATCATCCCTCTTATTTATTTAAATATGATACTTATTGAGAGTTAGGCTCATATTTTTTGTTTTACCCCTTCAGAATAGAAGGTTCGAATTTATTACAGAAGCAGAATGAGTTTCGGAGTTATATCATATTCTCCGGTGAGTATTAGATTTATTTAGATTGTAATGTCGCCTCATGCACATTATACTTTATGGATAGATTTTGTTTGGGCTATCATTTGATGTTTGAATCAGTTGAACGTGGGCCTTTGGACAGTATATTGAGCATTATTGGATTGGTTTATTTATGTGGATGAGTTGTTATTATTTGATTTTTTTTCTTACGATTATTTATAAAGTATGTCATATTTATATTGTCCGAATGGTTATTTAATGAGGTTCTATGTGGGTTTTGATTTATCAAGTCCCGTGTAATTCGATTGTCACACCCAGATTTGAAATTTATGAGAATAATATTTAGAATTTAATTAATTTTTTAAATTGACCTACTTGAGTCGGGTTTATAACAAAAATAATATTAAAAAAGAGTCATAAAGAGAGGTATTTTTGGTCATTTTGGATAAATAATTAATTAAATATTAGAACGTGATGAGTACTACCTCTAATAGATAGTAAAAAATTTAAGTTGTGGAGGCATGGGTTTGAATCGAAAGTTTGAATTATTGAGTCTTGGGTTGAACCGGAAGGATGATCAACTAATTATGAGTAGATTGATATAGCTGCATAAGGAGGATTTTGTTCAATTTCTACAGATATGTGAAGATTTTGTTGGGTTTTACAAATTTGGAGAAGAAGTAGCGGCCTTGGGTGGTGTTTATCCAAAATCTCACGGGATAGAAAGAGGTTTTGACCCGCACAAAAGTAGGTGATAGAGCAGGTCAATCCAAAATCTTACAAAGTGGGAGGTTTTGGCCGGCAGAGGAGTCAGTGGTGGAGTAGAGGTGATGAAGGGTAAGAGTAAAAGTATTTGTGAAGGTCGTGGTAGTCCAAGACCCTGGATATGTCGATATGTGTTAAATGATGGTTGAATAGTTTTAGGAAAGCCGATGGTGCGACTTTCAGTGTCTTATCTTAGGCCAAGAGAATGAAGAGATTACTTGGAATGTCTTTCAGGAGAAATATAGATAGTGCAAGTCCATAATTTTGTAGAAGTCCACTTCCTTGTTTGACAAGCCCTGATCATTTCTTCAAAAGATAAGTTGAGAATGGTTATTGTGTCTAAGTGAGGGAAAGAAGACTAGTTAAGATTAAAAGTCATAGATAAAGATGGAGAAGCTCACACCAATTCAATTTGTTTTTCTTCACAAATGAGTAAGGATGGAAGGATGCTGTGGCTTGGGCCGTGGGTACCGTAATTTATTCTCTGCCTTTTTTAAAAAAAAGTTATGAAGTCAATGGTGAGCAACCTTTGTCAGAAGAAAGGATAAGGAATGCATGTCTAATATTGTTGGCAGCGTGATGCTGATCGTGTAGTGGCCTAAAGCTACGACGGAGCGAGAGCGAGACTTAGGGGTTGTTCATTCCTACTCATCGTTGTGATTGGATGGATAATTGCCTCCGTAGATCCTTCATCATTGAAGAATCCATGGACAAAGAGCACAAGGTTTGGGCCTCCTAAGGAAATATTAAGGAAGAGATTAAAGAATCTGAAAGATCAATTGAAGCAGGATAGTAGCTGAGGACTTCACGATTAAATTCAGAAGCAGTAGGTACCATTTCGACTTTGGACTCATGGCGAGGAGCTGGATCAGATTGTATTGATCGAACAAGAGTAGCTTTAGGAGAAATCTTTCCAGAAGAAATTAGAGCATTAGGGTCAGAGCTCGAAAGATGGACTCATTTATTCTCCAAAGGACAAGATAAAGAAAGGTTAGATGAAGTAGAATCTTCTTCTCCGAAGTTTCAAGTTGTGAGGTCAGCCTGCAAATTCTGTCGGATTATCTTACAGAATGAGTTTGCTTCATCAGAGTAAAATCTGTTTTAATTACGGCTAGATAGGCCATTTGTCAAAGGATTGTTCGAATTCCAGGCATTCGGATTTTAGACATCCAGATAGGAGATAGATGGTTCTAGGCAGATCATTTACAGATATAGCCCGTGATGCTAAAGTCTTCCTCAATCATGGAAGACTATTTTAGTAAGACCGTTCTGTTATGTAATCCAAGGTATGAGACATCTAAGTTCCAATAAAGAATCAGTAAAAAGGCTTAAGGATTGATTTTGGCATTGCGCACTAGTCATCTACTGAGAGATGTGTGCCAAACTAATTAGGCATATATGGTCACATCTAGAGGTCATCCTATGACCATTGAAGACAATTTAGTCATCTATGAGGTTGAAGATGTTTTTCCAAAAGATTGGTCTGGATTGTCTACAGGTCAGGAGATTGAATTTGTTATCGATGTTGTGCTATGATCTGAGCTTACTTAGAAGACTCCATATAGGGTGGTTCTATCTGAGCTGAAGAATTTGAAATAACAATTATAGAATTTGTTGAGAAAGATTTTATTTGGCCAAGTGTTTTGGCTTCAGTGCTCTTGGGTGTAAAAGAATAGATCGATAGGTTTATACGTGGAATATTTAAAAATCGAATATATATCACCTCCTAAGGGTCGAGATTTGTTTGATCAATTCTAAAAGAATTGAGATGTATTTGAGGTATTATTAGTTGAAAATTAAACGAGGGTGTGTATAAGACAACTTTCAAGTCAAGGTGTGGACATTACGAAATCTTTGACGATGCTTTTGGGTTGTCAAACATTTTAGCATCTTTTATGGATATTATCAATCAGAGTTTTAATTGTGTTTTGATTAATTATGGTTTTATCAATAATGTTCTAATTTATTTGAAGAATTTTGAGGAGCGTGAGATCTGATTGGAAAGCCTACTGTAAATTTTGAGGAAAAGGCAATCATTTGTCAAAATTAAAAGGGGTGTGAACTATGGTCTGAGAAGTCATTTTGGGTCATATGTTTCTTAAGGTGATATTTGAGAATCCGAAGAAGATGGAAGTAATGGCAAATTGAAAAAGACCAACTAAGGTTGCGGGAGTGTAGAGTTCCTTGGATTTGGTTGGTTATGATTGGAAATTTGTTAAACGTTTCTCAAAGATTGCAGTGTCGTTGGCACATTTGGAAAAAAGTGATCAGTATTCAAATAAAGTGATACTTGTGAGAAAAGTTTTTAGAAATTGAAGAATAGATTATCGTTGGTGTCAATATTTGTCAATATTTGATAGATTAGCAGAATTGATAGCATTCAATGATACTCCTAAGAGAGATATTGGTATGTATGGATTCAGCACGGTTGTGTGCATTATGAAAATCCAAAGGAAGGCTTGGGATGTGACACAATTTGGAGGATTTGGTGTGCAAGTGTTTTTTCAAGGATGTTAGTGGGAAAACTAGGACAGAGGAATTGCCTTTCTAGCTGCAAGGATTCAATTTCGAATTAAACTTTTATCTGTGGGAGAAGCCCTTGAGAAGATTGGAGATGAAGCCCATTTTGGATGAGTTGCATGAAGTTAGACGCGATCGAGCCAGTAACCTCGAGTTTGTTGTACAAAGTGTTTTCCCATTGCGTTCAAGTGAAGGTGTGGTTATAGGGACTCTCTCATCAGAGTCTCGGCTGACTAGATGAATGCTCAGATGTAAGTGAAGTTATTAGTAGCTACTGTTGAGTTGGATTGGTTCAAGTTCAAAGGAAATGTCGAAGATTCTCCATATTCAAGGCAAGCAGGTAGAATATGAAGTGTGAGATCATAACTTATGTAGTAAGGTGTATCCATGTCTAAAGGAGGAAATCAAGTAGAAGAAGAAGCCTTTGAGATTTTATTTTTTGTCTACCTTGGATGATGAGGTATTTGTGGGAAATTTGAATGATGATAGATAAGCTAATAAGGTGTATCCAAAGCATGTTTCACTTCCAAAACTAGTTTCTGTAAAAAACCGATTCAAACTCAATGCTTAAAACCGGCTACATTTAAGGTCCATAACTCTTCACCAATTAAAATAGCCACATTTAATGTTCGTAACTCTTGACCAACAAATCTCAAATAACGGCTACATTTTAGGATTGCAACTCTCGGCCGTCATATCCCATATCATATCTTATCAAATATTACATTTAAGGTCCGTAGTCTTGACCAATAAAATGGCTACATTTAAAGTCTGCAACTCTCGGCCGTCACATCCCATATCGTATCTCATCAAACGTTACATTTAAGGTCCGTAGTCTTGACCAACAAAACGTTACATTTAAGGCCTGACTCTTAGTCATCAAATTGCATTTCCGTAAATCATGATCTTTCAAAAATTCGAAGTCAAAGAGCATCGTCATGCACAGAGGTCCGAAGTTCTCAAACATGCAAAGGATCGTAGTTCTTTTTATGATGCATGTAACCAAAATTCTTCAATAATGCATACAACTCGGACTTCATGCAATTAAGTAAATAACCAGACTTCTTAGAATATGCAAATACCAACTTCTTTAGACAAGCAAATGCCGGACTTCTTTAAACATGAAGTTCTTAGGAGAACATGTTTACGTTTGTGAATGTCATCAATGATGCAAATGAATAAGCATTCGATATTTGCTAACCAAACTCAAACATATAGAAAGCAATTAATATAACATAATTTTCATAGAAACTTATTTAGTAGAACATGAAAACACTAATGTATAAAATCGTAGGGCATACTTGCCTTAGCCTTTTCTACAATTTCCTTCTTTATTTTGCAGTTGAGCTTTCTTTCTTTAATTCTTCTTCTGAGTTTCCTTTGCCTCCTTCGTATCCCTTTTCCCTTTTGCTTCTCCCATTTTCTCCCAAACACCTAGACTCAATATTTATAGGCACTAGGAGTAGGTGAAAGTAGATGGGAGTAGGTCACCTACTTCAAATATTTTACTCAATTTCTGTATCTAAAAGCTTCCAGATTTCAAATATTTTGTTTAATTTTCTTTTCTAGAAAGTTTCAGATTTTTCTTACTCAGACTTGGCTGTTTCGATTTTAAGCCAACTCCGATCAACTCATCTAATCCGGTCAACATTTTTCTTGTTTCTCAATCTATTCCAGCCAACTTTATTGACTAGCAATTATTTAATTTAGTCATCTATCTGTCTCGGTCTACTATCTTACTTGTTCAATAATCTATTTCGATATTCTATTCTACTCCAGTCATTTTTAATTTGTTTATTTTACTTTATCATTCTATCCACTCCGGTATTTTTATGTTGGATTTCCTCTCAATCCTTTCCCGAAAATCGTCTGAGGATTTTCACTCATTCTCCTCCGACAATGGTCTTTGGATATTCACTCAATTTCTGTCCGAAGGAAATCCATTCTCCAATCTTAGTTAGTCAGAATGCGCCTTTTCCTCCCTTAACTGGTCAACCTTCTATTGACTGGATCATTTTGTGTAAAACCCATACCGGTCATTTAACTCACATGTATACCAGTTATATCTCTTCGCAAGCATACCAATTATTTCTCTCTCAAGAATACGGTCATTTCTCTCACAGGCATACTGGTCATTTCTCTCACAAGTATGCTGGTCAACTTGCTAATTCCGGTCAATGATTTTCTTTGATCAACTTGCCAATTCCAGTCAACGATTTTCTACCAATTCACTATTCTTGTCCTTAGCATGACAATTTCTTGGTCTTAATATCTTATTAATTAAGTCAAATATTGATTATATGATTTTTATTACTATATTTAAAAATCGGGACATTACACAAGATATTTAAATTTTAAGGTTTTTAATTATGATCGGAGGCAAATGATCAATCAAAGTGTCACAACAGAAGTGTGTAGGCATTCGGCTATCGGTCACTAGATTTGATTTGAGGTTTGAAGTAGAAGATCAGACTTGCAATCCTATAAGAGATTTGAGATAAGTTGTTTGGTGTTTCTAAAAGCATGTTAAAGAAAGGAATTTTGAGTTTTGGAGTCGAAGAGTAAATTGAAGTGGAGGTTCATTGGGACATTCAAAATTTTTAGTAAATTGGAGAGGCATCTTACAGACTAACCTCAATTTTGAGTTTGATGGATGGATATGATATGTCCTATATGATTGGTGTGAGAAATTATGTGAATGATTCCACGCATGTGATCGACTGTGAGCCGATGCTGATTGATGAGAAGTTTTATGTTGAAGCTTCAGTTCGAAGTTTGGGATAGAAAAGATTAGGTGTTAAGAATCATATTTGGAGAAATTATTTGAACGAGGAAGTGAATTCAAAAGAATGAAGATGAAGATTGGGAGAATTTTCCTTATCTGCTTGAGGATTGAGGTACCTAAATTTTAAGGATGAAATTTTTGTAAGGAGGGGAGTATATAATATTTTAAATTTTTATTTAGATTATTTTAATATTAATTATGATTTTAGATAATTTGGATATTACAAAAATTAATTAAATATTGTGAAAATTTAAAGGATATTTGGATAAGTTGAGCTGGTATCCAAGATGCGCTCATATTTTCATCCAAATATCGATTTAGATTATGAAATAAAAGAAAGAAAAAACTAGAATATATATATATATATAATAAAATAAAAGAGAAAAAGAAAGCGGTGGTGTCGGGGTGAGAGAAGAGGAAAGGAGGGAAGAAAAGAGAGGGAGGAGAGGAGAGAACAGAGAAGGAGGAGGGTTTGGCGCAGGAGAGGTGTGTGACGGAGGAGAGAAGAGGCGGTGGACGGCAGTGTCGGTGAGGAGTTTCACTCGTGTGGTTGGTAGCAACCGTTCGAGGCATAGTGGTGGCGCTCGATGACGAGAGATCGTCGAGGAGGTCGACGGTGGCCGTGGAAGGCATCTGTGGTGGTGGCAGCACACAGAGGAGACTATGCGCAAGTGGTCGGTTGCAGCTGTAGGAGGAGCGGCACGTGGCAGGAGGCTCGTGTAGGAGAGAGAGGGAGAGCAATGTGGGGTGACACGCCGATAGGAGAGAGAAGGCCTAATTCGATTATTTTAGAGTATCCTTTCTTCAGATCTACAAAATGTAAGATTGAGACAAGTATCTATATCTTCCATTTTTTATTTGATTTAACCTCTAATATACTTTAGATACTATTTAAAATTTTTATTAATATGTATTTTTTTATACACCAAATATGTTTATTCTGGACATACGTGTATGACTTATTAGCTGATTTGGGGGTTTCTAGTTCAGATTTTATGATTTTAAAAGGTTTAATATTTTTATGAAAGTCTAAATAATTTTCACATACTATATATATTTATATCGTTATGCATATATGGAAATAAACATAAAACTTTACATTTGCCGTGCATTTTCACATACATATGCCTAGTTGTGGTTAATACATTTTGATTTATTATTAAATATTCTAGTCAACTCCCAACAGGGAGATTTATCATTTGAAAATTTCTTTCTGCCGGCAGGGAATGCATGGATGTAGTAACAATTCCTATTTGGATAATTTGATTAGACCTTATAATATATTCGAACGTCGTACTATATCTGACAAATTTAAGAATTGTACCTAAAGTCGTAAGTAGCAAAACATAGTAAGCAATCTTACCTATAGGAAAAAGAGTATATAGGTATCCAAGCATGCAGGCCATATTTACATTTAATATGGCCTAAAATTATTGGGAGTATATGTAACACATCCTCAAGTTAGTTTTTAAATAATCAGAACTTAGATTTGGTGCATGATTTGTATTTCTACATTGGTTTGTATTGGACTTTAATTTGGATTTGAATTTGATATTCGTCAATTTTACTCACAGATGAGTCCTAATATATCTCATATAAATGATTTTAAATATATGTTTTGATTCAGACATTTGAAATATCTATTGCAATACTACCTCGTCTTATGTACATCATTCGATTATCAGATTTTACCCTAGATCACGAGCTAATCGGGCCTTAGACTATATATATGCACATCTCAATGATAACTATTTTCTGATTAGACATTTGTTTTAACTTTGGATATTTAATTTAAATATAAGACTACCATTTAATTTTGAAGCTTGGATTTATATTGAATTTATTATATTAACTATTTAAATTTATTCTATTATTTGATTGGATATTTTTTTTATTTGACCATCTCTCTAATATATTAGACTCGTTTTGTTTTAAAATGATATTTGTTGAGCATTAAGCTCATATTTCATATTTTACTCATTCTGAGTAGAAGGATCGAATTTATTACAGGAGTAGAATGAGTTTCAAAGTTGTATCATGTTATCTGGTGAGTATTAAATTTACTTAGATTATGATGTCACCTTCATGCATTATTATATTTTATGGATAGATTTTGTTTGGGATGCCCTTTGATATCAGAGTCAATCGAACATAGGCCTTTGGACTGTATATTTAGAATTATTGGATTGATTTCTTTTATGTGGATAAGTTGCTATTATTATTTGATTTTTTTTTCTTACAACTATTTATAAAGTGAGTCATATTTATTTTATTCGGATGGTTATCCAATGAGGTCCCATACGGGTTTTAATTTGTCGGGTAGCGTATAATTGGATTGTCACACCTGAGTTTAGGATTTATAAGAATAATATTTAAAATTTAATTAATTTTTTAAATTGACTTGCTTGGACCCGGTTCATGACAAGCCTCAAGCCTGCCAGGGCTGCGCGCTATATGTTTTCATCCTTAGAAAAAGGCATGTCAGGGCCTCGCTGACTACACCGTGTGCCATCATTTTAATCAACCTTCTTAATGCATTGATTGCTTGAGGAAGCAAGGTGTTAGGAGTCATTATTACGCTCGCAAAAAGACATGCTCCGATTTACATGGGCAAAGGCACATGTTGCTGCTATTGCGCCGATTCGCTTTCCTCGAATGATGCTATTTCTGGCAGGGTCATGGCTTATTTAAGTGCTAGCCCCTGAGGCATTTCCTCCATCGCTTCCAGAGCATCTTTGCCTTAGTTCATTGTACTTGCCAATTTGATTGACTTGAATGGCTTCCCAGGGCATCTCCAGCATTCAATTGACATTATCCAACAGAGATGTGGAAACTTTAATCGGCAAGGGCTGCTTTTTCAACATTTCCTAATTCACAATCCCTAGTTCTGTTGATGCAGGTTGCTCTCCTCCTCGTGGGTTCACTACCGTTTATGAGGAGTACCTACACGTTGGCCTCTAACTTCCACTTTAGAGGTAGCTATGTGAGATTCTAGTGTCCCTAGGGATTCCTGTAACTTGCATGTACCCAAATAGTATCTCTCATTTGGTTACTCTGTTTGCCTTTTTCTGCGCTAGGACACTCTCCTTGGACGCCTAGTCCTTGAAGGTGCTCCTCCAGATCAACCAGGATGGCGATTGGATTTCCTTTGTTCCTCACACGCGGTTTTCGGCTGAGCAAGGCGAGGCTTGATTTGTGGGAGGGCTAGAAGTCTCCCTTCTTGTTTTTAGAGGTTGACTCCGACTAGTGGGTCCCAAATAGGTGGGGCAAAATCAACAGCTTCTATGTCGGAGATCTCCTGCTGCACAAGACAGAGATGGGTCAGCTTGTAAGGTTTAAGTTTTTAAATTTCGTAAAATTATGATTTATTGAATTAATATAATTGATATTAAGGATATCGAATGTGAGAATTGAGTCGAAAGGTTTAGAAATTGACCAGGGTAACTCGGCCCAGTGTAGGCCAGTGGAGTGCCGAGCCGCAACATAGGCGCAAGGCAGGCACATTTTCCAGAACCCCCATGCCAGAGTAGCGCTCGAAATATATTTTCCAAAATCATCGTGCCTAATAAGTGCTTGTGGTGCGCTCGAGTGCAATTTCCAATATATCCACGCTTGATCAGCGATCAAGCACCGGAGTAATTGAAAGCCCTCACTTGCTCCTTTTTCGCCATTTTTGCGTGACATTTGCAGTGAGGAGAGAGAGAGAGAGGTGAAGGGGAAGGGAAGAGAAGAGACAGGAAGTGAAGGGGAGACTCTAAATGCTTGAATTCGGACAATTCGGGTAAGAAAACTTGTAGATCGGGTTAATATAAGTGCATTCTAAACTTCTTTTTTCAATTGTTATTTATTTTCACTTATTTTGAGTATTATTTTTCTAATACTCATCCTAATTGGGATTTTGAAGCAAGAACATGCAAAATGTACATATTGTTACTTTACCATATTTTTTTTAGCAAGATTGGTTGAAAACCACTATTTATTTACTTGTATCACAAATATACATGTTATGAAATTTTTCTCTCCATGTTTAGAGGCCTAAAATTTTATTTCCACATAGTTGTGTTTCAAATTTGAGACTTAAATTTATCCCATAATATTTATGTGTGCTCAAGTTATATTGTATATTTAATTTTATATAGCATGCTTTTTACTATTTGGATATTTTCTCTTATCTGTATTATTGGTAAACTTTCATGACTAAGAAATAACCATAGTAAAAATGTGTAAGCTCTATGGAAAAGAATTATAGAGGGATATTCTACAATTATTTTTAAGGACTTATGCACTGTTCTCCAAAGAGTGAGAACCAAAAGTAAATGAAATTAAGTGTAGAATTTCGTAAGGAATTAAGAAGTTAAGAAACTAGACCAAAGAATGTTCATAATATAATATATTTTGACATGCCTTAGTATATTGTAGTGGAAGATCGTTACCTGCTGAGGACCGCTTTACGGCTAAAATTATATCTATAGGATTATATATAGACGGTCTACCTCTATGTCTTGAATAGGAGGAGAAGACTTTTGATTGTGTAGAAGTAAACATAATCCAAGTTTTAATCGACCGTTGCTTTAGCTAGTAAGGCTTACTGGCCCTGGTTCCCAAATGAAAATAAATTTTCAGCACGATTCGATTAGTAAGAAAATGGAAAAAAAATTGAAGGAATTTGGAATGTATTATGAAAACATTTTTCTAATCATGTTTTATAATTATCCATTCGTCCATATTCTTTTTGATATGTACCGTTATGTTTCAAGTAAAAGTATACATGTCCTTGATATGTATATGTCTTGCTAAGCATTTGGCTCACTTTTTACTATTTTTGCTAACCCTTCAGATAATCAACATAATTGTATGCCCGACGAGCAAAAATGAAGGATCAGTGCCTAGTTTTAGGGCTTGTTGATATCTTATGACGTATTTTAGACATTATTTTTTATATTTTTGGTACACTAGTGATTCCTTTTTGGGCTGAAGGGTTGGATGTATGTATTATTTTGTAATTAAGAAAGTCAATGCATATTTTGGTTAAGACCTAGTATATATATTAAAATGTGAAATGCTTCAGTCAGGTTTGATGGTATTTGTAGAAATCTTCCCGATTCAAGTCCTATAAGGTAAATTATTTTGATTCGTTGTTGGAGCCACGAGGTTGTGGCATGTTGTGGATGTTGTGTATGTATGGATGTTTATTTTGGTGGATTTTATATTACGATTTGTATTTAGTTTTTGACAGATATTAGGATAGGTGGTGTATTGTAATTGGGTCCATCACATAGCTGCTAACAGTGCTGGTTGAAGGGCACCTTGATGTCCTTCACAAAATCGAGGAGTGGGTATCTCACGGCACTTTTGAAGGTGGGTTGGAGGAGGTCTCATCGGAAGAGGGCAACTCTTCTGGCTCATAGGCTCCTCACCACCAACTCTATTCGGGGGGCATCGGCGGACCGGCATGGCCATTGCAAGGGGACATGTGTCTACCTCCGGAGGGCCGTCGAGAAGGTTATGTATTGGGATGAGGTACCGAGGGCTTTTGGAGGCCCATGCTTAGGCTTTGGATCAAATAGCATTGCTTGAAGACAAGCTCCAGAGGGCTTGGCAGGAATTAGTGAACCTTCATTGTGAAAATGCTTGACTTTTGGTGAGCCCTAGCCATTCGCGCTACTAGGGGATGGGTTAGATCTTCTTTCTTTCTTTTTGTACTTTGAGGCCAATAGTTTACTTCATATGTACACTTTGAACTTCCTAATAAAACATGCTAAACAATTTTGGTTATCGTCACACGTTGTATGAGATTTGGGTGTTTGAGTGTCATGCCGTGTAGGTCATCAACCGTCGATCCAGGTAGTGCGGACCCCTAGTGGCCTGCTCTTTTAGTAGTCCAGTCCCGTGGCTATTTTTTTCACACTGAGTTAGGACGGGGACCAATTGGATTGGCCTCGGGTCTATGAGGGTCGCACGCCTCCAGTTTACTGCTTTAGGAAGCGGTGACATCAGGGTCTTGAAAACTCCAAATTTTTTGTCTGTTGGCCATCTCAAGACTGTCAGGCTATCATTACTGACGCAATTTGATTGACATGCTATGACGCCTTGATGAGGGGATGTGTGTCGTTGCCATTATGATGGGCGACTTTTCACCCTCCTTCAAGTGACGCCATTGGGAGCTTGAGCTTTGTCTATTTAAACCTTGGGCCACAACACCATTTCCCGCATTTTGCTTTTGCTTTCGAATATCTGCGAACTACTTCTTGTCTTCTTTCTCTCATTGCATCACCATCCACAACTTTCAAAGAGGTTAAATCGATTCGATTCATCCTCACCGCCGGAGACATTTAGTCGCTATTCTCCCAGTTCAAGATTTTGGGGAATACGGTGTTCCTATTGCAGGGTAAAGACAGTAGGGCTTGCTCCCCACTGGAGAGATTTATTATTGTGTATGAGATTCACTTATGGGGAGGACTCTGCTTTCCAGTGCCACTAGAGTTGTACGCTATCTTGATAGCTCTAGGACTTCTGATGGCGAGGCTTTAACCCAATGCCATCCGATACTTGGTGTCATCTTTTCTTTCTGTCATGGCTGCTAGTTCAGCATCAGGTCAATGAGGGCAATTTTTCACTTCACCTAGACTACAAACTAGATTTTGCTGTCACCATGCTCAATCTTTAACTTCAAGGGGGAAATCCAGATTCAAAGAAGAGTTGGAAGGACCGTTATTTTTATTTGGAGGTCTCTGCTGACTTGGCCATTTCAAGCTAGTGGGGGAATGTGCTACTTGGTTTGACCAGGTCCTTTGAGCGCCATGAGGAGGCCCTGGAGAAGCAGTTGATGAACCTTATCTGGTTGCACATGAGCACCATACGGGAGAGGGGTTACTAGTTGACCCCAGAAGCCTTCGCTACTGCTGCATGAGAACTCGACTCCAAGGTTGCTAGTGTTGCACTGCTTGCCGTGCCCTAGATGAAGCCTAGGGCATTAGTTATCCGTGAGCCTTCCAGTCTGTTGGCCAAGCGACAACGCACCTCCTCTATCCATACTTCTTCAAATTCTTCCTTCTCCTCTGGGGAAGATGAGGCTGCTCTGCAGCTAGTGTGTTGGTCCAGGAGGTCTTCGAGGAGGATGGCTCCTGCTTTCACATCCTTGTCAGGCCAGGAGTCTGGAGTCACCGAGTTGATAGTGAATGGTGAGCCCTCTGGACATCTTACATCAGTTGCGGGCAACCAAGAGTGCACTCTCGAGGGGCCAGTTTCAGCACCTACTCCGGCTGAGTACAGTGTTCCCATTGCTACAGTGTCCTCACACGAGGAGCCCATCTAGTGTCTTCCCGTTGCTGTTGATGAGGAAGTTCGTTGTGGCGACTAGACAGCTGACGTCCCGATGGGGTCATCCGACGAGGGCCACGAGGTGGCTAAACCCAGAGTGATAGGGCTTGGCACGATTGTCAAGGCTGAGGAGGTTGCTGGAGCGCACTCCCTCGATCCCTCAGAACTTGAAGCCCCAGAGGCAATGGAGGCTGCCGAGATTGTGGAGGCTGTCAAGGGACCTTATGCCGGGCCTGAGGAGAGACAAAACTCGAGTTTCCTTCTGGTGCAGCTGATGAGTGTGTCTAGAAGGTCACTGAGGAGCCTCGCACCGAGCCCCCTGTGCCAATGATCTTGGAGGAGTGTGAGGACGTCGTGGAGGCCTTGCTGCTAGAGGAGCCTACATTAAGTTGCTCGCCCTCAGAGGGATCATCTCTGGTTAAGGAGGTTTCTCATGTACCTTGTTGTTTCTTTCGTTTACTTTATTCGTCGCTTTGGCTGACCTATTTCTATTTACAGTTGTAGGAGAGGATCTGCCAACTAGCAGCCTTTGCCGATCGCTTGGCCCATGCCCACGTTGACCTGGAGGAGCTCAAAGTTGTGACAGAGCGAGCCTCCCATTATGAATATAAGCTGTCTAAGGCCAGGGTGAGGATCTCCTTCCTCGAGGATTCGCTTTGTGAGTGGAAGCAGGATTGTGCTCGTCTCCAGGGTGAGAACCTTTGACCCGAGATGAAGCTTTTAACCTCCCTTAGTTCAAACGAGATTAGGGGTGCTTTGGAGTATAGGTATTAGGCTAGCATTGACCTATGCCGTCGCATTATGTAGATATGGTGGCTCATAGCTTTTTGGTTTCATTTTTCGTTCCAAGGAATGTCAATGCTTGGCGGTGGTCAGATCTGTTAACTCTTCTCGTGATGTCGTCGAGCCTTCGTCTCACTCACAAGGGAGTCCCCAGCCTTCAGATCGCTCACCCTTCGAGCGATAGGCAGATTTTGTATTCTTCTTGGGTGGATTGCCCTTTGTGTATTTTTGATCTTCATAATGAAATCAGGCAGATAATTAAGATCTCTGTCATTGCTTGTTTATGATTTCTTGCGGAATTACTTTCATTTGTTTTGCTAACTAAGCGTGGCTGCTATCATCACAAGCTTATCTTGGATGTGTTTACCCTATCATGCTCATTCCCTTGACGGAATATCATGGCACATTGATTCTGTGAGGTGCTCTATCCTGTCAGTGGGACGTTGTTGCATGCCCATGGGTGAGCTTTATTAGGGCCGGCTAGGTTTTATGGCCGCAGCCACCAAGCCCTAGAGGAGTCGTGAGCTGTCGTCCGCACATTACCATATTGGTGCTCAGTCCTATTGAAGGACATCAAAACTTATGCGCGTTTGGTCCTAATTCGTCGACTGTCATCGATTGATGGTGCACTTCTTCATTGGGAGGAAGTCGTGGCACGCATGCTATAGAAGCCCCCAAGGTTTTAGTTGTTGCTCGGTGGAGTGCTCTAAGAGCCCCCAAGCCTGGGTGTTCGACCGCCAATGGAACGCTTGGTGATAGAACTAAGGTTCAAATTTGACCGCCTTTGGGCTATTCAATTACTAGAACCTAAGGTTCAGATTTGACCATCTATGGGCTGCTCGGTTGTTGGAACTGTTGTTCAAATTTGACCGTCTATGGGTCACTCGGTTGTTGGAACCGAGGTTTAAATTCGACCGTCTATGGGTCGCTCGGTACGCGGCTGAGGTTTTATGACAAGTGAATGTAGATTCACCTGATTTAAGGGCAATCTAGATCATCTGATTTTATATAATGCCATGCAAGCATGCATTCACATGAATAGGTGAACATGAACAAACAATAATTTCATTAAGTGTAGCGTGATATATTTACGAACATTCAAGATGATGCATGTCAATCTCACCTAAGCTAGATTGAGGGTCACATGTAGTACCTTTTGAGGTGGGTGGTATTCCGGGTCCTTGGTACCAATTTGCCATTTTAGGTCTATATAGCTTGTAAGCCTCTTTCTGGAGGGTTGACAAGATGAGGAACTGTCCCTCCCAATTCATGGGAGAGCTTGTTCCTATGGACGATCTTGCCTATTGCCTCTATACTCTGTAGGACTAAATCTCCTACATCGCATTGACGGGCATTTACCCTTTTGTTATAGTATCTTATGATGCGTTGCTGGTAGGCTGCTGTTCTTAGGCATGCTACATCTCAAGCTTCCTCGAGCAAGTTGAGTTGCTCGCTGAGTCTTTAGAAGTTGCTGGTCAAGTCCAAACACTCGACCCAAAGGTTGGGCATGCCAACTTCAATTGGAATGACTGCCTTTGTCCCGTAGCAAAGATTGAAGGATGTCTTATGGGTTGGCTTTCTCTACATCGTTTGGTATGACCATAACACAGATGGCAACTTGTTCACCCAGGAGCCCTTAGCGTCTTCCAACTTTATCTTCACCCATGCAGCAACGTTCAGTTTGTTACCTCCACTTGCTTATTGGTTTACGGGTAGGCGACGAGAGTGTGAACCAATCTGATTTGCAGGCTCGCACAATATTTTGTGAATCGCTTGTCAGTAAATTGAGTCCTATTGTCTTCATGATGACCTCGAGCATCCCAAATCGGCATACGATGCTCTGAAGAATGAACTCTATTGCGTTTTGTTCAGTAATCTATGCCAATGGGGTCGCCTTGACCCATTTGGTAAAGTAGTCAATACCGACTATGATGAATTTTCTCTACCCAAATACGATGAGTAAAGGACCACGTATGTCGAGTCCCCACTGTGCCAATGGCCAGGGTTCTTGCAAGGCGTGCAGCTCCATGTGCGGTTGGTGAGTCTTACTTCTAGGAATTTGGCAATTTTTGCACTTTTTGACAAAGTCCATGGCATCCTTGCTATATGATCTTAAAGGAAAGGTTCTTGCCATTGATGTGTGACCTGTAGATGCCGAGGTGCACCTCGCCCAACACGTAGTCTACTTCCTATGACATGAGACACTTCATGTAGGGGGTTGAGTAACCACGACGATATAACCTCCCATCCACGACGGTATACCAACCAGCCATCCTCTTTATGCACTTAGCTTCCTTTGGGTTATATGGTAGGAGGCCATCGAATGAGGTAAATTCTCTACAGGGCATCCAGTTTTCACCATCGGCCACTTACAGCACCTTGAGCTCAGGGTTGTCGATGCTTGGGATGGCCACGACTTCTCGTATGTCTCTAACTTATTGCTCCAGGTTTTTGGTTGCTGTTACTTTTGCCAATTGGTCCGCCTTCAAATTCTCCTCCCTTAGGACGTGGATCATCTCGATCTTGTCAAATGTTTAGGCCAAACCTTTCACTCTAGTGAGGTACCTCACGAACAAGGGGTTCGATGCCTCGAAGTTCCGGTAGAACTAGTTGACGACCAACTCAAAATAGATGTATATGACCAAAGCTTTGACCGAGCATTCCTTCACTAGCTGGAGTCAGGCAAGTAGCACTTCGTATTCGGCCACGTTGTTGGTGGCTGGGAATTCAAGGATAATCACGTACTTTATCTCTGACCCATCTAGAATCCACAGGACCACACTGACTCCGCTGCCCACTTGCTTTGATGACCTATCAATGTGTAAGGTCCAAGCTAGTGTCTTTGACCAGGTCTATGTCAGGGCGTTGTTGAGGGAGTCAAGAATTGGGGTCGTAGTCTCGACGAGAAAATCCACGAGGGCCTAGCCTATTATGGTCGGCCGTGGTCAAAATTCTTATCGAACTCATCCAATTCAATGGCCCATTTGATCAATCATCTAGACATTTCTGGATTCTGCAAAATTTTCTTTAACGGATGATCAGTCAGGATGATGGTTTTGTGCACCTGGAAGTACATGCACAACTTTCTAGTAGAGTATATAAGGGCTAGTGTGCCCTTTCGGCATACGGGTAGCGAATCTCAATATCCGTCAGGACCTTCCTGACATAATACACCGGCCGCTGGACCCCATCTTCCTACCGAATGAGGACCGAACTTAGACCATACCTGAAATCGCCATATACAGATATAGCTCTTCACCTTCTTAGGGAGATGTCAGGAGCGGAGAGTTAGAGAGGTACTCCTTGAGTTTCCAAAAGGCTACTTCACACTCAGCTGTCCTTTGGAAGCCGATTGCCTTGGTTCCCCTTAGGACCTTAAAGAATGACAAGTACTTTTTTGTGGACTTCGCTAGGAAGTAGGAGAGAGTAGCAAGCCTCTCGATTATCTTTTGGAACTCCTTGACTGTCCGAGGCGGGTGCATAACGAGGATGACTTGTATCTTCTGGGAGTTCACCTTGATCCTCCACTATGAGACAATAAAGTCCAACAACTTTCCCGAGGTTACACCAAATGCACACTTGCCAGGGTTGAGTTTCATTTGGTATACCCAGAGAACTTCGATGGTCCCGTTTAGGTTGCAAACATGGTGTTCGATGGACCTACTCCTGATGAGTATGTCGTCTACGTACACATTCATGTTTTGACCGATTGGAGCTTCAAATATCTTGTTCAGAGACGCCGGTAAGTTGCCCTCGAGTTCTTCGACCCGAAGGTATGACCTTGTAACAGTAGGTGTAAGGTTCTACTTTTTGGTCACTTATGTAATTGTGATTAGTTTTTGGTAATTTATGTAATTGTGATTAAAGAAGTTAATATAGTTAAAATTGAGGTCAAAAGATATAAAAAGAAAGTTAAAAAGGAAAAATTACAAACTAGATGCGTACCACTCCTGACCCTCGGGTTGGTGCCTACGCGCTTGTCGAGCATCCTCCGAGTGTGCTTGTCGGGCATTCAAGTTCCCCGACAGGCACCAAAACTAGAGCAAGCACGCTCGTTGCGTGGCCGAGTGCCTTAACAGGCATGTATTCTAATAGCTCTACACCCGCCCCATGCTCAACACGCGCTCGAGCACCGTCTTTTATAAAAGTCGGCCGAGGACCCCACTCCACCGCATCCCAAGAGGTGGAAGAGAGAGAAAGCATAGAAAACAGAGAGAGAAGGGCCGAGAAAGAAGGGAGAAGAGAGATAAAAAGGAAGAAATGTCTAGGAAGTTAAATTCAACACGTTCAAATTAAGAATTTCAATATATCAAGTGAAGGCAAGTGTATTTTTAACTCCCTTTTTCCTTTGTTGTGATTTATTCCCATTATTTTCGAGTACTATTATTCTAATACTCGTCCAAATTAGGATTTTAAAGTAAAAGTATGAAAATTTGCATATTTATCGGTATACTATGACTTTATAGTAGAATTTATCAAAAACTCTCATTTAATTATCTGTATCATATTTGTGTGTATTATTTTAGAATTGTCTTCATATTTAGATGTATAAAAATATTTCCTACATGTTTGTACTTTATAGATATTAATTTTAAATTATTGCATGTTATTTATAGATGCTACAAATATATTGTATATTTTAATTGTGTGATACATTTTTATTAAATATGTAGAAAAATTTATAAATTTCTGTGACATGATTTATTGTCCAAATTTCACGTTATGAATTTCTTATGATGATAAAAATATATAAGACATTATGAAAAAGAAAAAGAAATTGTCTTCGCAACTCTGTTAAGAAAATATAAATTGTTCTCCAAAAGGATTAGAACTGAAAACCAATAAGTAAAGTGCATAATTTTTTCTAAATTATGAAAGTAAGAAATTAGACTGAGAAATTATTTAATGTGTAATATTTACGGGTATGCCTTAGTATATTATAGTGGTAAATTGAGGACTACCACATTGTGAATGTAGGGGATATAAAAGTAGATGTCTGGCCCCGTCTACCGGGTTATAAGTAGTACTGCCCATGTTCGGATGTTGAATAGTATACCATGGTTTTTTATTATGTGGAAACATACACAATCCTTTTCTCGACTGTCCACTCTATTAGTTGGTAATACCTACTAGCTTGGTCCCTGAAGATAAATAATTTTCCAATGTATATGACGATCAAACCAGTGAAACAACAAGTTAAAGAAGAAAATGTTTTCTGCCCAAGTTTATGGATATGTATGCATTATGATGCCTATTTCCTCTATGATATATTTTAAGTAAAATGTGCATGTTATTATTATGTTTTGCCTTATTAAGTATTTGACTCACTTATTTACTATTTTTACTAACATTCAAATGTTTCACATGAGTTGATGCCAGTTAAAGAGAAATAAAGATTTGTAGTTTTATTTCTCATGCTTAGGAAGAAGGATTTTGTTGTTCTAATTTTGATATACTAAATATATGTAAAACTTTAAAAGTATAAAATGATGTATTAAATTTTGATAGTATTAGTATAGAATTGCTTCTGTAAACTTTTATGGATATTATATATGCTTACATAAGATATGGTGGAGTTATTTTGATTAATAATTTTTTGCAAGTATCTTTCCTTAATAAGATCCAACGTTGTACTCCTATAATACAGTGTTGGAGCCGCTAATGACATGGCAATTGTGTGGATCTTGTGCATATATATGTTTATATGTGTGTGTGGGTGTGTGTGTGTGTATCATTAATTAATTTAGATAATAAGTTAATGACAAAAATGAGGATATGGGACGTCACAATTGGTATCAGAGAAAAATTAAGAAGATGCCTTTGGTTGAATGATCCTGATGTGGAAGGTTAGGTTTGGTTTAGAATGATTTTAAGTCAGATTAGTTAGTTTTGGTTGAATCTTAAGCTATTGAGTACTAACTGTGGCCCTAGGTTGACTATATGTTAAATTATTAATTGTAATGTGATGATCTAATTTAAGTATTAATGTTTTTGCCAATAAGATTTAAGAAATGGCTGGCCAAAGAAGAAGGAATACTTATGCCAGTATACGTCCGGATCAGGAGGAAGAGTACTTGAATCTATAGGAAAGAATGATCAATATTATAGAATCAATAGCACAGCGTAATTTGGTGTCAATTCCAGCTCCAGCCCAAACAATCCCCAAACACACAACTTATGATGGATTTACTAATGAATGGATACTTGAATTTATGGGGGATCCATATCTGATGAGGGCAGACAAGTGGATCCGAAGGCTTAAAAAGGTCTTCACTATCATTCATTGTCCCAAGGAGGATAAGGTAACATTTGCTTCCTATAGACTGGAAGGAGAAGCTAATCACTAGTGGGCAATGCAAAAGAGAGTTATAGGAGTGCCGGAGAATGAGATTACTTGGGAGATATTCGATGATGCATTTATGGAGAAATATTTTCCCACAAGTCTCCGAGAGCAAAAAGAAGAAGAATTTACACGACTCAGGCAAGGGGATCGATCGATAGTAGAGTACGATATAAAGTTTATAGAATTATCCCGCTATACTCCTTACCTAGTTGAGAATGAAGTTAGGAAGGCCAAGAAATTCCAACAAGGTTTGAGGAATGAAATCATAAGGCAACTAGTGACTTTAAAGCTGCGAACTTATAAAGATGTGCTAGACTGGGTACTTTTATTTGAGAAAGAGTTCAAGAAAGAAGAATACTTTAAGAAGAGAACAACAAATCATAAATGTTCAGGAGCAAGCTCAAGTTCAAAAGCAGGAGGGCCCACCAAGAAAGTTGAGGTGGTGGATAAAGGGAAGAGTAGGAGTGCAGTTCAGACAGTTCCTATAAGGTACCGGTTCCAAAAATATAGAAAATTTTACTAATTAATTAATATAATTGAGTTTAGGATAAGTGAATTTGAAAAAAATAGAGAATTAATCATAGTTGAGGAAAAATAGGGGCTGTGCTCACTACAGGCTTGAGCAAGCATGGTGGCACCAATTCCATTCAAGCAAGCATGGCAGCGCAAATTCCAGAATATTCTGGGCTCGTTGCAGCTCGAGCAAATCAGGCGGCGCCAATTTCAGTAGTATTGCACCTGATGCGTGCTTGAAGAGCACTCGAGCCCAAGTCTAGAAAGTTTCCCACCGACTTACTATTTTCTAATTTAAATAGGAAGAAGGGGAGAGGGAGGAGCACAACACAGCAGAGCAGGAGAGGAGGAAGGAGAGGAAAAAGAGGAGGAGGGATTTCCAGCAACTTTCAACCCGATCAGAGTAAGAAAAATAATAAATCAGGTTGAGGCAAGTGTACCCTAAGCTCTATTTTATCTTATTGTTACTTTTTGATATGTCTATTTGAGTATTATTACTCTAATACCCATTCCCTCTAAGATTTATATGTAATATCACATGTTTTCTAATTCTTATATAAATTTATGGATAAATTGCATGTTCAACCATGAGTGTTATGATTTGTGAATTCAATTTCAATGTATAGTTTGCATTTCATGTCCGAATTTGTTGTGAATATTTTCTCTGAAATTCTAGCTCGAAAATTGAAGGAATAAATGTGAATTTTGAGTCATTGAATGAAAATATTGTATCATGAATTATTTAAGCTTATTGAATGATTTTATCTGAAATTTTATTAAAAGTTATGCTGTTTAAAATTATTGAGAACTCTAAGGCTATCTAAAAAACTTAGCTATGTGAAGTTAAAGGGGCCCTCAAAGAATGATGAATTAAGACAAAGAAATAAGAATCAAAATTCCTCAAGTTAAGCTAAAATCAGTAAGAAATTGGATCAAGGATTAATATTCAGCAAGTAACATTATCTGGCATGCCATTGATATTACAGTAAAAAAAGCAAATATTATCCTGATCACGTATGGTAGTGGATAATATTCCATGGCAAGCCTTAAAATGTTATAGTAGTAATCGATGATAATTTCATCCATAGAGTGATATGTGGTCCTCCTTCCTCGGGGCGTTACTATGGAAGACAAGAACTAAAAATTTTGAGATCATCTTGGTCATCGGGATATAAATAAGGAGGAAAACAAGATCATCCTACTTTCAGGATATGAATAAGGAATGACTAAGAATTAAGACCTTTGATTATATAGAGTAAAAATAATCTATCATCGATTATTCGTTTTCTCAATTAGTAGGGCCTACTAGCCCTAATCCCTCAGGATAATAAAATAATTTACTCTAAAAGACAAGTAAGATTCCGAGTGTCCATGATCACAGCATGTTTTTTTGACTCATGATAAGTGGAATGAATAATTAAAGAAAAAGATAAAATGAACAAAGACAAGATTTTGATCATAAGCTCATGTTTATGCATTGTTTCATGCCCTTGCACCGTCCATATGCTTATTTAGTTCCTAATCCCTTCAATATCTCTCATTGCTTATATATATATATATGAAAATTTATATGTCATTGTTATTAATGTACTTTGCTGAGCAATTGGCTCACCTCTTATTGTCTTTTGTTTACCTCTTCTATATAAGATTGATGAGCTGATACTTAATGATAAAGAGTGAAGACAGAGATTAGCTAAAGGAAGATTTGCCGGACCTTGAAGACTAGAGATTTTAATGTGTTAATATAATATGAATGTAAATAATTAATGTTTTGGATGAATGTTGTGTATTAAATTATGGTATGGTATGATGTAAATTATTATAAATTATTGTTATACTTTCGCAGGTTAATTATGGAAATAGTTATGCTTCCGTAGGTATAATATTGGGTTTTATAAAGGTTCCTAGATGATATCTCTTATTAGATCCAATATAGTAATTGAGAATATTGTATTGGAGCCATAAATGAAATGGTATTTGATTGTGATCCTGTATATGTGTTGTGATTCAAATTTTGAGGTCTATGGATGTATATGTTTTGTACAGGGTTAATTATTCAGGTTATATGTATGATTTTTGTTTATATGTCGGGGAGATTCTGTCAAATTTTCTGCAGAAATTAATATATTTAAAAATAATAACGTAATGTAATTATTTGATTAGGTACGATAGCTAACGGAAGGTCATAAGGATTATGACCGGTTTGTTATAGTTCCAAGCCCGCAGACAGTAGCAACCATTTGCTCTTACGGCGAAAAATCACATTTGGGATGGCCTCATTACAAAATGTCAAGAGTTTTTTTTATAAATATGGACAATCGAGTCACCTGATCAAAGACAGTTCTCATAAAAAACTAGAGACAAAGAAGCCGACTATTCAAGGCAAAGCCTTTGCAGTTATTGCATAGGATGCTGAGGCATCACCAAACATGGTGGAAAGTATTCTTTTTGTTTGTGATTCTCCAACTCATGTATTATTTGATTCAGGATCTACACATTCGGTCTTTTTTTTCCTAAATTTGCATGTCACCTAGCATCACTTCCAATGATCTTGGATTTTTCTTTGATAATATCAATACCTACAGGATCGTTGGTGATCACGAATATTATGTACCTGAGGTTGGTAGTTCGGGTGAATAGACTACAATTAGCCATAGATTTAATTTTGTTAGAAATGTGTGATTTTGATATAATTTTGGTTATGAATTGATTAGTAAATTATCATATTATTATTGATTGTTTTTACAAAATGATTTATTTTTCTATTTTGGGATGTGAGCCATTTAACATTCGAGAAGTAAGGCGGAAGGAAATGCCTTGTTTAATTTCAGTCTTATATGCTCGGCATTTGATAGAGAATAGATCCCAAACTTATTTAGCCTATACCAACACAATTGGAAGTCATGGTATGCCGACAAAGGATATTCTAATACAGTTATCTCATGGTACATAACTAGTTTATGAAAAATGACATACAAAATATTTGATTGATAAAGATAGAATAAGATCCTAGAGATTTTCGTAATATATTATTATTATTTGTATCTTTTGAGTCCGAAATTCAATGAAATTCATAAGTTATATTTTGTAGAATTCAAGTGTGGAATCTAGTGATATTCAAATTATATAGAATCCATGATATTTATTATTATTCAGTATTTGGACCATTTATATTGATATTTAAACAAAAAAATTCTTACCTTTTTCGTGATGTTAGATTTTGGGGCATCCTCCTCAATTGTTATTAATGAAATCTAACTTTTATATAGTCCTTTTATTTTCTTAATACGTTGGTTCGGTAAAACTTATTATTATTGTCACTTTTAAGTTTTAGTCACAACGAGTTATAATTCTTAAATAAGATTTATTGTTGAGTTTTATATTTTTGATATTGTATATTCGTAATGTTTATTGTTTATCATATATTGTTTATTATTACTTGTTAGGTATTTAATTACCATTGTATTTTATTAACTCTAGATTCAAGTTTAGTATGTAAAATTAGTGGAAGATCCTTAATTTACTGTGAAACTTTTAGATATAGAGGAATCTAGAGGCTAATAGTTATATTTTTTGTAATAGATAGGATAAATGATTATTAAGGCTTGGTAATTTTCTTTTGAGTTGTGACACATAACTCTTAATAGTTTTTATTTTCTTTGATATTTACATGATGTATTAATGAGATGAGAGTTTTATAGTTGAAGAATGTTAATTTATGATTGATATTTGAAAAAGCACGTTTCGGTGCTACCGTGTTTCGACCCCGTTACAAGTATAGCGGAAGTAATAAAATAAATTAATTAAATTAAATATCCGATACACGAAAGATATTTAACTCTGATGTATAAACAACTAATAAGCATGCACAATATGTATATAATAATGAGCAACAATAATAAAGACCCGATTTTTTGGTGACGGAGTGAAAACTCGATACCCACGGTATGAAAAAAACCCGGGCTTCAACGGCCAGGGAAGCAATGCACTATGAAAATCAACTTACAGCCCGGTGGTAACCACGCGCTAACCTAGCCGACTTACTCCCGACACGTGATCCCTACCAAGGAACTCCTTGGATTTGCCCACTGAACGGAACGGACTCCTTCCGGTCTTCACGCTAATCTTCCTCGAACCACTTGAATTTCCAATCACGAACGAGTCTCCTTCTTCACGAACCAAAGTCTTCAACAATGGTAGAAGGCAAACTTTTAATGGTGAAAGAGAGTTGGTGAGAAAACTAGTTTGAACATGTAGAACAATCCTTTGATGATTAGTTTTCTCAAGATGTGCAAGTATATCGAAGCATGAGAGGGTTTTCTTCTCAAGGAGGCACGCACATCAGATTTCCAGAAGTCTTTTTGGGTTCAAAAACATAAGTCCCATATTTATATTGGAGCCAAAAATCGCGTTCAAAAATCTGCCCGTTGGGCCGCCGCTCGAGCGGGGCTCGAGCGCGCGGTGAGCAGCCATGGGGCGAGCATCAAGCGGCCGTAGTTCTGGATTATCGGCTCGAGCGGGTGGAGGGCGAGCATCGAGCGCCCCGCTCGATTATCGCTCGAATGGCGCCGAGCATGAAGCGAGCGGGCGTCCTTGACGGTGCTCGAGCGTGCGAGGGCGACTAATGAATTTTAATGAATTTTAAACCGACAACCCACAATCCGACATCAATAAAATAATACATATGGTCACGGAATATGCCAATAAGACAAATGTCTCTAACAATCTCCCCTTTGGCAATTCCGACAAAACTCGAAAATAAATAAATACAAGTGAATCACGGGTTCAGACACCACCGAGATAGAACCCGTGTACATGAAAACCTACGCCTAGTTATACAAAAGAGATACATAAAAAATGAAGTAGCTAAACGAGAGAAGCTGAGGCGATGTGATGAAAACCTGCTTGACTGCCTGTGACACTTCAATTTCCTGGTCAAGCAAGGTTAGTACCAACAACAAAAATATAGGCAATAATAGATACATCATGCAGTACTAAAAAGCAATAGAGAGAGTAGATATGTGCATAGAAAGTCAATAGATAGCATCAATAACAAATACATGAATAGCACGTCTACAAAGAACATAAATAGCAAAACTCCCCCTAACAAAAAGAGTACATCTCGCCCAAGCTCCCCCTATCAGCATGGGCCAAAAAGAAACCACGATAGCATGCGCCAGAAAGAAACCACGATCTCCCCCTTTTTGTCACGAAGAGCCAAAGAGAGGGATCACTCAGAATCGCCAGGAGGTGGAGTGCCATAATGTCGCCGCTGCGTTGATACGCAGCCTTCCCCGAGTGTCCAACCGCGCATCCAAATGATCAAACGAGCTTGAGACGCAGCCGCCGAGTGTCCAACCGCGCATCCAAACGATCAAAACTAGCTTGAGACGCAGCCGAGTGTCCAATCGCGCACTCCAAACAATCAAAACGAGCAAATAGTTGGGATTGCGACGCAAGAATCCGCCTCTTGAAGAATACAAACGCCAAAACGGCCGGAAGACGAGATCCGACCCATCGTGAGCGGCCGAGGAGGAGGTGGAATGCCGATGCGGGTGGATGGACCAGAGCCGACGGGTCGTGAAATGATGAAGCAGAGCCGCAGGGGCCTTCGTCCTAACGAGAGGAGGCACGGGAGGGAGAGGCTCATCGAACAGCCTTCTCGGGGTCGATAGCAAAGCGACGGGCATGAGACCGACTGGGCAAAAGTGGTGGAGGTGATGGGGCTTTTGAGCGGTAGGCGAGGATAGTCCGCGAAGGGGTGTCCAAGCCCAGTAGGAGTCGCCGAATGAGGCACCCAAAAGGTAGATTTGCCTCAGGCCGGCCGGAGAAGTTTGCAATAATATGAGTAACAAAATGGGAGGGTAAGTCAATAGGCTGACCACTCAAAGAAGCATATAGAATAATGCCTTCCCCTGAAAGAGAGGAGAAATGGGAAGCTGGAACGGAGTTCGTGAGTACGATACGGCTCACGACTGTGCGCCGAGGGAGAGGTAGAAGGTCGGGAATGCTTTGCCATTCCACTGAGAGGGGCACCATGAAGGAAGGAGGCAATCTCATTAAACGTGATCCGGGATTGCGGCCGAAGAGTAAGGATAGGGGGAATTGAGCACCCGGGAGATCAAAAACGCGGCAATGATATCGGCCGTAATATGCAATTGTGCCTTGCGCGCATAAAGTAGAAAAGGAACAAGCAAAGATCGCATGAATATTGGAATAAAATTCTTGAACAAGGATGAGCGACGAGCAATCAAACCCGTGATGACCGACGCCCAACCACGATCAATGAAAAGAGACGAAATGGAAGGGTCGACAGAGTCAAGACGGACTTCCTGTTCCAGGGAGAGTTGCCGACTAGACATGCGGGTTTGAAAAAGAGACTCTGCCTCGGGACTAATGAAGCGATCAGGAGCTGAAGACCCACTCGGGCGAGTGCGTTTGCCACTTGACTTGCGTGACAAAGATTTGCGAGGAGCCGACATCTGAAAAAAAATTAAACACCACAATGTAACGATAAAGAGTGAAAATAATATATATATATATATAAATATATATATATATATATATATATACAAATAAATATATATATATATATATATGTATATATATATATAAAGATGTATATATATATATTGATATAAGTGGGGAAAGTGACCGCCCGTGGATCGCCGTGAACAGAAACGGGCGTTCAAGATCGACGCGGCGGAAGGTGATCGGCCGACGCCGCACGACGCCGGAAACGCACACGAGGGCCACCGGAGCACCACCTCCGCACCCCCAAAGACCGCCGATTTGGACAGCACGGGAGGAGCACCCACACGGGCTAGGCCGAGAGATGAGGGATCAAACAACAGATCCTCCATGAACGGGCGAGCTCACGGATCCACGTACGACGCTCAAAATCCACGCAAAAACTGGTGGATTTGAAGGGAGGAGGAGGAAAAGCGAGATCCGTGAAGACAGCCACCCATAAAGGAGGCAAATTTCGCAGCCAACACCACTAAGAACGGTGGCGGTCACCGAAAACGAAATCGAGAAGAAGGTGGAGGAAATTACCGTGAGAAACGCCCGAAATCGGTGAAGAAGGAGTGTGGATCTAGCCGATCTGGTGATGAGGGAGAGGTAGAGAAGTGGCCGTCACAAGAGGAAAGGCAGGGGCAACGAATGTGGAAGAGGGTTTGTGATGTGTGCGTGTGCTGGGCGCTCGCTGCCTGCTCGATGATAAAGGCAGGCAGCGGCCGCTCGAGCCAAAGGCGAGCGAGCGGAGAAATCCGTGCCTTTTCCCCTTTTTTTTTTTGATTTAATTTTTTTTTTTTTGGAACAGTAAATGAGCCATTCAACCAGAATTTATCGTAGCAAATTTAGCTCACTTTTCTTAACCCAAATGCTTCTCCCCGAATTTATTTTTTGGTTTAATCTTTGTACTCGTTCATTTAGTTTTTGAATATGATCAAGGAGTTTATTCACTCTTGGCCATTTTCTTTCGTTGTACAAAGAATTCACAGTGTAGCATCGAGGACGAATGTGGCCAACTTTACCACACGCATGACAGGTAGGTACAAACTTAGGAACGGTGGAACGGTCCATAGATCTTTGATTTATGATGATAGAAGACTTGACCGATTCAGATGATTTGTTCATCCCCTTTTTATTAGGTAAATTTTGCAAATGAGTTGGGACAAATTTAGGAGCCACACGACGAGCCGGTTGCTTAGTGACTTTTGATGTGTTAGCGTGTTGGTGTGGCATTTTCACGGAGGGAATAAAGATTGTTTTGGGTTTCACGACATTTCGGAACATATTTTCATCATATCCCAACCCATGTTTATTTTCTCCACTTTTACCCAACCTAAGCATATGATCAAGTTTAGCTGACCCATTTAAGAATTGTTTTAAATCTTTTCTTGTGGCTTCCAGTTCAGATTCTAAGGTCGTGATTTGTTTAGAAGATGAGATTTTCAAATTCTCAATTTCTTGGCGTTCAGTATCAACCTTGGATTGTAGAGATATTTTTTCTTTTTCCAAATCAATGATCCGATTATTTAGGGTTCTATTTAATTTCTTAACTTTCAAACATTCCCTAAATAATTTATCATAAGCCTCTTGAAGGCCGTCAAATTCAGCTTCGATTCTCGCCTCGTAATCATCGCATTGATTACTATTTTCTGGGCAATGTTACACATTGAGGTCATAAATGCCATGTTTGACAGGGCCATTTTCAACAATTTTCACCCTCTTCTTCTTCGTCATCACTTAAGGTCACATTAGCTTTAAAGGCTTGACCTTGTGTGGCGTTTAAAGTTTGGACATTCACTCCCGATAGTGACCAAAGCCTTTACATTCATGATATTGAACGTCTTGAGTCGTTTTTGATTTGGAATCCTTAAGTTCACGACGGTTTTTCCTTTCAAATTTAGGTGAACGTTTGTCATCGATTTGTTCGATGAAGATTTATTTGTCTTTAAAACTTTTTAAAATTCTTGACAAATAGGGAAAATTCATCATCACTACACGATTCTACATCGGAATCCCGATTTCGCTCTTCCCTACTTGATTTTAGAGCAAGTGATTTGTTTTTTTTTTCTTTGACTGTGGCAAGGTGTGCTCATAAGTTTGTAGGGATCCTACTAGTTCTTCAATCTTCATTTTATCAAGGTCCTTGCTTTCTTGATAGCCGTGACCTTAGGTCTAAATTGTTCGGAAGGGACCTAAGAACTTTTCTAACAATTTTATTCTCGTGAATTCGTTCTCCTAAATTAAATGTAGAGTTCACAATATCATTCAATTGAGCATAGAACTCATCAAAGGTCTCATCATCTTTCATTTTTATTTCTTCAAATCTAGTGGTGAGCATTTGTAATTTTGAATTTTAACAAGCTTCGTGCCTTCATGAGTAATTTCTAAAATGTCCCACGCATCCTTAGAAGTCTCACACATTGAAATACGTTTAAATTCATCGGGAGATACAGCCATAAAAATAGCATGTAACCCTTACTATTCCAGTTGCATGCATCAAGTTCCTCTTTTAGTCCACAATGTCACAGACTTTTGGTTGGTTATCGACGGAACTTGTGGGTGGCGCCCACCCAATTTGGGTACTAACCCAAACTCGTTCATCTAATGATTTAAGGAAGGCTCTCATCCGGACCTTCCAATAGGCATAGTTACTCCCATCAAAGAAGGGAGGAACGGAAAGCGATCCACTAGTATACATCTAGATCGGGGGTTGCGGATCGGGGTGAGTCTCTGATACCAATTGAAAAAGCACGTTTCAGTGCTACCGTGTTTCGACCCCGTTACAAGTATAGCGGAAGTAATAAAATAAATTAATTAAATTAAATATCCGATACACGTAAATGATATTTAACTCTAGATGTATAAACAACTAATAAGCATGCACAATATGTATATAATAATGAGCAACAATAATAAAGACCCGATTTTTGGTGACGGAGTGAAAACTCGATACCCACGTATCGAAAAACACTCCGGCTTCAACGGCCGGAAGCAATGCACTATGAAAATCAACTTACAGCCCGGTGGTAACGACGCGCTAACCTAGCCGACTTACTCCCGACACGTGATCCCTACCAAGGAACTCCTTGGATTTGCCCAAGGGCAACTAAACCGACTCCTTCCGGTCTTCACGTCAATCTTCCCTCGAACCACTTGAATTTCCAATCACGAATGAGTCTCCTTCTTCACGAACCAAAGTCTTCAACAATGGTAGAAGGCAAACTTTTAATGGTGAAAAAGAGTTGGTGAGAAAACTAGTTTGAACATGTAGAACAATCCTTTGATGATTAGTTTTCTCAAGATGTGCAAGTATATCGAAGCATGAGAGGGTTTTCTTCTCAAGGAGGCACGCACATCAGATTTCCAGAAGTCTTTTTGGGTTCAAAAACATAAGTCCCATATTTATATTGGAGCCAAAATCGCGTTCAAAAATCTGCCTGTTGGCCGCCGCTCGAGCGGGCTCGACGCGGCGGCGAGCGCCATAGGGTTTCGTGGGAAACCAAGCCGGCGCCGAGCGGCCATGGGCGAGCATCGAGCGGCCGTAGTTCTGGATTATCGGCTCGAGCGGGTGGAGGGCGAGCATCGAGCGCCCCGCTCGATTATCGCTCGAGCGGGCGTCGAGCATGAAGCGAGGGCGGTCTTCGCGGTGCTCGAGCGCGTGGAGGGCGGACCAATGAATTTTAATGAATTTTAAACCGACAACCCACAACCCGACATCAATAAAATAATACATATGGTCACGGAATATGCCAATAAGACAAATGTGTCTAACAATATTTAATGGTTATATTATTTGAGATTTTCCAGGCAAACGATTTGGACCAAATTTAATGATTTGGGCTCGGGACAACATATAGTTTCTCATAGATTCCTGCAAGACAGCCTGCCAATATTTTTTGTGTGCACCAAAGATCATGCCTAATTTTTCCTTATAAGCGACGAGTAAGGAATGTGAAAAAAGATTGAATACATAAGGCTCCTTAAATAGGCAGAGATTGCGGACACCAAGAGCACTTTGAGCATGAAACACAACTGTATTGCATTGTGTACAGAGCAAAAACATCTTTTCAGTTTTAGTGCATCATTACAGCACCACCAGTCAAATCGAACCAAGTAGTAAATGCCTCGTAGCCAAGGAATATACGGGGACATCCTCAAAGATTACGACATGAAAGCCAAAAGTTATAATATATACTGAGTTTTCAGTTGAGTCTTATATTTACACTCATGAAGCCCAAAATTCGGCCTTCAAGGGTAATGGCTTGTGATGGGTCTTTGTAAAAGTCCAAATTTCACCCTAGAACACCTGAACTATCATCATCATAGTAAGTTGGATGTGCATAGAACTGTCCAATTGAAAGTTGTACCATATGTAGACCGTCCAACTAAGAGCTGCTCGTGCAAAAATTGCCTTATTAGGCTATCTGGCAGGAACCATCTAGTAAAGACCTTATTGCATAGTCGTGCCTTGAGAGGCAAGTCCTTAAAATAGAAAAAGGTATTGGGAGGCCAAATTATCCGAGTGACTATTCTATTTACAATGCACTAGCATTCAATATATGATTAAAATTGATCAGGGGCACCAATCCTATAGGTCAATACATGTCAAACAACTCACAAAATATATTTGACAAATTAATGAGCTGAAATATAATAGTTTCACAAGGCCAATTAGCCCATGATTATAAACTATGGTACTTAGTTTTGATGTATTAATTTATTAGAATTGTTATAAAAAATGTTATTAATCTTATAATGGAAGAGCCATCGGAAAAAAGAAAGCGTTATTTGACCATAATATTATAGTATGAAAAAAGCTAATTAATTCCTAAATAGTTACCGCAATGCGAGCACAAAAGCCCGTATGAATAAGCAGATCTTGTAACATATATGAGATATCTTCGATTGGAGATTAAAAAAAAAAATCTCTCAAAATTTTCAAGATCTAAAAAAATCTATTGTAAGTCTTCCAAAATAGCTTTCCATCATAAGAAACATATCTATCTAGATAGGAGCATATCCTTAAGATGTCAACCTTTTTTTCTCATTTCTTCGGTATTCTATTTAAAATATTTTTAATTTAAGTATTAGAAAATAAATTAATAAGCAAGTTTTATATGTTTATGTTATTATTTTGGTTTATGAAATGCTAAATTGAGTTACAAAATTTATAAAAATTATTTTGCAAAACCACACATGTGAAATTTAAATTCGCAACACGGATTAGCTAAGTAGTTTCTGTTGCGTACTGGTTCCACTTGGACCGAGAGATGCAGAGGTGCGTCAAATTAGATGCGTGGTTCCCAGGCAACACAAGTGTGTGAGGTGTTGGACACGAGATGAAGATTGAGACCGAATTTTTTACGTGAAAAACCTCCTCTTGAATGGGGAGGAAAAACCACAAGGCTCAGGGCCTAGAAAGAGTTTCACTATTTGGGTTGAAGACTTTACAAAGTACAATTGTGAGGGTTAATCCCTTCCCTGTCTCTCGCTTTGTGTTTATTCCCTAGGGAACTATGTTCTCTGGGAGCTTTTTACTTTTCTTTGTGAGTTGCCTTGCGGGGAGAGTGTCCGGTCGAAGTCCAGATCCCCCTTTTGCGAGGGGCCTTGCTGGGTATTTATAGGAGAAGCCAGGCAGTTGGGGAGAAGGCACGTGTCGTCCATCCGGCGGTTGAGCAGCTGGTCCACTGACTTCCTTTAATGCTGCTGACGTGGTCGGTAAGGCACGTGGCTAGCGCCGCTGGTAGGTCTGCTTATGCAGGGTCTGAATGATAGTCTTGATTTGACTAGGCGTGCCCTGTTGAGACGGCGATTGACAGTAGTTGCAGGTTATCTTGGGAACCGGCGTAGTAGCCTAGCTGGCACTCCCAGTCATGAACGAGCGGTCCTCGTCCAGTTGTGATGTTCCTCGTGAGTCTGCGGACTCGTGAGATGAAGCAGCTCTTGGAGGGCCTTTTGGGGAAAAGTCCGAGCGTCTCTTCCTGGCCGCTTGGGCAGTTCTAAGACTTCGCAAGACTTATTGGGCTCTCGGTCCTTGGGCTTTTTACTTGGGCCACCTAACTTTCTTAACTTGCGAGAGTATCTCTGGGCATCTTATTTGGGCCCTTCTCCTGGGCCGTGCTTTTATGGGCCTTCATATTGAGGCCGAACATAGCCCCCCATGCCAAAGTACTCAAGGTTCTCGGTCGTTTGGCATGAAGTTGCTAGCCTGTTGGGGGTGTCGGTCGTTCGAGAGCATGTGTCCTGGTGGCGAGCGCTGCGTTAAGCTTGATGGGAGATCGTCCCCGGACCTCTTCTGGGCCGCCGTTTTGCTTCCCTGCTGGAGTATTAAATGCCGTATCTAGCTGATGTGACGCGTTATCAGGCGCCTTAGGAAGGAGAGATCACCAGGCTTCTGAGGCGAATGGCTGGTCGATGCGTGGCAAGGGTAATAAGTACGCCTTTTTGCGTTCCAAGGCTTATTTAAACGCCTTTTTGCCCTAATGTTTCATCTTCGCGCCCGCTTTTCGTTCTCTTCTTCGTTCGAGTTTTGCCTTCTCCTTTGTTTTTTGGCTTTCATGGCGCCTGAGTGAGAGACATTGCTTCCACGCGTGGCGCCGACAAGCTCACTGGAGATTCGAGCTCAAGATCAAATCCCTAAGTCTATGGCCATGATGATTCCGGAGCCGCATGATAGGGCGCTGTATCCTCCGGACGGCTTCATTACCGTTTATGAGGCCCATCTCAAAGGCAGGCTACAGTTTTCCATTTTGGAGGAGCTCTATGACATTATGAGGGCGCTCGGGGTGCCCCTTGCCAGGCTTCAGCCGAACGCGATGAGGTATCTGGTGTCCTTGTGCGTCTTCTTCCGGTGTTATGAGAAGCTCTTGAATGCTCTTACGGTCAAGGTGATATTCCGCTAAAACCTTGACTGGATTGTAATGACTCCCCGCCCGGAATTTTCTTCGCTGTGTGGTGGCAACTCAGATTCCACAAGGCAGTGGAAGGACAAGTTCTTCTTTCTCGGCGTCTACGAGCATTGGGCCATCCCTACCACGTGGGGGAAGGTGACTAGCCAGTATTGCTCTGACCCTTCGAGGGAGGACTGGGAGGAAGTGAAGGCGTACACACACTTAGTGTTGACCAATCTGTGGAGCTTCCATTTGAACAAGCGCAACATCTAGCTGACTACCGATAAATTCAGGGTAGCCAAGTGGGGACCACGGGAGGAGGCTCCCGGCCCAGCTCCTTCTGTAAAGGCCAAGGAGAGACCGAGGATTGGGGGACCCACTGCTGAGCGCTCCTCAAGTGATGATGATGATTTTGATATTGAGGGTGTGAGCGATGATGACGTGGTTGTTCCTCCGCTCACGAGATCGGGGACTATCTCTTTTTCTGAGTCCTCGAGGTCTGGGGGTCTCGGCTTCACTTACACTGCTAATATTTCGGTCGAGCCCTCAAAAGCCTTTGCGCGGACTAGAGAGCTTCCGGGTGCCCAGTCCTCCTGTGATGATGATGACGATGATGTTCCTCTGATCAAGAGGGTGAGGACTGAAGCCTCTCTTCCGGGGCCCTCGGGATCTGACGGTCTCGCCTTCACTTCCACTGCTAATCTCCCCACTGCACCCGTGGAGGTTCTCGCTCAGACTGCAGGGCTCTCGGACGTCCAGCCCCCCTGTGATGATTTTGTTCCCGGCGCTCCCGTTGGTTTGCTTGGTGACGTCTCGGACAGGATTGATCACCCTACCGAGGACATAGGAGGCGAGAGTGCCACGATGGATTCTGAGAGGGGAATGTCGGCTGAAATGATCCGAGAGATGGTGGAGGTCGTGGATTTGAGTGTTGACAGTTCGCGCCCTCGATCCTCCCGAGCGCCCGTTGTGGCCGAGGCCGAGTTGCTGCCCGAGTTTCTTAGGGACGTTGATTTTGAGGCAGACTTTCCAGCGCCTTTTACAGCTGACGAGTCTGTGTCTGAGGTGGCGCCTGCGGGGCTTAGGAGCGAGCCGCAGGAGTCCGAGTCCCACGTGGAGCGTGGCATAGGGGATGACCTTCTCGTTTCTAAGGTAGCCTGTTGCTTCCTTTCTTCCCTTGCTTTCAACTGTTCGTACTTTGATGAATTTTTCTGTTACAGCTCCAGAGTTTGATTGCTGGCCTTAACGGACTAGTGGGAGTGATCGCTCAGTCCCGTCTGGAAATGAGGTCCTCGAGGGTCGCTCATGAAGCTGCGCAACGGGCGGAAGCGGAGCTGGCTGAAGCCAAGGAGAAGATCGCTTCCCTGGAGGGTACTGTCAAGGACCTGCGGCTTAGGCAGAGCCTCCTTTAGGATCGGATCCTTCGCCAGGAGGAGAGGCTGAGGACTTCTGTGCAAATTGCTGAGATGGCTCCTGTGTTGGACGGCAAGTTTCGGGACGGCATTCGCATGTGTCGCCGAGTGGCACGATTGATCCGTCCGCGATTTCCTGTAGCCGTCCTCGATCCCAGGAATGCCAGCGCCTTGAGCATGGAAGACTTGTACGGCGTCAATGGCAGGCCTTTCCCTGGCTCCCCTCGGGCAGGGCCTGATGGTGGACCTCTTACGCCCGAGGAGACAGTTCAGATGGAGCAGACGGGATCTTCAGGAGCCCACGGAACTCAAGGAGGAGGAAGCCGAGTGGCACTCCCTTGACATGCCGCCCCCTTTTTCTCATTTTATTTTGTCATACTTGTACAGAAAATCATTTTTGTGAATAAGACTTTGTCCTTTTCGCTTTAAGGCTTGGACGTTTCTTTTTGTGTCTTGTTTGCACGTGCGTGTTCTCTTTCTCCTTTTTTTTTTGCGGCGCGTCATACAGCGCCTAACTTCTTTGTTTCGAGTGGGTGACTCCCTTCAGATGCTCGACCCTTTGCCTTTTTGGACTTGGGCATGCAGTCCTCTTAGGGACTTCTAGCTTTTAGCCTTTATTTTCGTCGCCCGGCCTCCAGGATCGTTTGGTTACGGCTGAGTTTTTGGGTTTTGACCTCTGGGGCCCGGCCTCTAGGGTCGCTCGGCCGCAAAATGAAGTTTCGTTGCGACCACCACTGTCCGACCGAGAGGTTGCTCGGGTTGGCGGCCAAGTTTTGTTGCTCGATCGTTGGGTCCGACCCGCGGGTCGCTCAGGTTGGCGCCAAGTTTTGTTGCCGACCGTGGGGTCTGACTGGGGTCGGGTCGCTCGGGTTGGCGCCTAAGTTTTGTTTGTTGAATGCTGTGAGTTGCTTCACTGTCAAGGAGAGAGCACGGGAACGCTTCATGGTAAAGGTAACAAATGCACGTTTTTATTAATGTACATTTTTTCTTACATTGAATGGTCCCCGGGGTTTTTTGTCTCTTCTTTCTCTCTTTTTTTTTTTTTACGTCAGTCCGCGCCAGTTATGGTCTTGCCCTTTGAGCGGCGTGACTGGCTGCTTCCTGCTACTCCGGGGCCGCGCTCAGGTCGTGGCAGGAAGCGGTCGAGATATCATTTCATTACCAGCCGCTTGATTTTCGCTCGGAGCTTCGTGCAGTCCTCGGTGTCGTGGCCGCGACTGCCATGGTAATGGAGTATTTCTACTGGTCGCCTCCCTCTGGGTTCTTCAACGCCCTGGGCCATCTTAGGAACTCCTTGTCCCTGATCTACCTCAGGATGTTGGTGAGGGAGTCAGTGAAGGCCAATGGGCCTGAGTGTCTTTCTCCTCCAAGGACCATCCGCTCGGCTTATCGTGCCCGGATGGTCGTTGGGTCTTCTGGTGGGCGCTCGCCCTTCTCTTTCCTTCCCCTGTCCTCGGGGGCAGGGGATCTTCTCGTCACGGCTGAGTTGCTTCACGGCCTGGGTCCAAAGACAGTCTTCCCAGAGCCTCGAGCCCCCTCTTTGGGGCCGGCCATGGGACTTCAACTGGCCGAGGTAATCCCTCAACCCGCCTCGGAGCCCGCGCCGATCGGCCGTCTCCTCGAGCGCCGTTTGAGCGGGCTTGAGCGTGGGCCCCTGACTATTCGCCCGCCTCTCCCGGGAGGTTGCGGACGACCCTTGTGAGGCTGTCCACCTTCTGCGCCCGGCGCACGCTCGGTGCCGGGCCGCCGCTATTCTCGCCGCCCGATGGGAGACATCCGTCAGAGCACTCCTCCCCCAGTGGACGTCTTTGCCTTGTTTGCTGAACATCCTTGGGGCATTGTTTGTTGTAGGAGGGGTGGGAAATCGTGAGTTTTTTGTTCTTCCTTTCCCACAGACGGCGCCAATGTTGCGTACTGGTTCCACGGGGACCGAGAGATGCAGAGGTGCGTCCAATCGGATGCGTGGTTCCCAGGCAACACAAGTGTGTGAGGTGTTGGACACGAGATGAATATTGAGACCGGATTTTTTACGTGGAAAACCTCCTCTTGAATGGGGAGGAAAAACCACGAGGCTCAGGGCCTGGAAAGAGCTTCACTATTTGGGTTGAAGACTTTATAAAGTACAGTTGTGAGGGTTAGTCCCTTCCCTATCTCTCGCTTTGTGTTTCTTCCCTAGGGAACTATGCTCGCTGGGAGCTTTTTACTTTTCTTTGTGAGTTGTCTTGCAGGGAGAGTGTCCGGTCGAAGTCCAGATCCCCCTTTTGCGAGGGGCCTTGCTGGGTATTTATAGGAGAAGTCAGGCAGTTGGGGAGAAGGCACGTGGCGTCCATCCGGCTGTTGAGCAGCTGGTCCACTGACTTCCTTTAATGCTGCTGACGTGGGCGGTAAGGCATGCGGCTAGCGCATGGTGTAGGTCTCACATGCAGTGGTCTCAATGATAGTCTTGATTTGGTAGGCGTGCCCCTGGTTGACGGCGATTGGCCGATGGTTGCGAGTTATCTTGGGAACCGGCGTAAGAGCTTTACTGGCACTCCCACCATGAACGAGCGGTCCTCGTCCCATTTGTGATGTTCCTCGTGAGTCTGCGGACTCGTGAGATGGCAGCTTGGAGGGCCTTTTGGGGAAAAGTCCAGCGTCTCTTCCTCTGCCAGGCGGTTAAGACTTCGTGAAGACTTATTTGCCTTTCGGTCCTCGAGCTTTACTTACCCGACTTTCTTAACTTACGCTTACGAGAGATCTCCAAGATCTTATTTGGGGCCATTCTCCCGGGCCGGCTTTTATGGGCGCCCATATTGGCATCAACAGTTTCAAAATATGAATTTAGGCTAATATGCTATAAACACACTAGTTTAAATAGTTTTAAAATATATTTATTGTTGCAAATATTTATTTATTTATTTATTTATTTGGTAAAAAAAATCCTAGAAAATACCGTCATTCATATAACGCTTGCCAATGCTCGAGGGGGCCAGCCCAGTTTTCCGGCGTAATGCTTGTATCGGGCGTGCTGGAACCCCCTACGACTTTCTTTGAACGACAGCAGACTCGTGTTGGCCAGTTTACTTTGCGATGAATGACGACTAGTTTTCCTATCCTGAATATCCGACCGTGTGTCTCCTGTAGTCCGCCGCCCCAAATGGTGCGCCGCCTACCTGAAAAGGCTGCGGAGTTCACCAGTTCAGCTTCATCCCTAGGGCTTCCGTTACGGCTGAATCGTTGTCCAGGGTCACGGCTCATGGCTTCATCACAAACAGATGCCCAATCAACATTCTCCCCCAATCGATCATCCTCTTCTTTGCCAATTCAACTGGACGAGGAATCGGATTTCGAGAAGATTCTGTCTCCTGACGGCTACATTTCCATCTGTGGCTTCGGCTCTCTCCTCTCCGGTACGCACAATTCTTCCGGTTGTACTAGTACTATTTGATTGAGATTTGAGATTGCGCCAGTTTGATTATCTAATCTGAATGTTTGGGTTGTTGGGAGCAGAGAGAAGTGCGAGGAGTACATTTCCTGATTTGGTTAACTTCAGAATCGCGAGGTTGAAGGGATTCAGGAGGGTCTTTGCTCACGTCGCTCCTATTTTCTTCGAGCGCGGCATTGCCAAGCCCGAAACCAAGGTCCGTCAACCTTTGCTTTCTATCTTACTTTGTTTGGTAAAACAAATCAGTGGCGTGGTGGGGTGGGGGACTTGTATTATTGGTCCCGGACTTTCCTTGGGACAACGTGGTAAAAGGTTATCGAATAGGTTTGACGGGGAGGCGAAAAGGAACAAATTTCATCTACCTGTTATCAAGTCTCAAATCTGATGATGCCTGAAACTCTTGGCATTGTTACGGCTGTTCTCTTTATTGGTTTTATGAAAAAATCTCCCTCACGGGAACATTTTATCTTTTGTGGAATATATTTTTCAAGGGAAATGATACCTTCTTTTTTTTTCTTGGTTGCAAAGCTATTTTCCTAAGAATACAGAATTGATTTGGCTATGGTGGTTGGCGGCTAGGTGGTAGTCACGGATGTTTTGGGTGATAAAGGGTTGTGAAAGTGGAGGATTAGGTGGTGATGATTGGCAGTTTTGGAGGACATCGTAAAAAATTTAGCTTCCAGCCTCAGTGATGTTAGTTTTCCCCTCATAAGTGAACAAGAAAAAAGATTAAAAAAAAAGAAGGAAAAAAATGCCTTGCCTAAAATTCCCCCTTGCCAAACGTTGAGAAATAGAAAGGGAAATATAACAATTGACCATCTAACCATATGGAGCCTAAGGCTTCGTTTGTTGGAAAATAACTTTCTGGAAAATAAATTTCTTTATTTTCTAGTCTTTGGCAGCATGAAAAATTCGTCATGTAATCAATGAAGGAAGTAATACCAAGACAATAACAGCACATGTAATCAAGCTTGCTGAAGCTGAGAGCCGTTTTTCTTCCCTGAAGGGCTAGCTGAAGGAGCAAAAGAGGTTGCACGTCATCCTCTGAGGGAGGAATCTCTTGCTGGAACAGGAGCTTAGGATTTCGTTGAAGCCTGACGACATTGCTCCAGCCCTCGAGCGTAAGTATTGGGACACCATTGACATGTGCTGTCGAATCATGAAGCTTTTGGTCCCGAGGTTTCCTATTGCTCTTTTTGACCCGAGGAACTCTAACGCCTTGTGCAAGGACGACTTGATTGGTCTCCCACCACGCTGGAGGTCTCTTGAGTCTTCACAGTCGGAGCCATCCGGCCAGCCAGTGTCCTCTAGACAACCAGGATCCTCGGAGCAGGCGGGACCTTCATCTCCGTAATGTGTTTTATTGTACACATTTTTTTTATATACGTACACTGTTGTACACATATCAATTTTATGAATAAAATCCAAATCGTTTAAGTGCAAACGTCTTGTTTGTCTTCGTGGTTTTTTCTTAAACTTAGGCTCTTAGGAAATCTCGTCCTTTTTGAGCAAAACGTCCAAACTCTTCGACCATTGTTGACTGAAGGTGCGACTTCTTTGATTTTTGCACACTTGCTATTTCTAAGCCCCTTAAGTTTTAGTTTAACCTCTTGAGGGTTTCTTGGCACTGCCAAGTTTGAGGTTCGACCTTTGGGGCCGCTCGTCCTTTGGTGAATTTTAATACGACCTCTTGTGCCGCTCGGTATATTAACGAGTTTTAGTCGACTTCTTGTTCTGCTCGGACACAGTCGAGTTTTTAATACGACCTCTTGGACCACTCGGAGATTGCCGAGTTTTTAATACGATCTGTTGGGCTGCTCAGACATATCCGAGTTTTAGGGCAAGTGAAAGGAATCCTATCCACTTGACTTAGGGGCAGCCAAGGCCTTGTTACTTTATAAGATGGTGCGATCACTCAGTGGAATGTAAAATGATAATTTAAACAAAAACTGTCATTTTATTAATGAAACGGGATGCAAGCACGTTGTGCAAATAATATACCTGTGTGTTTTACATCCTTATTGATAATATTTCTTGAAGTGAGCAGCGTTCCATGTTTACGGGACAAGCTTTCCCTCCTAGGTGCATAGCTTGTGTGCTCCATTTCGTAGGATGGCCTAGACCAGGAATGACACCTCTCAATTTGGGGAGAGCTTGTTCCGGCCAGTATTTTTTTCGGTGGCCTCAATTCTTCTCAGCATTAAGTTTCCTACCTCAAACTAGCGTGCTTTCACCTTCTTATTGTAATACCGGGCGACCCTTTATTAGTATTCCATAATCTGCAATCTTGTTGCGTCTCGGACTCCTTCAAGACGGTTGAGGTTTTCCTAAATACTCTGTACATTATTGAGCCGATTGAAGCTTTCCACGCGGAGGCTTGGCAGCCTGACTTTCACTGGAATGACCGCTTTGACCCTGTAATACAGGTTGAAAGGAGTTTCTCGCATTGGCTCCATTGTAGTTTTCTTGTAAGACCATAGCACTGACGGCAGCTTTTCGATCTACGAGCCTCCAGTGTGCTCTAACTTCGTTTTCATTCCATATAGTATTGCGCGGTTCGTGACCTCCACCTGACCGTTGTATTGTGGGTACGTGACCGATGTATGCGGTAACCTTATCCTTAGGTTGGTGCAATATTTGGTAAACCTTTTCCCGAAGAATTGGGTCCCATTATCAGTCACAATGCATTCTGGGTTCCCGAACCTGCACACAATGCTTTGCTGGACCAAGTTTGTTGCGTTTCACTCGGTTATGCGAGCCAATGACGTGGCCTCAACCCACTTCGTGAAGTAGTCAATTCCGACGATTAAGAACTTCTTTTGCCCGGATGCTATTTGTAGTGTCCCAAATATGTCCAGCCTCCCATTGCGAAAGGGCTAAGGTGATTGTAGAGTTCTGAGTTCCGTATGCGGCTGGTGGGAAATGTTGCCATGGACTTGACAATTCTCGCATTTTCGTACAAAATCTATGGCGTCATGCTTCATGGTTGGCGAGTAGTACCCTTACTTCATCAGCTTGAACGTGAGGTTCTTGCCCCTAATGTGGGATCCATAAATCCCAAGGTGTACATCTTCAAGGGCGTAATCAGCCTCTTTTGGGGTAAGGCACCTCAGGTAGGGGCAGAGAATCCTCGGCAATATAGTCAGCCGTCCATGATAGTATACCACCCTGCGGTCTTCTTCACTTTCCTGGTTTCTTCTACGTCCTCAGGCAGTGTTCCATCAGACAGATACCTTAGGTAGGGGGTGTCCAGTTGTTGGCCTCGGATATTTGCATCACTTTTGTCTCAGAGTCTTCCACACTGGGTTTGTTGAGGACCTCATGCGTTCCTCGGGTATATTGCTCTGGGTCTCCCGAGGCTGCCGTTTTTGCAAGCTGGTCGGCCCTTACGTTCTCTTCCCGCAGGATTTGGACCATTTCTACTCTCTCTAAGGCTGACATGAGCTCTCAGGCCTTTGAAAGGTACTTGGATAGTTGTGGGTTGTTGGCTTTGAAGTTTCCACGGACTTGATTGATGACCAGCTCGGAGTCGCTGTAGGCAATCAGGTCCTTGGCAGAGCACTTCTTTGCTAACCAAAGTCCTGCAAGCAAGGGGCCTTGTACTCTACCGCATTGTTAGTCGCTGGGAATCCGAGGAACATTGAATACTTTATCTTTTGATCATTCAGACGTCCTCAGCACAACGCCAGCTCCACAACCATCTTTCATTGATGAGCCATCCACATACAGAGTCCAGATCGCTGGGCTATGTAATTCCTTGGCATCACAAGTGTCCGAGGAGTCTTGAGTTGGTGTCGTGGTTTCGAAAATAAAGTCCGCCAGGGCTTGGACCTTTAAGGAAGGCTTCGGGCGGAACTCTATGTTGAACTCACCCAACTTAATGGCCTACTTGACCAACCGTCCCGACGTTTTTGGCTTTTACAGAATTGCTCTTAAAGGTTGATCGGTCAGGACGACTACTTTGTGTGCCCGAAAGTATGGCCTCAACTTCCAAGTGGAATACACGAGTGCTAGGTCATCTTTTCTGCGTGGGAATACCTTGTCTCAGCATCAGCCAAGATCTTGCTAATGTAGTATACGGGTTGCTGCCTGTTGTTCCGTTGACTGACCAAGGCTGAGCTCAAGGCTGTCTGAAATCGAAAGGTATAGGTACAACTCCTCACCTGTTTGGAAAGAAGTCAATAGAAGTGGGTTTGATAGGTACTCCTTAAGTCCTCGAAAGGTTTCTTCGCAGTCGGCCGTCCATTGGAAACCGTTAGCCTTTGTCCCTCTCAGGGCCTTGAAGAACGACAAGTACTTCTCGGCCTACTTGGCCAGGAAGCATGACAGTGCTACTAACCTTACAGTGAGCTTTTGGACTTCCTTCACGGTTCGAGGGGATTTCATGTCAATGATAGCCTTGATCTTTTCTAGATTTGCTTCAATCCCTCGGTGCAAAACAATATAGCTCAAGAATTTTTCAGATGTCACTCCAAATGTAAACTTGGCTGGATTGAGTTTCATCTGATTTGTTCTTAGGACGTTGAAGGTCTCGTCCAAATCTTGTATGTGGTGGTCGATTATTTTGCTTTTGACGAGCATGTCGTCCACATAAATCTCCACGTTCCTTCCAATCTGGGCCTCGAATATTTTATTCATGAGTTTCTGATAAGTAGCACTAGCATTCTTGAGGTCGAAGGGTATGACATTGTATCAGTATGTCCCTTGGTCCATCATGAATAACGTGTGCTCCTCGTCTTCGAGACTCATCCTTATTTGATTGTAACTCGAGTACGCATCTATGAAACTTAGAAGCTCATGACCGGACGTCGAGTCTACAAGCGAATCAATTCTCGGGAGTGGAAAGCTATCCTTTGGGTACGCTTTATTGGCATTCGTGAAGTTCACGCACATCCTCCACTTTTTGTTATTCTTTTTGACCATCACAACGTTGGACAGCCAGTCCGGGTAGTGCACCTCCCTTATGAATCCCGGGTCCAGAAGCTTCTTACCTCCTCCCGAATTACCATCAATTTTTTCACTGAATAGTTTCTCCTCTTTTGCCTAACGGGCTTATGATTGGGATCTCGGACCAATTTATAGACTATTATTCCAGTCGGTATTCCTGGCATGTCGCTCGGATTCTAAACAAAGACGTTCGAGTTCTTGCATAGGAAGCTGATAAGTTGGTCTCAGAAGGCTTGAAGTAGAGAACTTTCTATTTGGACAGTCTTTGTGGCGGACTAGATTATTCTCCATCGAATAACCTCCGTCAGAGACAACACTAACCTAAGCCCATAATTAAACTATGGACTCTACAGAAAATCCGGCAGAGTTTCCTCTGCAACTGGACAAAAATCGAAAATACAACCTGTTCAAAAGATCCTGCACAAGTACACAACTAATCAAAAGGCTCAACACAAAGCTTACAACACGCCACACAGGATCACACATCTGTCATATCATCCATGGCTTCAATACAGTATTCCTACTCTACCATGTTAGATCTAGAGAGATGCCATCTAATATGAAACAAAACTCGAAACATCAATACAGACGCGGAAACATACTAATATTATAATCTGCGGAAGCATAACAAAACCATAAAAATAACAGCCACGAGCCACACTCGACCCCGAGTGGCTCTCCAAATCCGATCAAACACTATGTCCAAATCTTTACTGCACTCGCTGTCCAGCTAACCTCATCAAGCAAGCCTCTCTTTGCTCTAACTATCCGGTGCCAGCTAAGTGTTCTCATCTGAAAGGAAAAACAATAACAGTAAGAGTGAGCTAACAGCTCAGCAAGTACAATCATAAGCAATTCTAGCAGGAATAAACAAGAACGGGAACGGGGAAAGATATTGGAACTTTCCCTAACCACAAAGCAGGAGAGGGAATAGGAACACTTGGAATCTCTTGATTCTCACGGTTCTCACGGTTACATTGGTTGGTCATTATTCGGAATCACTTGATTCTCACGGGATTTTCATGATTACATCTTGAATCACTGGTTTCACATGGTTCTTACGGTTACTTCGGTTGGACATTATTCATTTTTATTATTACATTATCTTTGCGGACCTGGGCTAGTAGACCGTACTAGCCAACAATGCGAGAGAACGAGGACAGGAATGTGTTCGCTACACATTCTAAAACCACGGCTGCATTTTAGGTTGGCAGCACTCGACTCCTGGTTGCATCCATGCAACAATCAATGAACAACTACATCTCGCTATGTAGTGTTCAACCGACACGCCCCACACCCCCGGGGACCAGGGCAATCCTCGTTCTTTCACAGTAGTTTCCTAAAGCGTACCATATACATCACCCGCTACCATGAGCGGCCAGAATACATGGTCAAGTATTCCTCGGGTTCACACCGCGATGGACATGGTATACTAACGAATACTACCCCTACGACTCAGGGTCCTAGTTTCAAGATTAGGTTCAACACTTGGAGAGGGAAATCCACATTTGCCACACACGTTCACAAATTGGGAAACCTCATTCCCATCACAAGCATCTCCAACCGGGAGATCATCTCGTCGCACACATCTCCATCCAGGAGATCACATCATCACAAGCACAATGTGGATTCCCTTCCATTCACTTCAAGGATCACAACCTTTTGCGGGACTCAATTCCCTTACCATAATTCATTCTAAATTCACAAGAGAGATTAGATTCCTTACCTCCAATTATCACTTATCGCTTTGAACCTCTGGGACTCATTCCCTTGACTCCAGCTCATTGATTCACATTCGGAGCTTATATTTACGTTTAAACAATTAAACGTTATTTCCATAACAATTAACGAGGGGGAACAACATATACGTTTCTCATTTCATTTCGGTTGAACAATATCAGATTTCCTTTTAAACATCCGGACGCCGTAAACAGTTCGTTACTTGAGAGATCGGACGTCCGGTGGACACGTACGCACAATTGATACACGAGATTTCACATTTGAGCTCGATTTAACTTAACACGATGATGGAAGCATGCAACTTCCCATTCATTTTCAGATGAACGGTAACGGGGAACTTTTAAGGCTCCTGGATGCCACGAACGGGTCAAATCTTGTGGGATCCAGCATCTGGTCAATATATGCCTACAATTGGGACACGGGGATTCATATTCTAGGGTCATTTTAACATTTCACGAAGGTGACGACATGCAATTTCCACCTTCGGTCTCGGGTGAACAGTAACAACGCCCACTTAGAGGGCTCGGACGCCGCGAACGGGTCGAGACGTGTGAAATCGAACCCGCGGCCGACATATATACATCATTGGGACGTGGGGATTCACATTTTGAGGTCAATTTTATGATACACGGGTGGGAAACGGGAAATCCTCAATTTTCGTGGGTTAGGGTTTCGGTAAAACCAAACCGGGCGGATCGGACACGATTCGGACAAACGACTACATATTCTTAGACCTCAAAGCATGGGTTTCAAGATTCTAACGTTCACGGTGGGTATCGACACAAAATACCCAACGAAATCAAGCAAAACATCGAAAGAGAACGAGAAGTGGGTATGTGAACACTTGCCTCGACGCGTGCTTTCACCTTTATACCTGGCTCTCGGACGGATTTGGACTTCACGGCCTCGATCTCCCTTCTTCTCTCTCTCTCTAAAACCGGCGCCCTCTCTCTCTAAAAACCCTTGGCCCATGCGAAAATGAGAGGAAAGAAGGCGCAACGCGTATTTATACTACGCCTGTCGCTCGAGCGCGGCTCGAGCGGCCAGCGGGCGGTCACACCACTGGCTGACCACCTCTCGAGCGCACTCGAGCGGCCAGCCAGCGAGGGAGAAATCTGGGAGCTGCGCTCGAGCTACGGCTCGAGCGCCCAGCAGGCGCACGCCTGCTGGTCGTGCTTTCGCTGCACGAACACGAACACTTTCCCGATTTTTCTACCGATACTAAACCTTATTCATTCCATAGGATTATTATTGATCATTAGCACACTAATCACCTCATCATTATAATGTTCTCAAATCCGGAACCTCACAGTCTTTTCTGGATCTTTGGGGTCTAGAAGGATTCGGTCGATGGCTTTTCCAGACTCGGCTTGTTGCAATGTCGTCTCATTACGGAAGTTTAAGTCTTCCATGGGTTGAGGAAGAGGAGTTTGAGTGAGCTCGGACAGGTAGCATGTTTGTCTGGCAGCCTGATCCTCGAGGACCTCCCCAACCCGTATAGTGTTGGAAACTTCATATTCAAATGTGGGATTAAGGTCACTGTCCCGAAGGCGGCCAGGCAAGGGCGTCCGAGGATCGCGTTATAGACCGAGGGTAGGTCTACTATTAGGAAGGAAAGGGTCTTTGACGATGTCTTTGGATGGGTCCCTAATGTGACCTTAAACTGGATGACTCCCTGCACTGGCACTAGCTTGTTGTCCAGCCCATAGAGAGGTCATTCAGTTGTGATCATCTGACTTCTTTTGAGCCCTAATTTAAAGAAATCATTGAGATAGACAATATTGTGTGAGCTTTCATTATCAATAAATACTCGTTTCATCTGGTAGTCTAAGCTACCGTCAGAAACGAGTGCAGTTACAACCAAAGGGTCAGAATGGGAAATGTTATATCGGTCATATTTTTGTTATAAAAACTAATGACCTCATCCCTAGATTTTACCATAGGTTTCTTATTCTTCGCCGTTGGATCTTCCCGAGCGCCGCCTCTGACCGGGCGGGTGGAAATCATGTTGACCACCCCCACGACCACTCTGCTTCTTGGCTGGTCAACCTCTCCTGCTTCTGCTTTTCCGGACGATTGTCCGGGTCTTTGTAGGAAGTGGTTGAGGAGACTTCTCTTGATCAGCTCCTCAATTTTCTTCTACAATGTCTTGTAGTCCTCGATACCATGGCCTCCACAACGTGGTAGTGACAATATTTAGACTGGTCACCACCTTCTGGGTTTTTCAGCGCTTTGGGCCATCTCAAAAACTTTTCATCCCAAATATGCATCAGAATGTTAGTACACGAGTCTTTCAAGGGAGTAAGGTTGATGGGCCTGTACTTCCTGTGGATGTTCTGCTCGGACTTCTGGTGCTTCCTGGGCACCGGAAGTCTTGTCTACCTTCGTGCCTTCTTTTTTCGTCCACTGTCCTCGGAGGGAGGCTCTCCACCTAGACGGGCCTCTTCGCATTGTTCGCCTCTTCAGCCGCAATGTATGCTCTTGCTATACTCTCAACCTCCCTGAACGTTTGCGGATCCTTGTGCACGAGGTGCTTAAAGAAGCTATCTCCCTCCAAAGCGGATAGGAAAGTGGTAGCTTGACCCCATCAGGCAGCTTTGGGATCTGCCTTGCCTCAGATATGAAGCGGGGCAGAAAACTCTTCAAGCTCTTCCTAGCCCCTTGTTTCACATGAGCAAGTTGCCATGGTTGCTTCTTGATCCTCCGACTGGAAGCAACCGGGAGAGGAAGGCTTCTGCCAACTCGTTGAATGAGCAGATGGAGTCCACAGGCGTCCTATAGAACTAGATCCTCGCGTCTCCCTTAACTGTCAAGGGGAAGTATTGGCATATTGTTGTCTCATTCAAGCCTTGAAGGCTTAAATGCTCGCGGAAGTGATCCAAGTGGTCCATTAAATCTGCACTTCTATCGTAATCGTCGAGATTTGGCATTTTAAACTTTAAGGAAGCGGCCTCGTCCTAATCTTCGTTGTAAACGGAGATCTGCGGAGGTCAGCGACTCCTCCCTCAGTGTCGCCAAAGACTCGGCGAAATACCTTATTGAGTATTTCCTCCACCTGAGGCGATGCCGTTATCTTCTTCTCGTTGAGGTAAGTCATCTACTCGTAGGGGTCTTGCGCAACTTGCTACCCCGGACGGCTTTTAGCCCTTGGAGGGATCTCTTCAAGAGGGGCCACGTCCTAAACGGCGCGCTGCCGGCCATCACGGACACACCAAGTGTTTCGCATCTCTGGACTTTCCTCCTATATCCGAGGGCCTAAGCGCCCTTGAAGACGCGATAGGGCTCTGCTACTCGAGGCAACTTGTGTCTGAGGGGCCTTGTGCTGAGCAGCTTATTTGTTGGGGTGTTTCTTCCATTTTTTCATCTTTTGAGATATCGTGGTTTGAGAGGCCTTAGATGGCGGTTCCTTCATCCGAGCGTCCATCTTTGTACAAATGCTCTTGATGGCTTTGGATATGTCGACCATTCTCAGTGCCAGCGCCCGCACATAAGGTTCAGAATGATTTTTCACCCTGCCACAGGGTGTAGGGCCATTGCCGCTCAAGCACGCTTCTCGGACAGGAGCGCTGATCTGTCCTCAGGTGTTCACCATTTTTCGAGTTTCTTGGGGAATGCGCTGAGCTGACTTTTTGTTGCGATCCCCACAGATGGTGCCAAATGTTGCATCCTCGGATCTTTACTCTGATAAGAATGAGGATTTGACAGCAACACCAAATACTGCTCGTGTGAAGAGGAAGGAGAGAGAGTACGAGGATTGAAACATAGAGAGTTTTTATGTGGAAACCTTCTCTTAAATGAGAAGGGAAAACCACGGGACTTTGGTCCGAGAACCACTTTCACTATCTTGTGTTTGATTACAAGGAAGTTATAGAATACGCTCAAGTACAAGAGGCTGAGGATGTGTATGGAAACTCTTAGGAGTTACTCTTACAACACGAGCCCTCTCTTTCTCTCTCTTCTCTTTCTCTATTACTGCTAGCAAGAGTAAATGCTAGGATCCTCTGTTTGATAAACAGTTAATGTATTTATAGTGATCGAGATTCCCATGAGATGAGTCCACGTGGCGCTGATGTGTGCAAGGGATTTTGCCACCAACTCTGCAAGTTCCTTTTGCTATGTCAGGAAGGTTGCGTGCACGCCCGCCTGGTGTGACGTTTTCTCTGTAGGGTCGCGTGCTCTGCTGGCCATCATTCCTTTTGTAGTCTAATAGGATCAGCTACCAAATCCCTGGCATACCGATTTTGCAAACAGGGTGCCATCCGAGGCCCATTTTGGTTTGAGCGGACTTTAAGTCCATTACACTTCATGGACTGGTTTAGGAGCCTGGACCTCTTGGGCTTGCTGGGTCTCTATGGTATCAGGGCCCAACTCCGAGGAGATGGATCTTAGAGTGGGCCTTGGGTATCAACACCCATCAGAATTAAAAGGGATAGTGAAGTACCTTTGAGTGACTTAATTTGGTGATTTCTCCCTTCTCATTGGAAAAGTTATCATCTTTTCATTGTTTTTTTTTGAAAATGTTCAGTCATTCTCTGTATTTATTATCCTCAATCTTCTTGTAAGAAAATCAACACAGAAGGACTGAATTGGCTTCTTTCAGCTTTTGTCTCTACAATTCTACTACTTACTTTCTTATTTCATTCTTGATTATCTTAATCCGTGAGTCTACTGCAAGGGTGAATAACTCTGCATACCTCAAATTCTGCTACAGCAGTTGATGCTGTCATTGCAAAACTTGAAATCCAGACATACCACAAAATCAGAATTCAGACTGAATTCTGTTTCTACAATACAACATTCTGCCACTACAATTTGGTTATGATACTACAATCCAGATATGCACTATAGCCTTATGAATCTGCATACCCTCTTTAACTCTTGAATCAATACCAAAAATTCCTATACAACACGATACAATTCTAATTATCAGGACATCAGAAAGAGCTTGCATTAGCAACAGGGCTTATATTCTTGCTGTCTAAACCTCTTGTGTTGCAATTACATTTCTGTAGTAGAATCTAAAATTTTCTTCCACACATATCAACTACTGTCCCTAATTAGGACATCTAATTCTTGTTTCATTCTTGTTCATCACTTACACTCACTGCATTCTGGTCTCTTTATCGAGAATAGTGAGGCTTGATCACTTTGTAATTTGTACATATTCTAGCAACACCACCCTTCAGATCTCATCTGAATTTTCCAAATCTGAGCCACGAACCTCTGATTCTCAAATCACATTTCACTATTCCAGCCATTCACTCCTATCCTTCCTAGGTGTCTAATTCAACAAATGGCTTGAGGCAGCTGATATATCCTGAATTCATCATGAACACATCATCGTCATCCCCTGAAAGCTACTGCCACATGTAAGAATGAAGACCACAGGCATTTTTGTTGCTCAATTCAATAACATTACATTATTTGCAGCTCTAACAATATTATGTTAAGTGTTTGATCCTTTTGGCAATATCGACAACATGCAATAACTACTTCAAGCATCCAGGATCTAAGCATTCTTTCCACATGACAAATTATGGTTTTGCTAAGCTCTTCTGTTCCTTCATGACAGTTATGAATATGATAGCACCACCATGTGCATCAAATTTTTACCACAAGCAATGGCTCACAATGCTCCAGAATTTCCAAAGATACTTTGAGCTTCTACATTTATGGACACACCAACCAGATTCTGAGCCTCTTGGGACAACGACAGCCTACAAATGTGGGGTGTTCAACAATTGAATGATGAATATGGAGCTCATGGTAGTATCTCCTATATGCATGTGCATTCACAAACAGATTTGCCAGCTATCATCCTGTATAAGACACCATAGAAAGCTAGATGCACAAAGAATATGTAGCATGGAGGGATTTATTGGCAATGCTGCATGGACAATCTGCAATTCTGTTTTCCAGAGGAAGACCAGTCCTTGTTTATGTGAAACGGAATCTTGATTCAACCATCAAAGCTGCCATTCCTCCTTTATCCTTCATATATCAAATGACATTACAGGATATCATTTCTCAATCATGCAATCCACAATCTTCAGCTGTAACTTCAGGAGCCAAGAGCACCAATCAGCAAGGAGACAAATTTGCCAGCTTCCATGTCCCTCAGTCCATCTACTACGCACTGGATCACAATCATAAGGATGCATCTTCTAAACAGGCAGATGCAGAGGCAGTAACTGTCCACAAGCCCCAGTAGAAGTCACAGCAGAATAAATCCAGATGGGATACCGTTACACTGCAACAATAAATGGATTTAAGGAATCAATTGTCACACGAGTCTCTTCAGTGACATTACAACAGAAACACTCTGAAACCAAATCCCCTCAGCAGCCACATCAAATTTCAGATGACACACAGAACAATCAGTCCATGCTAGGTATAATGACATCCCAAAGTGCAAACTAGTTTCTACAGCAACATCAGGCTTCTTCAGTCACAAACCAGATTTTCTGTTATTCATCTATTTTGTCTGCACCAAAATCAGGAATCAGGAAACTTAAGCAACTAATACAAGGCAACAGTACATACAGGAGTCATCATTCCAGAAATCCAAGGGACAATAATGGAGGTATAAATAATATGGTGATGGTCTTCAAAAACACCTAATTACAGCATGACAGATTAAATTTCAAAAAACAATGATGAATTCCAACTGGATCTTATTCTTCCTCTTCTGTTGCAAGCCAAAAGGTCGAATTATCATCAACAAGTCTTCTTCCATTCGAGTACAGCTTCATGGTGATCAAGAGACTGACGAATTTACTTACAAACTAACTATTATATTTGAGAAAGATGCTTCCTGTCATATTAGTTACAGTATGTTAGTATGGACTAACAATAGTTGTTATCTAGTTCATCTTTGCAGTATTATTCAAAGAAAGGGAACAATGTCAATAAATACAATCCACAAGAGAACCATTTCCATCCAATCCTTGAGGACAAGGATGCTCTCAGGTGGAGTGTTTGTTATGTAATCATCCAAGGAAGTAATACCCTGACAGCAACAATACATGGAAGCCAGCCAGATATAACCAGGATTGAAGAATGAGTCATTTTATGATCAAAAGAGTGGTTAGGCAAGTAGGGGGGTTGTTAACCTGGAGTGGCTAATATTATAAAAGTAGTTAAATTAGTTATGAAGAGACTTCAGATATGTAAGGCCATGTTTCTATTGTAATAATCAAATTGGATGAATGGTGTGGATGATATGAGTTTCTAGGCCTTGGGTTGACTTCTCCTCTTATTTCCCTCCTCTTTTCTTTAATTTTTGCCTTTCCTGCCCCCTTCTCTTCCTCAATTCCTTCTTTTATTCTTCTTCTCTAGTTGTGTGAGTCCATCTGGACTTGTACATAACTAAATATTTTTCACATTTTCTCTAATGTTTGGCATGCACAGATTAATAAATCAATAGAAAATATTTTCTTGGTTAACTGAAAATTTGAACTTAAACTCTGGTAATGACTTCCTGTTTTGAAAACAGATAGCCTTTTATTGAACTATCCATTACTTACTATTGACCATCAAAATCTATTAATTTAAGTTTTTACCCAAAAATGGTGTCATTGCCTGCCCATGATGCCCCAACTTGGTATTGGTCTCTGGCGGCAACACCTCAGGCCGCCATCATCGGTTGCTAGATGGCACACCAACCATCAATGATCAACAACCAGATGGGGACACCTCAAGCTACCATAGTTAGTCTCCTGCCATCGACATTCACTAGCTACGCCTTTGGTCCCACCATTAGTTGATTGATGGAACACCAACAATCATGATCAAACTGACCCGATCGCCAGTCATCGTCCGATGATGCCTCTAATCACTATTGTCATTTGTCAACCTGTTCGCCTTGATCCCACAATTGCACCTGCAGATGCCTTGACCACCACTGCTGGTCACTGGTCGTTAATATCCTCAACCCATACACTAGTTACTAGTGGAAATCACCTTAGGATACCCAGTTGGTTGCCAGACGGCATATCATGACCTTTGATTGCTAATTACCAAAGCCTTGACCATAGCCCCAGTCCTCTCTGTCAGTCACTGGTCATTAACACCTCCAACCACGCTATTAGTTAATGCTGGCGGCATCCCTTACCTCACCATTGAACGGAAAATCATCATATCAAAAATTAATTGACGGTGAATGTAAATATTTTCTTGATAGTGAAATATCACTACCATCTGCAAAATATTACCATCATCTATACCTGTTTGCAAACATCCAGCATCATCAAACAGCGAAAAATATTTTGAAAAGTTGTTTTTGTTGAAACTCTTTTCTATGAGAAGTGTGGAAAATATTTTCCATTTGGTTCATATTTTCTGCAAACAACTCTAGCCTAAATTCTCTTTTTGGGTAGTCTGGAATCCTTGAAGTTTGTTTTTCCATTTATTTCCTGTAAATTTTCAGGTCTCCTGGGGATTGAGAAAATGAGAGGTGAAAGAAAATGTTGAGGGCCTTGAGACAAGTTAAGTTGAACGCATGTTTGTTAATCTAGAGAATTTATCATCTCTCTCTTTTCCTTCTCTGTTTTTTAGTACACTGATAGTACATTCAATTAAGCCTGGGTGAAAGTGCATATAAAAACTGGGAGAAAAATGGCATCAGAAAGATAGCATCAGAAGGGGCAGAGAGGGAGAGGGAGATGACACTTCCTGTATGTCTGTTTATACTACTAAATGTACTTGAAATTATGTGCCTTAACTAGTTTTCTTGTCTTTCTTTTTAGTCAGTGAACAAGATATTGGGCATCTTATTATTCATTTGTACCCAATGGTTCTGTTATTGCTGTTTGAGTTAATGTATAAATGATTTTTTTAATTGCTGGATTTCAGTTTTATTGAGATTTACTCCTGCAAATCTGGAATACAAGTACAATTGTACCTAGGCTCTCTCTTATGCAAACTTGACTTTAGGATACCATTTCCTGTATCTCTGGTGCTTGTTCTTAAACGCTCAGTCCCTTGTAGGTTATTGCTTTGTCTCTTACACAGTGCATCCATTGTAAACATTTCAGGAGGTCTCAAGCTTAAGTGTAGAGCCCTGTGAAGATGAAACACTTATAGTTACAGCTTTTGAAATTAGAAAATCTGAGGTATTTTTAATTTACATTTGTATTCATTATCTTTTTTTAGTTTTTGGACTAACGGTTGAGGTTTTGCCAATTTTTTGTTTACAAGTGCAGATACCATCTTTTATCAGACGGGAGCTTGAGTTCCGCTTCTTGGCTGTATGTTCATCGCCTTTTCACAATTTCTGTACTTAGATTATCTTCTGAGGATTTCATTTTAATGCACCTGTCTTATAGGTTGATACACTTGTTTTACTTTCAGGTTTTCCTAGAAACATTAGATGGGAAGCCATTTACTAATCGATCAGTGTGTTCAAACTTCAAACAATTTCTTCTATTATTCTTTTTATTTTTATTTTCTTCCTCAGATCACTTCAAATGCAATATAGGTTCTTTGTGCTCGCTATACTGATGAAGAATTTTTCAATGTAAAATGTAAAGGTAATCCCTTTATTCATCAAAATCTGAATGATTTTTGTGAATAGGACATATGGTTAGACAGTAGGAATTTGCAACTGCTCATTTATCTTAGGCACTCATATTCCATTTCCATTTTCTGGCTGGAGCACATGCATTTCTATGTGAAATCTATTTTTTATATGCATAAATGCTCATTGACTTTAGTTCATTTGTTCCAGCAACATTGTTTTATTTTTCATTGTCTCGTTTTATATTTAAAATCTGGATAGGGTGATTTCATGACATGTTTGAAAAAAATAATGGGGTTTTGTATAAAGTTCAGGTCTGATTGAAACTTCCAGCCTTGGCTTCACTTTTGTGGTCACAAATTGAAGACAAGGGATAGAAAGAGCAATTCATTCTCACAATGTCTTCTGTTCCTTTCTGCTTTATAATGAGTGAAATATATCATAATGAGAAGACTATCTACTACCTGCAGGAAGCAAAGAAACATATTTCCAGCTTTATGGACAATATAACATTGGCAAGATTTGGAGGGATGATATCTTGCCTTGTCGAGCTTATCTTCGTCATTGGTATGCTTACTGATATAGCTTTTTCCAGTTCATAAATGAAAATTCTTCAAGCCTTAAAGAAATTTTGGTTGCATTATGGTCAGCTTCAGTTTCATATCCATATGGCTACCAACATGCATTTGCAAATACATAGCCTCTTCTCGCATTGATACATTTTTCACAGTTTTATGCTAAGCGAAATGAAATTCTACAGTGTATTGGCATCAAAGAACATTGGATGTGTAGCCTACAACAACTTTTTAGATCACACTTATCTTGGGGACCGGAAAACAACCATCCGAGAGTACTTGGAAACAACAGGATCAGGAATTATGGGAGAGGAGCCACCGGAATCCCTCAAGACCCGATATGGTGGTTGAGATCAACTAATTTGCCAACAAAGATTGCAATTAAATTGTTTGCCATTTGCTATTTGGAATTTCTACTGCAGGAAATCTGTAAGTCCCAAATCATGGGCTATTTCAAATTTTACAGACTTCAAAAAATCAACCTCAGTGTCACATTTATAGGTATGAAGAGGTAGATTTTTTTGATCAAAAAAGGCATGTACTGGGAGCTGAGAATTAAGAAATAGCGACCATCAAAGAAATAGCGACCATCAAAGTCAATTAAAGTAGATGTGTCGATTATTCTTTGGAAATCGTATGAGGAATCAATGTTCCATTGAAGACGCAAATAAATGATTTACTGAGTTTTGCTATGAAATGCAAATTTTTGGTCTCAGTGTTTTATATTGCAGCCTTGGTGCTCTATACAGTGAGACCCATACTCTTGTAGTGCAAAGTATTGTGTGTGTTGTGGGGAGGAGTCTTGGCAATTATGAATATAATAAGGTGGAAAGTGCTGAGATTTGGTATTTGGGCTGGTCTTGTCCAAACACCATGTGGAGTTTTGGACTAGAGCCTTGTTAGCTCTCTGGTGAAGTTATGAATCTGACTGCAGGAATTGCAGAAGAAAGATGATGATTAGGTAGAAAGCTGTTAGGGATAATTATTCTTGAGAGCACATTGAGGACTACCACTTATCTAATTGATTAGTAGTTGATAAAGATCTGCTTTCAGGAATGAATGTCAAGCACAATGAATATCACATTATAGTATGAAGAATAGGGTTTGACAACTAGCACTATGAAAGAGAGATGACAATAGTAATGGAAATGCAAAGATAACAAGGAATCTCTAAATTAGAATTAGAGGATTGACTCTAAATCACCCAGACACACCTAAACAGAATTCTATGTTAGCTGAGAGAGAATGCCCCAAAGGATTCCAAGCTTACAATCACCAATCAACAATTGTGCAGATAATAGATAAATCCATAATTTGGTTTTAGCCAGCATATCCAAAATATATGATACAATGGTTGTATTTGACTCAATCGTTTTGGGAAAAGACCTAATTACATGGTTGCCCACAGACCTAATTACATGGTTGCCCCTTTGTATGATTCCAACAATGCCCATATTGAAAAGGGACTGCAACGTCACTATTTGTTTCCCTGCATTGCGCACTTTAGGAGCATTTACTTGGTTTAGAATTGCATCCTCTGCGTTTGGGCTCTACAGACCACAGAAGTTCTGGCCTTGGTACTTTGATGCTACCAGGTTCCCTGATCTTAGATTCATCATTGGTCTAGCCCCAACTTGTTCAGACTTCAGGGCAACCCATGTCATATAGGTTTGTACTACACTTGGGAATGAGAGTCTCTATGACTATTTTAAAAAGTGCTTCACAAATTGGGTTATCTTTCATAGTCGCCTCTAATGGAATTGCTACCAACCTTGTGAAATTCAAGCAATCGTAGATTAGCTTAAATCCAAATTCATTCATGATGTTAGGAGCTTTCATGTTAGTTAATTTCTATCATTGCTTCATTGCAGGATTTAGCACAATGTCATCTACCTCTCACTGAGTGCATGAAGAAAGTTGAGTTCCATCAGTTTCCTAATGCTGTGAGAGCTTTTTTAAGAGAATCATAAAGAGAATGGTGAAACCCCAATCATGTAGCACCCTAACTATTTTCAAGTGTTTGAGATAGAGTGTGATGCGTTTGGTGTATGTGCCGAAGGATTCCTTAGTCAGGACCATATCCTATTAACTACTTTAGTGAAAAGTTGAGTGATGCCAAGCAACAGTAGTCTACTTTTAAAAAATTTGTATGTAGTTGTATAGACTGTGTCGTTAGTATCATTATTTGTTAACTCGGGTGTTCACCCTTTACTTTGATCATGAGGGCCCACATTTTTTAAATACCAAAAGAAATTGAACCGTAGATATAGTTGTAGGATTGAATATTTTCAAGCCTATTCTTTTTCCTGAAACATAAGGAGTCTAGCAAGATCTTTCTAACTTTGCAGGACTGGCAACTTAACACCATTGATAGCTTGTGCATTTAGGATGAGTATCAATTTAGCACTATAAGCAGCATAAGGAGTGCTTTATGTAATTAAACCAAAGATCTGAAGCAATGTCTGATGCAGTTGCACAATCTAAAAATGGAATAAGTTTGCATAGTTGAAGAGGCCAATGACATGCTTAACAGTATTCAACACTTGGTTCAAGATCACGAGGGTGGGAACTAAGTGCAAATGAAAGATGTAGTTGCAGGTAATCTGCAGTTATCAGAAGTTATAGAGAGTTTCTTCAAGTGAAGGCTAAGATGCATTGGGTCTCTCTGGTTGTCCAAACACAGACTTCTTAATTGTGTCTTTCAAGAGTAAAAGAAGCTAGAGAAATATGTGGCCTCACCTCTATAGCTCTCCTTCATGTATCCACAACCTCCAAGTCCTTTTTTTCTGAAATTGAGAACATACCTTTTGTACATGGAAAGAATGAACTAAAATGGCTATCTGTTACCTTGTCATTCTTGCATGAGAGACATTGGTTTCCCCGGTTTTTTAGCCTCTTTTGCCTTTGCCAATTGTAAAAATCCTCTCCTAAGCTGTGTCTTGTCTGAAAGAAGCATCCCTGGTGTTGGCTTTGCTCTTATAAATCATCTTCAAAGGAAGGTCATCACATCCAAGTCCCAACTCATTGACTCATTTCCAGAAGGTGCCATAGTAGGAATATGTTGGACAGGTTCTCACTTGCTTTATCACTTCCCTGACCCTTTTCTCATCATCATAAAGTTTTTCATGGATTTAAAATTCATTCCTCTTCTAATGAGCACCCTTTATTAATTCAGGATTCATGTGGCTTTTCTTTATAGGGGTGCATAGGTTGGAGATGGAATGAAACCTACAACTGACCAAACTACTGCCGGATCCATAAATTTGTCTGCATAACTGGTTGGAGAACAAAACTAGTCCAATCAACATCTTCATCTCCACTATTACAATTATGAACACTTGCGCTTCATATAGTATAATTGGCCTAATAGCACCTTGTAATATTTTCCTTTACTTTTGAGCCATATTCTTTGATGACACAGGGCCTCTGAAGCATTTTTCTTTTATCTTGCTCTAATCCAGTGGATAATTTCCATATCAATTGCCCAGTCATCCAACAAATGATCCAAGATGAAGTGTGGCCCAACATAGGAGGCTTGTCGCATTGTGGGTCAAATGTACAAAACCTTACATTTGCAAAAGTTATTTTTGTTGTTTGAATCGTTATAATCTAGCTTATAATAGAATGACCTTGTTAACACCAAGGCTCTCCCTTGTATTTGAAATGATTTCTCTTTGGTAAGTTTTTGGTCCCTAACCTCACCTCTCACCATCTACTTCTTTGTTAATTTATTTATATTATATATATTTAATCTTTATTATATATTTAACCTCACCTCTCACCGGGTGTTGTTACATTTTAGCTTCCAAACTTTCCCTAGAAATTTACAACTTGGCTTTAATTCCCCTGTTATTTCATCAATGTATTATGAGTGGAAAATTTCAGTCTTTTCTACATTGTCCTTATACAAGTCATTGTTCAGTTATACATGCATACATATATATACATGCATACATATATATACATGCATACATACATATATATACATGCATATACATACATGTATAAGTATATGTATATATGTGTATGCACATTTATATGTATCTGTATATATATGTATGTATATAGATAGATAGATAGATTAATGGATGCACTAGAAACTCTTTTTAATCCAGATTCTCCATAGTACTCTTATAGTGTATTGTATGCTTTCTCTAAGTTGATAAACACTATATAAAGGTCTTTCTGTCTTTTCTTAATGCTCCTAAGACAATTTAGCATATAGATAGCTCCTATAGTATTTCTACCTAGCCAAAAGTCCAAATAGACTCTCTCATACACCCTTATCTTGCCTTAGCCTCCTTTCAATTTCTGTTTCCACTAATTCATCTTATGCCTCATCAACTTAATATCTATTTAGTTAACACAACTCTATATATTCCCTTTGTTCTTGTAAATTGATACCTATATTTTCTCAGCTCATTGTCATCTTGGTACTTCGGATTTTGGTAAATAATGTAGTCATCCCCAAAATTCCTTTCTGTATATATTTCCAAGCCTAATTCTGATATTTCTGAGTCTAACTGTTTCCTAATATTCTCGTTCTTTAGTACTTATTTATTTCCTCTCCTGGTACACCAATAATAAGGTGACAACATTTACTGAAGAGCCACCAGGCTCCTTCACTCTATGATGTTCTCCTCTCCCAAACTATATTAGAAAAATTGAGAAAATAGAATTTTCCATCTTTTTTTCTGGAGTACTCATCTACGACAAGTGCTTTCTTATCATTTATGATACATTTCAATTGATTATAATATTATATTCTCCTATCTTAGGCCAACTAGTCTAGAGACATCTTTTTCTCCCTCTGTTAAATCTGAATCCTTATATGCATTTGGTTTTGATTCTTCACCTCTTTCTTTGCCCCCTCCTGCAAATTCATCTCTCCAAATTCTTTTTATTTTTCTGTACCTATTCAATGTCTCACATGAATATCTCTTTGCAGCACCAAACTTCTTTGTGGCGTGATATGCTCCATTTTGATTCCCTAAAAAATCTCTTTGGCTTCTCTTCAGATACAATTGGCCATAAGATCACACATCTTGCTACTACTCCCTTTGTGATCCCAAGTGCCTTCCTTTGTATATATTCTCTAAAGAAATTTTTCGTTGTCACCCTTTAAGGCCCACATATTATTTCATAGTCAATTGTACATTGCCCTTTCTTTCTTTCATTTCTTAAGTTGCACGACCAAAGTCACGAAACAGAGTTATGTGGATAAGCTTCTTCCAGAAGTTGTCTTATAGTTCTAATATTACTTTCTCTTTTTCCTCTAGATAAAATAGTCAATATGAGTTTTGGATGAGTCACTTTTATATACACTGGAATGTTCATCCCTCCTCTTGAAGAGTATGTTGGCCATTACAAGATCATACATCACAATGAAAATTAAAAAATGTAATTTCTTTTATTTATTTTGACATATCCACAGCCTCTATGCACCTGTATATATCCATTTGCATCCTGTCCTAAATCGCTAGTTAGATCTCCTCCTATAAAAAATCAGCTCACTCTCTGGAATCTATTGGATCACCCCATCCAGTTCTCAGAATTTCACTTGCAATAGTTCACCTAACCTCAATGGGGGCACATATGTACTAATGATATTACAGTTTTGTCCCCTCCATTCCCACTTCTCTTGACACTTACTACAATTTTGTCAACTCTACCAAAAATTATGCTAATTTTAGCTGTCTTTCAGAAAGTATCATAATTTGCATCCTGTCCCCTCTATATTCTCGAGTTTTTCTCTCACCCGCTTTGTTTGTTTTAACACCTAATATTTGTCCTTATAAATTTGTTATTTGTTACCTCCATAAACTTACCTATCAGAGTACCACTATTCGGAATTGAGTCTTGTTATACTGGACTAACCTTTTTAGCTACGCCTGCATTGATGAGGTACCCCTCACTGATTTTGCACCATACCAAGTGACAATGCCATGGCTCTAACCCGTCTAATACTGTAGTCAAGTGATACAGCATGCTGCAAGTTGGGGATTCCCCAATGATAACACTCTTAGACTCAAATCCATGTCAAAGATCCTACGAAAGTTGTGGTTTGGTTGTCTCTACCTATGTTAATGTCATCCTTTATCCCCAATGTGCTCGACTAACACTAGGGAAAATATCCTGGTGCAAGTGCAATTTTGTTAATCTGTAATATCTGAATTACATAATCCAGATTCCAGAACATAACAAATCATTTTTGTGTTATGTGCCCTCATCCAATAGATGCATTGTGAACTGAATAGGGTTTAACCCTTGTTTTGAATTGATATCAACCTATCATTTGATGTGCTTTGGCATATTTAGCGCCCATCAACTGATTCTTAGCTGTGCCAACACATTTGATGTTGCTTTTGGTAGTTGTGTGTAGCCTTGTAGCCCCCACAATTTTGTTCCATCTGAATTTCCTTTCGTAGGATCAATACTCTCTTTTTGTGAAAACTATATTGCTTGGTACTTCTGGACATTAAAAAATTCTCATGTGTAACTTCTTCCACTCAATTCAAGATATATGTAGCTAGGTCAACACTTGTATGACCCTCTAACTTTCTGTTTCAAAATTTATATACATCATTTAATAGAATGATGCATCTCTGCCATCCCCCCCCCCTTTTTTTTTTTTGGGGGGGGGATGTCATTCTCTGTACAGAGACTGGGGAATAAAGACCAACAATATAGCCAAGGTAAGTTGTAATCCATTGCTGGGTACTCTAGATTCCACCCTGCAAGTTTCAAAACTTTTGAAATGTATGCTATGTACAGGTTGCTTTTTTCCTGTTTTAGTTTCTTGCGTTTAAAGTAAACAAGTAATTGTCTGCTTTTAATGTATGACTTTCTGGGTAGAAGTTCAATTGCTTTGCAATTCAATTTGGCACCTCTAGGCCCTAGCTCTTATTAATCTCTAGCCATTGCTGCAACACTCCTTTTGAATGGGTCACCTCTGATGAGGGTGTGAGGGGGAGATCATTGATGATCATATGCCATAGTTATAAATATGCAACATAGGGTTGGCATGTCTTTCTTCGTACCAGTTAATCACTAAAAGACATATATTCAGTTTGGTTATTTATATGGTTTTTAAAAAAATTGCTTGATGCTAAAATGATATAGTAGCACGTTTATTTTGTGCAACTTCTTGCCTGGCAGGCATAACAATGCTAGTGGGAAGAAAACTTTTCTATATTAGCTGCATATAAATTTCCGTTGTGATATTAAAAGAACTACCAAGGAATTGAATTCTGAAATTGGAGTTGTTAGATTTGCATATTTCTGAAATTGGAAAAACATGACTTCTATGCATATATTTTGCTAGTTTGAACGCATGTTTATATAGTATTACGTTAAGGGTATGATATAAGATTTGCAGAGTGGTTTTTTTTTAACAAACGTTACGCTGAGGATCAAAAACTCATGTGGAAAGGGTATTCGGTGTCTATTCTTCTTGTTGCTACAAGCAAAGAATCTCATTCCTCTCTCAGCTTTCCCATGTGCTTATTACGTAGCATTACTGCCACGTAAATACTAATTAATTTCTCGAAACTTCCTGATTAGAGACTCCCCAAGCAAATAGACAAGCTTCTGCTTTTCATTATCCGAAGATGGATGTATTTTCATTTCTTCTCATTTCTTCTGCTGCCTCCGTTATCAACATTTTCTATACTATTGTGCATGCATTTGGATTTTCATCGCTGAATATTGAGATGATGTTACCATTATTGTTGCTGCTACCACGTTGTAAGTCACTAATGTTGTACTGTTCCATCCTGGCATAGGCTGTGTATGGTTGTGGGGACTGAATGTAGTCATATTGTGTGATGTATGGTGATGTTTGGTACATCCTGTAGCTGTGAGTCATGTAGACAGGTTGTGCTTGCTCTTGTCTGAAAACAGGGGCCGGGTGACTGCTCCAATGTCCGCCATGACTGTAGACTTGACCATAAGCATGACCATTGCCATAGTCAGGTGGGTGGTGGTGTACTACATGAACCTCCCCTAAATCTTTAGGTCCAGAAGAGTGTGCTAGTTGGCTGCATTTAGTTTCAGAAGCTGCCGCCTCTGCTGGCAGCGGTTGATCTTTGGGTTCTGCCAGAGGTGGTAGTTGTGGTTGATCTTTTGGTGGTTCTGTTGATGGTGGAGGTGTTTCTGTTGTTCGAGCTTCTGCAGCAGGGGGGTTTCTGGCATCTGGTGGTGGTGGTGGTGGCAGTGACCCATCATCTTGTGCCAGAACAGGTTGATCTGTTGCCTCTGAATCGGAGCAAATGGTGGCAATTCTTCCGGTCTTCTTTATCGCCTTAATGATCTTTTTGGGATCAGTCCATCCAATTATTTTTAACTTCTGTTGGGGAAAATCAATGTAGAAATCATATATTCCTGCAGGCAGGAAATTTTTTTGTTAGTTGTTGAATAATTATCCGGGAGCAGCAGAAGGAAAAAGGGGAAACACAGAGAGAGTGACAGATTGACCATTAGATGCTAACCATTTATGCCATTAAGAGCCTTCTTGATCTTCTGTACACAGCCATTGCAATCCATGCGGACTTGTATCTCTGTCACCCGAGGATTCTGCATTCTATCCAAGCGAGAAAAGAAAAATTCTTAGAGGAAATTCGAACAATTTAATGTCTGGAGCCTAAAAAGAAGATGCTAGCCAAAAAAAAGCAAAAAAACAAAAAAACTTTGGAACATAGAATGCAAGGTTTGTAAGCTTTTACCTGTTATTGTGGAACCATCCGGGAAGAGGTGGAGAAACCAGGTGAGGGGATGTTTTGTGTGCAGTGGAAAAATTGTGAACCATGAAGCAATACTACATATTTGTACGCGAGAAGAAGGGCATATTTGGAGTGCAAAAGGTGTGGGACACGCATGGAATCACCTTTTGAGAGAGCAAGGGAGAGAAGTGGAACTACCTTTCTTTTGGCTCACAAGGATTTAATTCAATTCTGTATACGTCTCATCCTCTCCCAAAGTTCATAATGCTAACAAAGCGTAAGTACTATATATATATATATAGAGAGAGAGAGAGAGAGAGAGAGAGAGAGAGAGAGAGAGTTAACATTGTGATGCTTGAATTAGCTTTGAGAGAGAGAGAGGCCAGTGTCCGCCATATTGAAGAGGGAGAGGCATGTATTCATGAAAAGAGGGAGTCGGTCCTCTCTGCCTGCACCTTCAAATGGTTTTTTTTAAAATATATTTCTGTACGGATGGATGGCATTCTATAATTGAAGTGCGTGCATACCCTTTAACAATTATCTGAAGCCGACCATGAAGAAAAGGTGGGGCGGATGGACAAGAAAATATGTGAATGGCTTGTCTGGTCAAAATTACATGAAAAGTGGCTTTTTAGACAGTTGAAGGATGTCCATTCTCCGAGAATCCTTCTGTCACTAGGGAATACCCTTCACTCTCAGAGATAATAGTAGTATTATATTCTAGTAATGTGCTGTGCCCATATATGGTACCATTTGGTTGAGCCACCGCAACTTCATCTTAAATTGCTAATCCTTTTTTTTTTCGTGGTATAAATAAGCCGTTGCATTAAATGTGAAATAACTGCACGTTCAAATGCCTCACAAAATGGACATCTCGAAAGGTCATGCAAGCACGAGAGAAAGAGGATAAAAAGGTCCTTGCCAAAAGGCCCAAGAAGATAGACCCAACAAGGGCCGAAAATTGCCCATTCGATGCCAAATGAAAAACCAACCAAAAGAAATCAGACGTCGTCATCAAAATAAACCCCATCGTGCCATTATTGCGGGCTTGATATCTCCTCTACCTTCAATTACGACGTCAAGTATCCAAATGGTTGAAATCAGTTTCTCCCAACTGCAGGTGCCCGATTGTCAACAGCAAACTTGTTTCTGCTGCTCCAAATCAAATAAATTGTCATCGTAATAGCTGATCAATAAGCAGTTTGAAAAGATCACCTTACCCTTCCAATTATCCGTAGCCCATATGATAGCCAGAGTCTAGCCAAGTCAAGGCTGAAGACGCCTCACCTTGTCGCAAATGATCAACCAATCTGATGTACTAGTACTACAATTACAGTATATTTGATTATTAGAATTGAATAAGATAGGAATAGGATAATTATTTCTTAAAAATAGAATAAAATAATAGTAGAGTTAAAATTTTCTATTTCCATGTTTAGTTATTGTAATAGAATAAATTGAGAATTAGTATTTTAATGTTTGGTATATAGTAACAATATGATAAATAGGATAAAAAATTATAATAGTGGTAATAATAATAATAATATGGGAATAACTATTTTTTTACATGTAAGGAATAATGTTGGAATAAAAAATATCTAATTGCATGTGGTATTTTTTTAATTTTCAAGTTAGAGGAATAAATATTTCTTTAAAAATATTTATTTATAAAAAAAATAATTAAATAATAAAATAAATATTTTAATAGAAATAAAGTAAGAATAAAATTTTTATTTTCACTAACAAAACATGCAGTTAAAAGGAAAAATGCTCGTGAGGCTCTGATAATGCTTTGCAAAATGTCGGGGTGTCAAAAAAATTGATGATATTAGTGGGACTATTGGTACTGGTATCGATGGGGCTACTGATACCGTATTGCTATAGCCATGGTTGAGAGGTGATTGGTAATTTTTAGTGTTTATTTGGGCCTTTTTTAGGATAAAAGACAATATTTTGGCCGTACAAGTATTGCCGGCGATATTGACGGTATTACAAGTGGAATCATCATTTTTTTATCTTTTAGAAAAAGTACCAGAAGAATGAAGTTTTGAAAATAGGCAACTCTATTAAATTAAAACCACATCTCATAAAAAATAAAAATAAAAAAATCCATCGATTAATAATTCTAAAAGCACCATTACACTTGAACAATTTCAATATAGCTGTCTATTTTCCCTCCCTCTCTCTATTTGGCAGATTTATTATTCAATCTTCTTCATTTTTATCCTAGGTTGAGTTGGTCAAACTCAAACTCTGCAACAAATCTGGTACTAATTTAAAACCTAATTTAATTTTAATTTAAACCCTAATTAGATATTTTTGTAGAAGCTTTTATTTATAAAATTATATAATTATAAAAGAAAGGTAGAAATATTTTTTAAAGAATTGAAATTAAATCATTTGTAGATTATTATACAATATATTCAATATTTTTCAAAAGTTATTTTGTGCTATTAATAAAGTTTAGAAATTAAATTATATTTTTATTGGCGGTATTACGTCATTGGATGGTACCACTCGGAACCAGTACCACATGAGATGGAATAGGCAGTGGGGCTATTTCTCGGCCCTACTTATGCAGTGGTAGAGATATCGATTCTCATGGTATCGGTCCGTTATTACCATCTTACCTGCTCAGCAAGATCTCCATGGACTATGGAAGGGAGATGATCTATAATGTTCAACCAACATTGGACTGTAAACATTGAAGGATGGAAGTATAAGAGCTGGTGTCGTCCTTGTCCAAGATCTCAAATTTTAATATCATCTAAATATGATCTGAGATTTGTTGAGCTGTTTACGGAAGTGTCGACTCTACCCGATAATGCTGCATAGAAGTATTAAAAATTAAATAGTACGCCTTTTTTCGGACTTTTCAATGGCCATAAAGATATATTTCCCAAAATCTAAGATTTTGTCATGTTTTAAGATTTATTATTCCATAGGCTTATAGATATTTATATTATTATAAATTTAGGATAATGATTATAATGATTTTCTAAATTATCATAGTTAATTTTCCTTTTATCCTTTTTCATTAGAGTTATCCGGTAATAAATTATAAGTATTCAATAATTTCAAGCGATGTTTTCCGTGTACTAGTTATAAGCAGCTTATATCATCTAATATGAATGTCAACAATGTGATTCTTATATCAATATTTAGATTGTAGCCTATTATTTTTGTATAATCCAAAAATCTATCATTTATAAATTAATGGTCTAATGAAACACTGTGATGACTCGAAAGGTTCATGTGTTTTTAAAATATATGTGTTATTAGTTTGATTTTTATCGTAATTTGTGATATTATACCATATTTAGTAGGATAGAATAGAATTGAAGTTTTATTTTTATTTCGAGTGAAATTATTATTTTATTATTTAGTTATTTTAATAATTAAAACACTAGTTTTAAAAGAAATTATTAACCCTTTTAAAATAAAAATATTGATATATCTTAATTTAAGTTCTATAAAATTTTAAATGGATAAAATTAGTGGATCAGACAACCTATGTGTAAATAAGAACGTAAAAGGAAAATAAAACTAAATGATTGAGGAAAAAAAAACCAATATTTTTTCCATGTAAATAAAGACTTTAATAAAACTAGTAGAATATAGTTTAGAAATTTATGTTTTGTAGTGCAAATTAAATAATTTATATTTTATAAATTTTTATAAGTATACTCATCATAATATTACACAATTTATATTTTATTCAATTATAAAAATCTAAACCAACTACAATATAAGTTATCCACAATTGTATTAGTACATACAATTTTTACAATATTCTTGATGCGTTCTTAAACCAAATCTCGAACTGGTTTGGGTTACGTTGATTGTTGAATCCGACTCTATTTACCGAGTTTGAGTCCTGCACGCCACTAAGACAAATAAAAGGTCAGGCGTCGGCGGGATGTTATCCCACCGAAAATACTCCGATACTCAAGTAAGTAAAATAACCTTTCAAGAATTGAGAAGGTAAAAGAAAGAGTGTAATGAGGGTGAGAAGCAGAGAGTGTTTATGGAAATGATTTGGCTATCGTTGGGAGAGGTTAATGTTGCTCGAGAGGGGCGTCGGTTCCTGTCTCTGGGTTTCTAAGAACCGTAGCGACAGAATGTAAAGAGAGCGTGGGCATCCTAAGAGCGTGAGAGCTTGGGGGAATATTGGCCGAATTCTAAGGGATTCTTTTGAAGAAAGGAACTGGAACGTGAGAGCAACTGTGACGGAATAGATTTTTTTTTCTTGATTCCGTTAGTCCTGACACAATTGAAACTCAACTCAATCGATTGTGTGCAGCACAGGATCACAGATGCCATCTAGGACCCATATACTCTTAACCAAAATAAGTAAAGCGGAAGTTACACTAACACTTGTGAAAACATTCATATTCATTCTAAAATGTTTATTTCTGAGTATATAACCAAAATGTTTAACCATAAGAGTCCAACAAGTCATTACATTAATATGTATCCAAAATAAACTTCCAAGGTCTTTAATCCTGTAGACAAGGTCTAATCACTCCAACTCGTCAAGCCTGAAGCTCTAAAACTTCATCTCAGGGGAAAAATATAAAAATAGGTGAGTGAGGCTCGGATAAAGGTACATGCATATGGATAGTAAGCGATGATGCGAGAATGGTCGGGTAACTATGCATAAATATAACGGTGAACCAAGATGCAGTCAAGTGAAATAGAGAAAACATACCTTGGCGATTACTATAATTTAAAATCGGTAATGAACGATAGCAGTAAACATAACAAACGTCATTGGTATCGATGCGATAAATGGTGAACAAGATACATATCATATCGAGTAGACGGTCTTTCATATTCGGTGTCGGTACTTCACATTCGAAAGTCGGTGCGGTAGCATAACATATCGATACTTGGTTCAAAACATTACTTCATATCATATCATTTTGGTACACCAAAATGTTTAACCACTTAAGAGAACAAGTCATTACATTAATATATCTCCAAAATAAACTTCCAAGTATACCCTACTAGGCCGAGGGGGAAAAAATAGGGCAAAACGAATAATCGAGGATAGATTGTGTTCACTCCACACAATCTAAGGCCGTCTTGTCATATCGGGTATCCCATCTCACGGGATCGGTACGGTGTGCCACCCCGAAGGTAGGCTTCACATTCGGGAAGTCGGCAGCAGTAATTTCCTCTATCCATAACGCCCAGGGTAGGGCGGACCATTACAAATAACTCCATGGACGAGTTATCACTCGATTACCACCGAAAAGTCCTAAGGCATGCCGGAGAACCTATCTGGTCAGTAGTCAGTCCCTTGGGTCTTAAAATAACATGAACACTTCTCTTCTTGAAACTCATTTTCGATGTAGTAGTTTAATTTACGTACGAATCCGGAGTTTGATTTTCAATGCAAGCCGAGTTCATTTTCACATTAAGATGGAGCTCTTTTCATGTGCAAAAACCGAGTTCATTTTTCATTCAAGCCGGAGTTCCTCTTTTGGCGTAGTTTAATTTTACAGGAGTTCAAAGCCGGAGTTGATTTCACGTTAAGGACGGAGCTCTTTTTCATGTTAAAAGCCAAGTTCATTTTCATTAAAGAAGGAACTCTTTTTCAAAAGCCTCTTTTAATAGGAGTTACTTCTTTATTAAAGACGGAGCTCCTTTAGGTATGCGAAACCAGAGTTCATTTTACCTTTAATAGCCGTAGTTCTTTTCTTAAAAGACGGAGTGCTTTTTCTGAAAAGCCGGAGCTCATTACAATCCGAAGTTCATTTTTTTTTTCTCAAAGGACGGAGTACTTTTAAAAGCCGAATTCTCATAAATCCGGAGTTCTTTTAACCACAAAAGCCGGAGTTCGTTGTCTTATACAAGCCGGAGCTCTTTTTCTTTATTACGGACGAGGTTCATTTTACCTTACAAGCCGGACTTCTTTTTGGACGGAGTGCCCTTTTGGACGGAGTGTCCTTTTGGACGGAGTACCTTTCTTAAAGGACGGAGCTCTATTGGACGGAGTACTTTTCAGACGGGTTACTTTTCTTAAGGGACGGAGCTCTGTTGGACGGAGCTCATTTTCATTAACAGGACGGAGCTCTTTCTCGTTAACAGGACGGAGCTCTTTTTCCTTAACAGGACGGAGCCCTTTTGGATGGAGTACTTTTCAGACGGGTTACTTTTCTTAAGGGACGGAGCTCTTTCTTGTTAACAGGACGGAGCTCATTTTCATTAACAGGACGGAGCTCTTTCTTGTTAACAGGACGGAGCTCTTTTTCCTTAACAGGACGGAGCTCTTTCTCGTTAACAGGACGAAGCTCTTTTTCCTTAACAGGACGGAGTTCATTAAAAGCCGGACTTCTTTTCCTTCTTAAAAACCGGAGTTCTTTCTTTCATAAAAGTTAGAGTTCTTTTTAACAACAAAGGACGGAGTCCATTTTCTCATACGGGCCGGAGCTCTTTCTCTTGTTTCGGCCAAAGTTCATTTCACATTACAAGCCGGACTTCTTTTTAGACGGAGTGCTTTTGGACGGAGTACTTTTCTTAGGTGACGGAGCTCTTTTTATCTTAAGGTGTGAGTTCACTTCACATCAAGGGACGGAGTTCATTTTACAGTAGGGGCTGAGTTCATTTTACATTACAGGAGCCGAAGCTCATTTTACACAACGGGCCAGAGTTCGTTTTGCCTTGTAGGAGGTGGGTAATTAATGCGGCGTGGAACTCGAAGCAGAATATACTTGATATTCTCAATATGAATTTAAAAGCGAAAGCAGAGCACACTTGCAATATTATTAAATTATTACTTTAAAAGCGTACGATATAACTTGCGAAAAACATGGATTTAGAAACGGAGCGAAGGGCACTTGCAATATTCTCAAATCATCAATTTAAAAAAGCGTCTGTGTAACTTGCAATGAAGCATGAGTTTAGAAACAGAGCAGAATATACTTGTAATGAACTTAAAAATGGCGTCTCGAGTAACTTGCACGAGAGTTGATTCCTAGATTTACACCGCCTTGAAGCTTTCTCCGTCCTCTCTCTTCCTTGGTAGTCTCTGCATCAACAACCGGTGGGGGGTTTATACGGAGGAGCATTCGGAGTAGGTAGGGTAGTTTACCAACTCCGTACTTCACTTGAGAGGGTAGGTGGAGTAACTACATTGGTTCACTTACTTCGTTAGGGTTCTTTGTCTAGTTGGATTCTAATTTGACAATAAAGTGCTCTTTTGTCCTTAGTTACTATTAAATTAACTCCAACCAATCGCTCCAGAGTTTCACGCTGCGGCCCTCCTTCTTGAACACCCTTTTGGGGCGGAGTGCATATTTCATTGGACCAGTAGATTTGGAGAAGGGCTAATTTTGGATCACAGCCGGCCTTGATTACAAAGCCCGAAGTGACCAAGGCGCAAGTACTAGGGCCGGATGGATTTTACATATGCGAACTCGGCCACGTTAAGCTTGTTTTGTTTTGGATCTCACAATTCTCCCCTACTTAAAGAAATTTCGTCCTCGAAATTTGAGTAAGGTTCATACCTTAAGGGAACAAGTGAGGATACTTGTTTCGGATCTCCTCTTCGCACTCCCAGGTGGCCTCCTCGGGTGAATGATTCCTCCAAAGTACCTTTACTAAGGGGATGGATTTCGTTCGCAACCTTTGATCTTTTCGGTCTAAGATTTGCAGCGGCTCCTCGATGTAGGACAAGTCCTTGTCGATGGACAAGGTCCCGTAGTCAATCACATGCGCTGGATTGTGGATGTACTTTCGAAGCATCGAGACATGAAATACATCGTGTACACCTGCAAGAGTCGGTGGCAACGCCAACCTGTAGCCTTCCTCGCCGACCCTTTCTAGAATCTCAAAAGGGCCAATGAACCGGGGTTTCAATTTTCCCTTTACTCCAAACCGAAAGATTCCCTTTGACGGCGAGACCTTTAGAAACACAAGATCTCCTATCTCAAAACTCAGTTCTTTCCTCCGTTTGTCCGCGTAACTCTTTTGTCGGCTCTAAGCAACCCTCGAGTTATCGTGAATCACCTTAATCTTTTCCGCTGTTTCCTTCACAATCTCAGGGCATAAAATTCTTTTGTCTCCAGTTTCCTCCCAATGGATAGGTGACCTACACTTTCTTCCATACAACGCCTCAAACGGTGCCATGTCGATACTAGCTTGATAACTGTTATTGTAAGCAAATTCAGCTAGTGCCAGATGAGTATCCCAAGTTCCTCTCATCTCCAAAACAGAAGCCCTCAACATGTCTTCGAGAATTTGAATGGTACGTTCAGATTGGCCATCGGTCTGGGGGTGATACGCGGTACTGAACTTTAATTCTGTCCCCAACTCCTTATGCAAGCTCTCCCAGAACCTCGAGACAAAGCGCGGGTCCCTGTCAGACACAATGGAGGCAGGAACTCCATGAAGCCTCACGATCTCGTTCACGTACAACTGAGCCAATCTATCACGCGAATAGGTCGTCCTGATCGCCAAAAAGTGAGTTGATTTCGTCAGTAGATCAACTATGACCCACACCTGCGTCATGACTCCTAGGAGTCCTTTGCAAGCCCGATACAAAATCCATAGCAATATCCGCCCATTTCCGACTTGGAATGGGCATTGGCTACATCAGTCCGAAGGCTTCTTCCTCTCGGCCTTCAATTGCTGACACACTAGGCATTTCTCCACATGGCCCGTAATATCCCTCTTCATGTTTCTCCACCAAAAGTCTTCTTCGAGTCCACGATATATTTTATTCGTTCCGGGTGGATTGTATACCGAGACCGATGAGCCTCCTTCAAGATTTTCACTTTTAATCCTTTATCATCCGGTACACATAATCGATCTCTAAATCTCAACACACCATCAGCCCCGGATGTTGAAATCAGCCCGAGACTCCTTACTCAAATTATTAACAATGTCCAAAAGGAACAAATCATTTACTGTTTTTCCTTGACTTCACCAACTACCTCTAGTTGAATGCGAAATACGACAGAGCATCCTATCACCTTTGGCATAACGTTGGACATCGCACCGCTTCAAATAATCTAACATCTCCATCTGTTTGACTGTGGGTGCGCCCACGTAACCCGATCGGCGACTCAAGGCATCTGCTACCACGTTGGCCATCCTGGTTTGTACTGTCTTTCACAATCATAATCCTTCAGGAAATCGAGCCATCTCCTTTGCCTCATGTTGAGTTCCTTTTGTGAGAATAAGTACTTCAAACTCTTATGGTCGGAATACACAAGGAACTTCTCGCTATATAGATAATGTCTCCAAATTTTTAATGCGAACACCACAGCAGCAAGTTCAAGATCATGGGTAGGATAGTTTTTCTCGTGCACTTTCAATTGCGGACCCATATGCCATGGCCTTGCCGTCTTTGCATCAACACACATCAAGACACCGCTTTAGAAGCGTCGCGAGTACACCTCAAAGCCTCCCGAACCTTCTGGAATAATCAGCACCGGAGCGGTGGTCAAGCGATCCTTTAGCTTCCGGAAGCTCGGATCACACTCTTGTCCACATGAACCTAGCCTCTTTCTTGACAGCAACCGGGTCGGAGGCATAGCGATCCGAGAAAATTCTCTACAAAGCGCACCTAGTATCCTGCTATACCCGAGGAAGCTCCTAACCTCGATCCACAAGAAGTTGGTCGGTTTCAACTTGTAAACCTCTATTTTCTTGGGATCTCCCAAAATGCCACCATCGAAATTACATGCCCCAAGAACATCACCTTCTCGAGCCAAAATTCACACTTACTCGACTTGGCATACAGCCTCTCATCGCGGAGCACCAAGTACCTTCCTCAAATGAATTTCGTGCTCCTCGGGGATCCTTTGAGTAAATCAAGATATCATCAATGAACACCACCATAAATTTATCCAAGTATGGCTTGAAAACCCTATTCATTAATTCCATAAAAACAGGTGGGCGTTCCTGAGGCAAAAGGCAAAACGAGAAACTCATAAAGGCCATAACGCGTCCGAAAGGCTGTTTTAGCCACATCCTCAGACTTGATCCTTAGTTGGTGATAACCGGACCTCAAATCAATCTTGGAAAACACTCGAGATCCTTGTAACTGATCAAATAAGTCATCAATGCGCGGTAGAGGATATTTGTTTTTAATCGTGATTTTATTGAACTTACGATAGTCAACACACAACCGCATGACCTTTCTTTCTTCTTTACAAAACACCGTGCACCCCAAGGAGATACACTCGGTCGATAAAAGCCTTGTCTAAACAGCTCTGCAGATTTGCAACTTCAATTGCTTGATTCAGCCGGAGCCATGCGATAAGGGGATTTAGAAACCGGACTAGCACCAGAACAATAACAATCTCAAACTCAACTTCCCAATGTGGGGACAATCCCGTAACTCTTCTGGAAATACATCCTCAAAGTCACGAACAATCGGGATGTCCTTAGCCAGTACACTATGACTTCCAAAGAGTGTAGACATATGCTAAATAAGCTCTACATCCACTACTTATCAAATGTTTAGCATGTAGAGCGAGATCAACATGGGCACCCCCTTTTTCTTAGTGCCACGAAGAAAAGGGCTCCATTCCGGGGATGTCAAAACAAACCCGCTTCAGGAAACAGTCGATACTAGCATGGTATTTAGCCAGCCAGTCCATCCCTAGGATCACATCAAAATCACCCAAGTCTAACAATACCAAATCCACAACTAAATGATTCCCATTCACCTCAACCACACATCCCGGATACATCACATTAGTAACCACAGATGAGCCGGTGGGAGTACACACAGATAATTCACAATCCAAAACACATGGGGCAGATATGATATAGCATGCAAATTTTGGGGAAATGAAGGAATGGGTAGACCCCGAGTCAAATAATATGGATGCAGAAACTGCATAAATAGCGAAGGTACCTTCCACAACATTCGGAGAGGCCTCTGGATCCTGAACAGCCACCGCGAAGGCCCTTGCCGAGACAGTAGGCTTCTTTCCTTCCATCCTTGGAGGTAGTGGGCAGTCCTTGAAAAGATGGCCTTGCTGCCCACATCTAAAACACGCTCCCGTCATTCTACGGCATTCTTGCCCCGGATGCTTCCTTCCACAGAAGGTACAGTCTTCAGCCGACGTCCTGGTTTCGGTTACTGACTGAGCCACCATACTCTTTCCTTTGTCAGCCTCCCTGGTCTTCTTGGATGGTCCAGAAGACATCACCGCTGATCCGGTACTTACTCCCGCTCGGCTGGCGGTTCTCTTCGCATAGAACCTTTTTGTTTCCGTCTCCTTCTCGTAGATTGCCGCTCTATCCAGGATCTCGGCGTAAGTCTCGAACTTCAGAACAGACAACAACTTCCTAATATCATCTCATAGCCCTTGAAGGAACTTTTTAGCTTTCCTCTGTTCATCCTCCACATAAAATGGTGCAAAGCGAGACAACTCCGTGAACTTGGCATCATATTCTTTGACGGTCATGTTCCCTTGTCTCAGCCTCATAAACTCTTGCTCTTCTCAACTCGAGATCGGATGGAAAATACTTTTCCAGAAATGCCTCCTCAAACATCTCCTGTGTGATAGCTTCATTAGGCATTCCCATTGCCCGCTCTGCATGTCCCGACCCGGTATCCGCTTCACCCCACAATTTATACGCAAAGAAATTTGACATTTTCTTGGTCGGTATAACCAAGCACCTCAAATATCTTCTTCATTCTTTTCATCCATACGTCCCGCCTCGAGCGGATCAGACTTTCTAGGAAGCCTGTGCTCTTCGGTAGTGAACTGTCATAAGTTGTAGGTCCAGGGGGTGGGAGGAGGCGGCTCGGGCGTCGAGCCATATGCTTTTGCTCGGCCATTCTACGACGTTAGTCATCCTTTCCGATAAGTTGATGTAGGCCGCCTCTCTAACATAAGGCGTGTTAACGCCACCGCGACAACTTCTCCTACCTCTTCTACTTGCCATCCTATGATCAAGGCAAACACATGTATATAAGGACAAGGATCCAACGGATGAGAAGGAAGTATTCAATAACTTTAAGAAATTTTTAACCAAGTCTAAGAACCAATCTCATAAGGTCCCAACTGCCTTAACTTCCTCTACCTATTCCTACAAGAATTCTATTCGGAGACGCAAACTTATGCTTCCGCTTTTCGATCGGTCAGTTCCTAAGGCATCTCAATTCTCTGATACCAATTGTGACGGAATAGATTTTTTTTTTTTGATTCCGTCAGTCCTGACACAATTGAAACTCAACTCAATCGATTGTGTGCAGCACAGGATCACAGATGCCATCTAGGACCCATATACTCTTAACCAAAATAAGTAAAGCGGAAGTTACACTAACACTTGTGAAAACATTCATATTCATTCCAAAATGTTCATTCCTGAGTACATAACCAAAATGTTTAACCATAAGAGTCCAACAAGTCATTACATTAATATGTCTCCAAAATAAAATTCCAAGGTCTTTAATCCTATAGACAAGGTCTAATCACTCCTAGCTCGCTCGACAAGCTCTAAAACTTCATCTCATGGTGGGAAAAATATAAAGCAGGTGAGCCGAGGCTCGGCAAAGGTACATGCATATGGATAGTAAGCGATGATGCGAATGGTGGGTAACTATGCATAAATGTAATGGTGAACCAAGATGCGATCCAAGAAATAGAGAAAACATACCTTGACAATACTATAATTCAAAATCGGTGGTGGTAAGATGTGATGCTTGATATGAAATGTATTGGTATCGATGCGATAAGCGGTGAAGCAGTACATATCATATCGATAGACGGTCTTTCATATTCGGTAATCGGTACTTCACATTCGGAAGTCGGTGCGGTAGTATAACATATCGATGTCGGTAAAACATTACTTCATATCATATCGGTGCTGCACCACCCGCGTATACCCTACTAGGAGGGGGCGAATAATCGAGATAGATTGTGTTCACTCCACACAATCTAAGGCCTAGGTACTATCATATGGGTATCCCATCTCACGGGATCGGTGACGGTGTGCCACCCAAGGTAGGCGGTACTTGAGTAATTCCCTCTGTCCATAATGCCTCGAGGGTAGGGCGGGACCACGAATAACTCCATGGACAGAGTTATCCTCGATTACCACCGAAAAGTCCTAAGGCATGCCGAAGAACCTATACGGGCTGTGTAGTCGGTCCGGGTCTTAAAATAACATGAACACTTCTCTTCTTGAAACTCATTTTGATGGCCGTAGTTTAATTTACATTTAATCCGGAGTTCGATTTTCAATGCAAGCTGGAGTTCATTTTCACATTAAGGACGGAGCTCTTTTTCATGTGCAAAAATCGGAGTTCATTTTTCATTCAAGCCGGAGTTCCTCTTTTGGCAGAATAGGAGTTCAAAAGCCGGAGTTGATTTCACGTTAAGGACGGAGCTCTTTTTCATGTTAAAAGCCAAGTTCAATTTTCATTAAAACGGAACTCTTTTTCAAAAGCCGAGTTACTTCTTTATTAAAGACGAGCTCCTTTCGGTACGAAACCGAGTTCATTTACCTTTAATAGCCGGAGTTCTTTTCTTAAAAGACGGAGTGCTTTCTCCGGTAAGCCGGAGCTCATTACAATCCGAAGTTCATTTTTTTTTCCTCAAAGGACGGAGTACTTTTAAAAGCCGAATTCTCATAAATCCGGGGTTCTTTTAACCAGAAAAGCCAGGGTTCTTTTTTATTAACCAAGGTCGGAGTTCTTTTTATTAACAAAAGCCGGAGTTCGTTGTCTTATACAAGCCGGATCTCTTTTTCTTTATTACGGACGAGGTTCATTTTACCTTATAAGCCGGACTTCTTTTTGGACAGAGTGCCTTTTTGGACGGAGTGCCATTTTGGACGGAGTACCATTCTTAAAGGACGGAGCTCTTTTGGACGGAGTACTTTTTAGACGGGTTACTTTTCTTAAGGGACGGAGCTCTGTTGGACGGAGCTCATTTTCATTAACGAGACGGAGCTCTTTGTCGTTAATGTAGGACGGAGCTCTTTTTCCTTAACAGACGGAGCTCTTTTGGGCGGAGTACTTTTCGAACAGGTTACTTTTCTTAAGGGATGGGCTCTGTTGGACCGGAGCTCATTTTCATTAATCAGGCGGAGCTCTTTCTTGTGCCCGGGACGGAGCTCTTTTTCCTTAGACGGAGTTCTTTCACGGAGCTCTTTCGTAACAGGACGGAGTTCATTAAAAGCTCTTTTCCTTCTAAAAGACGGAGTTCATTAAAAGCCGGACTTCTTTTCCTTCTTAAAACCCAGCCGAGTTCTTTCTTTCATAAAAGTTATCTTAAGGCGTGAGTTCACTTCCACATCAAGGACGGAGTTCATTTCATAAAGAGGGGCCTCGAGTTCATTTTACATTACAGAACCGCTCATTTTACACAACGGGCCAAAGTTCGTTTTTCCTTATAGGAGGTGGGTAATTAATGCAGCAGGAACTCGAAGCAGTATATTTCAATATTCTCAATATGAATTTAAAAGGAAATTTAGCACACTTGCAATATTCTTAAATTATTACTTTAAAAGCAACGTCGATAACTTGCGTAAAACATGGATTTAGAAACGGAGTAAAAGTCACTTGCAATATTCTCAAGTCATCAATTTAAAAACAATGCGGTGTAACTTGCAATGAAGCATGAGTTTAGAAACAGAGAAGAATATACTTGTAATGAACTTAAAATGGCGTCTGAGGCAACTTGCCTGAGTTGATTCCTAGATTTACACCGCCTTGAAGCTTTCTCCGTCACTCTCTCTCTTCCTTCTGTTAGCCTCTCGCATCAACAAACTGCGAAGGTGGTTGCTCCCAAAATGAGCGTCGGCGGAGTAGGTAGGATAGTTTGAACTCCCCGTACTTCACTTCGAGGGTAGTGGAGTAACTACATTGGTTCACTTACTTCGTTAGGTTGCTGTCTAGTTGGATTCTAATTTGACAATAAAATGCTCTTTTGTCCTTAGTTACTATTAAATTAACTCCAACCAATCGCTTAAGTTTCACGCCCGGCGGCTCCACTTGCCGAACACCCCTTTTGGGGCGGGAGTGCGTATTTCACCGGACGGGTAGGTTGGAGAAGGGGCTAATTTTGGATCACACCGCCTGACATAAAGCCCCGAGTGACCAAGGCCGAAGTACTAGGGCCGGACTGTTTTACATATGCAAGCCAAAGACATTAATCAAGCTTTTGTTTTGGATCTCACAATTCTCTCCCTACATAAATACTTGATTCTTTGAGGATGAAAGTTGATAACATCCGATTACTCGTAAAGTAATACACATGTTCCATTCAGATCGAATGGATCTTGGGGTATAACCCGGCAACATATGGCGGTTGTGGACTGCGCCGTACGTGAAGGTGGTTGTGTAGATGAATCTCTTTGGTCGGATCGCCATCGATATGTCATCCCATTGGGTCTTAAAGTTTTGTGCTTGTTTTGCGAGTTGTTGATGCATTTGAGTCATCTGGACCATCATTAGATCTAATTGGGCCTGCTGGGCTTCCATTTGCTTCTTGGCTTTAGTAGGGCATCCAGATCGTTTGGAGGAGATAGATAAACTTGGAGATCTACCAACATGGGGACTTCTTGGTTTTGGTCTTGAAGTACTTGGTATAGTTGGATGTTCTGGAATATAATGAGTTGGTTTAGTTGGCAGAATTTTTGAGGCAATTTTTATAGTATGAGATAAAGCTTGATTTTTCTATGTCGACATCAATCTGGGTATAGTTGATCATAACATAGTCGAATTTCTCCCACCATTTGATTTTGAATTCTCAAACAATGGAGAGAGGAATATCTTGATAGCTAATGGTTGATCTTCATAATGCTGATAACAAGTGAAGTACTGGGGACATGATCCAGAAACTTCATAATCAATATGAAAACCGATTATTCATGTGGTAAGAACATATCTTTGTGTAATTCTTCATAATGCATCCTTACATTGTCAACACCACTTAGATATAGGACTGTAAAGAGTCAAGTAAAGCCACCATTCTCAGAAACCATATTGGTAGAGGTTTTGGACGGGTTTTGTCAATCAATAAACCAAGAATGAGTATAAGATCGGAAATAAAAAGCATTATACCAGCGTCTTTGTAATCTTAGTAATTGTATCCTTTTGGTTGATAATGAAAAGAAAAGGTTTATATCCCAGTGTTAAGTCCAACTTCTTGGAAAAATTTAACATGTTTAATTTTGATAGTAGAAAAGGTGATGGTATTGTCTCGAGGATTGCGATGACGTTTGATTTCAACCGACCGGAATCAATCGATATTAATTCATAAAATCTTGTTGGGTTTTTAGAGATATTCCCATTTGGTATAAACAATTGGGATAAAACATTTTGTTTGTTAAGGTAATGAGGTCATTGATTAATGGTTTTGGTAGTAAGAGATAAGTGCAACATGGAGTTTGAATGGTTTGACGATGTAATGGTTATCATTGGACGTAGGAGCAGATTGAGTAGATGATTTAGTGGGAGCGCGGCTTTCCTTTGAAACTAAGTGGTGGAAATTCACGTTAGGTTGAGTATCTGTTGTTGGCGGTTGGGATAATTTGTGGTTTAGACATTGCATAATCGTGAATGATTGTTTTGGTGTATACGAGGATGGAATGTCCTTCTCTTTTTTTCCTTTAGAAGGCATAACTTCTGTAAAAATTCTTTTATTAAAAATTTCTAAAATATGTGTTGTCATAAATTGACCTATGTCAAAACACGTTTGCCACTGCATCAAGTAAAATATTTTATATCTTTTCGTAAAACAATATGAATGTTTTGATAAATAAGATGATGAATAAAATCATTTTGGCTTTTGATATACAAAAGTTCTTTTGTTAAGATATGCAACATAATTGGAGGAATGTAATGGTAATGACCGTAAGGGTAATGTTCTAAGGATAGCATATCTAGAGACAACTTAGTATATGGTGTGAATGTATTGTAGGTCTACTTGGGATTCTATATTGTTATTACATATAATAGATTGTATAATTGGTTCTAAGTTTTTAGTACCCAATTCTATATTAGAATATTTATGAACTCTCATTAGAGCAGCCACGATTATTCCGGATTAAGTTTATTCCAGTTAACTTTAGGATGAACAAGATATAATCTGTTATTTATTAATGATTTTTCTTGTGAAAGTAATTCTTTCATTAGTATTTATTAATTTTTGATGTTTCATCATTAACTTTGTTGATTAAATTTGAAGAAAAAGATTTTCTCAAATCTTTTTATGTAGCAAATATTTTTGTAAGTAAAAAAATTTCTTGATATTTGATTCCAATATTTAGTAGTTGATTGATTTTTTAAGATATTTTTAAAATCTAATTAATTTTAGGAATAACTTGGGTTTAGGAATATTTCATTTATAATTTTTACCTATTTATTTATTTATTTATTTGATCAAATGTAAGACTAAAGTCTGTCTTTTATAATATTGTCATTCATTTTTCCAATTTCTTATTTTTAGGTTATATTTTGAAAACATATTTATTTTTTCTCTATTATTTTTGTTAAGCTTATGAGTTATTTGATTTTGTAATTGCGTAATATGATTAGGTGATAGTTTTTCTTTTTGAAATATTGAATTTTTATTAATTAATTTATTATTGAATTGATTTAAAATTGTATTTGAAATCTTTGATTGAGTTTTAAGTGTTAAAAGATTAGTTTTATCCCTCTATAATATAAATTCTTTTTGAGGAATAAAATAATATTATATAAATGAATTATATAGTTTATTATCGTATAATATGTTATCAAATATTATCTTATAATCATTTTGATAATTATATTGCATATTTATTTCTAGATTATTTCTAGGAGATATTTGATAATCTACTCCATGTCGGAGTTAAGTGAGAATCTTCATTCTTTAAAGTAAGCTGTTTGTTATTTGATAACGTAATATTATTATGATTATTTTGTTTGAGTTCTAAATTGTTATTCATAGAAGGAAAAGAATTAGATTCGAGCATATTTGTTTTGGCAATTCTTTTTGTAAAAGATAAAATAATTATTTATTACTAATATATAATTTTATATCCAAAAAATATTGTTTAACCTTATAGTATATGAGGTCTTACAATTATCATTATATAATGTTGTAAGCTTTATTTGACAATTATTTTGATTGATATCTAATGAAAATGTTAATTGATTAGAATTAGGTTGCTTAATCATTTCTTTATTGGAAATATTTTGTTTGATTCCATTGCTAATTTATTTTCTAATTTTTGTTTTAATTTACATTGTTTAGACTTATGTCCAGATTCTTTATTTTTCAACATATGATTTTTAATAATTTCTTTTCTTTAGTAGTTTTGTTTATTTTAGATGGATTAATTGTTTTGCTAATGGAAAATTGTTAAAGACTTTTTCTTTAATATTTTTTTCGTTAACATTTGTAACTTGTGAATTAGAAGGTAAAGAAGGTTCTTTAATATTTATTATTTGTGATTTGGAGTGTAAAGAAGATGATTCGTTTATGGTATTTTCTAAAGAAATTGATGATTTAGAAAGTAATTAATTAATTTACGGTTTGATACCTTCTATAGGAGTTTCTTTTGCTTGATTGTATATTTTATTAGTTTGACTAATGTTTGTTGGAAACGTAAATGACTTATTTAAGTTATCCTTTTGTTTTGGAGGCTTAACCAAATTATTTATCTTCTTGGTTAATTTATCTAAATATACTTTACTTTGTTGTGCGGAAGCGTTAATGTAATACGTTCTACAATAGTGCATGCTTCAATTTGATCTAAAATTGATACAGTTTTAGTGGGTCTTGACTTAGGATGAATTAAAGTTTCCAAGGTAATTTCTTCTTCTTCGTCTTCACTATCTTCTCTTCATCTATTAGATTAAGAAGGCAATCTAAATAAAGTTTCTCTTCAGTCATCTCCTCCCATTCTTCTTCATATTCTTTATTAATTTCATTGTTTTTTGCTTTATGTTTTTACGTTGGTTAGGTACAAATCATATTATTATTTGTATTATTCGTAGTCCAATTATTATTATTTTTTATCATATTATTATGAGAATTGTTCCACATATTTTTATTTCTTTCTAATTGAAGAACATTTCTTATATACGGAATAAACCATTCAAAAATAAGTAAATTGTTTAAGTAAGTTCATTGTTTGTTTCATGTATTTTCTATATTCTTCAGTTTGTTCTATAGTAAAAGTATTAAAAAATCAATTTCTAATACTATTATTTTTTTCTAATATAAAGTCTTTTTCTAATAGCATCCATATGGTGTAAATTCCTTTTCAATACTTATTACCATCGATTGTTTGCATTTCGATAGAAGATTCATAATCATTTATAGGATTTTTTCGTATAATTTTCAAGATTTATTAATCTTCTGAATGGGTTCATAGTTATTTCTAGAGTTTTCATAATCGTAAATAATTGATGGAGGTCTTGTATGATTATAACTTAATGATCTAGGTAAATAATTTTGAGTTGACTAAATTTTAAAATAATATTACCTTGGGTGTTTGAATATTATAAATTCTCTTCTTATTATATGTCTAGTGGGTTGAGGAAGATTTACTTGCCAGTCTTGTGGTAAAGTAATTTCATCCTATTTTAATAATTTTGGAGTAAAAGTAGCAGCATGTTCTACTTCTACTTGTAATACGATTGTCTCACCAGGTGGAGTCTGAATGAGACATTTTGGATTAAATTAACTAGTGAGTAGTTTAAAATAAATTCGATAAATGATTAAAAATCCTCTTCTGTTTTCCTGTTAAACTAAGCCAGAAAGATGAACATTAAGAACTAATGTATTAAGTATAGTTGGGTCATTTAGATCTACTAAAAAGTTAGGTGCACAATTAAAATAAATTGGTCCGTTACATAAATTAGATTAAACTATTGCTAAAATAGAGTTTTTATATTTTTAATAACGTTTGATCACGTAAACATAATAAAGCGGGTGTAATTTTAATTTCGTTAAGTTTTATTGCTATCTGAATTAATCCATAATGAATATAATTATAACCTTGTTGTTTAAATCTTTCAATAGACAGGATGATAACAATTTTATTTTCTTCGTATTTGTTTTATTAAAATCGTTTGTTCATGATCCTAATAGTTAGAGCGGTTTTGAAATCAAAAGTACCCCTCCCCAATAGATTTCTTCCATGTGTTATGGGAAAGTCCAACCAAAATAACTCGACCATTATTGGTATAACTAGTGATTCTATAGTGTTCGTTGTTTATCTTTATAATTGATACTACCCCTAAACATTCGTCTTAGTCTCAAGCCATTTCAAATTGTTTCTACAAAATGATACATACAACTAAATTTTCTGATGGCGCATAAACTAGATTCCTACAAATGATGGCCACAACCGTTACTTGTAAATTTAATGAAAGCTTGGAGACACCCCCGAAAAATTGCCCTTTTATCATCTCGGTGGGACTTACACATCGGTTCCTGGGCTTAACATCCCCTCGTTTCCAAAGCTATTCATGCAAGTGATTATGCCTTATTCAAATGTAGAAAACCGGACATATGCCTTACATAGGTGCGGAAAAGTAGCGTATATGCCTTATACCATGCGAAAAAAATAAGCGTGGCTCTATACCAAATCTGTGCGGGATGTCTTTCAAAACCTGACATGAAAACTAGAAAGAGCAGAGTTATACCAAAATAATCTTGGAATTATCTGTTTGGACTTTGATTGAAGAAGTTGATTACATAGTCTAGCGTTGATACAACGAAGGTTGAAGAAAAAAATGTGTATAGAGAAAAGAAGGAAAATTTACATGAAAAATAAGAAATGCTTGAGGAAATTTCTAAACTTATACTTTAAGCTGCTGCTTGGGTTCGAGCTCTCAAGATGCTTTTTCAAGCGCTTAGAAGAGGCCTTAAATAGAATATGCGGATGCGTGCGTGTGTTGTTGGATTGTTGTAATAATTGAGTAGGATCGAACCGTTGATAGAGAATGCATAATTGCGGGGAATCAATTCTTTTTGCGTCGTGTCATTATTTTTGTGAATTGATTTCTTTAGCGGCTTGTCCGTCGTTGTCGATGATGACCCTTGCATTTACTTGTCTTTGGTGATTTGATGAATAATGTATTATAGTGTATACGCGGTATTTGCGTATTATGCAGTATAGTCTTTGCATAGTGGAAACTTTGAAAACTTTTGACTTTTACTGTGAGGGCGTCGATAACTTTTCAGCATGTTTTTATGCATTCAATGAGCGTCCCATAATTGTAGTTTGTTTTGGGCAAATTATGATTTTTTTACAACGGAATAGTTTTGTGTAGCGTTCATATGTCACTTGATTAAAGAGTCATACATCCCGATGGTAGGCATCTTCATAAAATGTTGATAATTTGGCTTTGGTTGTTGATGTTAAAATGGTGTAAATCTAAAAAAAAATTTGTCTTTTGCGAATCTTAGTTTGCTTGTCTTGAAGCATAAATACTTTTGCCCAGTGCTTTGTGAAAGTTGATAAGATCGGTCTGCAATTTAATACATGTTCCATTCGGGGAATTTGAATAGATCTTGGGCATAGCAAACTAAATATGGTGGTTGTGGACTAGTAGAGTACGTGATGGTGGTTGCGTAGATGATTCTAATCTTTGGATTAAGTCATCGATATGTCAGCCCATTGGGTCTTAAAGTCTTGTGCTTGCTTTGTGAGTTGTTAATGTATTTGAGTCATCTCGGACCATCATTAGATCTAATTGGGCGGGCTGTGGAAGCTTCCATTCTTCTTGGCTTTAGTAGGCGTAGATCGTTTGGAGGAGGCAGAATAAAGTTGGAGATCCATCAACATGAGGACTTCTTGGTTTTGGTCTTGAAGTACTTGTCTGATTAGGTATTAAATATAATATTTTTGGTGTAGTTGGCGAAATTTTTGAGATAATTTTATAGTTTGGACTAAAGCTTGATTTTTCTTGTAGTCAGCATCAATCTGGGTATAGTTAATCACTAACATGGTTGAATTTATGCGCACCATTTGATTAATTCTTGAACAATAGAGAGGATATCTTGAATAGCTAATGGTAAATCTTCGTAATCTTTGACAAGGAAATCAGGACATGATCAGGGAACTTCCATAATCAATATGGAAAGGCGATTGTGCATTATGGTAAGAACATATCTTTGTGTAATTCTTCATAATGCATCCTTACATTATTTACCCACTAGGATAGAGGAGTAGTAAGGAAGCAGAAGTAAATCCACCATTACGTAAACCATATTGGTAATGGTTTTGGGCCCGAGGTTTTTGCTCGAACCGGATAAACCGGGAATTAGTATAAGATTGGAGATATGTGACATTATACCCAGTCTTTGTAATCTTGGTAATTGTATCCTTTTTGGTTGATAGTGAGCAGAAGGTTTAGTATCTCAAGTGTTAGAGTCAACTTCTTGGGAAAGTTTAACATGTTTAATTTGATGGTAGAAAAGGTGATGGTATTGTTTAAGAATTGCGGTGATGTTTGATTTCCATTGAACGGAATCAGTCTGAAATCAATTCATAGTCTTGTTAGGTTTTAGAAATATACGCCGTTTGGTATAAACAATTTGGATAAAATATTTTTATTTGTCGAGATAATGGTCATTTAGTAGTGCTTTTGATAGTAAGAGGTAAGAGCAACATGAAGTTTAAGTAGTTTGGTGATATAATAGTTTATCATTGGAAGCCGGAGCTGTTTGAATGGGAGGAAGTAAGGCGTGGCAGCTTCCTTGAAACTAAGTGGTGGAAAGTCTCGTAAGGTTGAGTATCGGTTGGAGGTTAGGATAATACGTGGTTTAAACATTGCATAATCATGGACAGATTGTTTTGGAGTATAAGAGATGGAATGTCCTTCTCTTTTCCTTTAGGAGGCATAACTTCCAAAAATTCTTTTATTAAAATGTCAAAAATATGTGAGGTAACTTGTCCTTTGTCAAAATCGTTTTGTCATCGCATCAAGTAAAATCCTTTATGTCTTTACGAAAACAATATGAATGTTTTGATAAACAATATAATGAATAAATCATTTTCGCTTTTTGTTATGCAAAAAGTTCTTTTGTTAAGATATGCAACATAATTGGAGAAATGCAATGGTGATGATCAGAAGTGGTAATGTTCTCGGACAACATATCAGAGACAAGGTAATGTAGTAGTAATTCATATGGTCTATATTGGATTCTTCTGATTGTAGAATTGGTTCTATATTTTTAGTATCCAATTCTATATTAGAATATTTATGATCTCTCATTATAAACGAAACAACGATTATCTATGATTAAGTTTATTCCAAGTTACGGAGGATGAACGGATAACTCTGTTGTTTTTGTGGCTTCCCTTGTGGAAGTAATTCTTTTATTAGTATTTAGTAATTTGTGATGTTTCATCATTGACTTTGTTGGTTAAATTTGAAGATAAAAGATTTTCAAATCTTTCTTATGAGGAATATTTTTGTAAGTAAAAATTTCTTGATCTTTGATTCCAATATTTAGTACTGATTGATTTTTGAAGATATTTTTAAAAAATCTAATTAATTTTAGGAATAATTTAGGTTTAGAAATATTTCATTTATAATTTTTACCTATTTGTTTATTTATTTGTTTGATCAAATGTAAGACTAAGAAAACGCCTTTTATAATATTGTCATTCATTTTCCAATTTCTTATTTTTTGGTTATATTTTGAAACCATATTTATTTTTTCTCTATTATTTTTGTTTAGCTTATGAGTTATTTGATTTTGTAATTGTGTAATATGATTAGGTGATAGTTTTCTTTTGAAATATTGAATTTTTATTAATTAATTTATTATTGAATTGATTTAAAATTGTATTTGGAAATCTTTGATTGAGTTTTAAGTGTTAAAAGATTAGTTTTATACCTCCAGCAATACAAATTCTTTTGAGGAATAAAATAATATTGTATAAATGAATTATATAGTTTATTATCGTATAATATGTTATCAAATATTATCTTATAACTATTTTGATAATTATATTGTATATTGATTTCTAGATTATTTCTAGGAGATATATGATAATATAACGTCAATGTCGTAATTAATTGAGAATATTTATTCTTTATCAGAATAAGTTGTTTGTTATTTGGGTAACGTAAGTTATTATGATTAATTTGTTTAGTTTCTAAACTTGTATTTATTTTATTATTCATAGAATTAGGTTTTGAACATATTTATTTTGGTAATTCTTTTTTTGTAAAAGATAAAATAATTAATTATGTATGATCCATATAAGTTTGTGTCGGAAAAATATTATTTACACTTATCGTATATGCATTTTGACAATCATATACTCTTGTAAGAATTATTTGATAATAAGTTTGATCGATACTTAGATAAAATGATAATTGATTAGCATTAGGTTGCTTAATGTATTGAACAATTTCTTTATTGGAAATATTTTGTTCTGATTTTACTGCTTAATTTATTTTCTAATTTTTATTTTAATTTACATTGTTTAGACTTATGTCCAAATTCTTTTTTCAACATATTGTTTTTTAATAACTTATTTTTTGTTTATTTTAGATGGATTAAATGTTTTATTAATGAATGAGGTATTTTAATATTTTCTTTATCATTTGAGTTTTGTAACTTAGAAGGTAAAGACGGTTCTTTAATATTTATGATTTGTGATTTGGAGTGTAAAGTAGAATATTCTTTTATGGAATTTTCTAAAGAAATTGATGACTTAGAAGGTAATGATTAATTTCTCGGTTTGATACCGTCTATAGGAGTTTCTTTTTGTTGATTTTACATTTTATTAGTTTGACTAATGTTTGTTGGAAAACGTAGATAACTTATTTAAGTTATCCTTTTGTTTTGAGGCTTAACCAATCATTTATCTTCTTGGTTAATTTATCTAAAATACTTTGCTTTGTTGTACAGAAGGTGTTAATATAACGCTGCTCTACAATAGAGCATGCTTCAATTTGATCTAGAATTGATATAGTTTTAGTAGGCCTTGACTTGGCTGAATTAAAGTTTCTAAAGTAATTTATTATTTTTAGATCTTCACTATCTTCTTCATCTATTGGATTAAGAAGGCGATCTAAATACGCTCTTCCTCACCATCTCTTCCATTCTGTCTTCATTGATTTCATTATTTTAGTTTCTGTTACTAGGGTACAAATCATGTTTATGTTAGGTTGTATGTTCAAGTTGGATTGATATATATGTTATTTGTTTAGATTTGTATTATCTTTGTCAAATTAGCTATATTATTCGAGAATTGTTCCATATATTTTTATTTCTATCTAGTTGAAGAATATTTCTTATATACGGAATAAACCATTCAAAAAATGGTAAATTTTATTTTAGTAAATTCATTGTTTATTTCATGTACTTCTATATTTTCTTGTTTGTTCTTTAAGTAAAAGTATTAAAAATCAATTTCTAATGCTATTATTTTTTCTCTAACATAAATTCTTTTCTAAGAGCATCCATATCCTGAGTAAAGTCTTTTTCAATAGTAATTACATTGATTGTTTGCATTTCTAATAGAGTTGGTGATCAGAGGGTCTCGTTGTGTAATTATTTCGGGAATAGGTTTCTACCTTCTATATTTGTTGTATCAAAGGAATACGTAGATGGGTGTCTAGTATTTTATTGATAATCCAGAGAGATTCATAATCATTTCTAGGATAATCAGATAATTTTAAGATTTATTGATCGTCTAGAAAGGTCAAAGTTATTTCTATAATTTTCATAATCGAAATAATTGATGGAGGACTTGTGGTATTATAACTTAATGATCTAGGTAAATAATTTTATGGTTGACCAAAATTTAAAATAATATTACCTTCAAGATGTTTCAATAATATTGATAAATTCTCTTCTTGTTATATATCTAGCAGGTTGAGGAAGATTCACTTGCAGTCTTGTGGTAAGTGATTTCATCCCTTTTAATAATTTTGAAAGAAAAGTAAGCAGCATGTTCTCGCTTTCTACTTAGCATCACGATTGTCTCATTAGGTGGAGTCCGAATGAGACATTTGGATTAAATTGACTAGTGAGTAGTTTAAAATGATTTGATAAAGGATTAAAAATCCTCTTCGGTTTTCCTGTTGAGCTAAACCAGGAAGGTGAACGTTAAGAACTAACATATTAAGTATAGTTGGGTCATTAAGATCAACTGAAAAGTTAGGTGCACAATTAAAAGAAATTGGTCCATTACATAAATTAGATTGAACGATTGCTAAAATAGAATCTTTATATTTTAATAACGTTTAATCACGTAAACATAATAAAACTGGTGTATCAATTCCTAATTTCATTAAAGGTTTTATTGCTATCTGAATTAATCCATAATGAATATAATTATAACCTTGTTGTTTAAAATCTGTCAATAGATAAGGATGATAACAATTTGATTTCTTCGTATTCATTTTTTATTGAAATCGTTTGTTCATGATCCTTAATTGCTAGAAGCAGCTTTGAAATCAAAAGTGCCTATCCGATAGATTTATTCCATGTGTTGTGTGGGCAAAGTCCAACCGTAATAACACCGACCATTATCTTGCAGATAACTAGTGATTCTCTAGTGTTTGTTGTTGTACTATGATTCTAAGTACTACCTTTGAACATTCGTTTAGTCTCGAAGCCATTTCAAATTGTTTCTACAAATGATGCATACAACTAAATTTTCTACGAGATGACGCATAAACTAGATTCCTACAAATGATACAAACCACATTATTTGCAAACTTAATGAAACAAGAACACCCCGCATAAAAACTACCCATTTATCATCTCGGTGGGACTTACACACATCGGTTCGCACTTAACATTCCCTACGTTTCCAAAGCAATTCATGCAAGTGATTAGGCCTTATTCAAATGTAGAAAACGAGCATATGCCTTACATAAGTGCGAAAAAAGTAGCATATATGCCTTATACCATGTAGAAAAAATAAACGTGGCTCTGATACCAAATCTGTATGCAAGATCGTCTTTCAAAACACAGCATGAAAACTAGAGAAGAACAGAGAGTTATACCAAAATAATGTTGAATTATCTGCTGGACTTTGATTGAAAAAATTGATTACATACTCTGAGAGTTGGAACAACGAAGGTAGAAGAAAGAAATTTGTACAAGGAAAATAAAATTTACAGGGAAAGAAAATAAGAATGGCTTGAGGAAGATTTTGCTTGAAGCTTTCTAAGCTTGGTGCTGGCTTCTCCTTTCAACTGAGCTGATCAGGGCTTTAAATAGGTCTTGAATGTCTTGGGCCGTTGATTTGTTGAAATAATTGAGTAGAATCTGAGCCGTTGATAAGTCGTCATATAATTGTCAGGAATCAATGCCGTTTTGCGTCTTGTCCTAATTTTTGAGAACTTATTGGCTGGTTGGCTTGTCTGTCATTTTCTAATGATGACCACTCTGTTATTTGTCTTCGGTCAATTTAATGAATAGTGTTACATAGTGTCTGCATAGTAAAAACTTTTTCAAAACTCTTCAGCTTTTGCAAAAGTTTTTGACTTTTCTGTTTTGTGCTGCATATAATTGTTGGGAAAACATCTCTGAGCATTTGGCATAATTTCTTCCTGTCTGTGCTTTTTTGTATATAATTGAAGATTGTCATTTTTTTAACAACGAAACGTACTGAAAAACGGAAAAATATCAACCCGTGAGGCACAGAATAGTGGTGTATCCCATCGGCTGAATAAATGATGTGAGCCGAGACATTGGGCTGGTGTTTGTTTTAATAAATTATATCGATAGAGATAATGGGCTGTTGTGAAGTTTAGCCAGTGTCCATTGGTAATAATAGCTCCAGTAAGGATTGGATGGGCTTCTTGAAGAATAAGATTTTGGACTAGTCTGTTTAGAAATTAAATCCAGAAAGGTCGTCTTAAGATCCAGATAACAATGTTTTGTTGTGGCGTAATTTCCATAAGCGCAATAGTAGGTGCCTTCGTAGAATGTGTGGTTCTCATTTATAAAATGTAAAGGCCATAAATCGCTCTAATCAAGATATCTCGTGTTTCTTGAGGTTTGTTGAATATTCCGGGTAGTACCTTACATTAATTTGAGAACAAGAATCTTGGGCTCTGCGTTGAAATGATCACATAGAAAATATAACTCGTGTGATGGTAAAAGACGTGAGATATCTTGTTTAGGAAACCATTTTTAATTACGGGTTACGTGGGGAAAATGATAATACTCCTTCCATGTTTGAGTAGGTTACGGAAATCCATTGATTTCGTCATTTCGAGAAATAGAGTAAGAGTCCATCATGAGGAAAGGTGCCAATGTCAACACCATGTTCAAAAATAATGCCAGATCCATAATCTGTATAAATATTCTGTTGAAATAACCCTTGAAAATCCTCTAAAATGGGTATCTTATGCCAAGTATCCAATACTGGATTGATAACATAGAGTTTTGCTGCATATCTCATTGTCGTAGGTGTGCAGAGTAGAAGTCCATTGTTGCTGGCTAGAATACGAAACCAGTGATTATAAATATTACTGAGTGTGTCCTTTGGTAGCCTCATATCACTTGTGGATATAAAGTTCTAGCGTCGACTGTATTTGGCTTGGAGAAGATAAGCTTCATCATCTTTAATGGAGGCATGATAAGTATGATATTTAAGAAAATGTGGGTTATAGAGCAAAGATAGAAAGGTTCTCGAGAGAGAGGCGAATTTGAATATAGTTTTGACAGAAAGCCATGAAAAGATTTCATAGAATTGATCATAATTGAAGGCGGGTTTAGGAGTTCTTTTAGCTTTGCGGGCTGTTTTCGGTTCCCTTTGCATGATGTTCGAGGAGGAATTCTCTGGTCAGGAAATCTGGTATAGAATTTGAAGAGCCTTTAATAAATTCAATATCGAAATCAAAAATAGATAAAATAGCTTGCCAACGTGTAAAAATTTATTTAGAAATAAGATTTTTAACATCTTTTTGTAAAACATCTTTAGCAGCTTTACAATCTATTTTTAAAAGAAATTTCTTATTATATAAATCATCTTGAAATTTTAATTTGCCTAAAAGAATGGATAAAATTTCTTTTTTAATGGTTGAATAATTTTTCTTTGCTCCTAACCATAGTCCGGAATGAAATCTAACTATTTGTGTGTGTACATTTGATTCTAATTTTTGTCTAAGGATGCCACGGTATCCTATATCAGATGCATCTGTTTCCACAATAAGTGATGCACGTGGATGAGGAATGCCTAGACATGGTAAATGTTGAACTTATTGTGTTAGTGTTTTTATAATAGTAGTGTGTTCATTCGTCCATGAAAGAGGATTCTTTTTAAGTCTTTGGAATAAAGGTCCACAAATTTGTCTGAGGTTTGGGACAAAATCAGAAATATAGTTTAAACATCCTAAAAATCTTTGTAATTGAGTTTTATCTTTTATTTCATCAGAAAATTTATTAGCAAATTCAATTGATCTTTGAATAGGAGTTATCGTATGTTGATAAATGTTAAATCCTAAAAATCTAATTTTTGTTTGAAACAATTTGATTTTAGGGGCCGAAACAACTAATCCATTATGCTTCATTATATTTAAAAATTGATATAAATGTTTAAAATGTTAATCAATTGTGTTAGAAAATAGTAAAACATCATCAATATAAACGATAATAAATTGGGTATAGGGATTAAATATGTAATTCATAATATTTTAAAATTCTGATGGAGCATTTTTTAAACCAAATGGCATGACATTCCATTCATAATGTCCAAAATGGACAGTGAATGCTGTTATATATCTATCTTTTTTATTTATCTGGATTTGCCAAAATCCTGATTTCATGTCAAATTTAGAAAAAATGTTAGCATTATATAATCGATTAATTAAATCTCTTTTATTGGGTATTGGATATCGAATCTATTGGAGAGCTTTGTTAAGTGGTTTATAATTAATTACTAATCTAGGAACACCTCTTTCAATTTCTGCATTATTCATAACATAAAAAGCGAGAACAACTCCATGGTGATTTTTGACGGTCGAATTAACTTTTTTATCAAGAAGATCTTGAATTTCTTTTTACAATATTCTAATAATTCTTGATTCATTTGAATAGGTCCTGCTTTAGTAGGAATTTGAGATTCATTAAAATCTTTTCATAGGTAATTCAACTAAATGTTGTTTACGATTCCAAAAGGCATTTGGTAAGTTTGAACATACTTCTTTTTCCAAAAGTTGTTGGAAGTTTTTAATTTTTGTTTGTATTAATGCATTATTTAACTGTTGTTCAATATTATTAAGTTGTATCTCTTCTTTTAGATAGATAATTTATTTATTTTTTGGTTATTAAATTAATTTGTCTATATATTGATGTTGCTTATAATTCCTGAATTTCTTTTTGTCTTGCAGGATGAATAAAAGGAAAAAGAAGTTCATTTTCTAATACTTGTGTTGATAAACCTTCTGCAGTAGCTTTAAAAGGATAAATTTGTATAAAAAACGTGTACCAAGTATAATATCTTGATGTAAATCTTTTATAGAATAAAAGTTGATTTAAAACAATGTCCTTGATTACATATATCAACATTTGTTAATTTATATTGAATATTTAATCTAGATCCACTAGCAAGATGCAATTTTCCGATAGTTTTTGGTATTATTTAGTTGGTATTAAACCTTCTTGAATACAATTTTGATCGGCTCCGGTATCAAGTAAAGCAATTAATTTTAAATGATATTCATTATTAATTACTAATGTAATTTGCGTATACCATTTTTGAAAATTAATTTTGGTTATTAATTGTAAAAATTGATCACCCGGTTGTTTTGATTGTGAAGAAGATGGATCGGTGGGTATAAGAGGTTCAATATTTTGTTTATGTTCCAGTATTGCTAGTCTTGTATCCAAGTGAAGTTCATTAAATTTTATTTCCTACAGTTGTTCTTTTAAGATTTTTACTTCATCTTTAAGTTGTTTTATTTCTTTTTGCAAATCTCTAGTTGTAACTTGATGAAATAGAGAGGGAGTTGGATGTTTTTTTCATATTTTTGTTAATTTAAAAGGTTCAATATTTTAATATTTTCAGTGTTTTGGGTTAATAATTCTTTTAATTTTAGAAAATATTATCTTTTAATATCGGGATCATCTATTTTATCTATAATATCAAGTAAAAATTCTTTGTCATCTTGTGTTCATAACATATTAATTTGTAATTTACAATTGCATAAATTTTGTTCTAAATCTAAAATTTCATTTTCTGAGTCTTCTGAGGTATTAGAAGAACTTGATTGTAGATATTTAAATCATTTTCTTCTTGACTTGTATTTTCATTAGATTCTATATCACTAAGTAATAACGTAGTTAGATTATTGCATAATTATTCATTATCTTTAAAAATTTCATAAATATTATTTTTTAATTTATATTGATTAGATGTATGACCTGGTCGTTTACATTTTTAACATATAAGTTTAAATGAATAATCTTGATATGAATTTTTTGATTCTTTATGGCATTTAGGTTTAGATTTCGAATAGGATTTTTTCTTATTAGATTTGTAATATGTATTTTGAGATTGATTTTTGTTTTTGAAATATTTTAAAGATTTAGCTTTTTGTTGTGATGGTGCTTTTAATTTTTCTACTCCATACTGATAATAGAATAAGCCAAGTTGAGATTTAAATTGTTTACTATCTTTTGTAAGTTTATTATATTCTTTATACTCTTGACACAATTGTAATCCTTTCTTTTTAATGAATGTAAATAATTGACCATAACTAATATTAGACCATTATATTTTACCTCCACCAAAGTCAGTAAGTTTAGTTAGGATTCATTTGGCAAATATAGTAGGAAGACCCCGGCAACAAATCTTTCTTTTCAGAAAAGGTTCATTGCAGTCTCTTCTATAAAAAATATTAGTAAAAATATCTTTATACCACCTAAAATCTTAAAGTGTTGGACATCTAAGATTGGTTAATATGGTTTTAGAACTAATTAATTCATCTTCATCATTTCCTAAAAATGCTTGAGTAATCGTGACAATAAGTGTTTCTAAAGAATTTCCTTGTTGGACAAATTATTTTTCCCATTAGGTCCTTCTTGTTGAATAGTTTCTGTATGATTCATAATTATGTTTCGTTCTTGTGGAGTTAATGCATTATCCAACCAAAATCTAAGGGTACCAGTGAAACCAATTAAAATATATTTTGTAGCTAAATGTTCAGTCATGTTATTGACTGTTCGATAAGCTACATCTAGTGTTCCCCATTTCATGTAACATACATATAATTTCATATTCAGATTTGCCGTCAATATTCCATTCATGTATAGCTCGAGGATCAAATGTTTTAGAAGCATATTGATTTCTTTCTTCATATTGAATATCAGGTGGTGTATGTAAACATCTCGAAATCCCGAAATATTTTTATCGGACTAAATTAAAATTATTTATTATTTTGGTAATTTTAGGAAAGTCGGGCGTTTGAAAAATTAATTTAATATTATGAAATTTTGGAAGAATATTTAGAATTGTTGGGTTGGTGCGGAGTGTGCCCATTCGATCGTTCGGGTGTCGAATTAAATTACGATTAAAAGAAATACGTAATATATAATAATAATAATAATAATAATAATAATAATAATAATAATAATAATAATAATAATAATAATAATGGAATAATGGAGGCAGAATCGGGAGAGGGAATTCGAGAGAGAGAGGGCGCGAGGGTTAGGGTTCGATGGCGAGAGGAGAGGACGACGGCGCCCGGCACCCGGCGCCGGTGGCTCACAGTCGGCGGCGGCGGCGGCCGTGCGAGGTGGTGGCCGGCCGGGCGTCGCAGTGGAGCAGCGGTAGCGCTCATGGGAGCCCGGTGAGAGGAGGAGCTCGCGAAGGAGAAAAGGGGAAAATGGAGGCCTTCGGGTCCCATTCCGAGCTCGAGCTAGTTGGAAAAAATGTAGAGCACGTCGAGGCAAGTGTTCTTATACTCACTATTTGTTATCTTGTGATTTTTACTCGTTCTCCATCGGGTATTATCGTTCCGATACCCACCCAAAATCTGAAGAAAGCCCATGAATTATGTTCAATGAATATGTAGTTCTTTGTCCAATTTGTAGTCCGAATTGACCGATTTGGTATCGTAAAACCCTAACCCACGCCTGGATTCGGGTTCACTGTTTTTCCCTCCGAATTATGTTATTTTGACCTCAAAATATGACTCCCCATGTCCTAAATGCATATATATGTTGGCCGCGGGTTCGATTGCGCACGTTTCGACCCTATCGCGGTGTCTGGGCCCTCTAAATTGGCCCTGGCACTGTTCATCCGAGTGTAAAGAGGGAAATTGCATGTTTCCACATTCGTTGTATGTTGAATAGACCCCAAAAGATGAATCACCATGTCCCAATTGTGCATATGTATCAACCGGACGTCCGATCTCACAAGTATCGAACCGTTTGCGGTGTCCGGATGCTCTAAAAGCCCCCTGACACTGTTCACCCGAGATTAAAGTGTAAATTTGCATGCTTTGCCTCTATTTAATTGTAATGAAACTTATGCCAAATGTTGTGTTAAAGTGTAAGCCCCAAAAATGTGTATTTGGGGTACCAGAAGCGGAGAATGAGTCCCAGAGGCCTCTAAGGCGATATGTGATCATCGAAGGTAAGAAATCCAAATGTCCCTTGTAAATTTAGAATGTATTGTTAAGAATAAGGGGATTGAGTCCCATAGAAAGTTATAAACCGAGCAAGTAAATGGAAGGGAATCCACATTGTGCATTGTGATGGAATGATCTCCCAGATGGAGATGTATGTGATGGGAATGAGATTTCCTGAGTTGTGAATGTGTATGGCAAATGTGGATTTCCTTCTGCAAGTGTGGAAACTAACCTTGAAACTAGGACCATGATTTATAGGGGTAGTATTCTTTAGCTTACCATGTTCATCGCGGTGTGAACCCGAGGAATACCTGACCACGTATTCTGACCGCTCATGGGAGCGGGTGATGTCCGTGGTACGCTTTAGGAAACTACTGTGGAAGAACGATGATTGCCCTGGTCCCTGGGGGTGTGGGGCGTGTCGGTTGAACACTACATAGCGAGATGTAGTTGTTTGTTGATTGTTGCGTGGATGCAACTAGGGTCGAAAAGGCCGGCCTAAAATATCTGCGTGGCTTTAGAATGTGTAGCGAACACATTCCTGTCCTGGCCTTCTCTCGCATCGTTGGTTAGTACGGCCTACTAGCCCGAGTCCATAAAGATGATATAATGATGAAAATGATTAATGCCTAATCGATGTAACCGTGAGAATCCAGTTATTCCAGATGTTCCCTGTTCCCTCTCTTGATTCATGATTATTGAGATTACTTCTATTCCCCCCAGTCCAGTTGCTCTATTATTTGCATACGAGTATTGAGTATGATTATACTTGCTGAGCGTACGCTCACTCTTGTTGTTTTTCCTTCCAGATGAGAACACTTAGTCGGCGCCGGATTAGTTAGAGCAAGGAGAGAGACTTGCTTAAAGAGGTTAGCTGGACGTCATGTGCATTGAAGATTAATTCATATGGTTCTAATAGAATGTAATAGCCACTCATGGATGGTGATGGCTTGTCATTATATTATGGTTTTGTTATGCTTCTGCAGGTTTTGATGATTTAATTGTACTTCCGCATTTATGTTATGTTAATGTTCCTAGATTTTGAGTTTTGTTAGATGGCATCTCTCTAGACCCAGTATAGTAGATAGGGTTACTGTACTGGAGCCATGGATAATATGGCAGTTATATGATCCTGTGTTGTGTATTATAGGCCAAACATTCAATAATGATTAGTTGTGTGCTTGTACAGGATGTTTTTAAACAGGTTGTATTTTTGGTTTTCGTCCAGTTGCAGAGGAAACTCTGTCAAAATTTCTGTAGAATCCATAATTGCTAATTGTAGACTTTAGTTTATGTTACCATTGACGGAGGTTATTCGATGGAGAATAATTCGGTCCGTCACAGTGGAGGTCTTGGATAATAATTTTTTGTGAACGAAGTTTGTATAGGTTGAATGTTCGTCTCAATTTCAAGTAGTGTCTCAGGTATTTGATCTATTGTTCGTACAGTAGAGAACATTTTAGGTGTTCTAGTAGAAGAGGATGGTAAATTATTGATTTTATTGGCTAATTTTTCTAATAAAAGTTCTGTACGAGTGGGAGGAAAGTCTAATGTTCCTACTGTAGGTAAAGGGGATTTTTGTAATGGTGTAATCGTATATGAAAATTGATAATTATTATTACTGGATTTATTTTGAATAGTATGCTCAATTTTATCTACTTATTTAGCAATTGTATGTAATATTTGAGAGTGATAATTATTTTGTTCATAAACTTTTTTAATATTTTCTAATTGTGTATCACTACTATTTTCACGATTATCTCCAATTTTAAATGGAACGGCTTGAATAGTTAAATTATCTTTAATTATTTTTATACCAGTTAATGGAGGATAAATAGATATAATATGTTGTCCATTAGTGGTTTCCCATGTGAAAGTAATTCTTTCATTAGTATTTATTTGTTGAGTATTTAATTTTAATTTCTCTCTTATATATGGAATAAACCATATAAAAAAGGATAAATTTTGTTTAAGTAAATACATGGATTGTTTCCACGTATTTCTATATTCTTCAGTTTGTTCTTTAGTAAACATCGTAAAAAACCAATTTCTAAGGCTATTATTTTTCTCTAGCATAAATTCGTTTCTAAGTGAATCTATATCAAGAATGAAAGTATTTTCAAAATTTCCTCGAAGCAAAATGTTTCCATGTTTGGGTGGGTCAAAGTCCAAGACAGGATAATTCGACCATTTTTCGGTATAACATGTTCTTCTCTCTGGATCTCGTTGTTGTACCTAGATTCGAATTACTACCCATAACACTTAGTTTTAGTTTCAAGCCATTTTCACATTTTCTAGAAATGATGCATACAACTAAATTTTCTATAGATGAAGCATAAAACTAGTTCCTACGGATGATGCACAACCGTTATTTGCAAACTTAATGAAACAAGAACACACTCGATAAAACTGCCCTTTTATCATCTCAAATGGGACTTATACACATCGGTTCACCACGACTTAACATTCCCCTCGTTTTCAAAGCTATTCATGCAAGTGATTATGCCTTATTCAAATGTAGAAAACGAGCATATGCCTTACATAAGTGCAGAAAAAGTAGCATATATGCCTTATACCATGCAGAAAAAATGAACATGGCTCTGATACCAAATCTGTATGCAAGATCGTCTTTCAAAACACAGCATGAAAACTAAAGAAGAACAAAGAGTTATACCAAAAATAAGGCTGAATTATTTGCTGGACTTTGATTGATGAAGTTGATTACATAGTCTGAGAGTTGATACAACGAAGGTTGAAGAAAAGAATTGTGTACAAAGAAAATAAAATTTACAGGGAAAAAAAATAAGAAAGGCTTGAGGGAAGCTTTCTAAGCTTTGTGCTAGCTTCTCTGGGTTAGCTCCCGCCTTCAACTGCGATGCTCAAGGCTTTAAATAGAAGTTCTTGAATGTCTTGAGCGGTTGATTTGTTGAAATAATTGAGTAAAATCTGAGCCGTTGATAAGTCGTCATATAATTGTCAGGAATCAATGCCGTTTTGCGTCTTGTCCTAATTTTTGAGAACTTATTGGCTGGTTGGCTTGTCTGTCATTTTCTAATGATGACCACTCTGTTATTTGTCTTCGGTCAATTTAATGAATAGTGTTACATAGTGTCTGCATAGTAAAAACTTTTTCAAAACTCTTCAGCTTTTGCAAAAGTTTTTGACTTTTCTGTTTTGTGCTGCATATAATTGCTGGGAAAACATCTCTGAGCATTTGGCATAATTGCTTCCTGCCTGTGCTTTTCTGTATATAATTGAAGATTGTCGTTTTTTTAACAACGAAACGTACTGATAAACGGAAAAATATCAACCCGTGAGGCACAGAATAGTGGTGTATCCCATCGGCTGAATAAATGATGTGAGCCGAGACATTGGGCTGGTGCTTGTTTTAATAAATTATATCGATAGAGATAATGGGTTGTGAAGTTGCTTGATGTCCATTGGTAATAATAGCTCCATGTAAGGATTGGATGGGCTTCTTGAAGAATAAGATTTTTGGACTAGTCTGTTTAGAAATTAAATCCGAAAGGTCGTCTTAAGATCCGGATAACAATGTTTTGTTGTTGCGTAATTTCCATAAAAAGCGCAATAGTAGGTGCCTTCGTAGAATGTGTGCATCATTTATAAATGTAAAGGCCATAACCGCTCTAATCAAGATATCCGTGTTTCTTTGAGGGCAAGAATATTCCAGTGCAGACCTTACATTGGTTTGAGAACAAGAATACTTTTGGCTCTGCGTTGAAATGATCACATAGAAAATATAACTCGTGTGATGGTAAGAAGACGTAGATATCTTGTTTAGGAAACCATTTTTTAATTACAGGTTCTGTGGGAAAATGATAATACTCCTTCCATGTTTGAGTAGGTTCTGGAAATCCATTGATTTCGTCGCTGCAGAAATAGAGTAAGAGTCCATCATGAGGAAAGGTGCCAATGTCAACACCATGTTCAAAAATAATGCCAGATCCATAATCTGTATAAATATTCTGTTGAAATAACCCTTGAAAATCCTCTGAAATGGGTATCTTATGCCAAGTATCCAATACTGGATTGATAACATAGAGTTTTGCTGCATATCTCATTGTCATAGGTGTGCAGAGTAGAAGTTCATTGTTGCTGGCTAGAACACGAAACCAGTGATTATAAATATTCTTGAGAGTGTGTCCTTTGGTAGCCTCATATCACTTGTGGATATAAAGTTTTAGCGTCAATCGTATTTGGCTTGGAGAAGATAAGCTTCATCATCTTTAATGGAGGCATGATAAGTATGATATTTAAGAAAATGTGGGTCATAGAGCAAAGATAGAAAGGTTCTCGAGAGGGAGGCGAATTTGAATATAGTTTTGACAGAAAGCCATGAAAAGATTTCATAGAATTGATCATAATTGAAGGCGGGTTTAGGAGTTCTTTTAGCTTTGTGGGCTGTTTTCGGTTCCCTTAGCATGATGTCCGAGGAGGAATTCTCTGGTCAGGAAATCTGGTATAGAATTTGAAGAGCCTTTAATAAATTCAATGTTGAAATCAAAAATAGATAAAATAGCTTGCCAACGTGCAAAAATTTGTTTAGAAATAAGATTTTTAACATCTTTTTGTAAAACATCTTTAGCAGCTTTACAATCTATTTTGAAAAGAAATTTCTTGTTATATAAATCATCTTGAAATTTTGATATGCCTAAAACAATGGATAAAATTTCTTTTTTAATGGTTGAATAATTTTTCTGTGCTCTTAACCATAGTCCGAAATGAAATCTAACTATTTGTGTGTGTGCATTTGATTCTAATTTTTGCCTAAGGATGCCACCATATCCTCTATCAGATGTATCTATTTTAACAATAAGTGATGCGCATGGATAAGGAATGCCTAGACATGGTAAATGTTGAACTTGTTGTTTTTAGTGTTTTTATAATAGTAGTGTGTTCATTCGTCCCATGCAGGGAGGATTTTTAAGTCTTTGGAATAAGGGTCAACAAATTTGTCTGAGGTTTGGGACAAAATTAGAAATATAGTTTAAACATCCTAAAAATTTTTGCAATTGAGTTTTATCTTTTATTTCATCAGGAAATTTATTAGCAAATTCAATTGATCTTTGAATAGGAGTTATCGTATATTGATAAATGTTAAATCCTAAAAATCTAATTTTTGTTTGAAATAATTTGATTTTAGGGGCCGAAAAAACTAATCCATTATGCTTAATTATATTTAAAAATTGATATAAATGTTTAAAATGTTGATCAATTGTCTTAGAAAATACTAAGACATCATCAATATAAACGATAATAAATTGGGTATAGGGATTAAATATGTAATTCATAATATTTTGAAATTCTGATGGAGTTTTTTTTAAACCAAATGGCATGACATTCCATTTATAATGTCTAAAAGGGACAGTGAATGCCGTTTTATATCTATCTTTTTTATTTATCTGGATTTATCCAAATCCTGATTTCATATCAAGTTTAGAAAAAATGTTAGCATTATATAATCGATTAATTAAATCTCTTTTATTGGGTATTGGATATCGAATCCATTGGAAAGCTTTGTTAAGTGGTTTATAATTAATTACTAATCTAGGAACACCTCTTTCAATTTCTACATTATTCATAACATAAAAAGCAGAACAACTCCAAGGTGATTTTGATTAAATAGAATTAACTTTTTTATCAAGAAGATCTTGAATTTCTTTTTTACAATATTCTAATAATTCTTGATTCATTTGAATAGGTCTGGCTTTAGTAGGAATTTGAGATTCATTAAAATCTTTTTCATAGGGTAATTCAACTAAATGTTGTTTACGATTCCAGAAGGTATTTGGTAAGTTTGAACATACTTCTTTTTCCAAAAGTTGTTGGAAGTTTTTAATTTTTGTTTGTATTAATGCATTATTTAACTGTTGTTCAATATTATTAAGTTGTATCTCTTCTTTTAGATAGATAATTTTTTTTGCTTTTTTATTATTAAATTAATTTGTCTATATATTGATGTTGCTTATAATTTCTGAATTTCTTTTTGTCTGGCAGGATGAATAAAAGGAAAAAGAAGTTCATTTCCTAATATTTGTGTTGATAAACCTTCTGCAGTAGCTTTAAAAGGATAAATTTGTATAAAAAACGGTGTACCAAATATAATATCTTGATGTAAATCTTTTATAGAATAAAAGTTACCTTTTGATTATAAATAGCAACATTTGTTAATTTATATTGAATATTTAATCTAGATCCACTAACAGTATGCAATTTTTCAGTAGTTTTTTGGTAGTATTTAGTTGGCATTAAACCTTCTTGAATACAATTTTGAACGGCTCCGATATCAAGTAAAGCAATTAATTTTAAATGATATTCATTATTAATTACTAATGTAATTTGCGTATACCATTTTTGAAAATTAATTTTGGTTATTAATTGTAAAAATTGATCACCCGGTTGTTTTGATTGTGAAGAAGATGGATCGGTGGGTATAGGAGGTTCAATATTTTGTTTATGTTCTAGTATTGCTAGTCTTGTATCCAAGTGAAGTTCATTAAATTTTATTTTCTGCAGTTGTTCTTTTAAGATTTTTACTTCATCTTTAAGTTGTTTTATTTCTTTTTGTAAATCTCCAGCTGTAACTTGATGAAATAGAGAGGGAGTTGGATGTTTTCCCATATTTTTGTTAAGCTAAAAGGTTCAATATTTTCAGTGGTGTGTTTTTGGGTTAATAATTCTTTTAATTTTAGAAAATATTATCTTTTAATATCGGGATCATCTATTTTATCTATAATGTCAAGTAAAAATTCTTTGTTATCTTGTATTCGTAACATATTAATTTGTAATTTATAATTGCATAAATTTTGTTCTAAATCTAAAATTTCATTTTCTGAGTCTTCTGAGGTATTAGAAGAACTTGATTGTAGATTATTTTAATCATTTTCTTCTTGACTTGTATTTTCATTAGATTCTATATCACTAAGTAATAACGTAGTTAGATTATTGCATAATTGTTCGTTATCTTTAAAAATTTTGTAATTTTTTTTTTTTAATTTACATTGATTAGATGTATGACCTGGTCATTTACATTTCTAACATATAAGTTTAGATGAATAATCTTGCTAAGAATTTTTTGATTCTTTATGGGATTTAGGTTTAGATTTCGAATAGGATTTTTTCTTATTAGATTTGTAATATGTATTTTGAGATTGATTTTTATTTTTAAAATGTTTTAAAGATTTAGCTTTTTACTGTGATGGTTCTTTTAATTTTTCTCTTCTATACTGATAACAGAATGAGCCAAGTTGAGATTTAAATTGTTTACTCTCATTTGTTGAAAATTTGAAATGGCTTCGAGACTAAGACGAATGTTCAGGGGTAGTACTTCGAATCACAGTACAACAACAAACACTAGAGAATCACTAGTTATACCGAATAATGGTTAGAGTTATTCTGGTTGGACTTTGCCCACACAACACATGGAAGAAATCTATCAGATAGGCACTTTTGATTTCAAAACTGCTCTAACAATTAAGGATCATGACCAAATGATTTCAATAAAAAATGAATACGAAAAAATAAAAGTATTATCTTTCTTGTCTATTGAAAGATTTAAACAATAAGGTTATAATTATATTCATTATAGATTAATTCAGATAGCAATAAAACCTTTAACGAAATTAGGAATTGATATACCAGTTTTATTATGTTTACGTGATCAAACGTTATTAAAATATAAAGACTCTATTTTAGCAATAGTTCAATCTAATTTATGTAACGGACCAATTTATTTCAATTGTGCACCTAACTTTTCAGTATATCTAAATGACCCAACTATACTTAATACATTAGTTCTTAACGTTCATCTTCCTGGCTTAGCTCAATAGGAAAACAGAAGAGGATTTTTAATCCTTTATCAAATTTATTTTAAACTACTCACTAGTAAATTTAATCCAAAATGTCTCATTCAGATTTCACATGGTGAGACAATCGTATTACAAGTAGAAGTAGAACATGCTGCTACTTTTACTCTAAAATTATTAAAATGGGATGAAATTACTTTACCACAAGACTGGCAAGTAAATCTTTCTCAACACGCTAGACATATAACAAGAAGAGAATTTACAAATATTACTGAAGCACCTGAAGGTAATATTATTTTAAATTTTAGTCAACCTTAAAATTATTTACCTAGATCATTAAGTTATAATATAAGACCACCATCAATTATTTCTGATTATGAAAACTCTAGAAATAACTATGAACCAGCTAGAAGATCAATAAATCTTGAAAATTATACGAAAAATCCTAGAAATGATTATGAATCTTTTAGATTATCAACAAATACTAGACACCCATCTACGTATTCCCATGATACAATAAATATAGAAAGTAGAAACCCTATTCCTGAAATAATTACACAACAGACCCCACAATCACCAACTCTATCAGAAATGTAAACAATTAATATAATAAGTATTGAAAAGGAGTTTACACCAGATATGAATACTCTTAGAAAAGACTTTATGTTAGAGAAAAATAATAGTATTAGAAATTGATTTTTTAATACTTTTACTAAAGAACAAACAGAAAAGTATAGAAGTACGTGGAAACAAATAATAAACTTACTTAAACAGAATCCACCATTTTTTGAATGGTTTATTCCGTATATAAGAAATGTTCTTCAATTAGATAGAAATAAAACTCTTTGGAATAATTCTCAAAATAATATGATAAAAAATAATAACAATTGGACTAAAGATAATACAAATAATAATATGATTTGTACCCTAACCACAGAAACAGAAACCAAAAACAATGAAATTAATAAAGAATATGAAGAAGAATGGGAGGAGATGACTGAAGAGGAACTTTATTTAGATCATCTTCTTAATTCAATAGATGAAGAAGATAGTGAAGACGAAGAAGAAGAAATTACCTTGGAAACTTTAATTCATCCTAAGTCAAGACCTACTAAAACTATATCAATTTTAGATCAAATTGAAGCATGCACTATTGTAGAACGCGTTACATTAACGCCTTCTGCACAACAAAGTAAAGTATTTTTAGATGAATTAACCAAGAAGATAAATAATTTGGTTAAGCCTCCAAAACAAAAGGATAACTTAAATAAGTCATCTACGTTTCCAACAAACATTAGTCAAACTAATAAAATATACAATCAACAAAAAGAAACTCCTATAGAAAGTATCAAACCAGAAATTAATCAATTACATTCTAAATAATCAATTTCTTTAGAAAATACCATAAACGAGTCATATTCTTTACACTCCAAATCACAAATAATAAATATTAAAGAACCTTCTTTACCTTCTAATTCACAAGTTACAAATGTTAACGAAAATATTAAAAAAGTCTTTAATACCCTTTCCATTAACAAAAACACTTAATCCATCTAAAATAAACAAAACTAGTAAAGAAAAGAATTATTAAAAACCATATGTTAGAAATGTAAAGAATCTGAACATAAGTCTAAACATTGTAAATTAAAATAAAAATTAGAAAATAAATTAGCAATGGAATCAGAACAAAATATTTCCAATAAATAAATGATTAAGCAACCTAATTCTAATCAATTAACATTTTCTTTAGTTATCAATCAAAATAATTATCAAATAAATCTTACAACATTATATAATGATAATTGTAAGACCTCATATACTATAAGGTTAAATAATATTTTTTTGGGTATAAAATTATACACTTCTACTATAAATAATTATTTTATCTTTTTACAAAAAGAATTGCCAAAACAAATATGCTCCGAATCTAATTCATTTCCTTCTATGAATAACAATTTAGAACTCAAACAAAATAATCATAATAATATTACGTTATCAAATAACAAACAACTTACTTTAAAGAATGAAGATTCTCACTTAACTCCGACATGGACAGTAGATTATCAAATATCTCCTAGAAATAATCTAGAAATAAATATGTAATATAATTATTAAAATGATTATAAGATAATATTTGATAACATATTATCTGATAATAAACTATATAATTTATTTATACAATATTATTTTATTCCTCAAAAAGAATTTTTATTACAGAAGGATAAAACTAATCTTTTAACACTTAAAACTCAATCAAAGATTTCAAATACAATTTTAAATCAATTCAATAATAAATTAATTAATAAAAATTCAATATTTCAAAAAGAAAAACTATCACCTAATCATATTACGCAATTACAAAATCAAATAACTCATAAGCTTAACAAAAATAATAGAGAAAAAATAAATATGTTTTCAAAATATAACCTAAAAATAAGAAATTGAAAAAATGAACGACAATATTATAAAAGGCAGATTTTAGTCTTACATTTGATCAAACAAATAAATAAACAAATAGGTAAAAATTATAAACGAAATATTCCTAAACCCAAGTTATTCCTAAAATTAATTAGATTTTTAAAATATCTTCAAAAATCAATCAGTACTAAATATTGGAATCAAATATCAAGAAATTTTTACTTACAAAAATATTTGCTACATAAGAAAGATTTGAGAAAACCTTTTATCTTCAAATTTAATCCAACAAAGTTAATGATGAAACATCACAAATTAATAAATACTAATAAAAGAATTACTTTCACGAGGAAAACCATTAATAAACAACAAATTATATCTGTTCATCCTCCATTAACTGGAATAAACTTAATCATAAATAATCAGGCTGCTCCAATGAGAGATCATAAATATTCTAATATAGAATTGGGTACTAAAAGCTTAGAACCAATTATACAATCTATTAGATGTAATAACAATATAGAATCCCATGTAGACCTACAATATTTTCGACCATATACTAAGTAACCTGTCTCTAGATATGCTATCCTTAGAACATTACCCTTACGGTCATTACCATTACATTCCTCCAATTATGTTGCATATCTTAACAAAAGAACTTTTTGCATATCAAAAGGCCAAAATGATTTTATTCATCATCTTGTTTATAAAAACATTTATATTGTTTTATGAAAAGATATAAAAGATTTTACTTCAGTACGATGGCAAACGTATTTTGACATAGGTCAATTTATGACAACACATATTTTAGAAATTTTAATAAAAGAATTTTTACAGGAAGCTATGCCTCCTAAAGGAAAAGAGAAGGACATTCCATCCCCCTATGCACCAAAACAATCTGTCCACGATTATACAATGTCTAAACCACAAATTATCCCAACCGCCAACAGATACTCAACCTTACATGAATTTCCACCACTTAGTTTCAAGGAAGCTATCGCTCCCACTTCCTCATCTACTCAATCTGCTTCTACGTCCAATGATAACCATTACATCACCAAACCACTCAAACTTCATGTTGCACTTACCTCTTCCTACCAGAAACCATTACTATTTCTTGAGTCGTATGGGTAGTATTCTTTAGTATACCATGTCCATCGCGGTGTGAACCCGAGGAATACTTGCCCACGTATTCCGGCCGCTCGTGGGAGCGGGTGATGTCTGTGGTACGCTTTAGGAAATTACTGTGGAAGAACGAGGATTGCCCTGGACCCCGGGGGTGTGGGGTATGTCTGTCGATGCTACATATTGAGATGTAGTCGTCTGTGATGATTGTTGCATGGATGCAACCGAGGGTCGTGTGCTACCGACCTAAAATAGTAGCCGTGGCTTTAGAATGTGTAGCAAACACATTCCTGTCCTCGTTCTCTCGCATCATTGGCTAGTACGGTCTACTAGCCGTGGTCCGCAAAGATGATGTAATAATGAAAAAGAATCATGTCCAAGATGTAACCATGAAAGCCGTGAGAATCAAATGAATCCAAATGGTGGCCAATCAGTATAATCGTGATAACGTTAGGAATCATGTGATTCCAGTTGTCCTTGTTCCCACTCCTATTTCTTGATTATGGAGAGTACTTGTATTTCCCTCCCCTGTTTCAGTTCTTGAATATGACTTGGAGAATTGTTTATGATTACATTTGTTTGAAATGTTAGCTCACTCTTAGCTGATTGATATTTTTCCTTTCAGATGAGAACACTTAGCCGACACCGGATAGATAGAGCAAGGAGAGACTTGCTTGATGAGATTGGCTGGACGGCAAGTGCGCGAAAGCTCTGGACTTAGAGTTAGATCGGATTGCAGACAGCCACTTAGAGTTGGGCGTGGCTCATTATAGTTATTGTTTTATGGTTTTGTTATGTTTCCGTATTTATGATGATTTAGTATGCTTCCGCGTCTGTATTGATGTGTGGAGTTTTGTTTCATTTAGATGGCATCTCTTTAGATCCAGTATAGTAGGTTGTGTACTGTATTGGAGCCATGGATGATATGGCAGATGTGTGATCCCGTATGGTGTGTTGTAGGCTGTGTAAGCATTTTGATAGATGTGTGCCTGTTGCAGGAGATATTTAAACAGGTTGTACCATTCGATTTTCGTCCAGTTGCAGTAGAAACTCTGCCGGATTTTCTGTATAAGTCCATAGTTTAATTATGGGCTTTGGGTTATGTTGCCGTTGACGGAGGTTATTTGATGGAGAATAATCCGGTCCGTCACAGTTGGTATCAGAGAAAAAGAGAGATGCCTTAAGTTGATCTGAATCATATGCGGAAGCTTAGGATTGATTAAGATTGATCATTTTTGCGAATAAAGGCCTGTGAGGACTGAGTTAGTCCGGGTAGTTTTGGTTACCCCAATCCCAGAACTTAGACTAGAGCGCTAAGTTAGAAGTTGTGACTTAGTTCGGATGGCTAGCCTAAACGTCCTAGCTTGTGTTCTAGGAGTGGCTAGATTCGAACTGTTTCGGTTTTAAGAAAATTTTAGTTGTGGCTTCTTGTTGGGGACTGCTAATATTTGTGATTGGGTTGTCGAGAAGAGATAAAGATGGTGTGTCGAGACACCTTAGTGTTTGAATTTGATCGGTGTTGATTGGGTCCTTGAGCTGATCAGTGTTGCTTCGAGGCCTAAGTTAATTGATCTTGGTTTGAGATTTAAGTTTGATCGGTTCTCGGTTGAAGTCCTTGGATTGGTAGTTTGCTTCGAAGGGTTGCCAGGACAACCTTGAGAGCGTGATGAATTAGGTGGAGTTAAGATCGAGCATATGAAGCTCTAGGTTGGAAATTCATGAAGTGTCTGGACTTCTTGACAGTCCAGATCCTTTTGGAATTGAGATGTGGATTTTGAGGTTTAAGATATTGTTGCGGTGACCCCATGTCTGATAGAAGACATGGCGTGCTGCCCCGTGATGGGTAGGAAGAGAGTCGACCTCGGGTGGTTGACGTGAGAAAGATCTTGGGTCTCGAGGATTAAGAAATATGGTCCCGTGTATTATGGAAGCTTCTTGAATTGATTTTGTGTCGATGAGACTCTTGGGAGTGTGTCTCAATAGTGGATAGTCCGATCGCGAAATCTAAGGATGCCTTTAGTCACGGACAGGCAGTGAGAAGGGTCAGTGTTTATATCAGGATCCTATGATATGAACCCAAGTGTTAATGTCGCCTGTCGTGGCAGGAGGAGAGCTTCTTGGGTTTAGTATCGTGATCTGATGTTGTTTTGAGGATTCCGAACCCATGTCGGGATTGTGGTTAAAATTGTCTAACTGGGAGAATCTAGTCTTGGCAGTGATATCAAGGATGACCTAGTATTCGAAAGGGCAAAGGAAATATGGCAGTGGCTATTCATGAATAAATCTTGGACGAATGCTTTTCCGAAGAGGCTTTGAAACTAGGATCTAAGTTATAGGTAGTACGGGTGTTGGAGTGAGGATGGTTTGTATCATCTGATCTTGGAATGAAGAAATCCAACGCCGTAGGATTAGAGTTTCAGTGGTATTAGTGCATGAAGCAATATGTGGATTGCCGTGATTGGAAATGAAATTTCTCAATCTTGATGTCACAACACTTGTATTGTTGGGACCCCGATTATATTTATGATTTTGTGATTCCTGGGACTAAGGTTCTAAGTTCGTTGCAAGTGGTGTCGAGGTTGTGATATTTTTGGAGTTCGTGGATACAATTTGTTGGGTTAACTTGAATCATCCTGTGGTGCAAGCTTGGTGTGACGTTTAAATGATTTGGTCAGTAAGTTATCGGGACAATCCGGATTGTGTTGGTAAACCTATTGTGCCTTGTGATTGAATTGTGCGATTTTGAGTATGAACTTGAAATAGTTAAAGTATTAAGTCTCAACCTGAATTTAATAGTTGTTCGGTGGGCAACTGCAGTGCTAATATGGTTGGATTGATAAAGGATAACATCTGACAATCAGGTTGTGGGATTTGAAGTATGAGTTTAAATTGATAGAGGTATCAAGAAATTGATATCGTCTTTCTTGTAGATCATTGGATCAAGGATGTCATCAAAAGGAAGATTAGGTTGATGTATCTGTTGGTCAAGAATTCAAGGTTATGTCAAAAATTGACGACGATTGTTGAGGATTCCATGTAGAGCTGAGGAGATATCAGTTTTGCATCGTGTGGAGTGCTCCAGAACATTCGAGGTAAATAAGATGGACTGATCAGGTTGTTCATGAATTTTGGAATGGGGTTTCCTAGGAGATTGATGGTTTGATAGTCAGACTTTGTGAATGGATAGGTGTAGTTCCTGAGCCGTTGTAAAGGCTTGATGAATTATAAAATTGATTTGGGTCCATAGCGTGATATTGTGAATCAATAAGAGTTGTAGCCCCGACGGTATCCGGGTCAAGGATACGGTCACTGTAAAGTCCAGAAAACGCTGTTTGGGTTATAGGATCGTTGTTGTTTCATGAAATGTTATGGGTTTGATCTGTCAACCATGTCTGGGTTCATATTGAGGTGGCTTCATTGAGGAAATCGAGGATATTACTGGTGTGTGCAAATTGCTAAGGATTGAGTCATGAATTATGGATAGCTGATAGTTTGCATGTCCAGTGAGAAAGGAATGCGAATTTAGTTGAGAAAATGCCTTCTTAAGCTTGTGGTTTTGTGATTGCATGATTTTGAGGACTTAGGATTCTGAGCATGGCTGGTTGAGGAGGCCGATTTGTGTTGTGGAATTGTGCAATCATCTTGGATCTAATCAGATAGGGCCAGGTGACGTTCATGTTATTTGGGTTGACCCCTAATTGGTCTGATAAATTCTTGTGGAATGTTATATCTTGGAGATAAGTGGGGGAGGAGTTCAGGATTAGTGTTACCCCCACGTGTATGTCGAAAATTGGCCATTGAGGTTTTCTTTTGAAAACTCAGGAGTATTGTCTTCGGGGATAGGAAGATGATTATATGGCCTTGCATGTGGTCAGATTTGTTTAAAGGTTGAGAAAGTAAACATCGGTGTCTCCTTGGAGGGCAGGCATCAATGTTGGAAATTGATGCTGCGAGTCTTGGGCCTTGTATGTCTTTGAAGCTTCATGGTGGATGTGAAGGATGAACTGCTAGGAAGTTCAAATGACAGGGTGTTAGAAAGTCATGTTCTTGTTCGGTCAGTTGGCTCGTTGATATGTCAACGGGGTCTTGAGGTTACTAGGCAATCGGAATTTTGAGATCTGGGTAAGGATTGAAAGTCTTGTCAACTATTTGGGGATTATTATTATTGTTTTGATTGTGCCGTAATTTGATGATTTGGGGATTAATCAGAGTAGCGCAGCGGAAGCGTTGTGGGCCCGTGGCCCGAGGGTTTCTAGATAAGGTTGAGGCTCTAGTGACCGATTTCTTTCGAGGCATGAAATGAATTCAAGTCAAAGTTCAATGATCCATTGGAAGTGTCGGATTGGGTTAGGAGATGTCCGGCATGATTGTAAGTGGCTTTTGGAATATCTGGAAATCGATATAAGGTTTTCCTAGTATCAATGGTTGAGAGAATCAGTAAGTGTCACAGTTGAGCCGTTCTGAGAGGCTAAGGACTTGCTTTGTGATGAGGACGAGAACGATTCAATGCTTGAGGTTTCTAAATAGTCCTCGTCCGAGGAAATGAGTTTAGAATCTAAGGAGTCCACCTCAGACTTGGGAATTTGAGGCTCGTTAAATTTCGAGGACGAAATTTTTATAAGTAGGGGAGAGTTGTGAGGTTCCGGATTTGTGAACCCGACAATTATGAGATGATTAGTATGCAAATAATCAATACTAATATTATGGGATGATTAAGGTTTGGTACCGGAAGAAAAATCGGGAAAATTATTCTCGTCCGGGCGCTTGGAAGCCACTGCCCGGCGAGGCTTGCGCCGCCATAAGGCTCAGCCGGGGCTCGAGTGGAAAACCGAGGAAGGCGGTGGACACTGCGTTGACGGTCGCTCGAGCTCCACTCGAGTGGCAGGCGTAGTTTAAATACGCGTCGTGCCTCTCTCTCGTTCATTTTCGCACGGGCCGAGGGTTTTTTTAGAGAGAGAGGGAGCGCGATTCTAGAGAGAGAAGAAGGGAGATCGAGCCAGGGAGTCCGATTCCGCCCGAGAGCCAGGTATAAAGGTGAAAGCACGCGTCGAGGTAAGTGTTCTCATATCCACTTCTCGTTCTCTTTCGATGTTTTGTGTATTTTCATTGGGTATTTTGTGTCGATACCCACAGGGAATGTTAAAATCTTGAAACCCATGCCTTGAGGTACAGAAAAATGTAGTTGTTTGTCCGAATCGTGTCCGATTCGTCAGGGTGGGTTTTACCGAAACACTAACCTACGGGATTTTGGGGGTTTTCCATTTTCCGGCCGTGTATTATGAAATTGACCTCAAAATTGGAATCCCCACATTCCAATGATGTGTATATGTCGGCTGCGGGTCCGATCTTGCACGTTTGGACCCGTTCGTGGCTTCCGAGCCCATTAAATGGGCGCTGTTACTGTTCACCCGAGACCGAAGGTGGATTTTGCGTGTTGTCACCTTCGTGAAATGATGAAATGATCCTAGAATATGAATCCCCGTATCCTAATTATACATATATATCAATCGGATGTCGGATCCCACAAGATTTGACCCGTTCGTGGCATCCGGGAGCCTTAAAAGTTCCTTCTTGTTGATAATCTGAAAATGAATGGGAAGTTGCATACTTCCACCCTCGTGATAAGTTAAATTGAACCCAAACGTGAAATCCCGTGTATCAAATGTGTGTACGAATCCACCGGACGCCCAATTTCCAAGTATCGAACCGTGTGTAGCATCCAGGTGTTCAAAAGGAAATCTGTTATCGTTCATCGAAAATGAAATGAGAAATATAAGTGTTATGCCTTCATAATTGTTATTGAAGTAACGTTTAATGTTTAAACGTAAGTATAAGCTCCGAACGTGTATCCATGTGCTGGAGGCAAGGGATGAGTCCCGGAGGTTCCAAAGTGAAATGTGATCATTTGAGGTAAGAATCTAATCTCTCTTGTGAACTTGGATGACTTGTTGTGGATTAAGGGAATTGAGTCCCATTGGATATTGTGAACCGTGACGTGAATGGAAGAGAGTCCACATTGTGCTTGTGATGATATGATCTCCTGGATGGAGATGTGTTTGATGATGTAATCTCCCAGTTGGAGATGATTGTGATGGGAATGAGATTTCCCGAGATTTGATTGTGTGGCAAATGTGGATTTTCCTCTCCAAGTGTTGAAGCTAATCCTAAAACTAGGACCCTGAGTCGTATGGGTAGTATTCTTTAGTATACCATGTCCATCGCGGTGTGAACCCGAGGAATACTTGGCCACGTATTCCGGCCGCTCGTGGGAGCCGGTGATGTCTGTGGTACGCTTTAGGAAACTACTATGGAAGAACGAGGATTTTCCTGGACCCCGGGGGTGTGGGGTGTGTCTATCGACACTACATATTGAGATGTAGTCGTCTGTGATGATTGTTGCATGGATGCAACCGAGGGTCGTGTGCTACCAACCTAAAATAGTAGCCGTGGCTTTAGAATGTGTAGCGAACATATTCCTGTCCTCGTTCTCTCGCATCGTTGGCTAGTACGGTCTACTAGCCGGGATCCGCAAAGATGATGTAATAATGAAAAAGAATCATGTCCAAGATGTAACCATGAAAGCCGTGAGAATCAAATGAATCTGAATGGTGGCCAATCAGTATAATCGTGATAACGTTAGGAATCAAGTGATTCCAGTTGTCCCTGTTCCCACTCCTATTTCTTGATTATGGAGAGTACTTGTATTTTTCTCCCCTGTTTCAGTTCTTGAATATGACTTGGAGAATTGTTTATGATTACATTTGCTGAGCTGTTAGCTCACTCTTGCAGTTGATGTTTTTCCTTTCAGATAAGAACACTTAGCCGACGCCGGATAGATAGAGCAAAGAGAGACTTGCTTGATGAGTTTGGCTGGACGGCGAGTGCGCGAAAGCTCTGGACTTAGAGTTGGATCAGATTGCAGACAGCCACTTAGAGTTGGGCGTGGCTCATTATAGTTATTGTTTTATGGTTTTGTTATGTTTCCGCATTTATGATGATTTAATATGCTTCCGCGTCTATATTGATGTTTGGAGTTTTGTTTCATTTAGATGGCATCTCTTTAGATCCAGTATAGTAGGTTGTGTACTGTATTGGAGCCATGGATGATATGGCAGATGTGTGATCATGTGTGGTGTGTTGTAGGCTGTGTAAGCCTTTTGATAGATGTGTGCTTGTTGCAGGAGATATTTAAACAGGTTGTACCGTTCGGTTTTCGTCCAGTTGCAGAGGAAAGACTGCCGGATTTTCTGTAGAAGTCCATAGTTTAATTATAGGCTTTGGGTTATGTTGCCGTTGACGGAGGTTATTCGATGGAGAATAATCCGGTCCGTCACAAGAATATTTTGCTTTACACTCCAAATCACAAATCATAAATATTAACGAACCGTCTTTACCTTCTAAGTTACAAGACTCAAATGATAAAGAAAAGATTAAAATACCTCATTCATTAATAAAAATATTTAATCCATCTAAAATAAATAAAAATAAGTTATTAAAAACAATATGTTGGAAATGTAAAGAATTTGGACATAAGTCTAAACAATATAAATTAAAATAAAAATTAAAAAATAAATTAGCAATAAAATCAGAACAAAATATTTCCAATAAAGAAATTGTTCAATACATTAAGCAACCTAATGCTAATCAATTATTATTTTATCTAAGTATCGATCAAACTTATTATCAAATAATTCTTACAAGAGTATATGATTGTCAAAATGCATATACGATAAGTGTAAATAATATTTTTTCTGACATAAACTTATATGCATCATACATAATTAATCATTTTATCTTTTTACAAAAAGAATTACCAAAATAAATATGTTCAAAACCTAATTCTATGAATAATAAAATAAATACAAGTTTAGAAACTAAACAAATTAATCATAATAACCTTACGTTAGCAAATAATAAACAACTTATTCTGATAAAGAATAAATATTCTTAGCTAATTTCGACATGGACAGTAGATTATCATATATCTCCTAGAAATATCATAGAAATTCAATGTAATCATCAGAATTATTATAAGGTAAGATTTGATGACATATTAACTAATAACCTTTTAAACCAATTCAATAATAAAAAGAACCACTTATTAAATCAATAAATTTACAATGAAACAAGTAATACAAAGTTAATATTATTTCGTGACATAGAAATGGAAAAAGAAAAGCAATCACAAAATGATTTATTAAATCATACTAAAAAATTACAACTACTACCTAATCAAAATAAAAGTCAAATATATCAAAAGATTACTAAAATAAAGTATAAAGAAAAAATAAATATTTTTGAACAATATAAAAAATTAAAATCTTGGCATAATAGTAAAAAACAATGTTATAAGAAACAGATTTTAGCCCAACAAATAATAAACCAAATAAATAAAAACTATAAACAATATATTTCTAGACCTAAGTTGTTCCTACAATTAACTAGATATTTAAATAAATATTTAAAATATCCGTAAAACTCAATTCTTACTAAAAATTCTAATTACATGTCAAGTAAGTTTCACTTACAAAAAGAATTTAGAAAACCTTTTAGCTTTAGACCTAAGCCACTAAAGTTCATTATAAGAAATTATAGACATAAACCAATAAAATTAATACATCAAAAGAATAAAGATCTTATTACAGAATTTAGCATGAAAAATTTAAAACCAATTCTACAATCAGAAGTATATAAAGATAAAACAGATGCTAATGAAGACATACAACATAATACTAAGTTTCCTATTCTAGGTATTCGGTCTCTAGAGTATTACCGTTACAATCATCATTACATTCATCCAAGTATTTTGCATATATAAACAAAAGAACTTTTTGCATATCAAAAAGCCAAAATGATTTTGTTCATCATCTTGTTTATCAAAACATTCATATTGTTTTATGTAAAGAAATAAAAGATTTTACTTTAGTACGATGGCAAACACGTTTTGACATTGAAGAATTTATTGCGTCATATATTTTAGATATTTTAATAAAAAAAATTTTATAGGGAGCTATGTCTCCTAAAGGAAAAGAGAAGGACATTCCATCTCCCTATACTCCAAAACAATCTGTCCATGATTATGTCATGTCTAAACCACAGATTATCCCAACCTCCAACCGATACTCAACCTTACGTGACTTTCCACCACTTAGTTTCAAGGAAGCTGACACTCCCACTTTCTCTTCTACTCAACCCATGCCTACTTCCAATGATAACCATTATATTACCAAACCACTCAAACTTCACGTTGCACTTACCTCTTACTATCAGAAACCAATACTCAATGACCTCATTACCTTAACAAATAAAATATTTTATCCTAATTGTCTATACTAAACTGCGGATATCTCTAAAACCCAACAGTACATGTGGACCATTGTGAATTTGGGCTCCTCCTCCTCCTTGGGCCAGTCCATTATGGGCGTACCCATCAATTCTCAATTGGTAAAAATATCAAATTATAATTTTATAATCTTTATTAACTTTATATATATATATATATATATCATCATGTGGCCTAACATGTAAATATCTCAGCCATTAAGCCAATAATCTAGGGAATCCGATCATGCAACGAGAAATAAAAAATAAAAACTCAATTAATATTTTTTTTAACGTATTTTAATTTCAATTGTTTAATCATTAATTCAGAAAGAAATTTAGTCAAGAACCGTAACGACTCGAAGACGAAGCTTCCATTTCTTTCCGAATAAAGAATACAGTAATGAGCGCTTCAATGGTGAAAGCTTCCATTTCCTGGAGCAGGTACATATCGCATCAATGGTGAACGCCCGTTTGTGAGCGAGTGTCTCATTCCCACTTTCTCGACTTTTCTCTTTCCGCAATTAATTTTACGCTTCATTTTTCTCCCACAATCCTTCGCGGCTTTTCGTCGTCTGTCTCACTCTCTGTGTAGAAGATATTTAATTTTTGCTATATTTGTCAAAAGAACCTCTAATTCGAAACTCTAAGAAGATTTAAAATCCTAGAAACCCCAATTATAGAGGTCTTTATTATAAGACTATCTTCCCATCGGCGGAGTTGTTTCTATAACTTTGTTCAATTAGGCGAATTCTGTACAATGTCTGCTTTTCACGGCCGCAGTAGAACTTCAACAGCAGCAGAAACTGCTGATGCAGAAGAAAAAGGAGGAGAAGCAGGAAAGGAAAGAGAGTCAGAAGCAACAGCGGGATCAGAGGACGAAGAGTTTGTCTGAACCGGAGAAACGGACGGAATCGGAAGATTGCGAGTTTTCCACGGTGCCGCTGTCTTTTGTTTCTCCTTATTAGATTTCCGGTGCGTCCAATTATACCAATTTAGATCGATTCTTGGAGTGCGCTACTCCTTTAGTTCCAGCAGTACTTCTCTAATGCATGGATGGAAGAGAGATATGGATTAAGTAAAAGGGTCTTCTTTAAATATCATTTGCAAGTGAAATCACTTGCACTGTTGTTTCTGTATTGAGTTGCTTCTTGCGTGTGCTAAAGTTCTTTCAGTGACCGGAAAGGGGGAGCGGGAAAGCAAAGCGAAGAAGGAATAGGAGCGAAGAAAACCCCCATAAATTATCATTGATAGCAAGTGTCATTTGCTGTTTAATTTGGACGGCTCCCCCGCCGGGGGGTGGTGTTAAGTTGGTGTGATGCTGCGTTCAGTTGCCATATAATGTATGCGAAAGAGAACCTTTTTTTAGCTTTGAAATAGAACTACTGAAATTTGCAGGGAACTGTGAACATTAGCCAGCGTAGACAGCTGACATATCCATTTGATTAACTACAATATGTCTGGATAATTTTATTGGCGTTTATCATATTCAAGCTTATCGACAGTCTCATCCCATTGTGTCTTGGAGTTGTACTGAGTTTTAAACTGGTAATGGAGGTCTACTTGTATTAGCTTGATTCTGTGGCATTCGGATTTTCGATAGACAAGCTTGAGAGGATGGAGAACCCTGGAAGATGAATTACACCCATACTTTGTACTTGGGGATCTCTGGAAGTCATTTGAGGAATGGAGCGCTTGTGGGGGCAGGAGTGCCTCTTATTAAATGGCAACAATTCTGTTGTACAGTACTATGTTCCATACTTGTCTGGCATTCAGCTGTACGTAGACCAATCAAGGCCTTTCCCAATAATCAGGTTAACTTTTTTGCAAAATGCTTTTGTTCATCATATTATTTTTGTTCACTGTCACAATATATTACATGGGATCCCTCCTCGCCTAATTCTGTCACATAATGATTTCCTTGGATGAAATGATCTGTTATTTTGCTTAGACTTTGTGGAATTTAAGTGTTTGCTATTCAATTTTGGAAAATTTGTCCAGAAGTTGATATATTTGCTTTTCTCTTTGGCATGATAATGATGATGATGATGCAAGCTCCTGTTATATCTGCTTACACTCGCCATATTTCTTTTTAGATGCCCACTGTTTATTATGTCTGTAATCCGTAACATGGATAGATGAAGAAAGAATGTGCAAAACAAGGCACAACTAGAGCTTTGTCTAAGGAATACCTTGATACTAAGCAATTAAGCCCAAAACTCAATACAAATCCCGATGAACAAACAAGCAAAGGAACAATGAGCCATAACACAGTTCAAACATGCTCACTGTGTTGCTATACTTGCAAACATGCTATAGCCTGAAGAGAAGGGCTTATGCTTCATTTGTATTGGACACAAGAGTTCCCCTTAATTGGTTATGGATTGGAATGACAAAGGAATGTAGCAAAGATCTGTGATTTACTTTCTAAGACTTCATCCTTCAATTTTTAAGTTTCTGGAGGTATTGAAGCCAATATTTGTAGGCTTACAGACTACAGAGCACATGGTTGCAAAAATCAAATTACCGCTGAAGCGATCTACTTTTGAGGGATTATGCATTTTGAGTTGTCTGGATTATATATAGAGCTGTTATAGAAGGCAATGATACCAATGCCTTCACTTGCTGTATTCCTGCTACTTTTGGATTTCTTACTTTGTATCTCATTGGTGCTGCTAACCTGGATTTTTATCCTATTGGAGATTATCCTGGCTATTGCATCTGGGATCTGATTGGAGTAATACATGCTAGCTAAAAGAGCAAGGTAAATTCAATCTCTTTGATAAAAATGAAATAATCAGCCAAGCACCTGAATGATTTCTGCTACGGTGGATGCCTCCATGGAAAATTTAGAGATATTTTGATATGGGGTTCCATGATAGTGATGCATTTTGTCATTAGAGATGTTCTTGCTTTTGTTAAATGATGGTAATCTTGGTATATCGCTAGAGTTGCTTTATTATGACCTGCAGCCAGAGGATAGAAGTAAAAACTATGGAAATAGTTTCTTTACAGCACCATGGAAAAACTGCTCTCCTAGATCCATGATATGGTAACCTTGTGCACCAACCCACTCTTTCTAGAGGTTCTAGTCTAGCTGTTCTTGTTCAAGGCTTGCTTTTCTTTATTAAATGGTCTTGAATTTATGGTGCTAATTTCTCCTTTTTGGAAACAGCATAATCTGAACATAACTAGGTACATTTGTGAGGAATGACAGTTTAGCTTGTTAGATTTGTGCGAGGAAGGGGAGCAGGTGTTGCCAAAAGATGCCCCTGCTCTCTTCTATACTGCCATCTTAAAAGAGGGTGTTACGAAGTAGGTCAGGATTTCCACTTCGCAACAGGTGGACACAAGACTGGGTGAATTTAATCAGCCGTAATCACTGGAGAGTGTTTAACTTTTTGTCAATCACTACAATGGTTTCAATATTCAAATTCATGATGAGTTTGCAATACAAAGCATCAGTATTTACAACCTAAAATTCTTAGCCATACAATCTATGAATATTCCAAGTATGGATATAAATCGTGGTTCATCAAACATAACCACTTTCATGAAATAACAATAAAGATATATTGAAAAATGAAAGGTAAAGATTCGTAATGAGTAGTTTGGTCCATAACAGTTCAGTTATCAGGACCCTCTACGTTAGTAGTTGGACCACGAAAGTTTGGTTATCAATTTACATTGGCCTAGCTAGTTCGGCAGTTTGGCCAGCAAGTTGCTTCGTCCTGGGCTGCTCTGCTGTTCATTCTTTAGGGGTTCCTTGACAATTTGATATTTCTGCCACTCGGCACTTCAGGTTGATAGGTTACTTTGGCCAATTTGGGAAGCTTTGTAGCTTGGGAACCCTATAAAAATTATGAAAAAGGCACAAAATATGAAATATGGGTGATATTGATAGAATAATTTTCTTATATATGATAATTGTTTCAATTTATTACAATGAAAGGGTAAACACACCGTTTATATACAAAAACAAATAAATAAAAATAAAAAAACTTAACAAACCCTAACAAAATTAATAATAGATAAAAAGATAACTCATCTAATAACAGCAAAAAGGGAGACAGCTCGTCAAAATAAATAAATAAATAAATTGAAGAATATTCTATGCGTGGTAATTAACAACTTTGTCCTTCTTAAAAATGCTTCTGGGTCTGGGCCATTCTTGCTTTACAGGCCCAATAATTTATTAAGTAGTACCCCTGCAAGATTAATAATAGATGTTTGATATTTTGCATCTTGGATAAAAAGTGATGATAATAAATAATAAGGCAACATTTTAGTGAAGATATCAGTCAATGGTTGTTTAATGATGACATGGGCTGTTTTGATCTTTCCTTCTTGAATTTTATCTATGATCAAGTTACAATCTAATGTATTATGTTTAATTGGCTCATAAAAAAATTGGATTTGCCGTGAGTTGAAGAATACTTTGATTGTTACAAAAAGCAATGCCGCATGAGATGGTCAATTTAGAAATATGCAAGAATGCATCCTAACCGCATTAATTCGCTGTATATTGTTGTCATTGCAGGATATCCAGCTTCTATGAAAGAAGGAGAAACGACTAAATGTTTTTTGTACTTCCATGGAACATGAGAATCTCACAAGAAAACATAATAACCAATTACTAATTTTGCAAGTATCCTGGCGCAAAGCCTAAGCAGAATAACAAAAGGCTTTGAGACTCATCAATGAAAGAAATGGAAAACAAGAGCTCCTGCCTTGAAGCTTTCTTCAGATATCTCAAAACTCGATATGCTGCAGCCAAATGCGTTGAAGTAGATTCATCCATATATCAACTTGATATTTGAACCGAAAAATTTATGTCAGGTTGGGTGATGCTTGGATACGACAGTCTGCTAACCAATTGAAACGCACTAGCATTAGTCAAAAGTGGCCCGCCTTCCTTGCTTAGTTTGAGATTTTTAATCAATAGAAAGTTTGATAATTTTGGCACCAAGAGTCACCTGCACTGTCAAAATACCAAGACCATACATTCATTGACAATTATGAATGCTTTTTGTGTTGGCCGGAAATGGGGCGGCCTACCATCACAAGCACAAAGGGATCGAAGAGAATGAAAGAAAGAATAATGACAACCGATATTTTACGTGGAAAACCCTTATGAATCAAGGGAAAAATCACGGGACGTTGAGTCCAAAAATTGCACTATGTATGAGATAGAGATTACAAACAGTAAGGCGGAAATGCTCACACACTCAGTCGGGCCTTCTTCCACTCCTCTGTTTTCCTTTCTTACTCTCACACACTCTGCTCTTCTACCCCCTACTCTTTCCGCTTACCACCCACACATATATAAGGATATACAAAGGTCTCAGCAGCTGAACCAGCACGTCCTTCCTCGTGGTTGGTGCACGGTTCCCAAGAGGCATGTAACAGCCTAGCAGTAGACGGCGCATGCCTGCAGCAGCAGAAGGCAGGTCCGTTGTCTTGGGTTTCCAAGGTTACCTAAATAGGCAGATCAACCTACTCCCCTTTAGTCATGGCAGGTGCTCTGAGTTGCCTTAATGAGCCGGTCATCCTTGTAGACCGTCCTTCTAAGACAAACCGGTCAACATCCTGTTGACCGCCCTTCCGGTCAACATTCAGTTGACCAAAATTTCTTCATGGGAGAGATTTTCAACAAACTTTCCCTCTCGACCATGAGGAAGTTAACTCTGTTAGCCCGTCTATCTTGCAGTATGCCTCATTCTTTCCTTTTGGTAGAATCTTCGTCATCATGTCTGCTCCATTCTCTTCCGTGCTAACCTTTTCTAATGACAGAAGTCCTTCCTCCAGCACATCTCGCACCCAATGATATCGTGTATCAATGTGCTTAGATCTGAAATGAAATGAGGAGTTCTTATATAGATGAATGACACTCTGGCTGTCACAAAGTACCACATATCTCTCCTGTTTGATGCCTAACTCCTGAACGAACTCATTCATCCACAACATTTTCTTGCAAGCTTCCGTAACTGCAATGTATTCGGCCCGATTGTGGATAGAGCTACACATTTTTGTAGCTTGGATTGTCAAGAAACTGCACCGTCCGTAAATTTTATCAAGTAACCCGATGTGGATTTGCGTGTGTCAACATCTCCGGCCATGTCTGCGTCTGAGTATCCCACCAACTGCGGTTTGTCGCTTCCAAGACACAAGCACCTCTTGGAAGTACCCCGAATATACCTCATGATCCATTTTACTGCGGACTAGTGTTCCTTTTCCGGATTAGACAGAAACTGGCTGACTGTCTCCGACGGCATGAGCTATATCCGGTCTGGTGTACACCAGAGCATACATCAGGCTTCCCACAGCTGATGAGTAGGGAACGCCTTTCATGTATTTCCTCTCGTCATCCGTAGTCGGGCATTGACGAGTGCTCAGCCTATAGTGATTTGCCAATGGTGTACTCACGGGCTTTGATTTCTCCATATTGAATCATTAGAGTACTTTCTCAAGATAGTTTTCTTGCGACTTCCACAACTTCCTTGCCTTTCGATCGCGTAGGATTCTGACTCCCAGAATCTGTTTAGCCGATCCAAGGTCCTTCATGGCAAATGATTGTCCAAGCTGCTCCTTCAGCTTCTTTATCCGATCTCCATTGCGTCCGACGATCAGCATGTCGTCTACGTAAAGGAGAAGAGCAACAAAATCATCATCCGAGATCTTTTGTACGAATACGCAATGGTCACGAGTTGTCCACTGGTACCCCTGACTGGTCATAACTGACTCAAATTTCTTGTACCATTGCCTGGGGGCTTGCTTTAATCCGTACAGACTCTTTCTTAGTCGGCAAACAAGTTTCTCCTTACCCTTGACTTTGAACCCCTCCGGTTGCTCTATGTAGATCTCCTCCTCAAGCTCACCATGGAGGAATGCTGTCCGAACATCCATTTGTTCAACCTCCAAGTCCTGGGCGGCGGCCAGGCTATGCACTACACGAACGGAGGACATTTTGACAACCGGGGTAAAGATCTCATCAAAGTCAATCCCCTTTTGTTGACTGAAGCCCTTCACCACCAACCGTGCCTTGTACTTAGGCTTCTTGGTATTCTCGTCCTACTTCAAGAGATAGATCCATTTGTTCTTGAGGGACTTCTTCCCCTTAGGAAGTTTTACCAAGTCAAAGGTGTGATTTTCATGAAGGGAGCTCATCTCCTCCTTCATGGCTTCCAGCCAGTCCTCTTTGCTGTCGTCCTTCATTGCCTCTTCATAATCCTCGGGCTCTCCAGCATCAGTAAGCATTACATATTCATTTGGTGACAGGCAGATGGACGACCGTCTGTCACGTGAGGATCGTCTAACAGAGATATTTCCAGCTGGTTGAGGAACAACTTCATCATTGGTGTCATCCATAACCATGACTTCCCCTTCATTATTCTCAACCGTCCCCTGACCAGGATCCTCTCCTTCTAGGAAGGCCGGACGGACACCTTCAGCACTCCCTTGGTCCGTTTGCACATCATTACACTTGGCATTTCTGCCAATGTCTTCAATCGTCTCATTTTCGACAAAGGTTACGTCCCTAGACCGGACGAGTCTTCTGGTGGCTGGATCATAGAATCGGTAGCCCAGTTCATCTTCCCCGTAGCCCAAAAAGACACACTGAGTCGTCTTTGGCTCCAGCTTTGTCCTTTCATCCTTTGGGACATGTACGAATGCTTTGCAACCGAATACTCGCAGATGATCATAGGAGGGCTCATTGCCCGTCTATATCTTTTCTTGCCACTTCACCCTTCAGAGGCTTGTTGGGCGACCTGTTGATGTTGTAGGCCGCCGTCTGGAGTGCTTCTGCCCAGAATGAAGATGAAGCTTTGCTTCGGAAAGCATGCAGCGTACTCTTTCCAAGAGTGTACGATTCATCCATTCTGCCACTCTATTCAACTATGAAGTCTTTGGTGGCGTTTTCTGATGCCTAATACTATGCAACCGGCAGTAGGCATCAAAGGGTCCCAAGTATTCGCCGCCGTTGTCACTACGGACGGCCTTCAGCTTCTTCCCCGTCTGGCGCTCCACTCGAGCGTGGAACTGCTCAAAGATGCCAAGAACCTGGTCCTTAGTCTTTAGTGGGTAGACCTACCATGACCTTCTTGAAAGCGATCGTCAATGAAAGAAACAAAATACTGGGCTCCACCAAAAGACTTTTCTCTTCGAATGGCCCACACACATCTGTGTGAACTAGTTCTAGAGCTCCACCTTCTGACCTACCAATCCCCATGGAATGAAACTCTCCTTTGCTTTCCAAACAAACAATGAGGACACGTCTTTTGTCCTTCCTCCTTTGCTCCAGTTGATTAGGCCTTTCTTGGCAAGTAGGACAACCCTTCATTACTCATGTGGCTTAGCCTTCTATGCCACAGTCCATCGCCTCTCGTCTTTGGGCCGTGGTATTCACATCTCCCCGCCACCGCATGCCTTCATCGACATACAGCCGGCGGCCTTCTTTCCTCTTGCTACAACAAGAGATCCTCTTGTCAGCCTTTCACTCGCCTTCACAAGGTATTGTAATAACCTTCATCATCCAAAGGCCCCTAATATATGATATTCAGAATGTCGTGATATGACGTCGCCCTTTAATATCGCCTTGTCCCGTTATTTGTGACTGTGATAACATCTCCTCTGCCTACAACGGAGATGTTCCTTCATTCCTCATCCTTATTACTCTAAAATCTCCCGGAATATAGGATGTAAACAATGCCTTTTGATGTTACGTGCAAGGTGGCACCAGAGTCGATCACCCACCTGGGACTTCTCGTCCGTCACATTTGCCACGCCTCCTTCACTTGTCGCCAGGAGACCGCCTCACAGCTACTACCGAGACGGAGGACCTTTCCTCTTCCCCATCTCACTGTCACCTTTTTCTTTTTCGTATTTTTCCGCTTCCATTTGAAGCAATGCTTTTAATGTGGCCCTTCTTGCCACAAAGGTGACACTCAAGGTTTTGATACCTCGATCTTGACTTATCATGAGCTTTCTCTCCTTTTTTTACCACGGCCTCTCGCTTCTTGCCCTCGATTCCGATCACAAATACCTCGGATGTCGAGGCCCCTTGTGACCTCCTTGACTCATTCATGAGTAAGTGAAGCAATAATCAAGGTCCGGCTTCAAAGTATTTTTGCCAAACAAAGAAGGTTGTGACTATATGATCGTAGGAGGTCGGGCAGAGAGGCCCCAGGACCAACGCCTTGTCCTCCTCCTTGATCTCTTCTTCAAGGGCGGACATCTACGCCAATATCCGGTTGAAACTCGGCCCAAATGCTTCTCAAAGCTTCCTCCTTCTGACAACCATAGGCCGTAGAATTGCTTCTTCACATGAAGTCTGGTTGTCAAGGATTTGGACTTATACCGATTTTTTCAACTGGGGACTTCGGCCGGCCAGTGCCAAGTACTTCCCGAGAGTGTTGTCGCTGTGCGTAGTTTAATAGTGCAATTTGCAAGATCTCTTTTGTCTTGCCATTCGTCATCGGTTAACTTTGTAGGCTTCTCTTCCTTCTTCTTTAGCGCCTTTATCGTCCCTTCCCTGGTGAGAATGTTCTTCACCTTTTCTTGTCAAAGAATAAAGTTGCCATGCCCGTTAAATGATTCAACGCTAAACGGCAGATTCTTCGATGATGTAGACGCCATTAGAACATAGTTCTCAACCTTGCGCTCTCTGATACCACTTGTTGGCCCGAAATGGGGCGGCCTACCGTCACAAGCACAAAGGGATCGAAGAGAATGATGACAACCGATATTTTACGAAAATCAATCAAGAAAAATCACGGGACGTTGAGTCCAAAAATTGCACTATGTATGAGATAGATATTACAAACAAGAAAGGCGAAAATGCCACACACTCGGGCCTTCCTTCTTCTACTCCTCTGTTTTCCTTTCTTACTCTCACACACTCTACTCTTCTATCCCCTACTCTTTCGCTTACCACCCACACATATATAAGGATATACAAAGGTCTCAACAAACAACCAAAGACGTCCTTCCTCGTGGTTGGTGCACGGTTTTCCAAGAGGTATGTAATGTGGGCAAGCAAAGATTCGCGCATGCCTCACAGCAGCAGGCGGCGTGTCCGTTGTCTTTTCTTTCAAGCATTTACTATAAATAAAAGCAGGCCAACCTACTCCCTTTAGTCATGACAAAGGCTTTAGTTGCCTTAATGAACTAGTCATCCTTGTAGACCGTCCTTCTAAGACAAACCGGTCAACATCCTGTTGACCGCCCTTCCGGTCAACGTTATGTTGCCCGCCCATCCGGTCAACATTCAGTTGACCGGAATTTTTTTATGGGAGAGATTTTCAACATTTTGAAGACCTCACCATTTATTATAGAAAAGAAAAGTAAAGAACTTAATAGAGTTTATTTATTTAATATAATTACTAGCCACAATAATGTCATCCATATAAACCTACAAAGACAGTAAATGAACCCATCATCTTGCTTGACGGAAAGGCTGTAATCTGCTTGAGATTATGTGTACCCGAAAGAAAGCAATGAGAGAGGAAGAAAATTTTAAATACAACCGTGTAGAGACTTGTTTAAACCCATAGATCCTTATGAGAAGTTTGTGTACTTGAAGTAGTTTGTCTTTGTTATATTCATGTGGCCTTTTTATGTGGATTTTCTCATCCAGATGTCCATAAAATGAAAACATCGTCAATATCAAAGTGATGCAAATACCTTTTTTTTTACTGATGAAATAGTCAATAAATGTCGAACAGTAATAAATGTGGGAACATGGAAAAAAGTTTTACAGTAATATATTTATTCTTGTTGAGTATACCCCTTTCCAACTAAATATCTTTTTATGCTCCCGTCACTTCAGTACTTGATTTTAAAGATATACGTGCAGTCGGTGGTCTCGTTACCTGGTGGCGGATCAATGATGACCATTACGTCCCAAAGCATTAACTCAACTTCCATAACAGCTTGGGAGAAAGTGTTTGGTTAATTGATGATGAGAAGACTCAAACAATTTGTCATAATCTATTGTATGAAAGAGGTGAAGTCAAGGTAAAACGCTGACCCGAAGGAATGAATATCGTCATTTTTTTTCAACAGATGAGTATTTGAAGCAAGATAAACCTGTTGACAATAAAAATATTGTAGATATTGAGGAGCTCTTCTGGTCGTTGTGGATTTCCTGTTTAGCATCAAACCAAGGATCTCCTGGAGGCTGCTGGATGGTAGGTTATCGCATTTCTAATTTGAGTCTTAGAAGGCTCTTGTTCTTGGGGAGGAAAGGGAGTAAGTCTTACCCCATATTTGGTTGGAGAAATAAGATGGGAATAAGGTAATTCTATTTTCAGGAAATAGATGTTTATCCGTTTGATTATAAATTTAAATGGGAATAAATATTTTTGGGGAATATTTATTTTCACTATTATTATTATTATTATTATATTTTATAATTATTATTTGTAATTATTATTATTATTATTATATTTTTATACTTATTATTATTATTATTTTATTTTATAATAATAATAATAATAATTATGTGTTATTACTATTATTATTATATTTTATTATTATTTATAATAATAATAATTATTATTATTTGTAATTATTATTATAATATTTTATAATAATAATAATTATTATTTGTAATTATTATTATAAATTTTGGTGTCAGCCTCTGCAAACCTGAATGACACATTCTTCCGCTCCACTAAATTTGGAGTAGTCCTACTCCCCTTTAGCTCTTTCACTGCGATAGAGTCATTCTCCTTTACATTCCACCTTAGCCACCTCCTCTTGCCACCTTGACTAATACTCCATTTGCTCACCTTGGCACTTTCCTTGGCAACACAAGCTTTTATCAGGTACCGCCCTGATCTTTTATTTTTCTTTGCCACAATTGAGGCGCCTTTGGTGAGTTTTCACTGTCCATCATCAAGTGTTGTCCGGAAGCCATCTTTATCAAACTTTTCAGTTAAAATCACATTTAACCTCAAATTTGAAGCATGTCACACGCCCTTCTGTACAAGCTTGTTCCCGTTGCTTATCCTCAAGCAAATGCCCTTGATGCCAGTCACCCTAGATGAGAGCTACTGTTATCCATCTTCAATATCCTGTGGCCAAAGGGCATGTAACTCATAAAGTGGAACTTCTTCAATGCCGCATGGTGTGAGACCCCACTGTCCATCACCCAACTCGTCTTTTGACACGGCAGGCTCTGTGCTTCAACTGTGTGGACAACCAGGAGGTCTCCATAGAAAGCGATAGTCTCTTGATCATCATCGTGATCCCTTTTCTCCTGATAATTGCTTCTGCTTCCTCTATGGGTAATTCTGCTTTATGTGTCTTTTTTTGTTATAGAGGAAGCATGTTCTTTCTTGAAGCATGTTCTTTCTTGAAGCCTGTTCTGACTGTTGCTTCTTTTCGACTTGCCGCCTCCACCTCGTTCCACCGATTTGTCTCATCATCGACTGTTGGTCCCCACAAGCAGACTTGGCTGTGAGTTTGAGACTTTGCAGCTTTCCCTCCACATTGACGCATTCATGAGTAGGAAAGTTATGACCTCATCCAGTCTCAGTGTGTTCTTCCTGAACAGTAGGGTCGTAACAATATGATTGTACGAGGTCGACAAAGATGCCAGTAACACCAACGCTTTGTCTTTCTTCTTGATCTCCTCATCAAGGGTTGACATTTGCGTTACGATCCGGTTGAATTCATCCAAGTGCTTCTCAAAACTCTCTCCTTCCGACAAATGCAAGCCATAGAACTACTTCTTCATATGCAACATCGTTGTTAAGGATTTGGATTTGGACTTGGACCGGCTCTCAAACTTCTCCCAGACTTCCGCTGGGTCTAATAAGCCAATGACTTCCTGGAGAGTATTATCCGCGAGATACAACTTGATCGTACAATTAGTAAGATCCCTCATATCTTGTCACTCATCATTTGTTATATTCTCTGGCTTCTCCTCCTTTCTCCGAAGAGTTTTTACCATCCTTTTTCGGGTCAAAATATTTCTTACTCTTTCCTACCAAAGGATAAAGTTATTTTTTTTTATTGAAAAGCTCTACATTAAATGGCATATTTCTCAAAGACGACGTCATCCAACTGACGGTTCACAATCAGGCTCTGATACCACTTGCTGAAAAAATACCGGTCGGTCGATTAACACTAGCCAGACAGGAATGCACAAATACACACGATGTGGGGAAAGAGGAGGAATACAAATTTTATGTGAAAACCCTTCACAAATTAAAGAAAAAATCATGGGACACTTAGTCCTCAACAAGTCCACTATGTGAAAATTGATTATAAAAATTTTCGTGATAAAGTCTTCACTACACATCCGAGACAGACTAAGACAAATAACTCTAGAGGAAGAAAACTCTCAATTCGCTCTTATCTCTTTGTTTTTCTTATCTTCTTCCTCTCACTAGTGATGCACTCTACTCTATTTTCTTTTTCACACGCCCTTGGACTTCACTGCCATAGTTGTGTCACACATGCTTGTGTATTCTTTACCGCATGCCCAGCATGCACACATATATATATATATTGATTTTTCTAAAGATCATCTGTCTAATAGGCAAGTTGTGTGTGGACAATTATCTGCCATCCATTCTGCCCACCCACTTTATAATCTGCCACATGTACAGATGGTGCATGTATTGCAGGTCAGCTAGTTGCTCTGCACAGATGGCGCATGCACTGTCCACAACGTCAGCTACTAGCTTTCCACAACATCCTCGATCCTTGCGGCGTTCAGCGACCTCAGCCATTATCTGTGCCCATGGCCATCATAGAGTCCTCTAGTATTCCTTAATATTTCCAGGCATTGACAATAACCTCGACATTATCTCATGTCCTCGAAGATTACTATGCACAGCCCATGTCCTCGAGCATTTCCATACCAATAATACTAACCGATAAATTCTGTGCACCTTCAGCCAGTCAACGAACGTTGACCGGAATCAATAATTTGTTGGTCAACATGTTGACTGGTCACTTTGCCCCAAAGTACTTCTGCGCACATTCAGCCGGTCAACATTTACTTCAAAATTTTTTCGGTCAATATCCACTCCGACATTTTCGTCTTCGAAAAATGCACTCTCACGTTTTCACTCCGGAGAATCCACTCTGAAAAATCCTGTCCAACAAATACACTCCGAATCTTCACTCTTGCATTTGTTATCTGGATATTTACTCCAGAAATCCTCTCTTAGATTTTCACTCCAAAAATTTACTCCGAATTTTCCATTTCAAGAACCCACTCCAGAGGAATCCACTCCAGAGAATTATTCACCCCAACATTTCATCCAAGCCAACACTTTTTCACATGGGAGTGACCCTAACATTATGTACAAACCAAATGCGACTAGCCCAATTTGCATAGAACGTTGGATTTACAAGTCATCAACTCAAAAGCAGGTATCCAAACAGTTGAGTTACTAAAATTAATACGAAATTGGTTTAGGAACCAAACAAGAAAAATGCTTGACCAACCAGTTGTTTTACTGAGTGACTAGAGCATTAAAGACCAGAAGAGTAAATAATCCGACAGAAGAATAAGTCTGACATTAAATCTTGATGGACTATTATATTAAATTGAGAGATGATAAGCCGCATTAAATACAGGCAATAATAATTGAATAAATGTTAAATATTAAGTATTAGATGATTACTAAATTAGTATATGTTTAGAGTCCAAATAATGTAATACTTCAAACAACAAACACGTTAATTGGGAAATGACAGATTGGTTGGCAAATAAGCTATATTTACAAAGCCTTTGTTTGACAAGGGGGGTAAGATTCGTTGGAGCCACAAAATGCCTTTTACTTGATCCATCATACTGGACAGAGTCAAGTCACCCAAAATTTATCTTTTTAGCGCTCAATTTTTTTCTTTTTATCTTTTTATTTTTCTTAAAAAGAATTTTAATTTGTACATTTAAGAATATATCAAAGAGTAAGTCCTATATTTCTCTAATTTTATATTAATTGTTATGGTATATAGGATCTATATAAGAGGATTTGGAGATTCGATTCAGCAAAACTTAGATACTAATTTAAATTCAGGGTACGTATCATATGTAATGTTGAAAAATATGGAAGAAACACTATAAAAATTAATTTTTGCATTTTCCTGCATAGTTTTGTGCGAAAGATAATGAATTTGTTTATTACTAAAATATGTATACTTAATTGTAAAATGTTCAAGAATATACACATGAATATGAAAATACATCCCCCATAATCGAATAATATATTCCTATTTGTTGACTTCTTACAGGAAACATCTTCATATCACTATTTGGCCGTAATTTTTTACCATTATAAATATATTAGTAACATAATATAAGAAAATAAAATTAAAACTGATGCTCTATAATGTTACGACTTCAATTAAAAAAAATATAATCATTGATTCGTGCATGCAAATCAATAAATTACGTATGTACATCACAGTAGTGGCGTATGGTAGCACCCACCCGGAATTGTCTAAAAGAACACCGAAACAAGCCATTTTTGTCAAGTATTTAAAAATTCTACCTGAATTGCCTTATGCACCCAATTCATTTATTGTTTATGAAAGTACGCGGTGTAAAAATTTAAGGAACAAAACCTACGGGTCACTTTTTAGAAAATTATATGATCCCATCATAATAAATTTTAAGTAGGAGAAGCAAATCGGACAAATATTCTCATTTGTTGATTTATTTAATGTAGGAATTATTATGTTATGTGTCACTCCTGTGTGGATCCATACCCAATTGTCGAAATGTTCGGAGGTTTGGTCGAACACATACGAGTTCTCTATTGAGACATAAGATTGCAACGTTTGCACACGCAATGAGCAGTCGAGGGCATTTGCACTCAAACATTGAGTGCCGAGTCCAAGGGAGACCGGGCGGTGATGTCAAAGAGTGATAGAATGTCGAGTTAGAGGGCGGCCGATTGTTGAGTCTATAGGCGACCGGGCGGTGATGCCGAGTCCAAGGGTGACCAGATGTTAAGTCCAAGGGCAATTGGGCGGTGATGTCAAGTTTAGGGGCTATTGGATGCCAAGTCCAAAGAAGACCAGAGCGGTGATGTTGAAGAGCAACTGGACATTGAGTCTAATAGTGTTCGAACATGGTCCTTAGTATAAAAACGCGCCAATGCGTTTAAGGGTTTATATATAAACAAGTGACGATATATCATTCGTAATTTTTGATAAACCAGTTAGCGTTATTAGTAAGAGAAAAAGAAAAAAGAGATAGAAGAGGAAGGTTCAAGTATTTGGTAGAGTTTCAAATTGTGTTTTAGTCTCAAATTTCTTTTTGTTCATCTTATACTTATTATTACTTGGGTTTATCTGTTGCAAGGCGTTGAGCCATTGTTTTGTATTTTGGATTTCTGTAACCAATTATTTTCTAATGGATATTTCGGACGTATCGTCATGTGATTTTTGCTCCTATTCAGAAGAAAATTTTTCGTATAAAATTTTATTTATCTTTTTATCTATGATTATTGTTTGTCGGTTGTGTATTGTCGAGTGTTTCCTCACCGTTCCTCTAAGTGCTTGGAATCCAACAAGAATCAAGCCTACTATTAATGTGGATATATCTATAAAAATAGAATATATATCAAAATAGTGACATTATGATATCATGAAGAATAGGAAAATTAAATTTCAAAGAATTCAAAATTTTTAAAAATTAGATCTATGTCTGACCGAGCCATCAGATTTAGAAATAAGGTAAAATCCCTAAATCTAGTTGCAAAAAAATCACTGATTAAATAGTAGATTTTGATTGGCCTTATAGCCGGTAAATTATTAATCAGTTTATATAGCTTGTTCCTCAAACGAACAAAAACAAAAACTTGAAGTGCCTGCTTGCAGTTCAAATTTCGTCATCGCTAACCATATTTAGTACAAAGAAATTCTATAATCGAAGTAAGGCAAGCAGGGTGTTGGAGGTCTCACCTTTCCTAAACCAAATACGACTGTGATTAAATTATAGATAAATTTAATTGAGGAGGAGTTATAAACCAACGTAGATGTATCGCGTATGGTTTTCCTCAGCCAATCACTGTTAAAGTTAAAACGTGTCGGTGCTGACTTTTTCACTCGTGTTAATCATTTATCGTATAATCAATCCACTCAGGCAAAAAGACACCGTGCCGCCCCTTATCAACAACAGCCACTCTCGCCACAGGCACAGGAAACCCCCTCCTCTCCCTCGCTCTCCCCACTTGCATCCCAAGCGTTCGTTTCTGAACTTTCCGCTTGCCAACGATGGAATTGAATAGCAGAAATTCTCTCCTAAATATGCTGCTTCTACTCTTTCAAACCCATCTCTCTCCTCTGGCAACGGCTACTTTTCATGCTACCGCCAATTACCAGATCGCTTGCGCAATGTGCTCCTCCTGCTCATGTAACCCAGTTAAGTCGCCCCCGCCTCCCCCGCTGCCGTCTCCGCCTCCCCCTTCGTGCGGCTGTCTAACCCACCCCTCTCCTCCCAGCTACTACTACAATTCTCCACCGCCGCCTCATCAGCCCACCTACTCTTACTCGCCGCCGCCGCCGCCGCCGCCGCCATATCAGCCGACCTACTCTTATAATACGCCGCCGCCGCCGCCGCCGCCGCCCCGTGGCTCAATAGGTGGTGCAGGCAATTATTATCCCCCGCACTACCCGGCGCCTCCGCCTCCTAATCCCATTGTTCCCTACTTTCCATTTTACTTTTATAGCCCTCCCCCTCCCTCCGCTTCCGGCTCTCTTCGCTCCGCAAATTCCTACTTCTGCAGTCTTCCGTTGCTGCTACTGTTATTTGCTTTCTTCTAAATAATTTAGAAAAAGAATGGAGAAATAACAGCAAATTGGCCGATCTACCATGGCCCCGGGTGACAGAATTTGTAGCAGGAAGGTGAAGAAAGAGATTCTGCCACGCCAAAAGCTTTACCCTTTTAATCAAAAAGAAGAAGACGATGGACGGTTGACGTTGTAACTACAGTTGAATAAAGCCCTTCAGTGCTTAGAATCCGAAGAAGAAAAGATCGCTTTGGCAATGGAAAGCGTGCATGATGTTGAGTCTGGGCATAATTTAAGCGTCCCATCTCTCTCTGTCTCTCTCATATGATCTGTACTTCGTCAAGAGTAAGTTAACTAATGCTGGATAGTCTTGCAATTAAGGTGGTGTTATTATTATTCCAAGGAAATTTTATCAAGTTGTTTGTGGGGTTGATTAATTAATTGGTGTCCATTTGTTATTGTTTGAATATGTAATTATCCCTTTGCTTTATTGGACTAAAGCTGTCCACTTTGTGCACTTTACAGATGTACGTCACTGTGGTTTGGACGCCCGGCCACTCACCATCAAACAAAAATTTGCAACCTTTCCCCAAGCAAGGGCCGTTGCAATGCTCTATGGGCATAGCAGTAGCAATGACTAATATTTTTTATATAAAAATTTTAAAAAATATATTTTTAAATTTTATTTTTTATATAAAAGATGTAGACTTTTAATTTTAAAATCTATTAATCCACGTGACGCTGTAGGTCCTACAACGCCCGTATGACATCACAGCGTCCCTGTTCTCAACCTCTCAACCTTTTACCATCTAATTTTCTCATGAAGTATTTTGCTCAAATCTACGCATTGCATTTTTGTCTACTAATTTTAATTAATTGGCATAATTAGAGGATTTGTTAGGCCTCTTAATTATTGATTATCAATAAACCATCTATATTTAATTGTGCCAACAACTTAAACAAACATCTTTAAAATAATTTTATATGCTAATATGGATACATACGATGCGTCATGATCCCTTCAATCGGATTGGGGTTTCTTACTGATGGTTCGACTGGCTCTAGTTTCTGGAAAGACAAATCCCGCACACCACTAAACAAACAGAGGTCGTCAGCGGCGGGATGTAATCCCACCGTAAACACTCCGACGCTCAAGTCAGAACTGAACCTGCCCTTCAATGGAAGGAATCAAAAGTGAGAGAAAGTAATGAGCGGGGAATGAAGTGTCTATTCTGGATGCCGAAAGGCGCGGGTCCTTTTTTCGTATCCTGGATGCTGGGAAGGCGAAAACGTGTGAAGACCACCCGTTCTTGTTGGAGTTGCGTTGTTTGAGTGTTTGGGGAGTTTGATTCTTTAACCAGCAGGCTTATTTTTCGTAACACTTGTGATTTTCTGGCCTCGCCTCCGCCAAGAAAGAGAGAGAGAGTCTCGTTGTCCGCCGCTAAGAGAGCGTGTCCTGATCTCTTGGACCTGGGGCCTTTTTATGGCGAAGATGGTGATCTTCCTCTTTTGAAGGAATCATCCTCATCGTGATCTCGTGGCCGGCCTTCCTTCGGAGGCCGGTGCTTGCTTGCCCAATCGTGGTGGATTGTTTCCTTGGAGACAACAACCACTTTCCAAGCAAGCCTCCTTCCTTACCGTTGAGGTTCCTTGGGTGGCAAGGAGTTGGAAGGATCTCGGCGCCTTCCTTATTCAAGGGCGCCAATCTTTGGCATGTTCCCTTTGAGATCATGGAATATCGCCAGGAAGATTATGGCTGGCCTTGTTATGATGATGGGCCAAATGGAGTGTGGCCCGCGATCGTTGGAAGGCTTTTCGGGGCCCGATGCAAAGCGTGGATGGTCAACGCACAGGTTGACCGTCCACGTGCGTGTCGCCGCCCTCCCCTCAGGCGTCGCCGTTGGACTCCATTTGGGCTGGGTGGGCCTCGAGTGAGTCGGGCCCATTCTTGTAGAGGCCTCGTTTGCCCCGACATGTAGGGAGTGCTGGCCAGTGTGTCCGTATTGACCGTCCGGCTTGGCCGCCGTCGTGGAACGGAGGCGGTTGGCCCTCGATGTCCCAGCTTTGATTGGCCCACGTGCGTGTTGGCCGCCCTCATGAGAAAGCGTCCGCCGTTGGACTCCATTTGGGCTATGGCACAGTGATCGGAGCCCATTCTTGTAGAAGAGGCCTCGTTTGGGCCCGATGTGTAGGGAAGCGAGTCGGCCAACGTGTATTGGCCGCCAGAACATTTTGCCGCCTGGAACGGCGAACGAAGAGGAAAGGGCCAACTGATGGGTCGTGGGCACACGAATAGAATAGCCCACATTATCGCAAAGCCTCTAAAGGCCAAATAAACCTGGCTATCGCTATAACTGTTTTGCAAGAAACTGCCGCTGGGACGGTCAACGCTAACGTTGACCGCCCTGCCTCCCCCAATCTGCAGCTATCATCTTACCTACTGGCCGTTAAACGCTGACGCCGCTTTAATTGCCTCCGAAACTTTTTGAAAAGCCCCATTATTGGTGTACTCCATCACATACTGATATGTATTTGAAATTTTAATTTTGGTCCGTGAGATTTCTAATCAGGCTTTTGGACCTTCAACCCCTATACTACATGTCATAAATTGAAACGAGAGTATTAAAAAATTTGGAATCGATATTCTGAATTATCATTTAATACTTAAATTAATTTTTTTTTTTTATAGTAGGGTTAAAAACCATAACCGTAAAAGTTGGATTTTGCTGTTGGCCGTTTTGTTCAATCGCCATCACACAGCTTTTCCTGGGCCATGAATTATGGTGGGAGCATTTTGTGTTGGAATGTGCAAATCATAGTTGGAGCACTTTTGAGTTTGATACTATTCGAATTGTTTCTTTCTTATTCAAATAAGAAAGCTGGATCCTGTATATAAATAGACGTTTGTATATTCTACTTGGAATATAATTCAACTTGAAATATAATTAATTAGACTTTTGTATATTCTAACCTAGATCCTGTATACAATAAATTAAAATGAAGTGTCTAGTATATAAACTTGCTTTCTAATTTACTATTTGACATTCAAATTAATATCGTATTAGATAAATTAGAAAGCAAATTAAATAAGTAATGAAAAAAGTTTTCAGGAGGACAAGCTCCAACATAGGGTATTTTTTTAGGAAGTAGGTTTCCTAAAAGATAAACTCCTAAATTTAAGTATATGCTTTAATGTTGTGGGAGTTATGTTTGAATAATTATGTTTAGCAAGAGATTGCTTAATTGTAACGAGAAATACAAAAGTTGTAGATGCACAATATGCCCCCTTTCTTGGACAAGGGGCATACATATATAAAGGCGTTTGGCTCGTTCAAAGGGCAATTCAAGTGACTTTCTGGCCTTTAATTTCCTTGATGTGGTTAACAAGAGATTACTCTCATCTAATTATTTAGATTAATTTATTATTTAAGTATTTACTTAATTCTTTAAATTATTTTAACTAATAATGTCCTTAGGAGTCATAGTTAGATTTGGGGGACCAAAGGGCCACTTATATGCAGAGGACTATTTATATGGTCTCTAAATGATGGGTATAGTAGTCCTTGGTCAGTTGTGCCTTCTAGAAGCGGGATTATTGACTTTTTCCAATATGGGTTGTGTCACGATCTAGAAATATATACGTAGGTCAATAACAATAAATCACAATAATATAAAACTCTAATAGATAATATCAATAATAATAAACCCGACTCAGATGTGACAATGCAGGATCAAATGTATCAAAATCTGTACAGGATCTTATGAGATATAAATTCAGATATCATAATATATGATATGTTATCCATACATTACAATGGAGGTATCCAATATAATAATAACTCATCAATATAATATAACAACTCTAAGATGCCTCATACATGGACCAAGGGCCTCAACTGGCGATAAGTAATAGCCATAATACACCCCCAAGACTTGAAATATAACCAACATAAATATCTACTGACCAATAGAGATTTGTCACGTCAAATTATGATCGAACTCCGACAAGTATATTTATATCACTAGTCTGAATAATTAAAATATAAGAATGTAAGTTAAGAACTTAGCAAGTATTATCATATGAAATAATACATATAAATCAATGAGAATAAGTTGCCATATATAAACATATAAAACAAACCATAAGATCCATCAAAATTACTAAAAATCAAGGAGATATTTTGTATTAAATCATAATCTGTATCAAACAGTCCATTCGAAATATAATCAAGACAAATAACGATTAGGTCAAATTATATAGACATATCATATCATATGATCCGAGATCACATCACATAATTGTGACTGTTACCATATCTGAGTGGGACACAAACCATAGTTTGGATCCAAATTTCATAATCTCATATGCTGAAATCAAAAGAAATCGGAACCAAATCATATAAATATAAAATATGTTTTGAGCTTAACACATATCAACACATAGGAGACAATTCTTATCGTCCACCTATGGGCTAAACGACGTATTTCAAATCATAATTTACGCAAATATATGTAGAAATACAAAGTATGCACGAAATCAAAGAACAAAAAATTATTGGACCAACTTGAGGAAAGGTTTCACATATTCGATAACCTTAGCTATGTCGGCTACATTTTAGGTCGGTAACTTAAGGCCCGATTATAATTTAGGCCAGTAATTCAAAGCTATCAATGTACTTTATCTCCCATAAGCTAGAAACCTACTCACCATATTTTGTCATTTGTGATTTTGAGTGTAATATCAAATTTAGTTATATATTAGGATGTCCACATATATTAATTTTTATCAATTCCTTACGATGGTTCTCATTTAAATGTATAGTGAGGTAGGTCAACTACAATACACCTCAACCTTCCTACTGGTGGAAGGGAGCCACATATTACATATATTTCCGTTGGGACTAAGCCTCTCCGTTAGGAGCAGTACCATACAAATCTCATGCCTCAGATGTGAAAATGATCCACTAGGGCCTCAGACCGTCATAGTCTCGTAGTGACCTTACCCCTGGTAGCATGCGTGTGGACTGACATAAGGTCTGATTTATGGTTCCACAACATATACATATCCAAATATACAAATATATCGTTCAAGTTTTTTCATAAATAACAAAACCTTCCAAAATAACAAATACAAATATAAAACCATTAAACAACCTATAAAATATACATGCATGCGCATAATAGATAGATAGGATTTATAAAAATAACATACATATAAAAAAAACCATTAAAATATATACAAATATTATTAGACATAAAAATAGACCAAGGATTTGGATTACGGATACTTGCCTCAACCTTATACTTTACAAATCGGAAGAAAGAATGTTTCAAAATATCTGAATCGTGCTTTCTCCCTCCTTGGCCATGCGATACTTGTAACACGCTGATATTTTGACTCGGATTATTTAGTCATAGTAACAAATAATAGTAGTGATATTAGTAAATATTTTTAATAAAAATGGGTATTAAATAATTAATTATAAATGACAAATAATAATAAATAAAAATAATAATAGATAATAATTAATAATAATTGGCAATGAATAATTGTATTAATAAGAAGTAATAATAGTAAATGATATTATAATGACATATTAATAATGTATTAATAATAATAACAATTTTATATAACAACAACAACAACAACAACAATAATAATAATAATAATAATAATAATAATAATAATAATAATAATAATAATAATAATAATAATAATAGGGATAATATGAAAGAAGGAAAGAAAAAAAAGGGAAAAGGAGGAGGAAAGAAGAAAAGGGAGGGAGGTGCAGTGGCAAATTAGGGGCGAAAGAAATGGAGGCTCCAGATGGGAAATCCAGCAAAACCCTAGAGGGATCCGGCATTACTTAAGGAGACATTAGGGTTAGGAGAAGAGAAACACACATGAACCAAAGAGGGAAGTCATACACAAGTTGAGGGGAGTAGCGGCCGTAGCCGGAAGTAAAGCAAGAAATCAATGCAAATAAAATTCCTATCTTGCAAATTAAATTCTTCGTTTCTTCTTATTGATGATATTTCCTTACTTGCATGTCGTGATTTCATGAAAATCGGTTGTGTTCCGGGTTGAGAAGTTGAAAATGGAAGAACAAAGCCTACGACTTGATTGGTGAAAGTCTTGAACTATAAGGCTCTATGTTAAATTGGGGCTTGATAAATTGATCAATTGAGTTATAAAGTAATTGTTTTACATGTTATACCTTCTTATTTTGGATTCGGCGCAATCGGGGGAAACAGAACATCATGCTTTGTTTCCATCTTCTAAACCTAGCTCTGTGATCCGAAAGTGGCGAGAAGATGGTGAAGTGATTAGAAGGCGTATTCGAGCCGTATGGGTGGCATGTGTTGTACGTAGATGTAAAACGACGCGGGTGTATGCGTATACACAGATAGGATATATGCTAGATGGGCTTGCTACATGCATTTGTATGGACGTAGTTCGAATAAAATGTGTACATATATACGGGCAAATATGATATTACTAAGTAAGTAATTTCATGACCTTCCATTTCTAGCAAGTAAATCAATTCCTTTCTTCTTATTGATGTTAATTTTTAAGTCAATTGTAGAAATCGGGTTGTATTTGTTTCTAAAAGTGAAGAGTTGGGAAAATAGGACCTCGGCTCTATGGTGAAAAATCCAATTTTTTTTTGGCATTTTATGATGATTTGGGGCACAAAATTTTGTTGCTAATAGTATTCAATCTTTATTTCTTTTCATGTGGGAAGAGAAAGCTTGAGTATTTTCCTAATTTTTGGTGGAAATCAATGGTGAGCATGGAATAGAGCACTCTACTCTGTTGGTGTTGCCGAAATGGTAAGGAGGAGATATAGAAAATGATGATGCTAATGAGTCATATGGGAATTGATTGTATGAGTATGTACATATATACAATTATATAGATAAATATAAATAAATATAAATGTGTGTAGTGTATATACGGACGAATGTATGGGCAGCATATATATGGATGAATGTGGATATGAGTATATATATTCATATGTGTATATAAATATATGGTAGGTCTTATGCCATGTACAGATTCTAGGTGTGTATAAATACATATGCATTACACAGGTGTGTATATATAAGGTAGGATGTGTATATATATATAAATGTTTATATGCATATTTATATGTGTTGGTGTATATATTAGTTAATAAAAAAAAAATGTACATGATATGTGTGTATGTGTGTGTGTATAAAAGTACATGAGGTGTACGTCTATATATATATATTAGTATGAATGGCATATGCATATGTATCTATGCTCATATTGAAATTTATTATATGTGTTGAAATTATAAGTAGATTGAGGAGAAAATTAATAGTATATATTATTTTAATTGACCTTTGTAGGGTTCGAGTATTCAAATTCCATGAAATCATAATTTATTGAGTTAATATAATTGATATAAAGGATATTAAATGTAGAAATTGGGTCAAAAGGTTCGAAAATCAACTCAAGTAACTCGGCCTGGTGCAGGATTGTGGCAGGCCCAAGGCATGCCCGAGGCGCAGGGTAGGGGAAAATTTTCAGAACCGCTGTGCCTAATCCGCGCTCAAGTGGATATTCCAAAATGGCCGCACCTGATGAGCGTGATTTTCAGAACACCCATGCTCAAATGGCGCTAGACTTGCGTTCGAGCATTGAAATTGTTAAAAGGCGCCACCTGCTCCTTTTTTGCCATTTTTGTGCGACATTTGCAGAGAGTTGAGAGAGAGAGAGAGGTGAAGGGGAAGGGAAGAGAAGAGAGAGAGAGGTAAAGGGGAAGGGAAGAGAAGAGAGAGAAGGTGAAGGAAAGGCTCTGAGAATTCCCTAAGGAATTAAGAAGTTATGAAATTGGACCGAGAAATGTTCATTAGATAGTATATTTGGCATACTTTAATATATTATAGTGGAAGATCATTGTCTGTTAAGAACATTTTTGTAGCTAAGGCCCTGTTTATAGGGTTATATGTAGATGACCCGCCTCTGGGCCTTGAATAGGAGGAGAAGGTTTTTGATTGTGTAGGAGCGAATACAATTCAGGCTTCAATCAACCATTCATTTAGTTAGTAAGGCCTACTGGGTTTGATTCCTAACTAAAATAAATTTTCGGCATGATTTGATCAGTAAGAAAAAGGAAACGAATTGAAGGAATTTGGAATGTATTATGAAAGTATTTCTTTTCTAATCATATTTTATGATTATTCATTCATCTCTATTCCTTTCAATATGTACTGTTATATTTCAAATCTAAAGTATGCATATTCCTTGATGTATATATGTGCCTTTCTAAGTATTTGGTTCACTCAATTATTATTTTTGCTAATTCTTCAGATAATCAGTATGAGCTTCTACCTAATGAATAGGAATGAAGGATTAGTGCCTAATTTTTAGGCCTTGAGGATGTCGTATGATGTCATTTCGATATTGTCTTTTGTATTTTTGGTATAGTAGTTATTCTTTTGGATTGAAGAGTTGTATATATGTATTATTTTATAATTAAGACAATAGATGTATGTTTTAGTTGAAACCTAGTATATATTGGACTATAATAGGCTTCTGCAAGTTTGATGGTATTTGCAGTCATCTTTTTGAATTAGGTCCGACAAGGTAACATATTTCAATTCGTTGTTGGAGCTACAAGGTTATGGCATGTTGTGGATCCTGTGTATTTGTGGATGTTTATTTTGATGAATTTTTATATTACAATTTGTATTTAGTTTGACAAATGTTAGGATATATGGTAATCTGAAATCGGGTTTGTCACAACCTTCATAGAGTTAATTAGGGTAGTTGGATAAATGAGAATGGTGAGTTTGTTCAGTAGCGATGAAATAAAAGGGTAGTCTATGGCCTTAGAAATAACATTTGATACACTTGGAGGATCGATGATAATCAAATCAAACATTTAAAAGGGTTGATAAAATATTTAGAGTTTCTGAGATTTTTTTCCTATTCCGGTGAAGAACATTTTTTTTGTGTTGGCCTTGACTATGTGTGTAAATGTTATTAGTATTTTATAGACAAGTAAATGAGAGTGTGTAAAGACTTATGATAACCGGACGAATATGTGTGGCGACCCAAACCTAAATAGTTAAAACACGTGGCTCGAGCCGCTCACGCAGACTAAAAATTTAAAACAAAATATTACAATTCCACATTTCAAATATTTTCATTCATTTGAATTACTACATCATGATAACCCAACAAAAGAGAAATACATAAATCGCAATGACAAAATAAATCTCATCATTCTGCTATCAGAACCATCTTCTCATGTGTTTTTCCTCCGAGGTAAATGCTGCCAAATCAATCTGGAGCTAAGAAAACACAAGGGTGAGCCAAAGCCCAATAAATGATATAATAAAAAACGCTAACAACAATAACGATCTCGGATACCATCTACCAAGGTCTCAACATACTCTGACAACCTACTATATCCGAGACAGATTGTAACACGTTGTAAATATGACTCTAGGCAAATGGGTCTCACAAGACCCGAATATCCAAAAATAACAAGAGTGCCAATAAACAATGGAAATCCCCTGGAATCCGACATTAACAATGATTGGGGATTTCCCCGGTCCATATGTCAGCGAGAACGACCAGCATGATCACGACCACAATATAACATGGATTCCACTAAATCCGAGTATCACAGGATCCACACAAGGATACTGCCACCAAACAAATGAGGTACTCACAATCATAGAATATCTCAAGAAATCACCCGGATCTTATTCCGCCACTGTGATCCAAAGGCTGCGTATATCCCCCGATAGCTGGATACTTGCGTGGGCTACCTGATACTCGCAAGTTTGACCTCTGACCAAATCCATGGTCCACAGAGACTCTGCCCCACAAAGTACAGACGTCTCCCGAGCATGCTCATCATCATGCTCCTCTTCCAACTCTATCAGGTACGGAAGACAACGCACACGTCAAACCCAGCATCTCCCGCCATGATACCCACGATATCATGATCTATGATGATCACAGGGCATAAGCATCCCGCCACGCTAGGCAATATACCTCAACACCACCAAGATATGGAAATCAATATCAGATAAGTGTAGACCACATTAAAGTACCAAAGCCTCTTATTCGACCAGATACTTTAATATTTTCACACACTCTCATCAACCTTGACCGTAAGACGCCAATGAGTACACATACTCACACACCGAATATAATGGAAATAACGCTTTGCAACATTAATAACAGAATGTTGTTCGATGCTGACCAGACCGTACTCACACAATCAAATCCAACACAAAGGAACGTATTTCAGAACATCCAAAGGAATACAAGGATCGAGATATGATCAGCTCGACTATTTCACTATTTTTCTATTTTATTCGGGAGCGATGCCTACGACTAAGACCAACAATATTTTTATTTTAATTTTCATCCCCAATTAATTTTACAAGGTTCCAACAAATTAATTGGCTATATCTATTTTTTCATACAATCAATATCACTCGAACACAAGGCCGACACACCTTTATAAATACAACATACGCATACTTTAAATATTCTCTATGCTCTTTACCATACACACACGTATAATCACATATTAACATACATATATATATATATATATCCAAGTACATTCCCACATATATACATACATACATACATATATATTCCTCTCTCTCTCTCTCTCTCTCTCTCTCTCTATATATATATATATGCACATATCGCACACATATATCCATGTTCACCATCCCCCAAATTCCAGCCCAACACTTGGCCCACTAAACACACACACACAACTCAGGCCCACCAACATACACCCACAACTCAGGCCCAACACTCACACACTAAAACACACACACACAGCCCAGGGCCCAACATACACCAAACACATCCTGGGCCTAGCCCAACACACACACACACATATATCAACATTCCACACCAACCCTCATCAACCGGCCCAGCCCATGGCCTAACACCACCCATGGCCACGCCAACCTAGGGCCCACACACACGCACGTTTACACAACCACACATGCTGAACACACACGGCATTCACTTGCACATACTCTCACACACACACACAGCATCACCTGCTGTTTCTCCGCACCACACACACACCCAACGCACACAAGTACGCACACAGCAGCTCAACTGCTTCTCCACACCCACGCACATACACCCAAAACACACACGGCTACACTCAGCCATTCACACCCACGCCATCAGACACCATCCCACTACTACACACGCACAACCACACTGTCAACCCCACGGTTACACTCACACACAAAGACCAAAGACACCCATTGGCAAAGCAACACACACGCTGCTCACTCCATTCTGCCACACACACCCGCACTCATAACACGCACACCCTGCACATGTATATTTATACGTATATGTACACACACAGTACACAATAATTGTATATATGTATACACACAATAACCGAACCCATACCAAAATTTACAAATCTCTCCTTCACAGACTCTCGGCAAAAAACAGAACGCGATGCTCTGTTTTTCGCGATTTCTGTCTTCCGAACACCATTCGACCAAATTCACAGCAACAAGTAGAATATAAGAGGAGAAGAAGAGGAATACTGATTTTGCAGAGAGAAATGGCCGGAGAGGAAATTTACTTGCGATTTGAACAGAAATGACAGTAGAGGAAATTGGCTTGCAAAATTAGGGAAGAACGATAGTAGAGGAACACTTGCCTGATTTTCGTAGTTCCAGAGCACGGTTTGGGGTCGGCTTCACCACAGCTCCGGTTTCGGCTTCAGATTTTGGGAATCGGCTTCAGCAGCATGATGGCCAACACGACCGCACAGCCATGAATCGACAACGGCGATGGAAGACGATGCCTCAGGATGAACCACGCCTCCCTTTTTCTCCCACTCACAGCTCGTTTTCTTCCTTCTTCACTCGGCAGCACACACCCACACATTTGCGAGGTTAAATAGGGATGTGGAGGTGGAATGGGGAGGGAACAAAGGGAATCGGGCGTTAGGCGATGTGGCAATATTTGAACGGCCCCTGCAAATGCCATTGTGAGCGAGAGAGAGAGAGAGAGAGGAGAGACGAGAGGAAGAAGGTGGGGACGCGAGAATGACAGAGGAGGATTCGAGAAGGATGTGAGGTGGCAAGGGATTTGTTAATTAATATATATATTAGTTATTATTATTATTATTATTATTATTATTTATACGTAAAACTTATACATACATATATATATATATATATATTATTACTATCCCATAAATAGATATATATATATATTTTTATTTATTTTCTTCTAATATATGTAATAAATTTAATTTCACCCAATTAAATTTCAATCTTCTTGATAAAAATATTCGGGCATTACAATAGGAGTTTGTGAGACATTGGAATAGTCTATACTTTTCTGATACCTATTCCATCTCGGAGGTTGAGGTCATTGATTTTAAGGAGGAATGCTTATAACCTAGTGACCATCGTAGATGATGATATTAGGGATATTGTTGGCGATGGGTATTATAGATGGTTTGAGTATGATACGGGTTCATCCTTTAGGAGGATTGTATGGATAGTGGGGATACCATGGATACTGAATAACCTTGTGGTACTTATTTTGCCGTTGGGGAGTAAATACACGGTCTTTTGTTCACTATGACAATATAAGATCCATGGAGATTATTATGATTTCATATAATTGTGATCTCGTATTGAGTTGACGATTAGATTCGATGGAATCCATGTTGCATTCTTAATATTCAATCGTTCATATAGCTTTTGGGTCGTGGATCTGACTTATTATTGAGGTTTGAATAGGGGTTCATATATTACCTGTTATTATCAATTTTCTACATTGTTGTTATTATTCGAGATGCTTACTTTTATTCCTCTGTTGTTGATTATATTTATTTGTTGAGTATTCGATTTATTCTTGTATTTTATTGATTCCAAATTTTATTGATTGCATAATGCGGGTCGAGGGATCCTACTTTTGCTATAGAACTTCAAGATATAGATGATATTAGAGATAGAGGCTCATGAGGAGAAGCTCTAGGGTTAGTTTCATTGATTGATATTTTATTTAGATATTATTGGGACTGCATTTCTAGGATAATAATATTGTAAACATTTATTATCTTGAAAGAATTTATTATGACAATTATAATTATTATGTTGACTATAATTTTGGATTTTCTTGTGGTCGGTCTGAACCGAGTCGGGGGACTCGGGTTCATGTCGTCACAGTTATGGTATTAGAGAATTAATGTTCTATGAAAAACACTTGAGTATTTTACACCTTGTTGATATTTAAGGATATTAGGTAATTGAATAGGATATGGGAATTTAGATTATTTTGGATAGTTCTACCTTTGAGTAGAGGATTGCATGTCTTTTTGGTGATTTAGAGGATTTGGTATCATAACATTTGGTTCATCAAGTAATTTGAGGACTTAGAAATCAGAGATGCCCGAGGAATTTTGTAGTCCTTAAATGAGTTAAGGACTTATAAAATCTTGGTGAGCTCTAGTCAATGAATTGATTGTATAGTTTGGGGCTTGTTGTTGGTAGATGTCTTAGGTTGCAAGTCTATGGACGAATCCAAAATATTAAAATAGGTTTATTCTAAGCTCTTTATTTTGTAGGATGTCGGAATAGTAAGGTGCGAACTTGGAGAATTCACTAAGAGTTTTCAATGACACCCATACGAAGAATTCAGATATTTTAAGAGGACTCCAACAAGTAGACCAATGTGTAGACCAAGCCATTAATACCTCGATTTGCAATTCATGGAAGACAGAGACAATAACTTCTATTGTTCCCACACTCAGCGAGAATGGACAATCAAAGCTGATTGTTTTATACTTTGAAAGTAAGTCATTATCGTCCTCATCAATCAAGAGGCAAAATATTAGCAATCCTAGCGATAAGCAACGTTGTTTTAAGTGTGGAAAGATCGGCTATATCGCCAAATATTGCAAGACGGCTGCGACAACAACTACGGTGATAGTATTTCTAGCAAGCTAAAAGATTCCTTGTCTATATTACATTGTTGCCAATTAGGACATTTCGCCAAGCAATGCAAAGCTCGATAATATAGATGACAATCTTAGAGCCTAGATAAAGTTTACACCATTCCTGATCAAGAGGTACTGGCTTTTGTCTCATATCGATGGAGGTAGTATACAAACTTTAAGTGCTATACTCTACAATGGTTAGAATTTAATTCCATATATTTGTGACCTTTGTGTTCTTTCTTTTTGCTTTATATATCGTTGAAAGATTATTCTGAGACTTTGAGATGTTGCATAAGTAGTATCCATTCCAAACAATAAAAATTATTTATCTAGTATTGATCAGAAGCACTTAAGAGTGTATATCTATGGAGTCAGTGTGATCCGTTAGATAATTATTCAATATAAGTATATAATGTCCAGGAAGATAGTCCGTGTTCGTTGACATCCTTTATAATTTGACCCCTCATTGAAAAGGTTGTGCAACATTTTAGGTAGTGTTACGAGTATTTGGAACATTTGGGATTGTTTTGAGAATATATAAAAAACATTAAGGATTTTCTATCAAAATTTGAGGTGTATACTTGAATGATCAACTCTATGGTCAAACATTTAGGTTAAGGGATGGCAAGTTTGGATGATTTTATTTAAGTATCAAGTATATTTATAAATTTATCAATAGTTGAAACAGCTGTCAATTGGACTTGCCCCTATCAGAGCCCTAAGATTGGAGTTTTGTGGATCTTGGTTGTTATTTCTGATTGATTGGAAGAATTTATCAATACTTGTATTTATAATTCTTGGATTATGCTCATGTATTATTTAGAAAGATAAAGTTTTGAATTCAATTAGTTGTATTGAGAAAAATTAAAGTGATCAATTCGTGATCTATATCAGTGTAATTACAGTTTTGGGTTTTGAGACTTAGAAATCTAATTCTTATGAGTTGTCATTTTTGAAAAAAATTAGTCTAAGTCAGAAAGTGGAATGAATTATTAAAATGAGATAGAGGATGGTATAGAGGGACCCACTAGTGGAATTTAAATTAGAGATGGTCATTGTATGAGCCGGAAGACAATAGTATTAGTTGAAGGTTATAAAAATAATTATAACTTTAGATTGCATCCTTTAAGGGTTGTATGATATGCAATTTTGAAGTTCCATCAGGTTATGATACAGTACTAAATTGTGATGACAATCAAGTGTATGCCGGTAAGGAGTAACCATCGATTTATGATAGATGCACTTGAAGGTTGATAATTTGATAATTCATAGAATATTTTGGATGGATGTATTTTAATGATAAATCATATTAAAGAATCAGAGAATTCAATAAGAGTATTTAAAATTGTACGATTAAGGATGATTTGTAGAGTTAACCTATATAGGAAATCAAAAGCAAGTTGAGGTTGTAGAACGATTTAAGTTTTAATCGACGGCATAATTATTGAGGTCGACAACATGATGCAATGAAGTGGGATGTTAGTGCTTCAATTAACAATTCAAGTTATATACCATAGTTGTACTGGAGTTGCATTGGAAGGATAAGTTTAAGTGTGATTGTTGTAAGTGGGTAATGTAATAACTAGTTGATTGTGAGGACATTAGATATTAGAATGATTGTGGACTCGACTTGTATAAATACTAGGTAGAGAAAGACTCTTTTAATATTAATATTTTAGTAGTGTGTATATGACCTATTGCATGTTGAAATTATGTGTCGTTGGTTTTGAAGGGAGTAAGGTTTGATGAATGTTTAATTCAAATAAAGATGGTTCTTTAGCTAAAGGTATCAGCAATTATTTGAGAATCATACCTATATTTCGAGGATGAAATTTTTTTTAAGGGGGGAGGATTGTAACACCCAATATTTCAACTCGGATTATTTAGTTTTGGACTTATTATAGTAATAAATAATAAATAATATTATTTAATAATTTTAGTAAATATTATTAATAAAAATGGGTATTAAATAATTAATAATAAATGATCAAAAAATAATAGATATTACTTAATAATAATTGGCAATGAATAATTGTATTAATAATAAATAATAATAGTAAATGATATTATAATGAAATATTAATAATGTATTAATAATAATAACTGATGCGTCCCTGGTTCTCGGATTATTGTATGGATTAGGGGCCTTCCATTCTTCCACTGTGGGTCGAATTGAAGCGGATCTGGTTTCCATCGCTATTAATCTAGAACCTGTACACCATAAATTACAAACAGGAGGTCAGAAGATGGCAAAAATTACTCCCACCGTATATCCTCCATACTAGTCGGAGAACCTTCTCAAAGAATAGAAAGATGTTAGGAGGATGCAATGAATGCATATATATATATATATATAGCGGTGGAGTGTTTGGATGTGCCCGACAGATAGGTGGCTTAGAGGTGAGCCCGCGGAGGGCAGCTTAGAGGTACATCCGCGGAGGGGCGGCTTAAAGGTGCTTCCGGCAAAGGGGCAGCTTTGAAATGCACCCGTGGAGGGTGGCTTTGAGGTGCGCCCACGGAGGGCGACTTAGAGAAGAATGACTAAACTACACTGGTTACTTGAGTGGAGGGTTAACTCTTGGACAACCAGCTTCTGATTTTGGGACGGAAGGCTTACGACTCCTAGAAGGAGGGCCAAGTGTCTCTTGGTTGGAGGAGCGCCGAAGGGCCTTCGAATAGGAAGAGGGCCGAAAGCTTTCGGGACTAGAGGAGGATTGATGGCCTGCTGGCGGGAGGATGGCCTTCTAGCTGGCAGAGGGCCGAGGGTTTCCAAATGAGCGGAGGGCTGATGGCCTCCGGATGGGAGGAGGGTTGAGGGCCTCCTGGCAATGGAGGGTTGATGGCCTTTGGATGAGCAGAGGACTGATAGCTTTCAGATAAGAGGAGAGTTAAAGGCCTCCAGGACTGGAGGTTAGTCGAGAGGCCTCTGGACGGGTGGAGGACCAAGTCACCTCCTTGATGGGAGGAGGGCCGAAGGTCTCCTGGCTGCCAGTTTACTCTCGTTAGAGATTGGCTAGTAATGACTGTGCCCTTCTCCCAGCCATGTGGGGTCTTATGGAGCTTTTGGAGCTTCTTCGAGCTTGTACTTTAAAACTTGAGGGTGCTTGCTTTTATAGTATGTTCCACAGATGCGCTCATCTTGCAAAAGTAATGTGGGACTCTTCACTTTCAAAGAATGATATTGAATTGTGGGCCTTGTCTCATTGGGCCCATCGTAACTGGACCTATCACTAGCCTCTCATGCCGATGGTTCAAATTTTTGGCCTTCGGCAAGTTTGTAATGGGATGAGACTAGTTGTGCTGTCCCATCTAGTTTGACCTGGATTCATTGACTGGAAAGCTTGACTTTGGAGAGAGAAAAGAACCGGATTGATGGTTTACCACGTTGTTTGATCCGGAGAGCGAAACAGAGTCAAAAAAGCTGGCTGATCGACGCAATTGACCAAAGTGCTCGAATTCAGAGAGCAGTGCAGAGCCAAAAATATTTTGTTGATCGGATCTGACCACAAGCTGTTTGAATCTCAAGTAAGATCCAGGAGCATGCAGCAGGAAGATCTCAGGCTCAAGATCAGATCTCCTCGCTGTAAGGACGTGCTTCGAGAGGTCGGGAGGTGACTTGCCTTAAGATAGTTGATCATTTGAGCTATGGCAATAGGATGCACCTTGTGTTCCTTGGATGGGTTCTTCTTGTTGTGCATTGCTGTTGGTGAGTAAGCCAATGAGACTGGGGGCGAGGAGACCCCAACGAACTCAGTTGCTGGAGTTGGGGGACCCCTTGGTTCTTAGGTCAAGTGAATGGGTCAACACCATGACCACAACCAAGGTTGGTGTAATGACCCAAATTCTAGAATATAGAAAATTTTAGTCATCAAGTCCTTATAATCTGGTCAACGCTAGTTGACCGAAAAAGGTAATAAGAAAAGTAAATCGGCCATAAGATGAAAATCCAGTCCGGCCCGTACTTGATGAAAATCTAGTCCGGATTTCCTTGACGAAAATCCAGTCCGAATTTCCTTGATGAAACAAGTCCAGATTCCCTTGATGAAAAATCAAGTCCAGCCATGTAAGGCCGAAGTGGCCTTGACTAAATGAGAAAGCTAAATCCTGCTAAGTTCAGTTAATTAGGAATTTAATGTATTTACATGTAAAAGCTAAATTCTGATAAGTTCAGTTAACCAGGAATTTAATGCGTTTACATGAGAAAGCTAAATCCTTCTAAGTTCAGTTAACAAGGAATTTAATGTGTTTATTTGAGAAAGATAAATATTTCTAAGTTCAGTTAACCAAGAATTTAATGTGTTTACATGAAAAATCTAAAATCCGTTAAGTTCAGTTAACTAGAAATTAATGAACTCCTTGGGAATGCAAAACCATAAATGATTTAATTAAGAAGGAAACTTTTTCGGAAATATAGAGCCATAAATAAGAAATATTTCCCCTGTATTGTCAATCATTAATGACGGTAAGGCCTATAAATAAGAATTAGAAGAGTGAGAAAGAGGCACACAATGGAGTTTCTAGTAAAGGAATACCAAAAGATCAAGGTAAAGTAGAGTAAAGGAAGGCCAAAAGATCAAGACAAAGTAGAAGAAACCCAAGCAAGAGTAAAGATCAAGGCAAAGTAGAAGAAACCCAGGCAAGATACTCACCCCTGTTTTTAAATTTCATGTTTATGCGTATTTGCTACGTAAGTATATGATATTCTTATGAAATTATGTATGTATGATGTCTGTTCTGTTTTTGTGATTTATCGTTCTTAATTGCATGTTTAAAAGAAACTCTAGTATTCATGGTGTTAGATTTTATTCTGTTTGAAGTATATGTTTGATTATTGATCTATACGAACTTTGATAATTAGTGTTTAAAGAAGAGACATCTAACTTTTAAGAAGAAGAGCTTCGGACTTTCAAGAACTCCGACTTTTAGAACTACGGACTTTAAATGGAAATGAACTCCGGTTTTTAGAGCTTCGAATTTTAAGGAACTTTGGCTATTTGAGCTTCGATTTTTAATGGAATTAGAACTCCGGTTTCTGAATTATGACTTTCGTTGAAAAAGAGCTCCGGCTTTTATAAATAAGGAACTTCGACCTTTATGAATAAAGAACTCCGGCTTTTAAGAACTTTGAATTTCAGAAAAGAACTCCGGCTTTTGAAAAGAATTTCGGCTTTTGGAACTCCGGCTTTTTATTTAAAAGAACTCCGGCTTTGTAAAGAACTCTGGTTTTTATGTAAAAGAACTCCGGCTTTTGGAACTCTGGTCCTCTGTATGAAAAAGAACTCCGGCCTTCTATTTGAAAAAGAACTCTGGCCTATTTATATGAACATGGAATAATGCATGTAATCCGGACAGCAAGTGAAACTCTACGACTTTCGAATGGATGACCATTAAAAGACAAGAACTATAAACCGAGTCTCCATTAAACTTGCTGTTAAAGATGGATGAAGGATATTGGAGTGACACTCGAGGATTACCTCCTGGGCCATGGGAGGGAACTTTCTGGTGGCATAAGACTTTTGGACTACGGCCCCATATGCCGGGTTAAAGGCATTACCTTCCGCCCTGGGGAGCATAATGAGGGGATACGACCTTAAGTTGTGGGGTTACACACAATTCGTCCTCGATGTTGTCCTCTCCCATCCGATCCCTAAAGATGATAAGAATTTTCAATGGTTTTTATGAGTTTTCAGAGGACAAGATAATAAGAAAAAGACTAAGGAAATTCCGAAGAAAACAATGATGATTTTCATATGCTAAGTTTTGAATCTTTGTTTTGATTTGCTTATATATATTTATGTTTTCTGTTTTCTACATGTGAGTATTTTGCTGGGTTTTGTAGCTCATTCTTGTCACTTTTTAGATGATGAAAGGCTTATGGAGGATGAAGTTGAGTAAGATCTTATGAAGTAGCTAGACGGAGTAGATGACTGGAGCTGATCAATGAAGAACTTAATTTTAATTTCTTTTTGATGTTTTGTGAAGACTTGTAATATAATTCTGCTGTTTATGACTCTATGGATGTTGTTAGTAAGTTTCCGTAATTATTTTGAGTAATGAAAGGTTTAGTAAGAATCTCAGACTTTCAAGTCCGGCTAACCATAATGTTGGCCGGCCTAGTGTGGAATAAAAATCGGAAGGCCAACTCATGCAGTTCGGCCTCAGTCAATCCTGTGTATGAAAGAAAAGAAAAAAAATTTATGTCCATTAATAATTATTGATCTTTTTAAGCCTTGACGGCGACTTTATGTGTGTAATTAAGTACGGGTTGTCATAGTTGGTATCAGAGAAAACTGAGATGCTTTAGGTCAATTTGGATCAACACGAAAACTTAGAACAGGATTAGTTATAGAAAAAGGGAGGGGTTGGTTTTACTCATACTTTCGGGACGGAGTAAATTATGATAGCCACCCTTGGCTAGTTGACTAATGAAAATATTCTTTTTAAAAATTAAAGTCGTCACTGAAGTCCTGTCTAACAGAGGAAGGAGAAACGTACAGATTAACAACTCTACGGATCGGGAGGCAAGGTACTTGAACCTGTTAAGATAGGATGGCTGAAGTTATAGAAGCTTTGGCTCCATCAACTCCGGTGACCACCCAAATTCCCGTCCATCAGGAGAGGTCGGTCTATGATTGTTTTACCAACGAGTGAATCCCTGAATTCTCAGGGGAACCCGACCTGTTGAAGGCAGACACTTGAATCCAACGACTAAAGAAGGCATTTGTGGTAATTAAATGTTCTGCAGGAGACATGGTTCTATATGCCGCCCATAAGCTGGCGGGTGAGGCCCACCATTGGTGGGAAATGCAGAAGAGATTTTTCAATATGCCAGATCGGGATATTAGTTAGGAAATTTATGAAGAAGCATTTTTGAAAAAATATTTCCCTGCTAATCTTGGTGGACAAAAGGAGGATGAACTCCTTCGCTTAAGGTAAGGTACTCGCTCTGAGGCTGAGTATGATGCAAAGTTTGTAGAGTTATCTTGTTGTGCTCCTTATATGGTGGAGAGGGGAAGGCTAGAAGATTCTTTCAAGGATTAAGAAAATATTAGGAGGCACCTTTCAACTTTGAAGTTGACCTGGGAGACGATCATGGGTCTTGAGGAGTAAGAGGTATTGTCCTGTGTGCTTATGGAAGCCCTAAGGATGAATGTTTTATTTTGATGAGACTCTCGGGAGCATATTTCAATAATGGTTGGTTTAATTACAAGATTTAGGGATATCCTTATCCATGGACGGGCGACGAAGAAGTTTAGTGTTAAATCAGGGTTCTAAAGTATTAGTGCCACCTGTCGCAATAAGAGGTAAGGCCTTGGGCTTAATATTGTAACCCGGCGTTGTTTTGGAAATTCCAAATCCATGCCTGTATGGTGTATTTGAGCCAGCTAAGGTACCAAGTCCTAATTTGATCTTAATAGTAGTTTGGCGGGTGAGCTATAGTGCTATTACTGTTGAATTGGTAAAGGAGGACATCTGGCAATTGAGTTGTGGGATCTAAGGCATAAGTTTAAATTGATCAAGGTATCAAGAGATTGATGACGTCTTCCTATAGAACATTCAATGAGAATCTGAGTTAAGATTAAGCAGTATATCATCTTAAAGTTATTTTGTGGTCATTAAGGGGCTTCGGCCGTGAGACTATTTGAGAATGATTATAGAAGGAAGATTAAGTTGACTTATCTATTGACCGATAATTTGAGGTTGTATTGAAATCGATGGAAATCGTTGAGAATTCTATACAGAGCCGTGGAAGTATAGGCTTTGGTATCATTGTGAAGTACCCAGAACATTCGAAGAAGATAAGATAGACTGATAAGGTTGTTCATGAATTTCAAAAATGTGGAATGCGAGTTTTGTGGAGGAAATGTCCGGTTAGGCTGATAACTCTTTGATCGCGTGATCTTGGGATCTATATGATTTTAAGTGATGGCTATTGGAAAGACCGATTAGTGTCTTGAAAACTTATGGTCATCTTGGGTGTAACCAAAGTCATTAAATAATCCGACAAGTATTCTTGGAGGACTACAATTCAAGTGAGACGTTTAACTTAGAGAAATTTGTAATTAGTTTTGGAAATCGGATGAGTCTGGTAGGTTACTGTGGAATGTAATGCCATTGAGAACGTTAAGGACATACCTTTGTTTCAGTGGGGGAGAAGTTCATGATTAGTATTAACCACATGTAAGTCAGAAGTAGTAATTAAAATCTCTGCTTTGAAAACTTATGGCTTTGAAGATAGTCTTTACCTAAAGTTTTAAAAGCAAATTGTTGTACCATTAAAAAGGATGACCCTATGATATCTTATGTGGATAGACGTGTTTAAAGGTTGAGCAAGTGAACCTCGGTGGTTTTTTTGAGAAAGGAGGTATCAAGGTTGGCAATTGATGCTGCGAGTCTTTGGACTTGTAGGTTTTTGAAGTTTCATAGAAGATGTGAAAGATGAATCGTGAGTAAGTCCAAATAATTGGGATCCTAAGATTCTGAGTAATAATTTAAAATTATCTTGATTCTTTGAGTGATCGTTTTAACTGAAACTTGGAAATGTGGCGAAGTTGAGGATTTTGGGATTGTCTTCATAATATGACTATCCTAGAACTGTTTAAATCAAAGTAGCGTAGCGTAAGCATTGTGAACCCATAACCTAGAAATTCAAGAATAAAGTTAAGGTCCCTGTGATCGAATTCTTTTAAAGCTTGGAATGAACTAAAGTGGAAGTTCATTGAATTCGTTTGAAGTATCAGATTAAATTGGAAAAATAGTCAGCATTACTGTAAGTCGCTCTTGAAATTTGGGGGTCGTTATAAGGTCTTCCTTGTATCAAGGGTTGAGAAAATCAGTGTCTGGATTGAGTCGTTCTGAGAGGCTAAGGATGTGTTTTGTGATGTGGATTAGAATGATTTAAATGCTTGAGGTTTCCTAGAGTAATCCTTGTATGAGAGAATAACTTCTGGATGCAAGAAAGAATACCTGTGGATATTGAGGATTGTCAAATTTCGAAGACGAAATTCATATAAGTGAGGGAGATTGTAACGACCCAAATTCTAGAACATAGGAAATTTCAGTCATCAAGTCCTTATAATCTGGTCAACGCCAGTTGACCGAAAATGGTAATAAGAAAAGTAAATCGACCTTAAGATGAAATCAAGTTTGGCCCTTACTTGATGAAAATCCAGTTTGGATTTCCTTGATGAAAAGAAGTCTGGAATATTCCTTGATGAAAAGAAGTCCAGATTACCTTGATGAAAATCAAGTCTAGCCATGTAAGGCCGAAGTGGCCTTGAAGGCCGGAGTGGCTTTGTGGTTGGTAAAGTCGAAGTTGATGATCCGGTCAACAAGTGTTGACCGAAAGTCGTGTAAGAATAATCCGGTCAACGCCGATAGTTGACCGGAATGTGACTAAATGAGAAAGCTAAATCTTGCTAAGTTCAGTTAATCAGGAATTTAATGGGTTTGCATGAGAAAGCTAAATTCTGATAAGTTCAGTTAACCAGGAATTTAATGCGTTTACATGAGAAAGCTAAATCCTTCTAAGTTCAGTTAACCAGGAATTTAATGTGTTTACATGAGAAAGCTAAATCTTTCTAAGTTCAGTTAACCTGGAATTTAATGTGTTTACATGAGAAATCTAAAATCCGTTAAGTTCAGTTAACTAGGAATTAATGAACTCCTTGAGAATGTAAAACCATAAATGATTTAATTAAGAAGAAAACTTTTTGAAAATGTAGAGCCATAAATAAAAAATATTCCCCCTGTATTGCCAATTATTAATGACGGTAAGGCCTATAAATAAGAATTAGAAGAGTGAGAAAGAGGCACACAATGGAGTTTCTAGTAAAGGAAGGCCAAAAGATCAAGGCAAAGTAGAGTAAAGGAAGGCCAAAAATCAAGACAAAGTAGAAGAAACTCAGGCAAGAGTAAAAATCAAGGCAAAGTAGAAGAAACCCAGGCAAGATACTCACCCCTGTTTTTAAAGTTCATGTTTATGCGTGTTTGCTACGTAAGTATATGATATTCTTATGAAATTACATATATATGATGTCTATTCTGTTTTTGTGATTTATCGTTCTTAATCACATGTTTAAAAGAAACTATGGTATTTATGGTGTTAGATTTTATTCTGTTTGAAGTATTTATTTGATTATCGATCTATATGAACTATGATAATTAGTGTTTAAAGAAGAGACTTCTAACTTTTAAGAAGAAGAGCTTCGGACTTTGAAGAACTCCGACTTTTAGAGCTATGGACTTTAAATGGAAATGAACTCCGATTTTTAGAGCTCCGAATTTTAAGGAACTTCGGCTATTTGAGCTTCGATTTTTAATGGAATTAGAACTCCGATTTTTGAATTACGGCTTTCGTTGAAAAAGAGCTCCGGCTTTTATAAATAGGGAACTTCGGCCTTTATAAATAAAGAACTTCGGCTTTTAAGAACTTTGGATTTCAGAAAAAAACTCTGACTTTTGAAAAGAACTTCGGCTTTTGGAACTCCGACTTTTGAAAAGAACTTCGGCTTTTGGAACTCCGACTTTTTATTTAAAAGAACTCCGACTTTGTAAAGAACTCCGGTTTTTATGTAAGAGAACTACGACTTTTGGAACTCCGGCCCTCTGTATGAAAGAGAACTCTGGCCTTCTATTTTAAAAAGAACTCCGACCTATTTATGTGAACATGGAATAATGCATGTAATCCGAATAGCAAGTGGAACTTTACGACTTTCGAATGGATGACCATTAAAAGACAAGAACTATGAATCGAGTCTCCATTAAACTTGCTGTTAAAGATGGATGAAGGATATTGGAGTGACACTCGAGGATTGCCTCCTGGGCCATGGGAGGGAACTTTCTGGTGGCATAAGATTTTTGGACTACGGCCCCGTATGCCCGGTTAAAGGCATTACCTCCCGCCCCGGGGAGCATAATGAGGGGATACGACCTTAGGTTGTGGGGTTACACACAATCCGTCCTCGATGTTGTCCTCTCCCGTCCGGTCCCTAAAGATGATAAGAATTTTCAATGGTTTTTATGAGTTTTCAGAGGACAAGATAATAAGAAAAAGACTAAGGAAATTCCGAAGAAAAGACATGATGATTTTCATATGCTAAGTTTTGAATCTCTGTTTTGATTTGCTTATATATATTTATGTTTTCTGTTTTCTGCATGTGAGTATTTTGCTGGGCTTTGTAGCTCATTCTTGTCACTTTTTAGATGATGAAAGGCTTATGGAGGATGAAGTTGAGTAAGATCTTATGAAGTAGCTAGACGGAGTAGATGACCGGAGCTGATCAATGAAGAACTTAATTTTAATTTCTTTTTGATGTTTTGCGAAGACTTGTAATATAATTCCGCTATTTATGACTCTATGGATGTTGTTAGTAAGTTTCCGTAATTATTTTGATTAATGAAAGGTTTAGTAAGAATCTCAGACTTTCAAGTCCGGTTAACCATAATGTTGGCCGGCCTAGTGTGGAATAAAAATCGGAAGGCCAACTCATGCAGTTCGGCCTCAGTCAATCCTGTGTATGAAAGAAAAAAAAAAATTTTATGTCCATTAATAATTATTGATCTTTTTAAGCCTTGATGGCGACTTTATGTTTGTAATTAAGTACGGGGCGTAACAGTTGGGATCTCGATTTCATTGACTCCTTCTTTGGGGATGCTTCATTGCTTTTTAGTGGAGCACCAGCCTAGGGCTGCTGAGGATGACTTGTGTTTGAATCCGATCATTCCCATAAAGGGAAGTTGTTGCCCTGGGAAGACGCGGTAGTCACCTGGGCCTTCTGGCCTTGAGGAACACATCTGATTTGTTGCGCTCGCTCTTGCCAAGAGGAGGTAGTGGCGCTGAGAAGATGTGGTTGCTGGATAAGCTTTGAGGGTATCGTTATCGGGCTTTTGCTAGCCTAGGCCGTCGCTCGCATGTACAGTCAATGCACGGTCTTACTTGAGGACGTCGTAGCTTTCATGCGTTCGGTCCTAGTCTAACAACCATTGTTGACTGAAGGTGCTCTCTCCTTCGGGAGGAGGTCATCGCACGTTTGTTGAAAAACACCCTAAGGTTTTGAGTTCGACCATACATGGGCCACTTGGTGACGGGACCGTGGTTTAATTTGACCGCAAGTGGGGCGTTTGGATGACAAAGGTTTAATTTGACCGCTTACGGACCGTCTAAATAACTAGGGTTTAATTCAGCCGCTTGTGGGCTGCTTAGATGATCAAAGTTTAATTTGACTGCTTACGGACCGCTTGGATGATCAGAGTTTAATTCGACCGTTTATGAGCTGCTTAGATGACCAAGATTTAACTGCTAGTGCGTGAAAACCTATCCGACTTAGGGACAGTCTAGGTCGCATGATTTTATGCAATATTATGTAATTACTCGTATGAGCAGATATTATTACTATACTATTAATGGAAATATGATTCAAGAAAGAGATTAGTGTATGAAAGGCTTACCTGAATTTGGTGTGGGATCGTTGGCATGTAAGTGGTGTTCTTGTGACCAGATCACTATGCCCAGAGTGCAGTTAGCGTGCATCACTTAGGAGGGTCATTTGGGAGCTTTGATAGGCAACCTGGCCTATGGCCCCTATGCTCCATGGGATTTGGTCCTTCGCCATGAATTGGTTGGGTAGGCACTGCTATCGTGCTACTTGGCTTGCTAGCCGGTGGTTCGGGTCCCGTTGTTGGCTAATACTGCCTCAAGTGACCCGAACCGGTGCAGTGCTTGGCTTGATAATGTTTTCTGCGATGCAATGGGTGGTGGGCCGAGCACATCGAGCCCCAATTGTAGGAGTTGCCATAACTTTTGCCGGGTCTGCTATCATGCAACGGGTCGACGAGAACTATTGTAGCGGGATCAACCTACTGATTGGTGCGCCTTACTCGGGAGAATCGTTGAGGCCGAGGATGGCCCATGAACAAGAGAACGGCCACTCGAGCTGGTATCTCGCATTTGTAACCTCTACTCTCTAAAAGGTTTGGTTTGCCTCATCGACTTTATAGGGTTCGAGGTCCAGTGCCTCATGGCGACATTTGGAGCGGCGTGGATCATGCCACTTTGGGCCTTCACCTATGCTTCATGGCTTGGCTTTCCTTCCGGTCGCCGCTAAGCCGTGCCGCCCATGATCGCTTAGGCCACCAGATCTTTTGCAAGTATTTGTCTGATTTGTTGGTTTAGGAGTCGAAGGGCGGAGCCCCCAACGCAATGTCTTTGGTTGGACACGTGAGGTCCGGAAGTTAGAAGGGAAGCCCCCAGCGTGGCGTCTTCGGACTGACCCTATTGTGTCCGTGGGCTATGCTCTTCAATTTAGCGAGGCAGCTCACGAGTGTAGGATTGGGCAGTGGCTTGTTTGTTGATTCTATTTGGGTCCTCTCCGGATTCGTGGAGGTTGCCAGCAGTCTTTGGAGTGGCAAGGCGTTGCTGCTTTGGGCTTTGGCCTAGCTCCCTACGATCGAATCAATCATTTCTCCGAGAGTGGGCTTTATCGCTCGGATCCTCCAAAATATCGAGATCGTCAGGCTGATTGATCCTCTAAGGATGCTAAATTTCTTGGATCGCTTGAAAGCAAATCGATGAAACCCCCAGTGTTACATCTTCTGATAGGTGCGGACAGTTTGGGGATAATAGGTCTGAAGCACTTGGATGGATAGCAAGCACTTACATTCTCGAGATCAATCGTGCGTCTGCATGGCTACCCAGCTAGGGGTTATTGCCATGGGTGACTTTGCCTCCGGTTGATGCAATAGCTTGTACCCGGGATATTAATCTTCTTCATCCATCCTAGAGTTAGAGGATAGAGTCCTCAGTATTATGTCTTCAGACAAGCACAAATGGTCAAAAAGAGGGTAATAGAGCACTAGGCACCTGTACATTTGGCATCGGTCACCTATTGGCATGGCTACCCGATGAGGGGTCGTTGCCATGGGAGGTGATATTTTCAACCAACATGCTGCCCAGAGCACAAGTATTGATCGTATTTGTTTTGCAGTGGTGAGGTGGAGAGACTTTTTAGTCGTTCTCACAGACGGCACCAATAATGCATCTCTAGTTCTCGGGTTGTTGTACAAATTAGAGAGCCTTCCATTCTTCCGCTATGGGTCGAATTGGAGCAGATTTAGTCTCTATCGCCATTAACCTGGAACCTGCACACTATAAACTACTAACAAGTGGACAAAGGACGGCAGGAATTGCTCCCACCGTATATCCTTCGACCCTAGTCGAAAATCCTTTTCAAAAAATAGAAAGATGCTAGGAGAATACGGTGAATATATATATGTATAAAGCGGTGGAGCGTTTGGATGCATCAACTAATGGCTGATTTAGAGGCGCACTCGGCAGAGGGGTGGCTTAGAGGTGCACCCACAAGAGGCGGCTTAGAGGTGCCCTCACAAAGGGCACTTGATAGAGGGGTGGCTTAGAGGTGTGCCCCTGGAGGGCGGATTAAAGGTGCACCTGACAGAGGGGCGACTTAGAAGTGTGCCTGCGGAGGGCGGCTTAGAGGTGTGCTCGGCAGGGGCAACTTAGAGGTACACCTACGGAGGGTGGCTTAGAGAATGACTAAACTGCATTGGTTACCTGAGTGAAGGATTGATTCTTGGACAGCAAGCTTCTGACTCATGGACGAAAGGCTTATGGCTCCCGGATGGAAGGCTGAGGGCCCCCTGGCTAGAGGAGAGCCGAAGGGCCTTCTAACGGGAAGAGGGTCGAAAGCCTTTGGGCTAGAGGAGGGTTGATGGCTTTCTGGTGGGAGGATGGCCTCCGGACGGGAGGAGGGTTGAAGGCCTCGTAGCTAGTGGAGGGTTGAGGTCCTCTGGATGGCAAAGGGCTAATGGCTTCCAAGCAGCGGAGGGCGGAGGGCCTCCGAATGAGAGGAGGGCTGATATCCTTTGGGTGGCGCAGGGCTGAGGGCCTTCGGATGGAAGGAGGATTGATGGCTTCCGGATGATAGCCTTCAGACGAGAGGAGAGCTAAAGGCTTCCAGAACTAGAGGTTGGCTGAGGGGCCTTCGGACGAGCAGAGGACCGAGTCACCTCCTTGATGGGAGGAGGGCCGAAGGCCTCCGAGTCGCCAGTCTTCCCTCGTTGGAGATTGGCTAGCAATGGCTGTACCCTTATCCGAGCCATGTGGGGCCTTATGGAGCTTTTGAAGCTTATTTGATCTTGTCCTTCAAAGTTTGAGGGTACTTGCTTTTATAGTGTGTTTCACAGATACATTCATCTTGCAAAAGCAATGTGGGACTCTTCACTTTCAAAAAATGATGTTGGATTATGGGCCTGGTCTCATTGGGCCCATTGTTGCTCGACCCATCAATAATAATTTTATATAATAATAATAATAATAATAATAATAATAATAATAATAATAATAATAATAATAATAATAATAATAATAATAATAATGACGGGAATTGTAACGGTCCGAGTTTCAAAACATGATAATTAGGAGGAAGTTGGATTAATATAATTAAGATTTGGCTTAAATCTATGTAGGAAGATTAAGTTTTGGGAATGTGGATTAATTCGGTGAATGGGCTCACCGGGAGCCTAAGGCGGTGCCACGGCACCCAAGCCCCATGGGCGAGCTCCCAGACCTATTTCACCGTTTATTTTGGGTTTTGTGTGATTTGGCCTTAAATAATTGTTACCCATAACTTGGGCAAACAAATATGAGAATTCCATGTCCGATTTAATAGTTCTGACTTGTTTTCGAACACAAAACCCTAAACCCACGACCCAGAGGAGTTTACTAATTAAATTGGGATTTATGCATAAATTAGTTTCAGGATATTGTTACCCGCACAATAAATATGTTAATTTATCAATTAGGTGTCTGAATTTATAATTTTGTAGGGTTTTATGCTTATCGAACCCAGACTCACTCCATTTGAGCTTTATTTGAATTAATCATAATTTGTGCGTGATCTTTGCTTTGGAAATTATATAGCATGCTCTTGGAAAGGCATTTGATACCCGAACGCTTTAAAGTTACGATCGAGTTATGGTGGTAAAAGTTCCTTATTCCAAACCTTATGATAAATTATGCACGTATTATGAATATATTAATCCGAAATATTTCAAAAATCATGTTATGATCCATTTGTCAAGAATTATCGATTGAAAGCTTGAGATTTCATTTGGCTTAATGTAAAAAGGAAATTATGCGTGGAATTAAGAATATATGATGATTTAAACTCACGAGGAATATAAAAATCTGTATTAAAATATGCTTATGAAAAGAAATTTGATGATGGAGGGAATTCTATAATTAAGTGATGGACCTATGAATTAATTGAACTATGAAATATTCTCCAGAAGAGTGAGAATGAAAAATTATGTGTTTAAGAGTATAATTCCCTAAAGAACCAAGGAAATAAGAACTTGGACCGAGGATTGTGGATAATAAACTTTGACATGCCATAAATATTACAGTAGAAACTCAAGGATTATTTTAGCCGTGTATCCTAATCGCGTTTTTAGCAGGTGATATTTTTTGGCATGTCTTGATATATTATAGTGGATGGTGTTATCTGTTATGGATGCTACTCGTGGCTTATCGACTACCGCCCCATCTATAGGGTTGATATGTTAATGGCCTCCCTTTAGGTTGATGAGAATAAGAGGATATCGGCCTTAGATTGTATGGATTGAATACAATCTAGGCAACAATTGACCTCTCCTTTGATTAGTAAGGCATACTAGCCCCGATCCCTCAACAAAATAAGTTTTCGGCAATAAACTGATAATTAAGAAAATGATAAGGAAAATGAACCCGAGAAAATATGGAATGAATTATGAAAATATTCTTTTCTAAATCATAAACTATAATCTCACATGCACCTCTGTCCTTCATATATGCGTTATTATGTTTTGAACATGAAATTATGCCTATCTTTTGATATATATATATATATATATGTGTGTGTGTGTGTGTCTTATTGAGCTGTTAGCTTACTCTTACTTCTTCTTCCTTCCAGATGAGACCTACAAGTTGACGCTCGATTAGATAGTGTAAGGAGAGGGATTTGCTAGGGAAATTGTTGGACATCGAGGACCAAGTATCTAGAATGTAGTGGATATAATGCTTTGTAAATAGTTGATTAAGTTTAATGATTTGTAGTAAATTTTGATATGGCTTGTTTTTTTAATTGTTATGGATCATTGTTATACTTTTGCAGCTTATTTATGGATATAGCATGCTTCCGCAGATTTAATGTTAGGTTTTATATAAGTTCCTAGATGTCATCTCTCTTTTGATCCAATATAGTAGTTGAGTTACTGTGTTGGAGTCATGGATAAAAAGGCATATGGATAGGATCTTGTGCATATAATGTGGTTAAAATGTTGGAGTCTATTGTATATATGTCTTGTATAAATTTATTTATATAGCTTGCATGTATGATTTTTATCCATTTTTATAGGAAACTCTACCCGATTTTCTCCAAAAATTAATGTTTTAAATTAAGGGCATATTAATCGTATTTAGTTAAGTATGTTATTGACGGAGGTCTTTAAAGGATAAGGGCCTGTTCCATCACAAGAATAATAGGAAAGAAGGAAAGGGAAAAAAAAGGAGAAAGGAGGAGGGAAGAAGGAAAGGGAAGAGAAAAGGAGGGAAGCATGGCGGCAAATCAGGGAGGAAAGAAATGGAGGCTCTAGATAGGAAACCTAATGAAACCCTAGAGGGATCCAGCATTACTTAAGGAGACAGTAGGATTAGGAGAAGGGACATACACACAAACCAAAGAGGGAAGTCATGCACAAGTCGACGGGAGCAGTCGCTGTTGCAGGAAGTAAAGCAAGAAATCAATGTAAGTAAAATTTCTATCTCGCAAATTAAATTCTTCCTTTCTTGTTGATGATATTCCCTTACTTGCATGCCGTGATTTCATGAAAATCCATTGTGTTTTGGGTTGAGAAGTTGGAAATGGGGGAACAAAGCCTACGGCTCGATTGGTGAAAGTCTCAAACTGTAAGGACTTTATGTTAAGTTGAGGCTTGACAAATTAATCAATGGAGTTATAAAGTAATTGTTTTACATGTTATGCCTTCTGATTTTGGATTCGCGCAATCGGGAGAAGCCAGAACATCGTGTTTTGTTTCCGTCTTCTAAACCTAGTTCAATGCTCCAAAAGTGGTAAGAAGATAATGATGTGATTAGGAGGCATATTGGAGTTGTATGTGTGGCATGTGTTGTACGTAGATGTATAGCGACACAGGTGTATGTGTATACATAGATAGGATATATGCTATACGGGCTTGGTACACGTATTGTAATATATCGGATCCCCGTTTGAATTATTTTAATATTTATTGTGATGTTGGGTATTTTAGATGTGGTGAAAACAAATTAAAATAATATAAAAATTTTAAAAATGATTGAAATTTCAGAGTAGCGCCTGGAGCACGCTCATGCTGTTATCCGAATATTAATTTTGATTTTAGAATAAAAAAAAAAGAAAAAAATATATAATTTAATAATAATAATAATAATAATAAGAAAAAAAAAGAAGAGAAAGAAGAGAAAGGGGGGGATCAAGAACATATTGGGAGAAGGAGACCGGAGGGCTTAGGGTTCGCAGGAGGAAGAGGGAAGAAGGAGGAGGAGAGGAAAGAGAGAGGGAGAAGGAGAGGGGAGAAGGGGTCGGCAACGCGTTGGTGGCCATCGGTGGTGAGCGGTGGCGCAGCGCGGGTTGAGGCGGCAGTGACGTAGCGTGAGATGGCAAAGCCACACGAGAAGAGAGGAGGTGATAGCGCAGCGATGCCGGAGCCGACGGGGTGATGCCAAGAAGGTCGGCGACGACCACACAAGGCGGCATCGGTTGCAGGAGGCGGTGGCGAGGTAGTGGCGTGTGCCCGCAGAGGGTGGCGCACGAAGGAGAGAGAGGACACAGCAGAGGAGAGAGAATCGCCTGATTCGAGTGCTTTGGGATATCATTTCTTCATATCTATGAAGTATAAAGTCAAAATAAGTATTCTCTAATCTTATCCTTAGTCTAATTTAATTTCTGATATATTTTGACTACTGCTGGAGATTTTACTAATATTTATATATTTTTATATACACCCAATTTATCAATTATGTACATGCATATATGTTTTACAGGTCGTGTGGTGGCTTTACATGGGTATTTATGATGTAAAGGGTTTTCAAACACCCGGATAGTATATATGTATATTTATGTGTCCGTAAGTTGTAGAACCATGAACCAAGCCATGTGTCGATTCACATGCATGTTATCGGGGGCGGGGTCACTACGAGACCATAGCGGTCCGAGACTTGATGGGTCGTTATATGTGATCTGAAGCATGAGATATTGGTATCGCTCCCGATGGGGAGCCTCAGTCCTGACGGAGACGTATATGATGTGGTCCCCTTCCACCTGCAGGAAGATTGAGAAGTTTAATAGCTGACCTACCCCAATATGTATTTAAATGAGAACCCTCGTAAGAAATTGATTGAATAATATATTCAGACGTCTTAATATATAACAAAAATTTAAGGTTGTACTCAAAGTCGCGGGTGGTAAAATATAGTGAGCAAGTTCCTAATTTATGGAAGACAGAGTACATGGATGGCCTTGAGCTCCTGGTTTAAACTGTAGTCAAGCCTTGAGCTACTAGCTTAAATTACAGCTGATATAGCCATGGTTACTAGATGGACGATATGTGGTTTGGCCCACGGATGGACAATAGGAATGTCTCATACATATTAATGTATTAAGCCCAAGAATCTGTTTTATATTTATATGTTTTGGTTCCGGTATTTCCTTTCATTTCAGCATATGATATATGAGATTTTAATCCGGATGATGGTATGTGTGTCCCACACAGATGTAATGATGGTTGCGATTATATAATATAACCTCGGATTATATGATATGATATTGTCTATGAGATTTGATCATATTGTTGTTTGTTATACTTTAATCCCGGAGGGACTATTTGATATGAATGATAATTTAGTATGAGACATCTCCTAGGTTTTTAGGGATTTCATGGGCCACGTGTTTTATTTTTACACGGTTGTAATTGTTATTCCTTCCATTTGATTTATATGCATTGTTTATATATATATATGATACTTGTTAAGTTTCAGGTTCATATTTTTATATTTTATCCCCTTAGACTAGTGGTTTAGATTTGCTTGTAGGAGTTTGGATGTGAATCGATGCGGCAGATCACTATCTGTGAGTGGAGATGTTTATGTTAGGTATGTTTCTAATATTGAGGATATGTTATGGCTATTGTTTATGACCGGATGATGGCCTTAATCCTTGTATGGAAAATATCAAAGTTGTTTATTTGGATATCTCTCTTACGATATTTGGATAGTAGGTTATGTATTATATTTGTCCGAATCTATATTCGATGAGATCTCGTACAGGTTTTTCATATGTTAGATCCTATATGTATTTTGATTGTCACGCCTGTGTTGGATTTTTTATGGTTGATAAAAACATTATTATTGATTTTATTTTTGACATATGTATATTATATTCTTGGATTGTGACAGAGGTGGTACCAGATAAAAGGTCGTAAGGGGAGATATCTTGGGTCATTTTAGATAAGAAACTAATCAAATATTTGGTACGATAAATGTAGCTTATGATGAAGACTGGAATTTTAGGTTGTAAGGGTTTGAATTCGAATCGTGAAGTTGATTAATTGGCTGTGATAAGTCATAAGTGATTCAATCCAACAACCAGATGAGAATTTGGTTGCTTTGTGAACGTTGGTCTATTAGGGGCAAGATGAAGTGCCCTTCGAATTATTAAAAGTGAGCTAGTTTGGAAAATTTTTGGGATGTTTGATCCAATTAAGGTTTAAATCAAGCTTTAGAAAATGGAGGATGTGTTTGAGAATTTTGGTAGTTTTGATGAAGCTTGATTTATTGCCCATATGTTGTAGAGTGAGGCAAGCCAGCGTTGGGCTTCTTAGTGCTGTATTCCACTTCTTGTGATGTTTTTGTGGAGGTAATTTTTGGAAGTCACTCTCCGTTTGGCATTCGGGATAGTAAGGAAGGTAAATTTAGTTGGTGAAAGAATGAGAATAAGTCTATGGCCTTTGAGATTTTATGTAAATATTGTATGCTTTTCTAATTTCTAAAATGAGCTTTGAGGATGTCTACCCCTATTGGATAAACCTTGGTTTATTAAGATTATGTACTCCGATGTCCGGTTCAACTGTGTAGATATGAATAGTTGATTGATTTGATTTTATTTGATGAGCCAGACTTTGATGTGATATTAGGGGTGTTTTGGTTGGTGAGTTGCCATGCTAGTATAGATTGTTCAGTAATAATATTTTGATTTATAATATGGGTTGTGAACTTTAAGTATGAAGAAGAGTTGATCGAGAGACAATGAAATTGATATTGTTTTGCCTATCAGTATTTGATGAAGATGTGTGCCAAGTTTAGTTTGCATATGTGGTTATATTTGGGAGTCTTTCTGTGGTCTTTAAGAATTTTCTGTTTGTGTGGAAATTTGAGGTTATTTCTTAGTGGAGACGATTAGCCTGGATTATCTTCTGATTGGTAATTGAAGTTGTTGTTGAGGTTATGTCGGGAGTGTCATCGATTTCGAGGACCCTGCATAGAATCGATAAGGCATTGGCTAAGTGCTTTGCCATGGGGTGTTTAATGCCTTTGGAATGAGTAAGATGAATCGATAAGGTTATTTATAAATTACTAAAATTTTTATTTGTTTGGGAAATGAATTATTTGATAAGCGAATGTGGAAAATTGATAGGTGATTTGTTTAATCAATGGTTAGGGCTCGATATTTTCTAAAATTGATCTGTATTCGAAGTATTGCCAATTATGGATAATCGGGAGAATATGCCTGAGATAGCCTTCAAGATAGAGGTACGGCCGCCATGAGCTTCAGTGATGTTTTTAGGTTAGTCATTTCGTTGGCATCTTTTGTGGATCTTATGAATTGGACATGTCGGCTGTATTTGGGTCTATTTTATGATGGCTTAATTAATGATATTTTTATTTGTTCAAGAGATTTATGTAGGGTTTGAGGTCCATCTAACGACTGTGTCATAGCTGCGAAGAATAGTTTGTTGTTTGCCCAATTGAGGAGATACAAGTTTGGTTGTAAGTAGTGTTATTTTGGACATGTTGTTTCTTCGATAGGATGTTTGTAAATTTGCAGAAGATTAAAGCGGTGGCTAGTTGGGAAGGGCCATCGTTTGTTGCAAAGATGTGTGATTTCTTGGATCTGGTTGAGTCTTTTAAGCGATTTGTTAATGATTTCTTGAGAATTGTAGCTTCCATGCGACGTTCGACTTCTAAGCGATCAGTGTTTATTGGAATAGCAATTGTGAGGAGAGTTTTCGAGAAATGAAAGGTGGATTATCAACAATGTCGATTTGGTCGGTCTCTGATGGATCAAGTTAATCTATGGTAGGTTGTGATGCTCTGAGGAAGATTTGAGGCAGTGTCCTGATGTAGTGTATTCAGGTGGTTACCTATGGGTTATGAAGGTTGAATGTTTATGATCAAGGTTACTCCACCCATTGTTTGGAGTTAGTAGCTGAGGTCTTTGCTCTGTGAATTCAAAGGTGTTGTTGCATGAAGAGGGAATTGTGGTTTCATTGATCATAGAGGTTTGAAGGAATTATTTTGCAAAAGGAGTTAATCATGTGGCACTCTAAGTGGGTGCTTAAGGGCCGTGATGGCGAATTTCAGTGCCTGGCAAGAAGGAAAATATTATTGGTGATGTTTTGGGTTGGAAGTTTTTGGATTTGATGTGTCATATGTTCATAAGAGAACGTGAAACATGAGCAACCTTCATGAATTTTGCTTCGGGATTGCCAAGGACTGTGAGAAATATGGACGCGCTTAGGATAATTGAGGATTGGCTGTCGAGGTTGGCCCATTTATTACCAATTCGGATGATGTATTTGGATGAAAAGTTGGCTCGTCAGTATACTAATCACATAATGAGGTTACAAGATATTCCAGTTTCAAGGTTTCGATTGTGTTTTGATGTTGTGCCAAATTTCGGTGTAGGTTCGTATAAGAAATTTAAGCACTGGATTGAAATTTGATATGATGATAATTCGTAATTAGGTGATCAATCAGAGTAGTACAGCAAAAGCATGTGGATCCGTAGCCCTTGGTTGTAAGATTCGATTTGGATTTTTAGGTGGAGAATCTGATTTGAAATCCGGTTTGAGGGCATTGATTATGTAGAGGTTTTGTTGAGTCCTATAATTTTGGAGAAGTGGCGGCTTCGATTGGATCGGTCTGAAATCTCATAGGGTGGAAGGATATTTTTGTCAACAAAGTGGTAGGTAGGTTGATCCATTCTCAGCCTGTGCATTTACTGTTCAAGATTAGAGTTGCATTAGGAGTTCATGTTGCAATGTCTTCTGCTTTCGTTTTGAGAGAAGAAGCTGTAGAGTTATGGGTGAATAATCCCTACAAGGATTGGGCTCCAAATCAAGCTCCTATATGCGGAAGAAGCTTTTGTGAAGATTAGAAATGAAGCTCTTTTTGTTCGAGCGGTCATGAAGCTGGGACACGATCAAGCAGAGCCCCGATTGGTGGATGAAAGCTCGGGGAGCAACTGAGGTTCTTAATAGCTATAATGGAGCTAAAGTGATCTAAGTTCCTAGGGAATGTCAAAGATTCTCCACCTAATGGAGTGGCTAGTTGATAATGCGTCTCGTGCCTAAAGGAAGAACCCAAGAAGAAGAAGCCTTTAAGATTTTATTTCAGGTCTACGTAGGACAACGAGGAATTTTGTGGCAATTTGGATGATGATGGATAAACTAATGAAGTCAGATCATTACTTGCTGATTAAAATGTCATTCCTAAGTTTGGCCGTCAACACGTTATCGAAATGAGAAGATTGCAAGGTATTCTAATTTTGAGGCCTTTAATTGCGATTGGAAGAACATGATTGATTAGAATTGCACAATGGAAGCATATGGACTGCAGCTATAGGTTACAAGATTTGATTTAAGGATTGAAGCAAGAGGTCAGCTTTGCAGCTCGATTGGATGTTTGAAAAGAGTGGTAAGATGTTTCTGAAAGTATCATGAAGAGAGAATTTTGAGTTTTGGGGGACAAATGATAGATTGAGGCTGAGGTTCGATTGGCCTTTTGAGGTTTTTCAATAAACCGGAGAGGTGGCCAACAGATTGGCATTACCCTAAGTTTGGCGAAATCATTATGATGTGTTTTGTGTATGTATGTTGAGCGAAATATAGGATTGATCCTTCGTATCTGATCAAGTGTGAATTGTTGCTGATTTCGAGAAGTTATTTTATGTTCGAGTTTTGGCTAGGATTTTGAGGCAGAAGGGATCAAGTGTTGAGAAATAAGATGACAATTCTGGTTATGATATTTTTAGAAAATCTTTCAATTGAGAAAATTTACATATAATTCATCCCACATGATTGAGTTTAAGTAGTTGAAAATTGGCGAGAATTTATCGTATGATGGGATTTTAGTTCTGACATTGGGATAGAATGATTAGGTGTTGAGGATAAGATTTTTGGAGGAATCTTTTGATTGATGTTATGTTCGGAGGAATTGTCCTTATCTATACGTGCATACTTTGTATTTCTCCATGTACTGCGTGGATTATGATTTGTGATACGTGGTTTGGCCCATAGATAAGCGATAGGAATGTCTCGTACGTATTAATGTATTAAGTCCCGAAACATGCTTTATATTTATATGTTTTGGTTCCTATATTTTCGTTGATTTCAGCATATGTTATATGAGATTTGGATCCGGACGATGGTATGTGTTCTACACGGATGTGGTGACGGTCGCGATTGTATAATGTGACCTTAGATTATATGATATGATATCGTATATGAGATTTGATCGGATCGTTATTTATTATGCTTTTGTCCCGGAGGGAATGTTTGATATGGATGATAATTTAGTACGAGATATCTCCTCGGTTTTCAAGGATTTCACGGACCTTGTGTTTTATTTTTACACGGTTGTGATTTTTATCCATTCTCTCTGATTTATATGTACTGTTTACATATATATGATACTTGTTGAGCTCTAAGCTCACATTTTTATATTTTATCCTTTTAGACTAGTGGCTTGGATACGCTTGTAGGAGTTTGGACGTGAATCAATACGTCAGATCTCTATGGTGAGTGGAGATGTTTATATTGGGTATGTTTCTAATCTCAAGGATATGTTATGGCTATTGTTTATAACCGGATGATAGCCTTGATCCTTGTATGGAAAATATCGAAGTTGTTTATTTGGATACCTCCATTGTGATGTTTGGATAGCAGGTCATGTATTGTATTTGTCCAAATTTATATCCGATGAGGTCTTGTGCGGGTTTTTCATATGTTGGGTCCTATATGTATTTTGATTGTCACACCCGGATTGGATTTTTTTATGGTTGATAGAAACATTATTATTGATTTTATTTTTGACCTATGTATATTGTGTTTCTAGATCGGGACACATATTTATATGGACGTAGTTAGAGCAAAATGTGTACGTATATATGGGCATATATGATATTGCTGAGCAAGTAATTTCGTGACCTTCCTTTTCTTGCAAGTAAATCCATTGCTTTCTCCTTATTGATGTTAATATTTAAGTCAATTGTTAGAATCGGGTTGTATTTGTTTCTAAAAGTGAACAATTGAGAAAACAGGGCCTCAGCTCTGTGGTGAGAAATCCAATTTTTTTGGGATTTCATGATGATTTGGGCTACAAAAGTTTGTTATTAATAGTGTTCAATCTTTATTTTTTTCATGTGGGAAGAGAAAGCTTGAGTATTTTCGTAGTTTTTGGTGGAAATTGATGGTGAGCGTGGAATAGAGCACTCTGCTATGTCGGTGTTACCGAAATGGTGAGGAAGAGATCTACAAAATGACAATACTAATGAGTGTATGGGAATTCATTGTATGAGTACGTACATCGATACAATTATATAGAGAAATATAAATAAATATAAATGTGAGTAGTATATATACAGATGAATGTATGGGCAGTGTATATATGGATGAATGTAGATATGAGTATATATATTCATATGTGTATATAAATATATGGCAGGTCTTATGCCTTGTAGGTGTGTATATATATATATGCATTATACGGGTGCGTATATATAAGGTAGGATGTGTATATATTTATAATTGTTGATATGCATATTTATATGGGTTGGTGTATATATTAGTTAATAAAAAAAATATATGTACCATTCCTTGCTCAAACATATATTAGTTAATCACAAATTACGCAAATAGAATCCATAATCCTTGCCGTCCTAAGAATCCTTAAAACAAAATCCATGGAGGCTTCTCATTCTTAATTTCATAATCTTAATATTCAAAATACAATTCCTTTTCCAAAAATAAAGCCTTTCACTTACTTAAATATTAAGAATTGCCTGTGACTCATTTCCCAAAACTTCGACAACTCCTTCAAACACGAAACACCCATCAACTATGGAACACCACCAAAATCCACTACGCCCAAAATCACAAATGGTACTTGAAGACATAGCAATGCCATTCTCAATCCTCCTGAGAGCAATTACATAGCACAACTCTTTATTCTATCCGATATTTCCCATGAAATATCAAAGGCACATCAATTCTGAAAACTCCCGAACAAAAATATTAGCAATAATATTCGTCTTCTCGACTATTGATAAATCTCATAAGCATAATCCATTAACAACCTCACCAACCTATGCTACTACTTGGTCGACTTCTTCTGATTGACACTAAAACTCACCATTACAAGCCTTAAACGAATCCACCCGCTTACACTGCCGCATGTTTGACTCCTTTTGTGAAATAATTTTTTCAAGTCTCTATGATCAATGAAACCATAATTCTCTCTCCATACAAACATACCCCTAAATCTTTAAAGCAAAGGCCTCAAATTGCTAACTCCAAACCATGGGTGGAGTAATTCTAATCATAAACTTTCAACTGTCGTAACTCCCACCTGAATATGCTACATTAGAATACAACCCAAAATCTTTCTCGGAAGCATCACAACCTATAACAAATTCACTTGATCTATTAGGGATTGACCAAATCAACAATGTTGACAATCCGACCTTCACTTCTTGAAAACTTTCCTCACAACTATCGTTTTAGTGGACAATGATCGGTTTTGAGCCAAACGCCCCCGCAGACATTGCGATTCTTAAGGAATCCTCAACAAATCACTTAGCAAATTCAACTAGACCTGAGAAATCATGCACCCTCATGACAAACGATAGCCTTTTTCAATCGACCACTACTTCAATTTTCTGCAAATCCACAAATATGCCATTAAAGAAATAACATGCCCAAAATAATATTTCCTCCAACTAAACTCGCACTCTACAAATAGGCAAATAGTTGACTATCTTTCACAGCTACGACACAGTCCTCAGATGAACCTCATACCCCTCACAATTCTTCAAATAAATCAAAATATCATTAATAAAGTCATCACAAAATTGACCCAAATGTGGCTGACGAAATAAAGATGCCAAAGAAATCGCTACCCGAAAAGGCACCACCTAAGCTCACAACGGTCGTACCTTTATCCTAAATGTTGTTTGGGTCATATTCTCCTGATCATTCTTAATTAACAATACCATGAATGCAGATCGATTTTAGAAAACATCAAACCTCTACGATTCATCAAACAAATCACCTGTTAATTTTTGTTACTCACTTATCAAACAATTCATTTCCTAAATGAATTAAATTTTTAATAATCCATAGGTAACCTCATCAATTCATCTTGCTTATCTCAAAAGCACTAAAGTGCCCCACAACAAAACACTCGACCTATAATATTTCGGATCCCAATTGGATTATTTTAACGTTAATTGTAATTTTGGGTATTTAGAACATAGTAAAAGTAAATTAAAATATTCTAAAATTTTGAGAAATGATCAGGATTTTGGAGCAGTGCTCGAGGTGCGCCTGTGCTGTTATTCGAAATCTGATTCGGATTTTAAAATTTAAGATTATATATAATAATAATAATAATAATAATAATAATAATAATAATAATAATAATAATAATAATAATAATAAAGTAAAAGAATAAAAAAAGAAAAAGGAAAAAGGAATGGGAAATCAAGAAAAAGGGAGAAAGGAGTCGGGTAGAGAGGGAGAAGAGGAGAGAGAGGGGAAAAAGGAAAGAGGTTTAGGGTTACCTGAGGAGAGAAGAGGCGGCAGCGCAGCGGCTTCAGCGTCGGCGCGGCTGGGTGAGGCGGAGGAGGCCGGCAATGGCCATGTGAGGAGGCACGGCGGTCTAGCGGCGGTAGCAGCGACAATGGTGCGGTTGCCGTGCGCAGAGGAGATAGGGGGGCTGTGCGTGCGGGGTGTGTGGGGCAAGAGAGAGAGGCACAAATCGGGTGCTTGAGACTTCCTTTCTTCAGATCAGCAGAGTATAATGTTAAGGCAAGTATCCTCTAGCCCTATTCTTGGTCTGATTTAATTTCTGATGCGTTTTGACTATTGTGGAAGATTTTACTAACATGCATATATTTTTATAAACCCAAAATTTATCAATTGTATACATGCATGTATATTTTATCGGTTGTGTGGTGGTTTTGTACTGGTATTTAGGATTAGGAGGGATTCTGGACACCCGGATGATATATATGTATGTTTGTGTATCCGTATATTGTGGAACCATGAATCAGCCCGTGCGTTGGTCCACACGCACGCTACCGGGGGTGGGGTCACTACGGGACCATGGCGTTCCGAGACCCTAGGGGTCGATTTGTGATCCGAGGCATTGGCTATTTGTGGCGCCGCTCCCGACGGGGAGGCTTAGTCCCGACGGGGACGTATATGATAGGCTACTTCCATCGGAAGGAAGGTTGAAATATTTTGTAGTTGACCTGTCCCACTGTGTATTTAATTGAGAACCATCATAAGGAATTGACGAAAAACTAATATATTCGGATGTCCTAATATATAACTAAAACTTGAGATTGCACCCATCAGATCTGCAGAGTATAATGGTAAGGTAAGTATCCTCTAGCCCTATTCTTGGTCTAATTTAATTTCTGATGCGTTTTGACTACTGTGGGGGATTTTACTAACATGCATGTATTTTTATATACCCCCAATTTATCAATTGTGTAAACGCATGTATATTTTATCGGTTGTGCGGTGGTTTTATACTGGTATTTATGATTTGGAGGGATTCTGGACACCCGGACGATATATGTATGTGTGGGTATCCGTATATTATGGAACCATGAACCAAGTTGTGCGTTGGTCAACACGCACGCTGCCGGGGGTGGGATCACTACGGGACCATGGCGGTCCGAGACCCTAGGGGTCGATTTGTGATCTGAGGCATTGGCTATTTGTGGCGCCGCTCCCGACGAAGAGGCTTAGTCTCGACGGGGACGTATATGATAGGCTACTTCCGTCGGAAGGAAGGTTGAGACATTTTGTAGCTGACCTACCCCACTATGTATTTAATTGAGAACCGTCATAAGGAATTGATGGAAAACTAATATATTCGGATGACTTAATATATAACTAAAACTTGAGGTTGCACCCATTAGATCTGCAGAGTATAATGTTAAGGTAAGTGTCCTCCAGCCCTATTCTTGGTCTGATTTAATTTCTGATACGTTTTGACTACTGTGGGAGATTTTACTAACATGCATGTATTTTTATATACCATCAATTTATCAATTGTGTACATGCATGTATATTTTATCAGTTGTGCAGTGGTTTTGTACTGGTATTTATGATTTGGAGGGATTCTGGACACCCGGACGATATATATATATGTTTGTGTATCCGTATATTGTGGAACCATGAACCAGGCCGTGCGTTGGTCCACACACACGCTGCTGGGGGTGGGATCACTATGGGACCATGGCGGTCCGAAATCCTTGGGGTCGATTAGTGATCCGAGGCATTGGCTATTTGTGGCACCGCTCCCGACGGGGAGGCTTGTCCCGACGGGGACGTATATGATAGGCTGCTTCCGCCGGAAGGAAGGTTGAGACATTTTGTAGCTGATCTGGCCCACTGTGTATTTAATTGAGAACCATCGTAAGGAATTGACGGAAAACTAATATATTCGGACGTCCTAATATATAACTAAAACTTGAGGCTACACCCAAAGCCGCGGGTGGTAAAATATAGTGAGCAAGTTCTTAATCTATGGGAGACAGAGTACATGGATGGCCTTGAGCTACTGGTCTAAACCGTAGTCGAGCCTTGAGCTGCTGGCTTAAATCGCAGCCGATATAGCCGTGGTTACCGGACGAGGATAACCCTTCCTCAAGTTGGTATCATTGATCTTTGGTTCTCCAATTTCGTGCATGCTTTGTATTTCTGCATGTGTTGCATGGACGACGATTTGAGATACGTGGTTTGGCCCACGGATGGGCGATAGGAATGTCTTGTACGTACTGGTGTGATAAACCCGAAACGTGTTTTGATTTATGTTTTAGTTCCGGCGGTCTTTTCTTGATTTCTGCATTATGATTTTTAGATCCAGATGATGGTATGTGTCCCGCGCGGATATGGTGACGGTCGCGATTATGTAATGTGACCTCGGATCATATGATATGATATCGTCTACAAGATTTTACCGGATCGTGATTTATATGATTTTGTCCAGGAGGGACGAGTTATTACGGACGACGATTTAGTACAAGACATCTTCTCGATTTTCAGGGATTTCACGAACATTGTGTTTTGTTTTACGTGATTGCTATGCGATATCCCTGCTTCTGATTTATGTGTACCATTTTATACGATTGTTGATACTTGTTGAGCTCTAGGCTCATGTTTTCATATTTTATCCCTTCAGACCAGTGGCTTGGATATGCTTGTAGAGCTTGGACGTTGTCTGATGCGGCAGATCTCTATCGGTGAGTGAAGATGTTCATATTGGTTATATTTCTAATCTCGAGGATTTATTATGGTTTTGTCTATGGCTGGATGAAGGCCTTGATCCATGTATAGAATATGTTTGGAGTTATCGTGTTATGTTAATGAGTTGTTGTAATGTTGAATACCTCCCTTGCGATATTTAGATAGCAGATCATATATTGTGTTTGTTCGAATTTATATCCGATGAGATCTTGTGCAGGGTTTATCATATTGGGTCCTATACGTGTTTGGATTGTCACGCCTGGGTTGGGTTATTATGATTAATAGAATATATATTATTAATTTTATTTTCACTTGCGAATATTGTGTTCCTGGGTCGTGACAGTGGTGGTATCAGAGAAAAGGTCGTAAGGTGAGGTATTTTGGGTCATCTCGGATAAGAAATTGATCGAATATCTGGCGTGATAAATGTAGCATTTGGTAAGGAATAGAAGTTTGGGTTGTAAATATTTAAATTCGACTCAAAAAGTTGATTAATTGGCTGTGTTGAGCCACACGAGCGATGTAATTTGTAATTCGATTCAGCAGCCAGATGAGAGTTTATTTGCATTGTGAAGGATGGTTTGTTGTATGCAAGATGGAGAGTCCTTCGAATGATTAAGTGTGAGCCAATTTAAAAAATTTTGGGATGCTTAATCTCAATTAAGGCTTAAATTGAACTTCAGAAAGTGGAGGAGGTGTTTGAGGTTTTTTACAATTCAAATGAAGTTTTGTCTATTGCCCATAAGTTGGAGAGTGAGGCAAGCCAGTGGTGGGCTTCTCAGTGCCGTATTTCATTTCTTGAGATGTTTTTGTGGAGGCAATTTTGGGAGTCATTCTCTGTTTGGTATTCGGGATAGTAAGGAAGGTAAATTTAGTTGGTGAAGGCACAAAAATAAGTCTGTGGCCTTTGAGATTGTATGTAAATGATGTATGTTTTCTCAATTTTTAGAGTGAGCTTTGATAAAGTTTACCCCTGATGGGTAAATCTTTGATCTGTTAAGTTATAAACTCTGATGTCCAATCTGGGTTTGTAAATATCAATGATTGGTTGATCTAATTTTATTTGATGAATCGGACTTTAATGTGATATTGGGGGTGATTTGGTTGACAAGTCTCCACATTAGTGTAAACGATTTCAGTAAGAATATTTTAATTTAAAATTTGGGTTGTGAATGTTAAATTTGAGGAAGAGCTGATCGAGAGGTGATGAAATTGATATCATTGTGCCTGTAAGTTAATTGATGAAAATGTGTGCTGAGTTTATCTGGCATATGTGGCAACATTTGATAGTCGTTATGTGATCATAAAAAGGTTTTCTGGTTGTATGGTAATTTGAGGCTATTTCTTAGATGAGAAGATTAGCCTGAATTGTCTTTTAGTCGGTAGTTGATGTTGTTGCCGAGGTTGTGTCAGGAGTAACATCGATTTTGAGGACATTGCATAGAGTCAATGAGGCATTGGTCGAGTTCCTTACCGCGGGGTGTTAAATGCCTTTGGGATAAGCATGATGAATCTATGAGGTTATCTATGAATTATTGAAATTTAATTCGTTTGGAAAATGAATTATTTGATAAGCGAATGTTAGGAATTGGTCGGTGAGTTGTTTGATCAATTGTTAGTACTCGATGTTTTTTAAATCAATCTGTACTAGGAGTATTGTCAATTAAGGTTATCGGGAGAATACACTTGAGGTTGCCTTCAAGATAAAAGTGTGACCGTTGTGAGCTTCGGTGATGTTTTTGGGTTAGTGATTTTGTTAGCATCTTTTGTAGGTTTTATGAATCTTATGATCTTTCAATCGTATTTTGGTCTATTTATGATGGCTTCATTAATGATATTTTGATTTGTTCGATGAATTTATGTGGGGCATGAGTTTCGTCTGAGGACTGTGTCATAACTGCGAATGGTAGTTTGTGGTTCGCCCAATTGAGGAAATGCGAGTTTGGTTGGAAGTAGTGTTATTTTGGGCATATTGTCTCTTCGATGGCATGCTTGTATATTTGTAAAAGATTGAAGCAGTGGCCGGTTGGGGAAGGACCATTGTTTATTACGAAGATGCGCGATTTCTTAGATCTAGATGACTTTATTTAGTGATTTGATGATGATTCCTTGAGAATTGTAGCGTCCGTGGGATGTTTGGCTTTGAAACGATCGGTGTTTATTGGAATAGTAATTGTAATGAGAGCTTTCTAGAAATGAAGGGTAGATTACTGACAATGTCAATTTGGTCGATCCCGGATGACTCAAGTTAATCTGTGGTAGGTTGTGATGCTCTCGAGGAAGATTTGAGGTTGTGTTCTAATACAGCGTTTTCGGGTGATTGCCTATGGGTTACGGCGGTTGAATGTTTTTGATCAAAATTACTCCACTTATGGTTTGGAGTTAGCAGTTGAGGTATTTGCTTTGAGGATTTAGAAATGTTATTTGTATGAAGATAATTGTTATTTAATTTGATTATAAAGGCTTGAGAAAATCATTTCAGAAAAGGAGAATATTAGTGACAATGTTTTGGGTCAAAAGTCTTTGGATTTGTTATGTATATTTTCTTAAGAAAAAGTGGAAATATGTGGATCCATAGCCCTCAGTGGTAAGATTCGATTTGGATTCTTAGGTAGAGAATCTGATTTGAAATCCGGTTTGAGGACGTTGATTACGTGGAGGTTTTGTTGAGTCCTGTGATTTTGGAAAAGTGGCGGCTTCTATTGGATTAGTCTGAAATCTCACGGAGTAGAAGGAGATTTTGTCGACGAAGGAGTAGGTAGGTGGATCTATTCTCAGCTTATGCGTATGTTGTTCAGGATCAGAGTTGCGTTAAAAGTCTGTGCTGCAATGTCTTCTGTCTTTGTTTTAAGCCGAGAAGTGATAGAGTTATTGATGAATAATTTCTGCCAGGATTGGCTCCGAAGCAAGCTCCTATCTACGCAAGATGCTTTTGTGAAGATCAGAAGTGAAGATCCTTTTGTTCAAGCGGTCATGAAGCTGGACGCAATCAAGCAGAGCCTCGATTGTCGGACGGAAACTCAGGGAGCAGTTGAGGTTGTCAGCAGTTATTATGGAGCTGAAGTGATCTAAGTTTGTTAAGAAAGTCGAAGATTCTTCACTGGCGGAGTGGCGAGTTGATCATGTGTCTCGTGCCTAAAGGTATAAGCCAAGAGGAAGAAGCCTTCAAGATTTTATTTCTGGTCTACGTTAGACAGCGAGGAATTTGGTAACATCTTGAATGATGATGGATAAGCTGATAAAGTCGGCTCTTTGCTTGCTGATCAGAAAGTCATTCTTGAGTTCGGTCGTCGACACATTATCGGGAAGAGAAAATTGCACAGTATTCTAATTTCAAAGCCCTTAATTGCGATTGGAAGCCGATGATTGATCAGAGTTGCGCAGTGAAATCGTGTGGATTCACGGTTATTGGTTACAAGATTTGATTTGAGGATTGAAGCAAGAGATCAGATTTGCAACCCGATTGGATGTTCAAGAAGAGTGGTTAAATGTCTTTGAAAGCATCTTGAAGAAAAGAATTTCTATTTTTGGGGGCAAATGATGGATTGAGGTTGAGGTTCGATAGGCCTTCGAGGTTTTGCAATGAATTGGAGAGGTGGCCAAGAGATTGGCATTGTCCCGAGTTTGGCAGATCGTGATGATGTGTTTTGTGTATGTATGTTGAGAGAAATATGGGTTGATTATTTGCATGTAATCAAGTGTGAATTGTTACTGATTTCGAGAAGCTACTTTCTGTTAAGATTTTGATTCCCATATTGGGATAGAAAGATCAGGTATTGAGGATCAAATTCTTTTGGAGAAATCTTTTAATTAAGGTTAAGCTTGGAAGAATTATCCTTATTTGTTCAAGGATTGATGTGCGTTAATTTCGAGGATGAAATTTTTATAAGGAAGGGAGAGTGTAATATTTCGGATCCTAATTGGATTATTTTAATGTTAGTTGTGATTTTGGGTATTTCGGATGTAGTGAAAGTAAATTAAAATATTCTAAAATTTTAAGGAATGATCGGGATTTTGGAGCAGTGCCCGAGGCGCACCTGTGCTGTTGGTTCGAATCTAATTTGGATTTTAAAATTTAAGATTATATATAATAATAATAATAATAATAATAATAATAATAATAATAATATTATTATTATTATTATTATTATTATTATTATAAAAATAAAAAAGTAAAAGAATAAAAAAAGAAAAAGGAAAAAGGAAAAAGAAATGGGAAATCAGGAAAAAGGGAGAAAGGAGTCGGGGAGAGAGGGAGAAGAGGAGAGAAAGGGGAAAAAGGAAAGAGGTTCAGGGTTGCGTGAGGAGAGAAGAGGCGGCAGCGCAGCGGCTTCAGCGTCGGCGTGGCTGGGTGAGGCGAAGGAGGCCGGCGACGGCCACGTGAAGAGACACAGCGGTCTAGCGGCAGCAGAGGACCGGCGGGCAGCAGGGCAACGGCGCGGTGGCCATGCGCAGAGGAGAGAGGGGGACTGTGCGCGCGAGGTGCGTGGGGTAGGAGAGAGAGGCACAAATCGGGTGCTTCGGGACTTCCTTTCTTCAGATCTGCAGAGTATAATGTTAAGGCAAGTATCCTCTAGCCCTATTCATGGTCTGATTTAATTTCTGATGCGTTTTGACTACTGCGAAAGATGTTACTAACATGCATGTATTTTTATATACCCCAATTTATTAATTGTGTACATGTATGTATATTTTATCAAATTTATGATTTGAGGGATTCTCGACACCCGGATATATATATATGTTTGTGTATCCGTATATTGTGGAACCATGAACCAACACACACGCTATCACTACGTGACCATGGCGGTCCGAGACTCTAGGGGTCGATTTGTGATCCGAGGCATTGGCTATTTGTGGTGCCGCTCCCGACGGGGAGGCTTAGTCCCAATGGGGACGTATATAATAGATTACTTCCCCCGGAAGGAAGGTTGAGACATTTTGTAGTTAACTTATCCTACTGTGTATTTAATTGAGAACCTCCCTTGAGGCTCAGTGGGATCCCACTGAGTTGTTGTAATGTTGAATACCTCCCTTGCGATATTTGGATAGCAGGTCGTATATTGTGTTTGTTCGAATTTATATCCGATGAGATCTTGTGCGAGGTTTATTATGTTGGGTCCTGTATGTGTTTGGATTGTCATGGCTGGGTTGGGTTATTATGATTAATTGAATATATATTATTAATTTTATTTTGACATGCGAATATTGTGTTCTTGGGTCGTAACACGACCGATAACTCATCAATTCTATGTGGGGTCTTTAAAATCAATGCCAACCTCGTCACAATTTCAACAGCAACTTCAATTGCGGATGAGAAGATAACCAGACTAATCATCTCCTCTGAGAAATATACTCAAATTACTATACAACCAAAAAATCCTTAATAACTACAGAATAATTTTCAGATGTGGTCACATATACCAAATAAACTTGACACACATTTTTATCAAATAACTTGCAGGCAAAATAGTATCAATTTGTTCGCCACTTGATTGACTCTTCTTCATATTTAAAATTCACAACCCATATTGCAAATTCGAATATTCTTATCGAAATCATTTACACTAGTATAGTGACTTACCAACCGAATCACTCCTAATATCGCATCGAAGTTCAGTACATCAAATGAAATCTAATCAATCAACCATTTATATCTGTTGGCCCAAACTGACACCAAAATCTGCAATTTTAGTAGACAAAGGTTTACCTATCAGGGGTAGATATCATCAAAACTCATTCTAGAAATCTAAAAAACTTACAAAATTACACATAATTTCAAGGGCCACAGACTTATTCCCTTACCTCCAACAACTAAATTCATCTTCTTTACTATCCCAAATGCCCAACGAAGAGGGACTTTTCTAAAAATTGTCTCCGCAAAACATCTCAATAAGTGGAATGCAACACTGAGAAGCCTACCATCGACTTACCTCACTCTCTAACTTATGGGTAGCAGATTGAACTTCGTCAGAACAACTAATAACTTCAAACACTTTCTCCACCTTTTAAAACTCAATTTAAGCATTGATCGGATCAAACATTTTTAAAAATTTTCAAACCAGCCCACTCTTAATTATTCAAAGGGCGCTCCATTTTACCCTTAATCGACTATCATCTACATAGTAACTAAACTCTCATCTGACTGCGAGATTATGCTGCCCATTATGTTCTTCATGTGACTAATCATAACCAAATAATCGACATTTCAATTCAAACCTAAAATTTTACAACTCAAATGTGAGGTTCCGGATTTAAAAACTTGATAATGATGAGGTTATTAGTATGCTAATGATCAATATTAGACCTATGGAACAAATAAGGTTGGGTATCAGAAGAAAAGTCGAGGAAACTTTGAATTTGTGTTGCTGAAGCACTGCCAGCAGGCTTGTGCCTGCTAGGCGCTCTAGTCGTGGCTCGAGCGCATTTTCCAGTAGCTCCCCCACCCGCTATCCGCTCGAGCAGGAGATCCAGAAGCAGCCCCGCCCGCTGGCTGCTCGAGCCGCGCTCGAGCGGGGAAAGCCAGCACCGCGGCCACTCGCTGCCTGCTCGAGCCTCGCTCGAGCGGTGGCGCAGTATAAAAGTCGCGCCTTGCTTTCTCCTCGTCATTTTCTCATGGTTTAGGGTTTTTAGAGAGAGAGAGCGCTGATCCTAGTGAGAGAAAGGAGGAGATCGAGGCCGTGGAGTCCAAATCCATTCGAGAACTAGTTAAAAAGGTGAAAGCACACGTCGAGGCAAGTGTTATCATACTCACTTCTCGTACTCTTTCGTTGTTTTGCTTGATTTTGTTGGGTATTTTGTGTCGATACCCTCCGTGAACGTTAGAATCATGAGACCCATGATTAATGGCCAAGGAATATGTAGTTAGTTGTTCTAATCATGTCCGATCCACTCGGTTTGGTTTCACCAAATCCTAACCCACGAAACTGGGGATTTTTCGTTCCTCGTCCGTGAATCATGAAATTGACCTCAAAATGTGAATCCCCACGTCCCAATAATGCATATATGTCGGCTGCGGGTTCGATTTTGCACGTCTCGACCCGTTCGTGGTGTTCGAGCCCTCTAAATTGGCCCTAACACTGTTCACCCGAGACCCAAGGTGGAAATTGCATGTTGTTACCCTCGTAAAATGTTGAAGTGACTCTAAAATATGAGTCCCCATATCCCAATTGTATGTATCTCTCGACCGGATGTCGGTTTTCGCAAGATTTGACCCGTTCGTGACATCCAGGAGCCTTAAAAGTCCTCTGTTATTGTTTATCCGAAAATGAATGGGAAGTTGCATGCTTCCATCATTGTGTTATGTTAAATTGAGCTCAAATATGAATCATCGTGTACTAATTGTGCGTACGTGTCCACCGGACGTCCAATCTCACAAGCATCAAACCGTTCACGGCGTCCGGGTGTTCCAAAATGTGTTCACCCGAAAAGAAATGAGAAATGTATCTGTTATGCCTCTAATTGTTATTGAAGTAACGTTTAATTGTTTAAACGTAAATGTAAGCTCCGAAATGTGTATCCATGTGCTGGAAGCAAGGGAATGAGTCCCGGAGGTTTCAAAGTGATATAGGATCATCGGATGTAAGGAATCTAATCTCTCTCGTGAACTTGGAATGATTTGTTGTAAATAAGGGAATTGAGTCCCATAAAAGGTTGTGAACTGAGCCAGTGAATGGAAGGGAATCCACATTGTGCTTTATGATGATATGATCTCCCGAATGGAGATGTATGTGATGGAATAATCTCCCGGTTGAGATGTATGTGATGGGAATGAGATTTTTCGAGTTGTGAATGTGTGTGGCAATTGTGGATTTCCCTTTCCAAGTATGAAAACTAACTTTGAAACTAGGACCATGATTCATAGGGGTAGTATTCTTTAGCATACCATATCCATTGCAATGTGAGCCCCAGGAATACTTGGCCACGTATTCTGGTTGCTCGTGGGAGCCGGCGATGTCTGTGGTACGCTTTAGGAAACTACTGTGAAAGAACGAGGATTGCCCTGGTCTTCGGGGGTGTGGGGCGTGTCGGTTGAACACTACATAGCGAGATGTAGTTGTTCGTTGATTGTTGCGTGGATGCAACCAGGGGTCAAGTGCTGCCGACTTAAAATGTAGCCGTGGCTTTAGAATGTGTAGCGAACACATTCCAGTCCTCGTTCTCTCGCTTCGTTGGCTAGTACGGTCTACTAGCTCGGGTCCGCAAAGATGATATAATAATGAAAATGAATAATGTCCAATCTATGTAACCGTAAGAACCGTGTGAATCCAATGATTCAAGATGTTTCTTGTTTCTTCTCCTGATTCATGTTTGTGGAGATTCCTTGTATCCTCCCCCGTTCCAGTTCTTGTATATGTCTATGAGATGTGTTTATGATTATACTTGTTGAGCTGTAAGCTCACCCTTACTGTTTGTTGTTTTCCTTCCAGATGATAACACTTAGCCGGCACCTGATAGTTAGAGCAAGGAGAGAGACTTGCTTAAAAAGATTAGCTGGACGTCAAATGCTTTGAAGATTTGGTCCTATTGTTGTAATGAAATGTAGCAGCCACTCATAGATGGATGTGGCCCGTTGTTATTTTTATGGTTTTTTTATACTTTCGCAGATTATGATGATATAGTATGCTTCCGCGTTTGTATTGATATTTTGAGCTTTGTTTTATTTTAGATGGCATCTCTCTAGATCTAATACGGTAGATAGGAGTACTGTATTGGAGCTATGGATGATATGGCAGATGTTGTGATCCTGTGTGTTGTGTTGTAGGCTTTGTGTTAAGCCTCTGATTAGATGTATGCTTGTACAAAATGTTTTTGAGCAGCTTGTATTTTTGATTTTTCGTCCAGTTGCAGAGGAAACTCTGCCGGAATTTCTGTAGAGTCCATAGGTTAATTATGGATTTTAGTTTGTATTGCCATTGACGGATGTTATTTACTGGAAAAATAATCCGGTCCGTCACATCAAATCTCTATTATTTTCCATAAACTGAACTTACCATGCCAAATATTTAATCAATTACTTACCTAAAATAACCTAGAACACCTCTCCTTAGTACTTTTTCTCTGATACAATTTTTGTCACGACTTAGAAACTTATATATAGGTCAATAACAATAATCCAAAATAATATAAAACTCTAATAAATAATATCAATAACGACAAACCCGACCCGAGTATAATCCTTCCTCAAAGTTGGTCTAATAATTTTGGTTCTCCGATTTCAGGCATACTTTGTATTTCTATATGTATTTGCATGCATTATGATTTGAGATGCATGATTTGAACCATGAGTGGGCGATAGAAATGTTTCATATGTATTGATATGTGTTAAAACCAGAATGTGTTTTATATTTATATGATTTCGTTTCGATTTTTTATAATTTCAGCATATGAGATTATGAAATTTGGATCCAAACTATAGTTTATGACTTACACGAATGTGATGATGGTTGCAATTATGTGATGTGACCTCAAATCATATGATATGATATTATTTATAAGATTTGGCCAGATCGTTATTTGTTATGATTATATCCCAAATGGATTATTTGATACATATGATAATTTAGTACAAGATATCTCTTCGATTTTCAGTCACTTTGATGGACCTTGTGGTTTATTTTATATGTTTATATGTGACATCTCATTCCGTCTAATTTATATGTATTGTTTTATATTATGATATCTGTTAAGCACTCGATTCACGTTTTCATATTTTATCATTTTAGACTAGTGGTATAGATATGCTTGTAGAAATTTGATCATGATCTGATCCAGCATGTCTCTATCGGTGGGTGGATATTTATGTTAGTTATATTTCAGATCCCAGAGGTGTATTATGATTATTATTTATGGCTGATTGAGGGCCTTAGTCAATGTATGAGGCATTTTGAAGTTGTTATATAATATTGATGAGTTGTTGTATTGGATACCTCCATTACGATGTATGAATAGTTGGTCTTATGTTATAATATCCGGATTTATATCCGATAAGATATTGTGCGGGTTTTGATGCATTGGGTCCTGCATTGTGAAACTCGAGTCGGATTTATCATTATTGATGTTGTTTATTGGAGTTTTATGTTATTGTGGATTATTATTATTGACCTATATATATATTCTTAGGTTGTGATAAGTTGATTTTATCAAATTGTCAAAATCAACATTCAATCTCTCTGCCAGTACATCTAATTTGTTAGAACTATGCTTTGACTATGTCAACCTTTAACTACCTATGTTCTAACAGCTTGCATTTTTTAGCCTCTAGTTCTTTTGAGGCATGTCGTTTGTCAATCCGCATGTTATAATAAGTCCATCTTTAGGCTTATTTACCACCGACCCAGATCCATTGATAATCAGAAATGTTATGATATTTTGATATCTTACATTCGATTTCAAATCTATTCATTTTGTTGCCAAACTTATGTCCATCAGATTTTATTCTCTCTAAATTGCTGCAAATTATATGAATGTGAAAAATTATTAGATCTTCATTAATTGGCGTAATTCATGACACCATATATATATATATATATATATATATATATATATATATATATATATATATATATATATATATATTGATTACATGACAAACAATGACAAAAATTACAAAAGAAAAGGAAAAAAACTAGGTGGCGAGTTAGGGAACAGGGGATCCTGCTTCTCTTTGAGAGAAGTAGGACTCTACTTCTCCATTTTTAACCATTGAATTAAAAATTCAATGGTTGAAATTTAAATTTTATATAATAATATTTAAATAATTATTTTTAAAAAATAATTTTAATTTTTAGCTTAATATTTAATAAATATTAATACTATAAAAAAATTTAAAAAATATAATTATGTTTTATATTTTATATTAAATTTAAAAAATTTAAAAATATAATTTTTAGCTATAAATGGGGAAGCAGGATTCCCAAATCTGGCGAGTTAGTGGTAGTCTGCCAGCTATTGCAGCAAACAGGGGATTTCTAGTCAATTATCGCTCTGACAACAAATTGTACTTCACTCATGGATTCCAACTTCTAGATTCATTTATAGAGTGACAAGGGTGTTACCCGTCATATTTTCTTCCTATGCAGCAAGATAATTTTACAATTTCTGAGGTCGGAGTTGATTCTTCCATATTTCATGATGAGGTACTTACGTGGGTCGCAATCTCCGGCTGAATGGTTGATTTTCTAAATGGCTAGAAGTGAGTATGGCTCAATAATAATTTTCTCTACAGTCTTCTTTTGAGCTAGTCCGAGGCCACATAATATGGCTTTGATTCCCCGAGGTAGTCCAAGAAGTTGAATATCCACTTGCTTTCATCATTACTTCCCTGTCGCCTATACTTGATCTCCCTCAAGCATTTCAACAAGCATTCGTATTAGTTTTTGTCCATTGACTTGATGGGATTGTTCAAGAGTAGATTCTCAAAGGATCATGGATTGCCTAAAGGAGAGATTGGAGCGAGCTAGTTGATTTCAGGAGCATCACAATTACCACCACTTTCCTTGCTAGGTGTTTATCTTTCCTGAACTCCTCATCTAGTGGTACGACATTTCATTGGATCCACAAAAACCACAGTACAACCAAGAATAGACAAGAATCAAGATTATTACCTTGTTGGAGGAGATTCTACTTGATTTAGGAGTTGGGGGGGTTATCATTTCTTTGTTCGGCCGGGCTGAACTTCCTCATGGATTTTCTTTCGATAGATAATACGCCTTGGTTAAGTTCCTCAATACATGGGCTATCATCTCAGTTTTGTTACATTGGGGGCATTTGTCAGATTCGGACATGCTTGCTCACCTCCTTCATTCATGAGGAGTTTACCTTTCCGCACAAGCCAAATGAAGTAGCGATACTTCGGTGGGAAATTCATTTTCTAAATTTTCAACCAACACCCATTCTCATTTTCGTTATTGTCACGAAGGATGTCACATGTGGACTTATCATTGCATATGCCTGTACAATGTACGAGTCTTTTTCAAAAAAAGAAAAAAAAAACCCAAATCTATTCATAATAACATAAACTATTAAAAGGAAAACATTTATCTTAAAAAACCTGTGCCACATTTAACTAATTATTAAGAAGTTCATATTTTTATAGTTAATGATACTATTAAACACGGTAAACTTTTCAATGTATTATACAATGTTCCTTCTCACAAGGCCTGCCTCAAGCTTTTTGGTACTGTGGCGTGGTGTATGTGTAGGGTTGGAGTGAAGAAAAAGGGCCCGACATCGCTTTTTTCTTCCTCTGCTTTTAATTTGTTTTTATATTACTGTGTGAAATTCTTTTACTACATTTTTTTACCGTACACTCCAATTCGCGCACAAACGGTTAAATCCATGACATTTGGATTGCACGAATTAACTTTCCTTGTATCCTCTCGTCAATTGAAAAACCCAATTAGCACGCCGTGAATGCGAAAATTCTGAGGATATTCATGCACTAATTACAATCTCTTCTTTGGGGTAAGCAAGTTAAAATGCATATAACGGCAAGACTGTTAGGTACAATAAAATTCCTTCCGTGTGAAGGAAAGCAAATAATTTAACACAACTAAACAAAAAGACTCCCTGTGCCACAAAGCGTCAGAGGGGAAGGAAACCAAACGCTAAACCACAACAAGGAACGACCGCTTAGTAGACCGACCCTACAATCGAATCCCGTTCACCGTTTGAATGCGTTTCGCAGCCAGAAAGTCCAAGATAAACTGAATGATAGTAACCAACCCATTATTTGGATTCTTCTGAGAGAGGAGGCACGACAACAATTTTGATCCTTTGTGGCAAAAAAATTTGTCACTATTAATTATAAATTCATCACTAAATTTGTAGTGACACATTTTTATTTTATCACTAAAATATGTCTCTAGTGACATAATATAATTGTCACTAATAATATTCCATAATGACAAAAAAATTTATTTCTAAAATGTATTTTTAGTTTGTCATTAAATAATATATTTAATGGTAAATAATTATAATAGAAAACATATAATTGACAAAATTTTAACAAAAATATTAAATTTAAGTTTGATGTGTATCTGAATCCGAACTTCGAACAAATTCGGATGATTTCCCTGTCTTGGCTCCGGCTCCGTTCCTTGAGTTGGATCCTGCACACCACTTAAAAGAATAAGAGGTCAGCGTGTTTGGCGGGAAGTTGTCCCACCGAAAATACTCCGACGCTCAAGTCAGTAAAACAGTCTTCAAAAGGAAGAAACTGAAAATAGAGAGAGAGAGAGTTTGGGTGTTTTATCAAGATGTAAGAGAGACGTGAGGTCTTCTTGAATTTGGAAGGTGGGAAGGCAGTAAACGGCCGTGAGAGGTGCGCTTGTGTGCCTTAGGGTTTTTTGGAAGATGAAGGTGGCAGAGAAGACAGACTTCTGTGAGCACCCAATCGTCCTAGGAAACGTATGTAACTGGATGCCTTCAAGAAAGCGTATGTGGTTGAAAGTATGGAAGAGAGCCTGCCCTTGATGGTGGGTCAAGGGTTTCTTTTGTAGCTGAGAGGTCGATCCTCCTTTTTTGGAAAGAGTGATTGCCTTCCTGATTTGCTGGCTGGCTTGCCCTCTGTAGCTGATGCCAGTTGCCATGCTGATCGAAATTGTTTCCTTGTGAGGCGGCCAACAACTTTCCAAGTTGGTCTCTTTCCTCCTCAGCATATTACCGTTGGGTTGCCTTGGTTGGCAAGGAATTAGGAAGATCCGGCGCTTTCCTTCTTTGAAGGGCGCCAATATTGCCAGTGTCCCCTTTTGGTGCCTGCTGAGATCGTGGAATATCCTTAGAGAATCGTTGTTGGCATTTTAATGATTGGTGGGCCTAAACGGGTCAGGCCCGTTACTGTTGAATGGCTTCTTAGGGCCCAACGTGCAAAACGCGGACGGTCAAAGCTCGAGTTGACCGTCTGCGTGCGTGTTGGCCGCCCTTATGAAGGATATCTGTCGTCAGCCGCCAGATGGGCCATGGGCCTGAGTGAGCCAGGCCCATTACTGTAGAAGAGCCTCTTTGGGCCCAATGTGCGTAAGGCAGACGGTCAACATTTGAGTTGATCGTCTGTTTGGGAGTTGGCCGCCCGACAGTCAACGCCAGCGTTGACCGCCCTGGGCTTTTCAGCTCTTTGGTCCATTTTCCAATTGGGCCATTGGAGTGTTGACCGTCGTCTTGGGCCTTTGACTTTTGTGGGGCCAGCCCATTTTTAGTGTACCCATCACTAGCCCCACGCTCTGGTGGCCAGAAGTCTGGCCTCCAGTATATTCATGATGGGATGCCTTTTCTTGCTTTGAGGATCTCGTGGGAATTCATAAAAAGCGTGAAGGAGAGTTTGATCGGAATTGTTGACCGTCTTGGCCAACTCCGGAGTACCAGGATTGTTAACCGTTTTGGTCAATTTCGGAGTACCGTAATTGTTGATCGTTTGGTCAATTTCGAGTACTGTAATTGTCGACCGTCTTGGTCAATTCGAGTACTGCACTGTCGACCGTCTTGGTCAATTCCGGAGTACCAGAATTATTGACCGTCTTGGTCAATTCCGGAGTACTAGAATTATTAACCGTCTTGGCCAATTCTGGGAACGCTTTCTGCCAACTTTTGGCCGGTTTATAGGGCAGAAAGTGACACGTGTCTCCCGCTGGTTGGGCGGAGATCCTGGCCATTAATGCGCTAGAGCTCCGTCCTCTTGCAGGGTCAAGTAGGGAGGCGACACATGGCAATCCTGATAGTGTCATTAATGAGGGGTTTCTGCTCCAGAGACCCGTTCTTTTGCGAGGTCAAGTGAGGAGGTGACGCGTGGCAGGACTAACGGCGTCCTTTGTATGCTTGGCGCTTAAGTTTCCTTTCCGTATTTTGAAATCAATTACGCCTTCAAACCGTCGTCTTCTTCGTTCTCGATTCTCAGATGAACTCTTCCAAAAGAAACCCTAGCTTTCGCTCGATTATGGCTCCAGTCGCAGACTTTCCATCCGTCTTGAGAGAAAATGATGTTAAGGCACTGTGTGTTGAATTTAATATTCCCAAAGAGATGGCCTGGAGGGTTCCGAGCAAGGACGACAAAACCTTTTCCCCACCGGAGGGGTTCATCACTATTTTCGAGGCCCATCTGAGGAGCGGCCTTCGTCTGCCTTTACCGGAGGAGTTGGAGTCGATCGTGGCGGCTCTACGAGTACCCATCGCTTAACTCCATGCCAACGCGGTGAGGTACCTTTGCACTTTATTTATTTTTTTCCGAAGCTCGGCCAGAAATTTAGGATGTCTGGTGTTAAGTTGTATTTAAAGTAACCCAGGGGACGGAGTGGATTTCACTCAGTCCCCGTACGGAATAAAGATTAACACGGCCATTCATGATTCGCTGAAGAACTGGAAAAACCCGTTCTTCTTTGTGAAAGTGGGATAGAGATGGCCTATTGCGAGGAGCTAGGGCCAGGTTCCGGAGGCGTACCTTGGTACGCCGTCTACGACGGAGAGTGCCTCCTACGCATGGCTGACCAAGGCAATACGGCTGAACCCCGACGAGTTCAAGAGGGACTTCTTGGTTTCTCGGGCGGAGACCAAGAAGGTTAAATGGGGGCCGCCATCACCGGCTTAGAAGCCACACCCTCCGATTATGATAATAAGACCTGAAGACTCAAGGGGGTGATCATCCGCCCAAGGCCCATGGAGGAAGCTACTGAGAGGGTAATTGGTACGCCCTCATCGTCTTCGTCGCAGATTGACCTTGTGGCTGCCGAGATCTGCGGCGGATCCGGCAGCACCTCTAGGGTGGGGAAGTCCATCGAGGATAGGCTGGCGGAGGTCGGAGGAGTCATCCTGGCCCAGCCTGCGGCGAAGGTGGTTCAGTGCGCCGCCTGATGGAATCTCAAGGGAGGAGCTTTGCCTTGCGACGCGCCTGAGGGTTCACGTGTTTTTATTGTGGATCCGTCGACGAGAGCTGATCCACCAGCAGCCGTTCCAAAGGCAGCCAGGAGAAGGAAGCCTACTGCGGCTGCTCCAGAGGCTGCAAGGGAGGAGCCCGCCGCTGCTGTTGATGATGATGAGTTTTTGGGTTGTATTTTGGATGAAGCAGCAGCGTGCTTGGCGCGAGAGGATGCTCCTGACTCGTCATCTCCCATTCCACCGCCAGCTAGACCAGGCCTAGAGTCCAGGCCAACGAGGCCCTTCAGGAAGACTTATGAGATATGACTTCTACAATGGCTCCCTTGTATTTCTTTCTTCCTTGTGTTTGTAACTCACACTTTGCTTTTGTCTTGTGCAGTCAAGAAGGTTGATCTTAGCTGTCTCCCAGGAAGTGGAGCAATGCGATCGCATCATTACGGATCGGGAGGCTGAGATCGCCTGGTTGGAGGCCAAGCTGGCCGCCTCAGGAGGGGAGCTTCGTGAGCAAACCGCAGCTCTTGAGGCTGTTATGGCGGGCGTGGAGGCAGAGAACGCTGAGCTGAAGGTCGAGGTTGCTTGCTTGAAGGAGAAGGAGGATCGACTCAAGGCAAGCAATAAGTGCCTTGCCGACAGAGCCGCAGCCTCGGAGAATGAGTTGGCCACTCGGATCAGCCTCCACGAAATCGGAGGCGCACTGCACGCCCGGCTGTTAGAGGGGCTCAATATTGGACGATGCGTTGCACGGTTAGTTGATCCTGACTTCCTAATTGAGCTTATCAATCACAGTAACCGCGCAGCGCAACGTAAGGAAGACTTGGTAGGAGAGCCCTGAGATAGCCATGGTGGTCCGCCGCCTCTGTAGCCTTTTGTTTTTCTTTTACTTTTTTGGACTTTGTGTAAATTGTAATACACTTTATGAGCAATAAAATGGAAATTCCTTTTAAATTGGTGTCCACTGTCTTTATTACTTTTTGTGTTTGTGTGAATCATTGCATTGGGCGGTCAACTTGGTTGGCCGGTGACCGTTGCTTGGTTGCCTAAGGAGCTGAGTCCCTAGGCTTGGCAGGTGGTTGCGTTAACCAGCCCTGCGGTGCTATTCAAGTGGAAACTTGGGCAGACAGCGTTAGAGAAGGAACGCTTCTCGTTACGGTTTGATCACGATACCTTTTCGTTGAGAAGGTTACTGCGTGGGGCGGCCAACCTGGTTGGCTGGCTGCCGAAGGAATAAGATCCTTAAGTTGGGCAGGCGGTTGTATTAACCAGCCTGGTGGCGCCATGCAAGTAAAGACTTGGGCTGCCAATGTTGGAGAAAGAATGTTTCTCCCTTCGACCATCGTTAACTGACGTTGCTGCTCCCCGAGAGGAGGTTGTCACGTGTGCCATACTTGCCCCCTAAGGTTTTTAGACCGCTATGGGCCACTTGGATGACCAAGTTTTAGTACGACCACTATTGGGCCGCTCGGATGACTGAGGTTTCAGACCACTCATGCGCCACATGGATGACCAAGGTTTCAGACCGCTCATGGGCCACCTGGATGACTAGGGTTTCAGACCGCTCATGGGCCACCTAGATGACTAGGGTTTTAGACCGCTTATGGGCCACCTTGGATGACCAGGGTTTCAGACCACTTCTTGGCCACCTAGATGACTAGGGTTTAGCGAGAGGGTGAAGACCCTCCCGACTTAGGGGCAGTCTAGGTAGGGTAAACCTACTAGGCAAACACAGTTCATATGTATGCACACAGAGCCTAGGATTCTATATGCTAAGTAAACCTCTTATTTTGTCGAATTAAAACAAGCATGCGAATGAATGTGCATAAGTGGGTGAGTGTGTACTTGGGTCTTATTGGAAGTATCGCTTGAGGTGGGTTGCGTTCCACGTTCGTGGGACCAACTTCCCATCCTGGTTTCGGAGTTTGTACACTCCGTTTCGCAGGACGGCGGAGACAAGAAAAGGTCCCTCCCAGTTGGGAGAGAGCTTGTTGCGGCCAGCTAGCTTGCCTGTAGCCTCGATGCCTCGTAGGACCAAGTCCCCAACGTCGAACTGCCGGGCTTTAACCTTTCTATTGTAGTACCGGGCAACTCGGTGTTGGTACGCTGCTGTCTGTATTCTGGCGGCATTGCGGGCTTCCTCTAGTAAGTCTAAGTGCTCCCTGATCTTCTGGGAGTTGGTCGAAAGACTCCACCCTGAGACTTGGAAGCCTGATTTCGACGGGTATTACTGCCTCAGTCCCTTAACAGAGGCTAAAGGGGGTCTCGCGCGTTGGTTCCTTCGGGGTTGTTTGATAAAACCAGAGGATGGATGGGAGCTTGTCATCCCAAGAGCCCCCGGCGTCCTCCAGTTTAGTCTTTAACCGTGGAGTAGCGTACGGTTTGTGACCTCCACCTGCCCGTTGGCCTGGGGGTATGCCACCGAAGTGTGGACCAGCTTGATCCCAAAGCTGGTGCAATACTTGGTGAAGCGTTTTCCCGTGAATTGGGTCCCGTTGTCGGTCACCACAACATCTGGGACGCTGAACCTACGGACAATGTTCTGGTGAAGAAATTCTAGTGCATTGTGTTATGTGATTTTTGCCAGCGGGACTGCTTCGACCCACTTGGTGAAGTAGTTGATGCCCGTGATGATGAACTTCCTTTGCCCAGTGGCAATGGAAAATGGGCCGAGAATATCGAGCCCCCATTACGCGAAGGGCCACGGAGCCTGAAGTGACTTTAGGTCAGCGGACGGCTGGTGGTGAAGGTTGCCGTGAAGCTGGCAGCTTTCACACTTCTTCACAAACTCAAGCACGTCCTTCTTCATCGATGGCCAATAGTAGCCCTGCCGCATGACCTTGAAGGCCAGGTTTTTCCCGCCTACGTGTGATCCATAAATCCCTAGGTGAGCTTCGCCCAGCGTGTAGTCGGCCTCCCCGGGAGATAGACAGCGGAGATAAGATGTTGAGTATCATCGGCGATACAGCCGCCCATCGACTACTACGTACCAGCCAGCTGTCTTTTTAATTTGCTTGGCCATTTCGGCGTCCTCCGGGAGTGATCCTTGGCCAAGTATCCGTTGTCGTCCTCCAGATGTTGAGTATCCAGTTTTTCGTCTCGAAAATCTACATTGCCTCCTGTTTCTCTATGCTGGGAGCATTCAGGATCTCCCGCATGTCCCTCGAATACTGTTCTGGGTTTTCGACAGCAGTGGCTCTAGCCAATCGGTCTGCCTTCCAATTTTCAATTCGAGGAACGTGAACCAGGGTCAGTTTGTTGAAACCCTGGATGGCTTCCCTTGCCTTTGCCAGGTACCTGGCCAAGGAAGGGTTGTTCGCCTCGAAGCTCCCATTGACCTGGTTGACGACTAGTTCGGAGTCGCTATAAACCGCCAACCTCTTGGCAGAGCACTCTTTTGCTAATCGTAAGCCAGCTAGCAGGGCATCGTACTCTGCGACGTTGTTGGTCGCCTGAAAGTCAAGCTTTAGGGAATACTTGATCTTGAATCCATCAGGGGTTGTAAGGACCACCCCTACTCCGCTGCCACTGTACGTGGACGATCCGTCCACGTGGAGTGTCCATTCTGGGACCTCGTCGGGCTGTTCTGCGTTTTCTGTGGGCTGCTCCTCGTGAATTGGGGTCGTGGTCTCAACAATGAAGTCAGCCAGAGCCTGCGCTTTTATGGCAGGTCTAGGCCGGAATTCGATGTTGAACTCTCCCAATTCGATTGCCCACTTTACCAGCCGTCCCAAAACGTCTGGTTTCTGGAGTATGCCTTTCAGCGGCTGGTCAGTAAGGACCACTATGCGATGCGCCTGGAAGTATGGCCTCAATTTCCGCGCTGCGAAGATAAGTGCTAGGGCCATTTTTTCAGCTCGTGGATAATGCGTCTCTGGGCCGATCAATATTTTGCTTACATAGTAGACCGGCTGCTGGATATCGGATTCCTGGCGCACGAGGACGGAGCTGAGGGACACTTCCGACACTGCCAAATAAAGGTACAGCTCCTCCCTGTCTTTGGATGACGCTAGCAGTGGCGGGCTGGCCAGATACTGTTTCAATTCATTGAAGGCAGACCGGGCAAATACCGCCCACCGGAATCCGTTGGATTTTGTCCTCTCAGAGCTTTAAAGAAGGGCTGGTACTTGTCACCAGACTTTGCGAGGAAGCGGGACAAAGCAGCCAATCGCCCAGTCAGTCGCTAGACGTCTTTGACGTTTCGTGGGGGAGCCATGTCAGCGAGGGCCTTAATCTTTTCTGGGTTTGCCTCGATCCCCCGCTGGGAGACGATGAAACCCAAGAACTTCCCAGAGGCTACCCCGAAGACACACTTGGCTGGATTTAGCTTCATTTGGTGCTGGCGGAGCACTTCAAAGGTTCTTCTAGGTCGTGTATGTGGTCGCCGGTGACCCTGCTCTTGACGAGCATGTCGTCAACGTAGACCTCCATGTTGCGACCAATTTGCTTTTCGAACATCTTGTTGACCAGTCGCTGGTAAGTTGCTCCAGCGTTTTTCTGTCCGAAGGGCATCACCTTGTAGCAATAGGTGCCCTGGTCCGTCATGAATGAGGTACGCTCCTCGTCCTCCGGACTCATCCAAATCTGGTTGTAACCCGAATAGGCGTCCATGAAGCTGAGCAGCTCATGTCCAGCCGTGGAGTCAACCAGTAAGTCAATCCTGGGCAAGGAAACACTGTCTTTCGAGCAGGCCTTGTTGACATTGGTGAAATCGACGCACATTCGCCATTTTTCGTTGCTCTTTTTAACCAGGACGACGTTTGAGAGCTAATCAGGGTACTGGACTTCTCTAATAAACCCAGCGTCCAGTAGCTTTTTCACCTCCTCTCGGATGGCGATCAACTTCTCTGTGGAATGGTTTCTCCGCTTCTGCCTGACCGGCTTCTGGTCAGGGTCAAGGCCCAGCTTGTGGACCATCACCTCAGCCGAAATCTCGGGCATGTCAGCGGCAGTCCATGCAAATATGCAACGAAACGCAATCAGTTCTGTGCGCTGTGTGCCAGTGAGTGAGCCGCCAATCTGCACACACTTTTTCGGTTCCTCCGGATTCAGCGGGACCAGATTTGTGGCTTCACTAGGCCTCGCCTGTTGCAGGGTGGTCTCGTCTTGGTGATCGAGTTCTCCTATCGTGCTAGGGCTGCCGCTAGGGGCAATTTGGGACATGTAGCATGTCTACCTAATTATTTGGTCGCCTAACACCTCCCCAACACCGTATGGTGTTGGAAACTTTATTTTGAGGTGCGGAATCGAGGTTACTGCCCCGAATGCCGCCAGGTAAGGTCTGCCCAGTATAGCGTTGTACACTGAGGGTAGATCGACCACCATGAAGGTAAGTGTGCGACTTGCTGTCCTTGGATACGTCCCTAAGGTAACTTCCAATTGAATAGTCCCCTGAACGGGCACTGGTTCATTGTCAAGGCCGTATAATGGGCCTTTCGGCCAGTTTTAGTTGGTTCTTTTTTAGGCCTAACTTAAAGAAGGCATCCAAGTAAAGTAAATCTTTTGAACTTCCATTATCGATAAAGACTCGTTTCAGCTGGTAGTTTGAAGTACCATCTGAAACGAGTGCTAATATAACAAGGGGGTCAATATGGGGACATTACATAATTTGAGTCACTCTCATTGAAGCTAATAGTATTATCTACTGTGCACTCCTTCTTCCTCCTAGTCTGCTGCTCCTTGCTGTCCGCCGGGCTCCTGGTAGGTCGGGTGGTGACCATGTTAACCACTCCTATCGCAATCCTGTTCCGGGGAGGAGTCTGCTCCTGCCCCTCTTCATTAACCGCTTTTGAGTTCTGTCCAGGGCCTCTAACAAACTTCGTGAGGTGTCTTCTGCGAATCAGGTACTCAATTACCCTCTGCAGTGTTTTGCAGTCCTCAGTTGAATGGCCAGCGGAGCGATAGAAGTCACAGTACTTCGACTGGTTTCCAGAATCTTTCTTCACTGGTTTGGGCCACTTTAGAAATTTTTCCCCACGAATCTGCATGAGGACGTTTGCGCGTGTGTCTGTCAGAGGCGTGAAACTGGTGGGTTCATAGTCTCGGCGTTCTAGGGGCCCAGTCTGGCGCTGCTTCTGGAGGGTGTGTTCTTCGCCGCTGTACTTTCTCTTCCCTTCACCAGGGAATGGCCGAGGCTGATCCACCCGCTCTGGATGTTTTGCCTCGTTGGCCTCTTCTGCTGCAGCGTAGGCCCTAGTGATGGATTTCGCCTCGCGGAAGGTCTGAGGATTCTTATGGGCAAGGTGCTTGAAAAAGTCACCGAAAGTAAACTTAGAGATGAAACTGCCCAGCTTCATCTCCTCTGTGATCCTGGGGATCCTTCTGGCTTCAGCCACGAAGCGATCCAGGAAACGCCGTGGGTTCTCTCCCGGTTTCTGCTTTATGTGGGAGAGGTGCCATGGCTGTTTCTCTTCCCGTCGGCTCGAGGCGTACTGAGCAAGGAAGAGGTCCGTGAGCTCACGGAAGCTGCTGACGGTGCCTGAAGGGAGGTGATAGAACCAGATTCTGGCGTCTCCCTTCAGCGTGAGCGGGAAGCAGCGGCACATCGCTGAGTCTTCTAGCCCTTGTAGACTTAGATGGGTGCGGAAGTGATCCAGGTGGTCAACCGGATCACTGCCCCCATCGTATAAGTCAAGGGACGGCATTTTGAACTTTGTCTGCAGCGGATGGCTCAGGATCTCTACAGTAAAAGGGGATCGGTCCAGGTGGATGGTGCGCTCTTCCTCTTGGAACACACGGTTCCAAATCTTGTCTACCCGCGGATCGATGAGAGCAAAGTTTGCTGATCGTTTGGAGTTGAGGTAATCCCTCAACTCCGTCTTGTCCCTGGCGGGTTCAGCAGCCAGTCGGCTGCTGCCTCCAGTGGACCGGGTTGTCCTGGAGGCTCACTCCTGGACTGCGTTGTGGTTTTCTGCCCGAGAGTATCGGAGATTTCTTCTTTCTGGGCTCTCCGGCGGAGATGTACTCCCGGAGCGTTCCATAGGCCTGTTTTGGCCAGGAACGTGGGAGGATGCTGGAGCCAAATTGTCTCCAGTCTTTTCGGGCCTCTTGGCCGGCTTCTTCTTCCTCTGGCCACCCCTTTTGGTGGCAGGAGCGGGAATGGCTGCTGGTGGAGCCACCTGTTGTCGTTGCTCGTTCTGCGCACAAAGTAGTTAAAGTAGGCGATTGTTGGCCTGCATCTGCTCCACCAGTTGCTGAAAGTAAGGCTGTGGAACTCCGCTCGTGGCCCCGTTGACCATGGCACCAGCAGCGTGGTCCTGGTCGGGGTTAGCAGTATCTCTAGCGGGGTCGCTAGCTTGAGCTCTCGTGTTCACCATTGCAGAATCAGAAGGTGACAACAGAGAGTTTGTGCAGATTTTTGTGATAGACTTTTGTAAGCGCTTCCCACAGATGGCGCCAATGATGCGTCTCTAGATCCGAACTTCGAACAGATTCAGATGATTCCCCTGTCTTGGCTCCGGCTCCGTTCCCTGAGTTGGATCCTGCACACCACTAAACAGAACAAGAGGTCAGCGTGTTCGACGAAAAGTTGTCCCACCGAAAACACTCCGACGCTCAAGTTAATAAAACAGTCTTCAAAAGGAAGAAACTGAAAATAGAGAGAGAGAGAGAGAGTTTGGGTGTTTTATCGAGATGTAAGAGAGACGTGAGGTCTTCTTGAATCTGGAAGGTGGGAGGGCAGTAAAAGCCCGTGAGAGGTGCGCTTGTGTGCCTTAGGGTTTCTTGGAGGATGAAGGTGGCAGAGAAGACAGACTTCTATGAGCACCCAATCGTCCTAGGAAACGAATGCAACTGGATGCCTTCAAGAAAGCGTATGTTGTTGAAAGTATGGAAGAGAGCCTGCCCTTGATGGTGGGTCAAGGGTTTCTTTTGTAGCTGAGAGGTCGATCCTCCTTCTTTGGAAAGAGTGATTGCCTTCCTGATTTGCTGGCTGGCTTGCCCTCTGGAGCTGATGCCAGTTGTCATGCTGATCAAGATTGTTTCCTTGTGAGACGGCCAACAACTTTCCAAGTTGGTTTCTTTCCTCCTCAGCATATTACCATTGGGGTGCCTTAGTTGGCAAGAAATTGGGAAGATCCGGCGCTTTCCTTCTTTGAAGGGCGTCAATATTGCCAGTGTCCCCTTTTGGTGCCTGCTAAGATCGTGGAATATCCTTGGAGAATCGTTGTTGGCATTTTAATGATTGGTGGGCCTAAACGGGTCAGGCCCGATACTGTTGAAAGGCTTCTTGGGGCCCAACGTGGAAAACGCGGACGGTCAACCCTCGAGTTGACCGTCTGCGTGCGTGTTGGCCGCCCTTATGAAGGATATCCGTTGTCAGCCACTAGATGAGCCATGGGCCTGAGTGAGCCAGGCCCATTACTGTAGAAGAGCCTCTTTGGACCCAATGCGTAAGGCAGATGGTCAACGTTTGACTTGACCGTCTGTTTGGGAGTTGGCCGCCTGACGGTTAACGCCAGCGTTGACCGCCCTGGGCTTTTCAGCTCTTGGGTCCGTTTTCCAATTAGGCCGTTGGAGTGTTGACCGTCGTCTTGGGCCTTTGACTTTTGTGGGGCCAGCCCATTTTTGGTATTCCCATCAAAGTTGATAAAAAATATACAAATAATATTCATATAATAGAATAAAATTATATACAATAATTTAAAAACAAATCTAATATATTTTGATAAATTTATGAACAAACCTATACAATATTATCCTTCTAGCATTCGGAATGCTTCATGTTTTTTCAATCTATATTACTTTATTTATTTGAATAACCTAAATATTTAAAAATAATAATAATATTAGTATAACTATTTTTTATAATTTAATAAAATATACTTAAATTTAAAATTTACAACTTAAATTTGAACTTATGCGCATACCTCATTTTGTAACAAAGATTGCGTTCCGAATGAGGTATGGCCACTACAAATTTTTAGTTATGCCGTTTGGACTGACTAATGTCCCTACGGCTTTCATGGATTTGATGAAATGGGTATTTCAGTCCTATTTGGATCAATTTATAGTGATATTTATTAATGATATATTGATTTATTCAAGGAGTTATAATGATCGCGAGGCACATTTGAGGATTGTGCTTTAAATATTGTGGGAATAGAATTTATATGCTAAATTAAAAAAGTGTGAGTTTTAGCTCGAGGAGGTAATATTCTTGGAACATATCATATCGAAGGGTGGAATCTTTGTAGATTTCAAAAAGATCAATGCTATTGTTAACTAGTATCGACCTACTATAGTAATTGAAATTCTGAGTTTCCTTGGGATGACAGGACACTATTGAAAATTTGTGAAAATTTTCTCAAGAATTACCATACTACTAACTCAATTAACGAATAAGGAAGTTAAATTTGTTTGGACTGAAGAATGTGAACAAAGTTTCAAGGAATTAAAGAACCGATTGACTATTGCTCAAATCTTGATAATTCCTGAAATAGTGGATTTATAGTCTATTGCGATGCGTCCAAGATGGGTTTGGGTTGTATTTTGATGCAACACGAGACAGTCATCGCTTATGGGTCGAAGCAACTGAAAGTTCATAAGAAGAACTATCCAACCCACAAACTGAAACTAAAAGTAGTAGTTTTGTATTAAAAATTTGGAGATATTATTTATATAATGAGAAATTCCTTGTGTATTCAAATAATAAGAGTTTGAATACTTATTCTCGCAAAAAGAGTTGAACATGAGGCAGAGAAGGTGGATGGACTTTCCGAAGGACTATGATTGTAAAATTCAGTATCAATTGGGAAAAACTAATATGGTAGTAGATGTCTTGAATCGCCAAGCATGTTATGTGGCGAATATGAGGATTAAGGAGATGGAGATACTTGACTGTATGAAGCAATTCAACATTTAGAGATATGCTCAAGACAATCGATTGTTTTTATCATATCTTCAAATTCAATAAGAGATATTGAAAAAAATCAAAGGATAGTCAAATGAATGATCCATTTCTTGTGGATATTATTGGAGATTTGTGTTGGGACACTAGGGTTGATTTTAACGTATGTGTCGATAGAATCTTGAGATTTTGGGATAGACCATGTATACCGGATGGCATGGAATTAAAGGAGAAAAATATGAAAGAAGCTCATCGATTCAGATATACTATTCATCTGAGGATTAATAAGATGTATTAAGATTTTAAAAAAATATTTTCGTGGAGAAATATGAGAAGAGAAATTGTGGCTTTTGTCAAAAAATATTTAATTTGTCAACAACTAATGGCCGAGCGTAGAAAACCATCCGACTTGTTGCAACCATTGCCTACTACAAGTTCAAATGGGAAGATATAACAATGAATTTCGTGATGGGATTACCGAGGACTCTAAAAATCATGATGTAATTTGGATATTCATTGATCGGTTGACAAAATCGGCACATATTCTAGCCATACGGGTGACCTTGTCAATTAATCGGTTAGCCCGAATGTATATTAATGAGGTTGTGAGATTACATGACGTACCGGCTTCTATTGTATTAGACCGAGATCCAAGCTTTGTTTCGAAATTTTAGGAAAGCTTACATCGTAAATAAGGAACAAATTTGAAATATAGCAAGGTGTACCATCTACAAACCAATTGACAATTGAAACGAACTATCCAAATTCTAGAAGACATGTTGAGAGCTTTGGTGTTAGAGATGAAGGACAATTAGGATAATCATTTGGTGTTGGCAAAAATTTGCCTATAATAATAGTTATTAAGCAAACATCGGGATGACCCCATTTAAAGCCCTATACGAGAGAAACTGTCGATCTAGGATCCATTGGGAACAAACGGGTAATAGACAACTTTTGGGACCAAACATTATTAGAGAGACGTCCGAGAAAGTCAAATTGATTCACGAGAATTTGAAAGTAGCTCAACATAGACAAAATAGTTAGGTAGATCAGAGGAGATCGGATTTGCATTTTGAGGTTGGCGATTATGTTTTCTTAAAGGTGTCACCATCGAAGGGAACAATCAGATTCAGGGTGAAAGGGAAACTAAAGCCAAGGTTTATTGGTCTCTTTGAGATTATAGAGAAGGTCAAGGAAGTAGTTTATCAATTAGCTTTACCACCAAATTTAGCATAAGTGCATAACGTTTGTCATGTATTAATGTTTCAGAAGTATGTACATACCCGATACATGTCATTGATTATGAGCTCTTAGTCATTAGCGAATATTTATTGTGTGTGAAAGAATCGGTACAAATATTTGATCAAAGGGATCAAGTGTTTTGCACGAAGACCATCTCGTCAGTTAAGGTTTTATGGAGAAATCACTCACACGAGGAAGCCATTTGGGAGTGAGAAGATGAGATACGGGACAAGTATCATCATTTGTTTTCTTAAGGCTTGTAATCTCCATCAAATTTTGAGGACAAAATTTTTAAGGAGGGAAGAATTATATGGATCGAGTTTTAACTTATATTAATCATGATTATTTAAACTAACATAAATAAAATTGAGATCTAAAGATGTGAACAATTGGGTTAAAAAGGGAAAGAATAATAAAACTGGATAAAATCAGGCTTGTGGCTCGAGATGGCACAATAGTGCGCCGGACTAGCACCTTGGCATGCTTGAGGGGGTGCATGGCAAGCGCCGATTCCAACTAGCAGGCATGGATTCTAATAGCTCCGCGCCTGCCCTAGGCCTAATCCTTGCTTGAGTGCGGGTCTGTTATAAAAGTCAGCCAAAAATACAGTCTATTGCATTTCAAGCAGTGTAGCTGATCAGATAGAGAGAGAAAGAGAGGGAGAACGACTGAATGAGAGAAAAGAAGGGAGAGGAAAGGAGAAAGCATCCGGGTAGCCCTATTTAGAACTTTTGGACTAAGAATTTTGGTATATTAGGTAAAGGCAAGTGCATTTCTAGCTCACTCTTTGAGTTGTTGATTTATTCCTATTTGTTTTGAGTATTATTGTTTTAATACTCGTCCAAATTAAGATTTTAAAATAAGACTATGAAAAAATTACATATTTATCGATGTGTCATGATTTTATAGTGAAATTAATCGAGAACTTCTATTTAATTATCTATATCATAATTATGTATATTATCTCAAAATTCTCTCCATATTTAGGGGCATAAAAATATTTCCTTTATGTTTGTGCTTCATAAATATTAATTTTAAATTATTGTATGTTATCTGTATATGACAAAAATAAACTGCATATTTTAATTGTTTGATACATGCTTATTAAATATGTTGAAAAATTTATAAATTTCTGTTGTATGATTTACTACCTAAATTTCACGTTATGGATTTATTATGATAATAAAAATGTACAAGATATTATAAAGAAGAAAAAGAAGAGGACTCTACAATTCTTTAAGAAAAGTATGAACTATTTTCTAAAATGATGAGAACCACGAAGTAAAGTGTAGAGTTTTCCTTAAGTTAAGAAATTTAGAAATTTGATTGAAAATTATTAAGAGGGTAATATTTTCCAACAAGCCTTAGGATAATGTAGTGATAATCGAAGATTGCTCCTGACCGTGGGGGGAATAAGATTAGATTACAGCACCATCTACCGGGTTATAGGTATATACCGCTCACCTTTGGGTGTTGAATAGGAGGTTGAGGTCTTAAATTGTGTGAAAACGAACACAATCCTTTCTTTGATTATCTGCTCCATTAGTTGTTAAAGCCTACTGGCCCAGATCCCTAATAAAAAGTAAGTTTTTATTATGTTTTGATTAATAAGAATAAAGAAGAATAAGAAGCATGTTATGATAAAGAAAGAATAAAAAAAGAACAAGATAAGAAATCAGGAAGAGAATTACATAAGTATTCTAACCATTTTATAAGTTATTATATTCTATGATAATCTCTATTCCTATTGACATGTTTTAAGTAAAAAGATTACATGATCTTTACTATATATTGTATCTTATAGAATATTTGGCATATTTATTATTATTTTACTAATCATTTACATAATTTATATGAGTTTATACCTGATGAGTTGGAGTGAAGTTTGAAGTGTTTAGTTTATATTTTTGGAGTTATCATTTTTGCTAACCTATATTTTGGAATAGTATGTACTATTTTTAGTTGTTAATTTATAGTTGACTTTAGATGTAGACTGGGAGAAAAATGATATAAATTTTTTGATCAATTTTGATGAATGTTATAGAATAATGTATTCTCTATAAGGGATGATCAGATGGTTAAATTTTTAAAGATTTATTTGCTTCCATAGATTTACATATGATTAGTTTAGTAGGTATCTTTCTTTAATATGAAATTAACATCATATTATTTGGTTGATATTAGAGCCACAAATAACCTGGTAATGTATTTGGATCTTGTGTATATTGAGTTATTATTTATATACAAGTGAATTGGAACATTTTCAAAGAAGGCTTACGTCTAATGGATTGTGATATATTTGACTGGAAATATTAAAAATTAAAGGATAATAATTTCTGATTAAGATTAATAACTGGTTATAGTACGTGGTTCGTCACACAATCTTTATTCTAACAATAAAAATAGAGATTATAATTAGAATATAATGATATAAGATATAAACAGAATACTTATGCAATACCTTTTTAAATTTCTTATTTTTTTCATAGTCCTCAAACTATGCCAACATATTTTATTTAAAGGTCAGGGGGCTAAAAGAGTGATTGATTGAAATGTGGATTATATTTATTTGTCTATATAATCAAAAATCATATACTGCTATTCAAGATCCAAAGGTGAGCCGTCTATATATTACCCTATAAACAGGATCAGGTGCTACTTCTTAACCTGTGGTTATATAGGTTCTAATCAGACGACGATATTCCACCATAATATATTAAGACATGCTAAAATATACAATCTACTGATTCATAATCCCTAATCCAATTTCTTTACTTTTTTCACTTAGAAAAAATTCTACATTTCACTTCTTAATTTTTGGTTCTTATCCTTTTGGAAAATGGTTCATATTTTTTTAATATAATTATAGAATTTTCTTTTCTTTTTTTTATAATGTCATATATATTTTTATCATAACAGTTTCATAAATATAAAATTTGACAGTAAAACATACACAAGAAAATTAAAAAATTTAATATAAATTTTATAAGCATGCAATATATAATTAAATATGCAGTATATCCAGGTATATCTAAATAGCATGTAATACTTTAAAATTGACAATTTAAAAGTATTAATATGTACGGACCATTATTATACTTCTAAAGATCAAGAGAATTTTGAAATAATACACATTTATTATACAAATAATTAAAAATGAGTTTTTGATAAATTTTATTATAAAATCATGGAAAACCAACAAATAGGTATATTTTTTATGTTTTTACTTCAGAATCTTATCTTGGATAAGTATTAGAATAATAATACTCGAAAAAAATGAGAATAAATGATAACAAAAGAAAGAGAGAGCTTAGGATGCACTTATCTCAACCTTATTTACCGAAATCTTTTTCTAATCATCATAACTTGAGCTACTGGATATCGTTTCCCTCTCTTCACTTCTTTCTCTCTCCTCATGTCACCTCTCTCTCTGCATTCTCTCTTTCCACCGCTCAAAAATGGCAGTGGAAGAACCTCGGTGGTTCTTATATACTCAACTCGTGCTCGAGTCATGCTCGAGCGCGGGTTGAGTGTTGTTTCATTCTTAGTCAGGTTTGGATTTTGCGCCAGAGGTGCACCGAGGCATGTGTCGCACAAACTACTATCCCCTTTACATTCGCATTTTTGTGCAAAGGTCGTGTCGAGGCAAGCCTTAAGCACAACCTTACTGAAAACTCCATTCCGAGTTAAGTGCCTCTTAAGCACCGAGGCGTGTGTCAAGTGTGCTCCTAGCCCTTCAAATATGCATTTTTGCAACAAGGACTTGCTCTAGCATGTCTAGGGTGAGGTCTAAGGGATTTAGTTTTGGCATTTTACGTTGAAGGCTTGCTGGGGCGAGCGTCGAGCACAAGCCTTCATATTTGCATTCTCAATTTTGGGCTGAGGGTGCGCCTAAAGCGGTCTATTGTGCTAGTTTTGGGCTGAAGGTAGTCCTTGGCTTGTATCAAACCCAATTCGCCCGATTTAAAATTTTGATTATTTTGATTTCAATTTTAATTATATTAGTTTAATTAATCACGATTAATATATAAGTTAGAAAATTGATCATTACAGATATCCCACAATACTATACCATATAATAATCTCATGACTATAAATATCTTAAAAAAATACTAGATCTTTATCCACTAAGTTATAAATTAGATATCAGACAATTATAGACTATGACGGACCATATTTTTCTAATCGGAATCCAGTAGAGTTTCGATTGTAAAACGACCGTCAGACTAATACAAACCTGTATAAATCTCTATTCAACACAATATACACATCCACATAACACAACACAAGATCCGAAAAGCCGCAATTTCAAACACGTGGCACTGACGTCATAACTCCGATTACGACATCGGCTCAGACAAATTATCACTAGGTACCTAAACAAACTATAAAGATGTGTAAAAGTACATACATCCATCAAATACAGTGAAAACTAACTATCTATACAATTATCAACATACACATGCATCATTAATACATATCTATCAAACTTATACAAAATGCTCCAAAAAGTACAAAATTACAAAACTAAGTCCTCAAGGCTCTTCCTTCGAGATCTGCTGCCTAACCAGCTCCTAAACTTTACTCTACCTCATTAGACATAAGGGCGTGCTCATCTGGAGAAAAGAAAATAGTAAGGAGTGAGCCTAATATTCAACAAACCACAACAATAAAAGACAATAGGCAATATACATAAAATAAAGTAGAGGGAGGATATATGAGCATAATATAAATGCATAAACATGAAGTATGATCAAATACGCTTTCCGGAATATATTTATCTTTCTCATTTTACTTATTCTTTCCTTAGATTTTAAAATATGCATAAATTTTTTTACTTTGCGGACCGGGGCTAGTAGGCATTACCAACTAATGGAGTAACCGATCGAGAAATTGAATGTGTATGCACCAACACATTCTAAAGCACTACCCATGATACCTCAAACTTTAATGTCCCGTGATGGACGGTATACCTTTCACCCGATATACGGGGTTAAAAAATAGATATGCCACTAGAACACCTCCCGTGGCCCAGGAGCATTCCTCGATCTACCACTGTAGTATCCTAAGATATGTCAGGGAATATTACTATTTAAAATACAAATTATTAGTCTAGTTTCATAATTATATATTCTTAAGAGAAGGTTTCACCAGAAACTTATATAGAGTTCTCACTCCCTAAAAAATGAATAATCAAACACAATAAATTGTGGAGTTTCCTTCAAATACATTGCATAATTTGAAGAATTCTTTGATACGAATACATATAATCATTTTCTTATGAGTTCATGTCTTCACATACTTATAATTATATGCATAAATTAACATAAAGTTTAGAATTTGTAAGAAATTCGTATCACCATAAGACAACATGAACAACAAATCCCTTCACAAATGCATACAACGTAATTTTCGGAGTATATACAAGATAACATATATAACGAACGTGCAGTTAAATATTATAATTCATGTCTACTAATATTTCAAAACCCGTAAAATAACATATACAATATATATCTGAACAAATACCACATATTCGGAGTATCCATGTCCATAAAGTTAGGGTTTCAAGTTTCCAAGGCCAAATCATGTATAAATCTCAAATAAATTAGCTAAAACCAAAGGGAGCGCAGGTTAGGGTTTCCGAGTGTAAAATACCACACAAATCTCACAAATCAGATATGAAATCAGAATATATGTATACTCAACTCATAGGCTTTGTAAAATATAAATCTAAACGGGTATCGGAATAAGGATACTTGAAAAAATGGAATAAAAGTACAAAAAATGAGTGAAAAGTATATGAATGCATTTGGTTCGACCCGGTCTATCACTTTTCTAACTCGCTTAAACTCAGAATTGGACTCGGGAATCTCAATCTCTTCCTTCTTTCTCTTCTCTTTCGAGCTCTCTCTCTCTCCTCTCTCTTTGGGCTGAATGAAAATGACGTAAAAACCCTTGCATGCGCTTATATATAAAACCTGGCGCTTGAGTGCTCATCGGGCACCAAAGCACCCGAAAAGTAGCACTCGAGTGCTTATCGAGCGGCGGTTCTTGCTAAATGTACCTTGGGTGTGCTCAAGTGTCCCTCGAGCTTAGCTATTTTGCCAAACGTGCCCTGGGCACGCCTCGGGTGCTACTTAGGTGCTGGGCCTCCCGACTCCTCTTTTGCTTCTAATGCTAATTTTTCGCGTACACTTAAACCTAATCTTAAATATATTAACTTAATTATCTCTTAATTATTATGTTCTCGAAATTAATGAGTCCTAGAAATCAACGAATATACATACCTCGAAATAAATGGGGATACTTGTCCCGAATCTCGTCCTCTCTCTCCCAAGCTGCTTCCTCATGGAAATGATTCTTCTGCAAGACCTTTATGTGAGGGATGGCCTTCAAGCACAAGATTTGATCCATTCGATCCAAAATCTAGACTGCTCCTCTTGAATACAATCAATCTTGTTAGATAACTAAAGGGTTGTGTTCGATGACGTGCGTCGGATCGTGAACATACTTCCTCAATATCGAGACATGAAAAATATTATACACTTCGGCAAAACTTGACGGCAATGTTAACCAGTACACCACTTCTCCAACTCTCTCCAAAATCTCAAAATGACCTATAGATCACGGCTTCAACTTTTCTTTAATATAAAATCTAAAAATTGCCTTTCACGACGATACCGTGAGGAAAACAAAATCTTAAATCTCAAGTCTGAACTCGGATCTCCTCTAATCAGTATATTTTTCTACCAACTTTGAGCCATCTTCAACTTCTCAAAAATCACTGTAATTTTCTTCGATATCTCCCAAATGACATCTGGACCCAACAGAAGCTTATCTCCTATTTCCTCCTAAAAGATAGGAGATTGGAACTTCCTACCATAAAGTGTCTCAAAAGGAGCCACGCCGATACTCGCTTGGAAACTATTATTATATGCAAACTCAGCCAACGCCAGGTGATCATCCCAATTCCCTTTCAACTCCATCATGGAGACCCTAAGCATGTCTTCTAGTAACTGAATAGTCCCTTCAGACTGGCCATTTGTCTGAGGGTGATACGTTGTACTGAACTTCAAGTTCGTCCCTAATTCTCTATACATGCTTTTTCAAAACTTAGAGACGAAATGTGGATTATGATTGGACACAATAGATGCTAGCACTTCATGCAATATAACAATCTTATTGATATACAGCTATGCTAAACGATCACGAGAATACGTCGTCCGAATGGCTAAGAATTGAGCCGATTTCATTAGCCGATCCACAATGACCCAAATGGCATCATGATTCTTCGGTGTCCAAGGAAAACCCAAAATAAAATCCATTGAAACGTCCTCCCATTTCCAGTTCAGAATGGGTAAAGGCTACAACAATTCCAAGGGCTTCCTCCTCTCAGCCTTCAACTTCCGACAAACGAGGTATCGCCCAATGAAAGTAACGATCTCCCTTCTTATATTCCTCCATCAGAACATTTTTTTCAAATCTTGATATATCTTATTAATCCCAGTTTGCTATCTTTTTTAGATGCTTGGCTTTATTCAAGTTCTCTGGTAATATGTTGTCGGATGGATATTTCATATAAGGGGTCATCCAGTCTTCGGCATTGGTTATCTACATTATTTCTTGCTTTGGGTCATTGATGCTAGGAATTTCAAGGATTTCATGCATTTCCTGTGCGTACTATTCTAGGTCTCCAGTTGCCATAACCCTTGTTAGTCGGTTTTCTTTCTCATTTTCTTCTTTTGGAATGTGGATCATTTTCACATTGTCAAATGTTGAAATCAGATTTTGGACTTTAGAGAGATATTGGGAAAGTAATGGACTGATGGTATCAAAATTTTCTCAGACTTGATTAATAACTAGTTTCGAGTCACTGTAGATATTGAGGTTCATGGCTGAACACTCTTTGGCCAATTTTAATCTAGCAAGTAACACTTCATACTCAGCGACATTATTTGTTGTTGGGAATCTGATGGTCATTGAATACTTTATCTTTGACCTGTCAGGCATTTTTAGTACCACTCTGACTCCATAACTAACTTGCATTGAAGAACCGTTCACGTGCAAAGTCCATGTTGGAGTACTTTGGATGCCGTTGGCCTCAATAAGATCAAGGGTTTCCAGAACTGGGGTCGTTTCAACAATGAAATCTGCAATGGCCTAACCTTTTAAGGATAGCCTCAATCGGAATTCTATGTCAAATTCTCCTAATTCAATGACCCACTTGACCTGTCATCCTAACACATCTAGCTTTTGTAGAATTCATTTGAGTAGTTGGTCTGTCAGGACAATAATTTTATGTGGCTGGAAATATGGTTGGAGTCTCCGGTGGAATACATGAGTGCCAAAGCTATCTTCTTGGCATGGGAATAACGAGTTTCTAGGCTGGTTAAAATTTTACTGACATGGTATACAGGCCGTTGCTTGTCGGACAGTTGTCGAATTAGGACCGAATATAGAGCAATTTCAGACACGGGTAGATATAAATATAATTTCTCGCCCTCTTGCGGAGAAGTTAATAGTGGTGGGTTTGAGAGATACTTCTTAAGTTCTCGAAGAGCAGCTTCATATTCGGTAGTTCATTGGAAATCGGTGGCTTTTGTTCCCTTCAAGGCCTTGCAAAAAGGCAAGTATTTCTCGGCTGATTTAGCCAAGAAGCGAGAGAATGCTGCTAGACTTCTAGTTAATTTTTGGACTTCTTTTACTATCCGAGGTGGATTCATATTCAAGATTGCCTTAATCTTCTCAGGATTTGCTTCTATTCCTTGACGTGAAACAATGACGCCCAAAAAGTTTTTCAGGGTTACTCCAAATATACACTTGGTTGGATTAAACTTTATGTGGTGTGCACTAAGGACATTGAACACCTCATCTAGATCGTGAATATGGTCGTTGAGAGCATAACTTTTCACGAGTATGTCATCTGCATATACTTCCATATTTTGTCCGATTTGTGCCTTGAATATTTTGTTCACGAGCCATTGATAAGTCACACCAGTATTTTTTAGACCAAAGGTGTGACTTTATAATAGTATGTCTCTTTGTCGGTCATAAAAGCCGGGTGCTCCTCGTCTTCTAGGCTCATCCAAATTTGTTTATAGCCTGAGTATGTATCAATAAAATTGAGTAATTTATGTCCAGATGTCGAGTCTATAAGCAAATCAATTCTTAGTAACGGGAAGTTGTCCTTCGGACAGGTTTTGTTGAGTTAGTAAAATCAACGCACATCCTCTAATTTTTATTACTTTCTTTACTATAACTACATTTGATAACCAGTTTGGGTACTGAAATTCTCTGATAAATCCAACATTTAGCAGTTTTTTGACCTCCTCTCGAATAGCAATCAAATTTTCAATTAAATAGTTCCTTTATGTCTGCCAGATGAGTTTATGATTAGGATCTAGATCCAACTTATAGATTATTATTTCGATCAGTATCCCTGGCATGTCACTAGGTATCCAAGCAAAGATATCAAAATTTTGTTGAAGAAAATCGATAAGCTGACCTCGAAGTGGTTCAGATAAAAAACTCCTGATCTATATGTACTTTTCAGGATTATTGGGGTTCAATGGAATTTGATATATTGACTTTCTAGACTGAACTTGTAATAACATTGTCTCATCACAACAGTCAAAGTCTTAAATTGGTTGACTTGTGGGCGTCTGTGTAACTTGGGATAGGTAACTTGTCAGCCCTATCAAATGATCACCTAAGACTTCTCCAATACCAAATGGAGACGAAAACTTTATCTTTAGATGCGGGATCAAAGTCATTGTCGAAGGATAGCATTGTAGACCAATAGAAGGTCTACAACCAAGAAGGAAAGTATCTTGGTTGCCGTCCTCGGATAGGTACCTAGCGTGATTTCTAATTGGACGATTCCTTGTACGGACACTAGTTCGTTATCTAATCCATATAAGGGTCTCTATGAGATCTTTAATTAACTTCTTTTCAATCCCAATTTAAAGAATGCATCTAAGTAAAGTAAATTTTTAAAACTTTTATTATTAATAAATACTTGTTTCAATTGGTTGTCTATACTACCGTCAGAAACGAGCATATTTATAACCAAAGGGTCGGACCGATGGTAGTGACAATATTTAAATTGGTCACCTCCATCAATATTCTTCAATACCTTCGGCCATTTAAAAAAATTTTTATCCCGAATTTAAATTAGGATGTTGGTGCGGGAGTTATTTACGGGAGTCAGATCTTGATATCTGAACTCCCTTCTAAGTGCTGATTTGAACTTCTGCAGCTTCCTCGATCCTCAGGGACCCATATTGTCCACATTCTTCCTCTTCCTCTCCATCGTCTTTTGGTGGGGTTGGTCCATCTGTTTTGACTGTTTTGTTTTGTTACCTTTCTCGACCGCTATATAGGCTCAAGTAATGGCTTCAACCTCTTTGAAGGTCTACAGGTTCTTATGAGCCAAATGCCTAAAAAAGTCGTTGGGCTTCAATGTAGATATAAAAATGCTAAGCTTCACCTCTTCGGCGAGCTTTCAAATTTTCCTGGCCTCAGTTGTGAATCTGGCCAAGAACATTTTCACACTATTATTTGTCCATTGTTTAACTTGGGTTAGATGACATGACTACTTCTCCTCCCTTCTACTAGAGGCAAATTAGGACAGAAAGCAGTCAGCCAAGTCCTAAAAAGTTCTGATGGAGTTCGATTGAAGCCGATAGAACTATATTCAGGCGTCCCCTTTTAAGGTCAAGGGGAAGTAGAGGCATATCGTTGCCTCATCTACACCTTGAATGTTTAGAAGAATATAAAAATGGTCCAGATGATCTATAGGGTCAAAACTTCCATCATATGGTTCCAGAGCCGGTATCTTGAACTTATGCGGGAGCGAGTGCGTACGGATCTCCATTGTAAATAGAGATCTCCACAAATCAACAGCTCTTCCTCTGGTGTCTTCTCCAAAGACATGCTATCAAATTCTCTCAACTTTTTCCTTCCATTTGGGGAGGAGCCGCCATCCTCTTTTCATTGGAAAAATTTTTCAATTTGGAGGGTTTTTATGTAGACGAGAAACCCGGACGACTCGTAACCCTTGGAGAACGTTCACTATGAGAGGGTCTTTCCTAAAATGTAGGCTCCCTCTCATCACGAGAGTATCGAGGGTTTCCCCTCTCAGGGCTATCCTCTCAAACTCTAAAACTTAGGCAACCTTCAAGTCATGGTAGCACTTTACCGCTTAAGGCTGCTTTAGTCTTGAGATCATCTTGTTGGTCAATCTTCTTAGAGGGGTGTTTTCTTCCCCTATTCCTCCTCTTGGACATAGCGGTTTGGGAGGCCGAAGATAGGACCCCTTTTGGCCGCTCGTCCAATCACGTGCAAATTGTTTGAATGGTCTTAGAGATGTCGTCCATCTTCATCACAAGCACACGTACACAAGGGTCGGGATGGTTATCTATTCAATCGACCACAGGAGGACAGTTGCCACATGAAGTGGCATCTCGATGGGTATACTTGACTTGTACTCTAGTGTTCACCATGTTTTTATCAAGATTGTGGTTTTCGGACTTTTAATCATGTTTCCCACAACGGCGCCAATGTTGCATCTGAGGACTCTGATTGTTGTAAGGATAAGAAGAATTGTCCGTTGGGTGTTAAGGCATACTTGGTCTCAGTATGTCTTTAATCGAATCCTGTACAATCACAAAACAAAGGTAAAATGATTGGCGGGACTTATTCCCCGGTATATCTTTCGACACTCAAATCTGTATCTTTCTTAGATAAGGGAAAAGATAGATGATGCAAAATGTATGTTTTTATCCGAAAGCTTGCGCTCTTATAGTGGCGTTTTAGAATGAAAGAGTGTGTGTGCACTCTTAGCGTCTTTTTATTGTTTGTGTTCTTTGTCTGACAAAATATTGAGTCATGCCCTTTGGTTGGAGAGGATGGGCTTTTATAGAAGGAGGATGATGATTAATCGTTAGGAAAATTGATAAATGATTAAATTCTATTCCGGCAACGGTTTTAACTAATGTTTGATGTTGTTAGTTAGGGAACCGTCTTAGCCGTTAAATTGGTCTCGGTCATATTTACTGAAATTGGCCGCGTGGACATTTTGGGCCATTGAACTTTGTCCTCCAACCTGAAATCATCTTGGGTCGATTTTTATGGGCCCTCGGACATAACACCCATCAACAATAAAAATAGTGACTCTAAAACGATAGTAGTAAAAAAAGTAAGTGAAACCTAAAATTAAGTAAGTTATTATTAGATGTATTTTTCTATTTTTATAAATTATAATATTAAAAATATTTAATAAAATAAAAAAAATAAAATATAATTTTAAAAAAAAAATTCTATATAATTGTATTTTTAATATTTTTTTATTTTTTATATTAGGGACATACTTAGCACAGCACAACCCGAAAACACACTTTGCCTAACACAAGCCGGCCACATACAGTACTAGAATGAGATTTATTTGTCTTGCGGCATGTCAAGCATGGTACATTTACATATGAATTGAACACTGTCACTTTAACACCAATATTTTAGAAATGCTTGAGCATTCTTTCCGCATCCTTGTCTCTCCCAAGGTGCGTCTCCTCTTTTTTGCTGCTTTTTTCACTTACATTTTTCGTAAAAAAAAATATTATATTTAAATATGTATTAAAAAGACTAAAAATGGGAAAATGATCGGTCAATTGGGCCCCTTGGGCCCCATTTTATGCTTGATGACTAACGATGTGAGTTTCGGTCTAGATGGAAAGGAATAATCTGAGCCAAATTATCGTGCATATTTTATTTTTTTAGCACAGCATGGTACAATTTTTACCATATTTCTTTGACAAATAATTTTCAACTTTTAAATTTAATTTTTAAAATGTTATAAAAAACAATTGTAAATATCTCACAGAGATTTCAATTCTGATGAGTACGACAACCCATGGATCGATCCAAAACATGATTTGCTAAAAAAGGTGAAGCCCAAATAGCGACAACCCACCGTGAGACCCTCCGAGTAAAAAATCTAGCAAGCGCTATAGTTGACCCAAATGATTTGATCCAAAACTGTCTATCAACAAATGGGCAATTAGGGTTAACTAGTGGGTTGCTCCTACAGCTATGATTCTAACTCAATAGCCGATAACCTTTATAACTCAGCGGATGATTACAGGCGACAGCTGCTTGAGCATGATCAGTAGGTGCACTAGTTGCAGGTAGCAATTGCATGAGTACTACTCCACTAACTTGCAAAGTCGTAACACCCAAAAACGGATAAACCAACATCTCCTCTATAAATATCCCATTTCCTCCACAAAAAAGGGGATCTATCGATTGTCCTCTGTTCAGAAGCAAAAGAGCTCTCAGGTAAGCGAAAAGTTGCTTTCTAATGAGTGCAACTCTCTCTCAACCACTCTCCGACGAGCGCATCTCTCTCTCTCTAAACCACTCCCTCTGTGAGTGCATCTCTCTAAACCACTCCCTCTGCGAGTGCATCATCCCAAAACCACTCACTCATTCAAGCACACCGAATAGAGCCCAATCCTCAAATATACACTCAATTCCCAAATGTTTCTATATCTACATATTCTTCCTCATCCTCCTATGTTTCTATTCGACTAAAAAAATTATTGACTTGAGTATTGAATGATATATCGGAAAGAGATAGCCCACCAAGGAGAAGAGTCAACAACCTGATGACTTTGACACCTAAGAGGCCATGACCAATAGGGCTTAGACACAGCTAGATGGTTGACTAGGTCAAGGAGTGCGGGATGAAAGCCCAGAGTGGTGGAATCCACTCTACTCCCACGACGGCCAAAGGCCCTCAACCCAAGAAGAAACTTCATGTAACACTCTACCGAGATAGGCCCATAGTCAACCGATTCAGCATGTCTTTTCCAACCACTTGGAGTTAAGGACCTTTCTTAATGTAAATAGGATTGCATCCTCCTCCCAAGTGGAGGAAAGAATAAGGAAGATTAAGAAGCAGTTGTTTAGGGGGAGCACCGACAAACATTCTACCGACTTGAGAAGGTCTCCATTCATGAGGGAGATTTGGATACAGCTGCTCCCTTACAAGTTCAAGATGCTAACCCTAGAACCCTATGATAGAAGTTCTGATCCATTTGACCATCTAGATTACTTCAACACTCAGTTGGGCTTCCAAGCCTTAGACGACGCGGCCATGTGTCTTTTCTTCCCTATGACCCTCAGGGGTGATGCTCAGATTTTGTTTTACCTCCTATAATTAAATTCAATCAGAACATTCTAGAAACTGGCTGATAATTTCATGTTGCAGTTTGCATCCAGCAGAAAGAAGAAGCAGCTTTGGCCCCTTATTTGCATTCGACAAGGGACAAACGGAAGTCTGAAGTACTTCTTAGCCCAATTCAATGCCGAGGCCCAAAGGATATCTAAACTTATTGATGAGGTGAACCTAGACTCCTTCATGGTGACCGTGCAGTAGGTGCGACTTCTTCAAGCACTTGGTCCAGTGGGAGCCTCAAACCTTCCCTAAGGCAGAGACCATCGCCGTCCGTATATAGTTGCTGAGGTGGCCAACAAAAGGAAACGGCCAAAGTGCACATACCACCACTACCAAGGGGTTGACAAATGGGAATAAGAGAAACAGAGACAACACTAACACCTGAGACCCTAGGAAGCAACCACGGATGGAGTTAGATGTTCGAAGAGAGTTCAAACCCCTAAACCTGACTCCTCTAAACGACTCCTGAATAAATATCCTCATATAGATTCGGAATGAGAAAATTCTTGAAGTGTCCCAAATAGCTCAAGACCCAGAGGGAGGAGATCAATTGAAGTAATGCTTCTACCATCAATTTTTGGGTTACAGTACCAAGGACTGCAAGACTCTACAGAATGAGATTGAGACCCTCATTTGAAAAGGGTACTTCAATAAGTTCCTGAGAAACCCGGGGCAAACCTTCGAAGAGTTGAAAATGCTAAGCCAGGCAAGCAATAGTAGTCGGGAAACTGGATTATAGCCAAAGTTGTCAATATGGTGTTCATGAAACCATTCGATAGCAAATCTACAGTCCTCCTAGAAAAAGCTTCCAGCAGCAAAAGACAGTGTAGGAATTAGAGAAAATATCATTAGTTTTAGCAATGACAATATGACACATGTAATAAGTTTTCATTCTGACCCTCTTATTGTATTTGCACTTATATTAGATGGTACAATCGACTATCAATTGAGACGAGTCTTTATTGATAATGAAAGTTAAAAAAATTTATTTTATCTTGATACTTATTCAAGCTTGGACTGAAAAAAGGTCAAATGAAGCTAGTAGAGGGATCCCTTACGGACTTGATAACGAACTCGTTCTAGTCCTGTGGACCATTCAGTTAGAGGTCACACTGGGAATGTACCCAAATATAACATCTTGCATGCTCACGTTCCTAATAGTTGAAGTGCCCTTAATTTACAATACCATTTTAAGACGACCCTGCTTAGTTGCAATTAAAATAGTGACATCGATCCCATATATCAATGTGAAGTTCATAACAGTGTGCAACGTTGGAGAGGTCCTAGGCCACCAAGTCAACAATCGGACATGTTATTCATCTCAAGTCAATCAGATGATTTGGTATCAGTCGATTGAAGACTTTGATCTCCAAGACGAACTAACATTGCAACAAGGATAGTTCAAGGAGGCAACTCATTATATTCTCGTTGACTCCAATGAGCTTGAGAAGTGTGTACAGGTCAGAGGCATACTATCGGATCACCTGCATAAACAGCTGATGACTTTCCTTCGACAAAACTCTGATATGTTTGCAAGGACTCTCGCTGATATGTCAGGGATATCGATTGGAGTAATGATCCACAAGTTTGACTTTGATCTTGATCGCTAGCTTGTCAGGCAGAAGTGAAGGAACTATTTCATCGAGAAGTTAATTGCTATGAGAGAAGTCAAGAAACTACTTGATATAGGTTTCACAAGGGAAGTCCATTACCCGAATTGGCTATTAAATATGGTACTCGTCAAGAAGAATAATAAAAAATGGTGGATGTGCTTCGACTTCATTGATGTGAATAAAGCACGTTTGAAAGACAGTTTTTTGTTATCGAGAATTGACTTATTGGTAAACTCAACATCTAAACACGAATTGCTGAACTTCATGGAGATCTATTCAGGTTACAATCAGATCCGAATGAGTCCTAAATGTGAATAGTATATATTATTCATGACTAACCAGTGGACATACTACTACAAAATCATACCCTTTGACTTAAAGAACTTAGAAGCCACTTACCAGATGCTTATAAACAAAATGTTTGAGAAATAGATTGTAAGGACCGTGATTTTATTATTCATAATTTGGTAAGCTAAATTAATTTATGTAAAATTAAGGTCAATGAATAGTAAAAATTCAGAAGTCAGGAACTCACACCGAAATGTGATAGAAATTTATTTGATAAAGCCGACTTTAATTTTAGTTAATAAATGATAAAATGAATGATATGGAAGTAATTCGATTAATAAATTTTTAATCGATTAATAATCAAATTAATTTCAGTTGCCGACAAGATAACCCAGTTACCGAAATTATATCCAATCAACAAACAATCTTGACCCGATTGATTAAGTATAGCTCAAATCAAATAAGAATTAAATCGATAGACTCGATTTATAACCGAACAAATTTCGGTTGATTAAATTAGTGTTCCGTTTGACCCGAAACTAGCTCGGATGTTGCCGAAACTTCCGGATAACAACCTAACTAAAATTTATTATTGAAATTAATATTTAGAAGGATCCAATAGCAGTCATATAAAATTTTATACACTTAAAAAATTGGTGGAAATAGGAAATTAGAAGGGGGCCTTCCAACATATATAAATTAAGCCAATTTTAATACGTCCTTAACAATTAAATTTTAATTAGTTATTGAGGGATACATGTCACCCCTTTCAAGCTCCAACACTTAGAAAAAAAATTGAAGAAGGAAAGGATTTTGGTGGGGCTAGGGAAGAAGGAAGACATGGCACCACTCACACAACACACACATCCTCCACATTCCCCTCTTTTATTAATTAAAAGAAAAACAATTCTTGCATGGCTAAATTTGGGGGATACATGGCACTCAAGAAGGCCTAACATGTATCCAATTAACCACCAATGAAGTTCCAACAAGTGGCTTAATGAGGGAGCAACAATTTGGCATTTTGCATAGTTGACTCATCCCTTGGGCAGCTGAGAATTTGCCACCTTATAGGACAGGTGGCAACACCAGAAAATTTAACCAATGGCTCAATATTTTAGGGAACAAATATATCTAGAAATCCATAAAAGAAAATTGAAAAAAATGGTGGAAAATTTAGGAGAAAGAGTTGACTAACAGAGTGAGAAAAGCAGAGCTAAGTGAAGCTGCCGGCTGTTTGAGTTAGAAGTTCAAAAATTATGCTACGTTAATTCGAGCAAGAACTCCTCTCCCTCATTGATTTATTGTTAAATTCTTAATCTTTCTTGAATTATTATCGGTCCAATACTTAAAATTCTTACCGAATCAATGCTAGAATGAGCAAAGTTTAGCAACATGTCAAAATAAGACTCTATTTCAAAACTCTGCTGCACCTTACTGATATCATTTGATCGATTAAATGTCATTTATACTTCATTTGATTGATTCATGCCATAAAATATTTACTGTATATCACTTAATATTTTTCGCTAATTACCCATATTTTTATTCTGGAATAATCGTTACCATTACCATGGTAAAATGAGCAAAATTCAGCAATATGTCAAAATGGGACTCTGTTGCTGAACTCTGTTGCACCATACTGATGTCAGAATTTTGCATACCTTATTTGATTGATTCATATCATAAAAAGTTTTACTGAATATACTTTAAGATGTTAGCTAAATTACCGTATTTTTATTCTGAAATAATATTTGTCATTACCATACTAGAATAGCCAAATTTTAGAAACATGTATCATGAAGTTGGTTCTGTAACTTGCTATTATTCTTGCTAATATGCTAAATTTACATGCTATTAATGGCCGATTTGTTCTATGAAGATTTTATTGAAGAAACTTTAATATGTTGGTTAAATCACTATATTTTTATTTTGGAATAAGTCTTCACAAAATAGGTTCGATGGAAACAAAGGAGATCACAACCGAACTGGTTGGAAATAGGGCAGTCACTGGTGCTACCTTTGGCTGCCATTTTCACCAAGTTCTAGGACGATTCAAGCTCCACAAAAATTATATAAGATATTTCAATGAACCGAAAATATTTCATAAAATTGGCATAATTTTATCAGCTCAAAATCTGATCTTAGCCCAAAGAAAAGGAAGTATTGCTCAATCGGCCACAAGCAGAGCTGTGGATGAAAGAGTAGTGCATAACTTTGAGCCTGGCAAGAAAACAAATGGAAAATTTATATGAGTCGGTCCAAAATTTTGTACTGATTTTGGAAATATAAGGAAAATAATTTTCAAAGGTGATTTAATCACTGAATTGGGTTTCACATTGATAAGTGGACTAACTTCAGCAATTATGCTAAAATTGGTAGTTTGGGAAAATCAGGCCAATCCAGCCTCCATCCGACCACCAAATTGGCTCAAACTTGGTCACCAATTAGTCACTGTGTAAAATTAGCTCATGAAAATGAGTTGAATGGACCACTAAATTGGATCCCCAAATGGGCAGCCAAACCCTGCGTCCATGTGGATACTGAATCTAGCAGTCCATTTGATGGACTAAACCGGCTACAAATCGGTTGAACCAAAAGCCGACTCGGTTATTTTATTTAGTACTAGGGTTAATCTATCATCATGTAAAATGGTTTCCAAAAATATCTCAATTTGGTCACTGAACCGGCCCTAGAACTGAAATTGCCACTAAATTGACCGATTTGCGCTTAATTGCGTATTTTACTAATTTAGTGTGAACCGGTTAGGAAATAAATAATAAACTGGCAATATATGGTATATTAAATTAGTAATCAAGCTATACATCATGTCAATCGGTTGACCATTATAAGAACCAGATATCAAAAATATTTAATAAATAGGTTTCTACTGAACCGAGTAATTTGGTAAGTGAACCAGTTTATGTATAATCTTTAAAAGAATGAACCGGCAACTTATTATACGAATAATGGTGAACCAACTCATGTGATAGAACCGGCAAAATATTATGAAAAGTTCAACCGATCCTTAAACCGAATTTGTGATCAAATCGCTTAAAGAGATAAAATAAAATTGAACCAGTTAGTGCACCGATAAATTATGAAATTTATGGACCGAGAATCGAATAATATGCTGTCTAAAAGTAAGTCCAGCATATGTTGAAATGTACATAAATTTATGTTATGCATTGATATGATTCTATTATAGACATATATGATATACCTTATCATGATTTTATTATAAATATATATGATATGTTATATATAAGTGGAAGCTAATATGATACCAAAGAAATATGAATTTTCTCTAAGATGAGAAAGTTAAGAAGAAGAAGCAAGATTATGAATAAGGGCTTACATTATAAAATTTTAAGAAGTAAGAAAATTAAATTAAGGATTTATTTCAGTAGATAGTATTCTCCGGTATGCCTTAAAAAATTATAGTATAGATTGTTGTCTGAATAAGATCGCTGTGTAATTTTGGCCCAATCTATCGGGAGATAATAGGTAGTACCATCCTATCTTTGGGATGTAAATAAGGAAAATAAGGCTTTTGATTTGTGCGGAATGAATACAATCCATCCTGTCTTCAGGATGTAAATAAAAAAAAAGTATCACTCTGTTATGCAATTTTGGCCTTTGATTGTGTGGAGTGAACACAATCCAAATATCGATCAAATACTCTGTTATTTGGTAAGGCCTACTAGCCCTAATTCCCTGAGATATGTAAGGTAAGAATGTGTTGGCAAGTAATAAGAATTAAGTACAATAAAAAAAGTTAATTATATTGTGAAAATATTCTGAAAGTATATATGTACCTTTACATGCATCATGATCCCTATTCTTCCTTATGAATTATTTTAAAGATAAATATGCATGTCCTTAACTATTACATTCTTACTAAGTATTTGGCTCACTCTCTTGCTATTTTTTTTCCTTCAGATAGATACTTCACAAGAGTTCAAGCCTGGTGATTAAAAAGTGAAAAAGAACAATTAATTATGCTATAATTAGTAGCGATGTAACTAGTTTAGTTTAAGCGATAACGAAAGAACTTGTAAATTTATAAACATCTCAGAAATGTAAATTTTAGTATCGGTAATTCAAAAATATGTTCACGAATCTCTTATGGTTATCATGTAAATTTCGGTGCAATTTTATAAGATAAATATTGGGATATTAGTTTGCATTTTTCCTTATTACAAGTTGTATTCATATTATTGTTGAATGAATATCAAAGCCATTAGTGATTGGCATTATTTTGGATCCTGTGTATTATAATTTGTTATGATTTACAAATTATTAAGTTAAGCACACGTTTCCTGTGATTAATATGAATATTAGAATGCGGGACGTGACATAGATCGGTCGGAATATGGAGGTATATATAGGCAACATAGTCATCAAAAGCCTAGTAGTTGATGGCCATATTCGAGATCTCAAAGAAGCCATCAAGGTACTCCGAGCACACCAGATGAAGCAAAATCCAATTAAGTGTGTGTTTGAAGTAACTTTGGGTAAGTTTTTGGATTTATTGTCCCTCACCAAGGATCGAAGCGAACCCCAAGAAGATAAACACCATCGTGAAAATGAATCCATCCTGATCAGTGAAGGAAGTTTAGAGGCTCGTTGGGAGGCTCATAGAACTCTCCCGATTCCTCATGAAGTCAACAAAGTAGTATCTCCCATTCTTCAAGGTAGTGAGAAGGACGAAGGCAAACAGTTTCTAGTAGATTGCTGAATGCCTGGCAGCCTCCCAAAAGCTGAATGATTACCTTGCCAGTTCACCTCTCTTGACCTCTTCGAAAGAAAGTGAAGATTTATTCCTCTACCTTATAATATCAGACGCAGCCCTGAGCTCAATCCTAATTAGGCAAGAATTTAAGGTACAATGACCGCTCTACTATGTCAGCAAAGTCCTGGTAAATACCAAGATTTGTTACTCACATGCCAATAGGATGGCTTTAGCGTTGGTCTGCTCCGCCAAAATATTGCAATACTTCCAGACCCACAAGGTCATCGTCTTAACAGATCAATCGTGGCGGTTGATCAAATGGGCTATTAAATTCGGCGAGTTTGACGTAAGATTTCGACCGCGATCTACCATAAAAGGTCAAGCCCTCATGGACTTCATAGTCTAAATGGCGACCCTAACTCCCCACGTCCTCGGTATGAGCAAAGACACCCACCAACAAGAAGAAGCTGAATCATGAATCTTTCATGTAGACAAGTCATTGACTTGATCACAAAGCAGAGAAGGCATTGTCTTGAGGACTCCAAATGGGTTGAAGACAAAATATTTGATGACTCTCGGATTCTCGGCCATCAATAATGTCGCAGAGTACAAAACCCTTTTTGTCAGCTCCAGTTAGCAAAGGAATGTTCAGTGAAGAACCCTATCATCTACAGTGATTCGTAGCTTATCGTCAACCACATCATTGGAAATTTTGAAGTGTTTAACCCATTACTTGCGAGATACCTTCTTAGAACGAAGGGCATGATTGAACCTTTCAATAGGGTGGAAATACTCTACGTTTTGAGGGAAGAAATTAGAAGGCGGATCAGCTGGTAAAGGCAACGGCAACTAGCAATCCAGAGCAATACTATCGAGACATGTGAGAAGTTCTTATAACCCCGAGTATTAAAGTCCCAGAGTAAGAGGTCCTTCAGATCTCAGATGGCGATACCTAGATAACTTCCTGTAATATCCAAACTGCCATTTGTTATATTTCAAATGTATTTATTAATTTTGAGATTTATTAAATACTTTGGCTTAATAGTATTTTGTAGAAATTTTGAAGGATTCGGATTCACAATTTTACGCTTAAGGTGTGCTTCAGGTGCAAGTGAGGCACTTTTTTCAGTGTGTTGGCACCCAAGGAGCGCTCGAGTCCTGCTCAAGCATTGATTCCAGAACCGCCGAGCTTGAGCAGCACTCGAGTGGCACTTGAGCACAGGTCGGATATATAAAAGGTGCACTGGTTAGGGTTTTACTCATTTTTGGGCAAAGCCGGGAGTGGAGAGAGGAAGAGAAGGAAGAGAAGGAGAGAGAAGGTAGCAATCAGACATCTCAGAGTTTCCATTCGTTAGATCTACGGAGTATAATGTTAAGGCAAGTATCTATAAGTCAAATCATTGGCTTATTTTTATGTCCACTAATATTTGTGTGTATTTTAGATATTTTGTTTACATGCATGTGATTTTCGTGTACCCCCTCTATTTATTGTTTACAAACATGTATGTTTTACTAATTATTCGGTGGTTTTTTACGGGTATTTGTGATTACAAAGGGTTTTGTCATTTATGAAAACTCGAACGGTATATGTATATGTATGTGTATTCATATATTATGAAATCATGAATCAAGCATTGCATCAATCCACATGCATGCTATTGGAGGCAGGGTCACCACGGAACTACGGCAATCCAAGACCCATGGGGATCGATTGTGATCTGAGGCATTAGATTTTGTGGTACCACTCCTAAAAGGGAGGATTAGTTCCGATGGAGACGTATGTGATATGTGGTCCCGTTCTGTCAACAGGAAGGTTGAGACATTTTATAGTTGACCTGCCCTATTGTGTATTTAAATAAGAACCATCATAAGAAATTAACTAAAATTTAATGTTACACCAAAAGTCGCTGATGGTTAAACATAGTAAGTTTCGAGTCTATGAGAAACAATGTACATAAATGGCCTTGAGTTGCTGGCCTAAAACGAACTCCCCTGAGAGTAGTTGAAATGAGGGAGCCCTCATTTATTCTGAGGCTGAATCTGGATTTGTGAATATGGTTCCTTGTGCTGTTCCAGTCATTAGTGTGTGCACTGCTGTGTGGGTGCCATCTCAATGCTGCTTTCTTGGCATTCTAACGGTCGAGAGCTTGGACTGTCCATGTTTGCTGATGCTTTTTGGATTTCCTATGCTGCCATCTTCAACAAAATGCTCGAAGTTGAACTGATGCTGGACGTTGTTGCTGAATTTGAAGAAGCATACTGGGTTTCTCATGCTGGACCTATGGGTATTGGGTGCAGCAATCGAAAGCAAGTTCTCTAATCTATGCCATATGCAAAGTTGAGATGGCTTTCTTTTGATGATTAGTATCCCTTAGTTGGACTCTTTTGTTTTTTTGGTTGAACGACAAATGCCTTTGCGTCTATGACTAAATTTCAAGTTGGAAAAATACTTGGAATTAAATCATAGGATGTATAATTTTTCTTTTTTTAATACAATTGACTTACTTACAAAAAAAAAAAAAAAAACTGCTGGCCTAAAACGCAGCCAAACCTTAAGCTGCTAGTTTAAAACACAACTAATATAGCCATGGTTATTCGACGAAGGTAACCCTTCATCATGTTTGTCTAATAATCTTTGGTTTTTGGATTTCATGTATACTTTATATTTCTGCTTGTGTTTGTATTGACTATGATTTGATATGCGTAGATTGACCCACAGATTAGGCGATAGAAATATCTAGCACATATGGATGTGTGAGATCCAAAATTTCGAACGCTAAAACTATGAAACCGGCCCTTAAGTGGGCATAATCGAACTATGATTAAAAGAGGATTCGCCTCCTTATGCAAATGAAATCGGCCCATGAGGATCGCCCGTGTCTTGTGAAACCCAAGCTACAAGTGTCTTGCCCCTTTTTACGTCAAGAGGAATCGGCTCTATGAGCTTAAATCGAAACCAGCCCTTAAGTAGCGTGAAAAGCGCCTTATGCAAAACAAACGGCCCAACCCTTACACTTCGCCCTTCGCTCATTGAAACCGGCCCTCAAGTAAAATCAGCCTTGATGAAGCTTCTCAAGTTCGGCCAATGCACCGGAGAAACCTAACTCGTTGGAATCCAACGAAGCGGCGATTTTTGGTAAAACAACTTCGTTGCCCCAGCTAAAAATAAGTTCAGGTGACCTACCCGATTTGCCCCACCAACTCCTTCCTCTATATAAATCGATTGCGAAGGAGAAGGGGAAGGAGAATTCAGCTGGTGCGAAGGAAAGAGGAACGCTTGGACGTTGGAAATTAGGCAACCCGGCTCCCGCAAGATACTTTGACGCCTATCTTCTAAAGTTCATTTATGTTGCACTTGTTTTTATACTCAAAGCGTCTTTTAGTTTCGTTTTCATGACTCCTGTTTTCTGCCTTATGAACTTGCATGAAATCCAAACCGATATGAAACCGGCTTTTGGCATGAAATCAGCATCGCTTTGAACTCGATTTCTCGCATGTAAATTGAACTCAATTTTAACAAAGAACGGCCCGCACCGAGTGTATTTGAATCCGCCGACGATATACTCGGAACCCCTTTTGCATCACGAAAATTAGATCCGGCCGACTCTTGTCAAGAATCGGCCTTCCATCTTATGAAAATCAGAGTCGCCTTTACGCATGAAAACTCCAAATCTGCCCTTGCCTTTGAGAACCGTAACCGACCTTTGCAAGTTAAAATCAAATCGGCCTTTGTGTAAAGAAAATCAAATCGATGAAAATCGAAAATGGCCCTTGAGTGATGAAAATCGAAATCGCCTTTGTGTTATGAAAATCGAAATCGGCCTTTGTGTAAAGAAAATCATCGGGTGATGAAAATCGAAAATGGCCCTTGAGTGATGAAAATCGAAATCGCCTTTGTGTTATGAAAATCAAATCGCCTTTGTGTTATGAAAATCAAATCGCCTTTGTGTAATAAAATCGAAATCGGCCCTTGTGTGATGAATATCGAAATCGGCCCTTGTGTAATGAAAATCGAAATCGGCCCTTGTGTGATAAAAATCGAAATCGGCCCTCGTGTGATGAAAATCGAAATTTGTGTGATGAAAATCGAAATTTGTGTGATGAATATCGAAATCGGCCTTTGTGTAATGAAAATCGAAATCGGCCCTTGTGTGATAAAAATCTCGGCCTTTGTGTAAAGAAAATCGAAATTTTCTTGAGTGATGAAAATCAAATCGCCTTTGTGTTATGAAAATCGGAATCGCCTTGTGTAATGAAAATCAAATCGCCCCTTGTGTGATAAAAATCGAAATCGGCCCTTGTGTGATGAATATCAAATCGGCCTTTGTGTAATGAAAATCGAAATCGCCCCTTGTGTGATAAAAATCGAAATCGGCCTCTTTGTAAAGAAAATCAAATCGCCCCTGGTGATGAAAATCGAAAATGGCCCTTATGTGATGAAAATCAAAATCGGCCTCTTACGTGTTGAAATCGAAACCGGCCAACCATTAAGAGAATCGAACCGCCCCCTTTTACATTGAAATCAGAATCGGCTTTGGGCATCAAAGTCAATATCGGCCCTTTGCTATAAAAATATAAATCGGCCCTTTTGCATTGAAATCGGAATCGGCCTTGTACTCTTAAAATCGGAATCCGCCCTTATACCCTTAAAATCGGAATCAGCCCTTGCATTTGAATCCGGCCTCGATAGGTTTAAAAATCGGAACCGGCCTTTGCATGGAAACCGGCCTTGGCAAGTATAAAATCAGAATCGGCCTCTACATGTTTAGATTCGAAGTCAGCTTTGAATGCTAAAATCAAAACCGGCCTTGATATCGTAACCGGTCCCTTCATCGAAACCGGCCCTTTGGGTTGAGATCGGCCCCTTGTATGTAAAAGTCGAAATCGGCCTCTTTCATGGAAAAATCGAAACCGGCCCCTTGGGCATTTGAAACCGCCTTGATTAGAAAATCGGCCGGTCCTCATGAACAATCCAACCGCCCTTTTGCATAGAATCAAACCAGCCCTTGAAAGGAAATGGAAACCGCCCCCTTTTTCAAAACCGGCCCTCATATGAAAATCAACCGCCCAAGTATATTTTATGCCGTCTCATGTGGCCTCAAGTGTATTTAAGGATATGATTCTCGGATTAAGTTATACGATTTGAAAATGGTTTTTGATGTTATTTTGGTCCACGGACTAACTATAGTCCGAAAGATTCTCGGCATGCCTTAGGATCTTTCGGTGGTAATCGAGGATAACTCTGTCCATGGAGTTATTTGTGGTCCGCCTCCCCGGGCGTTATGGGCAGAGGGACTACCGTTACCGGGCTTACCTTCGGGTGGCATACCGTATATTATATACCTTTGGCACTGCTTTCCCTTGAGATGGGATACTTCTACGGCCTACCTTGGTGGCACTTATCCCTTGAGATGGGATACTGCTACCGCCTACCTTCGGGTGGCATACCGTACGATCCCGTGAGGGATACCGTTACCGGCCTACCTTCGGGTGGCATACCGTATCCGTGAGGGATACCGTTCTCGCCTACCTTGGGTGGCATACCGACCGATCCCGAAGATGGGATACCCACATGACAATTACAGATTGTGTGGAGTGAACACATCTATCCTCTATTATTCGCCCCCTCAGCTAGTAGGGAATTTATGAAGTAATCTTGTTTTCTTTTTCGACATGTTATGTTACATGATATGATATGAAGTATTTCTTGTTTTATGGATGGATATGTTATGTTACCGTACCGATTGAAGTTTACAATATGAAGTACCGATTATCGAATATGAAATCCTTATCGTTACCGATTACACGACATGTTACGTTCTCGCTTCACCGTTTGCCGTTTAAGTATAGTTTGATATGTTTTCTCTATTTTTCTTGGATAACCGTTGCACAAGCTGGCACCGTTCTACATCATCGTTTACTACTCATATGCATGTACCTTGCTGGGCCTCGGCTCATTATTTTTCCCCCTAGTGAGGTTTTAGAGCTTGGCACTGATTGGAGTGACTAGGGCTTGTCCAAGGGGTAAAGACCTCGGAAGCTTATTTTAGAGAAATATTATTGTAATAACTTGATGGACTTCTATGGCTAAACATTGTGGCTATGTACTTAGAAACGAATATTTTGGAATGAATATGAATGCTTCCGCCAATGTTAGAATAACTTCCGCTATACTTGTTATGGTTAAAAGTATATGGGTCCTAGATGGCATCTGCGATCCTGTGTTGCACCCAATTGGTTTAGTTGAGTCTTCAATTGTGTTTCTGTTTGATGGAAGCTTGATGACACAAAAAAAAAAAAAAAAAAAATCCGTTTCGTCACAGGATGTGTGCTAAACCTAGACATGTTTACTTATATATTTTCTTTATTTTCTGCATATGAGATTATCAGATTTAAATCCGAAAAATAGTATATATTCCACAAAGATGTGGTGACGGTTGCAATTATGTGATATAATCTCAGATCGTATGATATAATATCATCTATGAGATTTGATCAGATCATTAGTTATTATAATTATATCTTTGAGGGACTGTTTGATTCGGATAATGATTTACTACAAGACATGTCAATTTTTAGTGATTTTGACGGACCTTGAGGTTTGTTTTACATGTAGTATCACATTCCGTCTGATTTATAGGAATGATTTTATATGATGATAGTTGTCGAATTCTATGCTCACATTTTCATATTTTATCCCTTTAGATTAGTAGTTTGCATAAGATTGTAAGAGTTCAAACTCAATTGGATGCGGCATTATTCTCCTGGTGAGTTGGATATTTATGCCTATTAGGCTTCTGATCACTAGGGTGTATTTTGATTATTGTGTTTAGCTGATTGTGGGTTGTGGCCTCTGTGTTAAGAATTATGGGATATTTATGTTATATAGATTAGTTATTATTTTGTTAGATATATTTATTTTGACTTATGGATAGTAGGTCATCTATTATGATGTATGGATTTATATCCGATGAGGTCTATAAGGGTTGTATAGTGTTGGGTCTTATGTATATATGGATTGCCATACCTATGTTGGGTTTTGTTATTAGTAATATATTTATCAGATTTTTATATTATAAAATTATTCTAACCTACGTATTGTGTTCCGGGTATGTGACCCTCCCTACCAAAGTTTCCTCACCAAAGGTCTTCTACCAGAGAATCTGAATGACGCCAAGCGCATCAAGAAGATAGTAGGCTGGTACACCATCATGGATGAGAGACTTAACGATGAGGCTATTCTATCCCCTACATGCGGTATCTCACATTAGAAGAAACTGACTACGTGTACTCCAAAATCTACTGATCACATATTGGCGGAAAAAACTTAGCATTTAAGATCAGGTGGTATAGCTATTACTAATCGACAATGAAGAGGGATGTCGTGGAATTCATGAAGAACTGCGAGAATTGCCAAGTCCATGGCAACATTCCACACCAACCACACACAAAGTTTGCGACGCTACAATCATCATGGTCGTTCGTAGAGTGGGGGCTCAACATCCTAGACCCACTGTCTATTGCATTCGAGTAGAAAAAGTTCATCATAGTCAGTATTAAAAACTTTATGAAATGGATAAAAGCCTCCTCACTAGCACAGATCATCGAGCAAAACGCCACAGAGTTCATTTAATAGAGTATCATATGCAACTTTGGGATTCCTAATGTCATAATAGCTAACAATGAAACCCAATTCACTAACAAAATATTCACTAAGTATTGCATGAGTTTCGAAATCTGACTGATTCACACTTCCATCACCTATCAACAAGTAAACGGGTAAATAAAAGTAATGAACTGCACCCTACTACATGGGTTGAAGATGAAGCATGAAGACACTAGGACTCCTGGATGGACCAACTACATTATGTATTGTGGTCCTACCAAATGACGCCTAGAAAACCTACACCAGAAACATCTTTTAGTTTTTGCTACAGGACTGAAATGGTCATTCCAATAAAAATCGGTCTGCCCAACCTCCGGGTCAAAAGTTTTGACCCATAAAGCAATTCTTGATAACTTAAAGAGCATCTCGACTTGCTTGAAGAAGTCCGAGATACAACAAGGCTACTCACAATGGCTTATCAGTAATAGATCACTGAGTACTACAACAAGAAGGTGAATGCATGCCAGTTCGATGTGGGGACGTAATTCTACAGAGTATAGAGGTAATAGGAAAAATTGCCTATAGGAACAAACTATCCCCTAATTGGAAGGGACCATTCCTAATCTCAACGATTCTCCGAAATAGAGTGTACAAGTTACGCACCTAGAATGAAAAATGGGTTTCGAGAACATAGAAAACCATCCACCTCAAGAAGTACTATTAGTGAATCCTCATCAGGTATAGGTAAGTCCTAAACATGTCATGCGAACTACTTGAATGATATTGCCACGTTTCAATTAATAAAATAGTCATTTACTTACCTTGTTACTCATGTCCATTTGAATGCTTGAATGATTGTATAAATTCAAAGGCCTAGACTGCCTCTATGTCAGATAAAATTTTGCACCTGTAAATTGACCCGTTAAAACACTATCAAAACTTTGGTCCAGGCAACCAAGTGGCCTAGAGAAAGTCAAACCCTAAACCTTGGTCCAACAAATCGAGCGACTTGAATAAGGTCAATTGCAATGGCCTGAGGGCTTAAAGATAAAAGTCAAACCCCACTTTTAAGCGGCTAAAATAAAACAAAACCTTAGGAAGTTGTTTAGCATGCGTGTGACAATTCCCTTCCATAGGAATGAGCACCATCAATCGACAATGGTTAATGGACTAGCAACCCATGCAGAAGTGCGACAACTCCCTCTAACATGGACGAACAACATCAATTAAGTGTGGGCGACTATCTAGCCTCTGTTAGAGCTCGTCGACTATACCAATCAAACTTAGTTGACCACCGAGAGGCTTTTCCAATGCTATGACGTCCCTTTGCGAGAAACAATAAAGATGGACAAAGACAATCAATCAAGCCCAACAACAGCAGCAACAATGCTTAGTCGGCAAAACATAACAAGTGTTGAGTAAAACAAATCAACATAAATAAAGACACCAGTGACAATAATCAAAACGGTCTAGCTAATCTATTGAACAATCAACATATACATGTACAGCAAGGAGAGTCCATCTAAGAATTACAAAATGCTGCCTATGCCTATGACTCAAACTGGTGACATTTTTAAGGCAAGGATCCCCACGTTGAACATGACGAAGGCTCTCGTCCTCTCTCTAGGAAGTCAACTAAATCAGATTGTTGAAGAACTCCAGCGTTCCTTGAATCCAGGAAGCCAACAAGAAAGTCTAGAGCAGCCTGAGGCAACATCCATTAGCAATAATGAATGTCGTCCTAGACTCTGTCATCCAGTGTGCAACCAACTTTGTCCAAATGAAAACAGATCCTCAGCTCTCCTTCAAGTCAAGCACACTTACTCCGGAGATCAGCAAGTTGCTGCTT